>CM037156.1:22094129-22694129 GCA_020921065.1 Vaccinium darrowii
ACATGTGGCCGGGGTAAAGTGGCTCCAATAATTAAAGGCAAAGAAAATTAAACCATCATAACTTATAAAGAAACGAACACCTAAATCACATGTGAACACCATTTGGACAATCTCTTGTGTCTTACATGTACATGACTTTCTCTTACACATTACAATGTCCAAAATTATTGAATACACATATTCGGGTGTTCTATTAACAAAAAAATGACAGTTTTTTAAAAATCAAAATAAGTTATTCTCTCACAAATCATAAAAGAACTAATTTATTATAAAAACACCCTTAACGAAACACCGTGTCATCACAGTATTTTGGACTCAGTCCAAGAGAGTCAAAACCTTATGGAGATGGACAAATCCATACAGCACGCTTCCCACAACCCGTCATTTTCTACTCCATCAGTGGAAAAGCAGCCTGAACCTGCCACCAATATAAAACTACATGAACATGCACACCAAATAAAATACTCCCTCCGTCCCTAGCCTTTTGACATTTTTAAGATTGTCTGTCATTTTAGATTGCTTATATCTTTCTATTTATAACATTTTATGTGATTTTGAAAATTTTGTTTAATTAAACTAATTAAAATCTATCAAACGAGATTCATATTGCATATTTTTTGACATTTACATTGAAAAATATAGATATTTAAAAATGACACACTGTCCAAAAAGTGTCAAATTTTAAGGGATAGAGGGAGTAGTACACAATAGTATAAAAAATAATCTAATCTCTTCTACGAATCTGCACTCCAAAACCCTGATCTAAACAATCCCACTTTCCAAACTCAAACAAAAAAATGGCCGCCCAAACCCACCCTCTCCACTCTCTCTTCACTTCACTCCCACCCACTCTAAAAACCAGACAAAACAATCTCTCAAGACCAACAACCTTAACCGTCAAGTGCAAATCCATCTCTGGCCGCAAGCTGCGAGCCGCCGTCATCGGTGGCGGCCCGGCCGGCTCCTCCACCGCCGAGGCCCTTGCCTTGGGCGGCATCGAGACGTTTTTGTTCGAACGTAGCCCTGACGCCGCCAAGCCGTGCGGCGGCGCCATCCCTCTCTGTATGCTGGACGAGTTCAACATCCCATCTGAGCTAATCGACCGCAAAGTAACCCACATGAAGATCATCTCCCCGTCTAACCTCACTGTTGACTTTGGGAAAACCTTAAAGCCCAACGAGTTTATATCTATGCTCCGCCGCGAGGTGCTCGACTCGTACCTCAGGTCGAGGGCCGAGTCAAGCGGAACCACTCTGCTCAAGGCCCTAGTCACAGGCCTCGATGTCCCCACCTCCGCCGACAAGCCGTACGTGGTCAACTACACGATGGACGGCTCGCGCCGTTCGCTGTCCGTCGACGTAGTAGTAGGCGCCGACGGGGCGAACAGCCGAGTCGCCAAGGCAATACACGCAGGCGATTACGCCTGTGCGATCGCCTTCCAGGAGCGAATCAAGTTGCCCGAGGACAAAATGGACTATTACAGAAATCTGGCGGAGATGTACGTCGGGAACGACGTCTCCCCAGATTTCTACGCTTGGGTTTTCCCCAAGTGTGACCACGTGGCGGTGGGGACCGGGACCGTTTGCTCGAAACAAGATATTAAGCTGTTTCAACACGGGATTAGGGAGAGGGTCTATCCCAAAATAAAGGGGGGAAAAGTTATTAAAGTTGAGGCCCACCCGATACCCGAACATCCTCGTCCTGTTCGGGTACGGGGCCGGGTGGCCCTTGTCGGGGACGCAGCCGGGTACGTCACCAAATGCTCAGGGGAGGGGATCTATTTCGCGGCAAAGAGCGGGCGGATGTGCGGGGAAGCGATCGTGAGGGCGTCGGAGGGCGGGGAGAGGATGATCGAGGAGGAGGATTTGAAGAGGGAGTATTTGAGGGTGTGGGATACAAATTACATAACTACTTTCAGGTTTTTAGATCTGTTGCAGAAGGTATTTTACGGTAATAATGCGGGAAGAGAGGCGTTGGTGGAGCTGTGTGGGGATGAGTATGTGCAGAGGATGACATTTGAGAGCTATTTGTACAAGAAATTGGCAGATGGGAATAGGTGGGAGGATGCTAAGATGGTTATGAATACAATTGGGAGCTTGGTTAGGTGTAATCTTGTAGGGAAGGATATGCAGCACATCTTACTTAAAGAGCGACTTTTTGCTTAATCTGCAATTTTACTAGTTGTATCTTGTGTGGTAGAAAGTGTGAGGGAAAAAAGTGGAGGGTGAGAAAAAGAATAAAGAGAAATCAAGGCCCTCCAAAGGGAGTTCTTATATGTAATTGTGTTTTTTACTATTCTTTGTCAATTGGCATGTACTTGTGTATTTCTATGTATTGTTGGATGTGTTAGTAAGCATTTTCCTTTCTGTTTGATGGATGAGCTCTTGGAAGAAAAAGTTGCAGTGTAGGAATGAAATCGGAAATTTGTTCACTTTTCCCTTTGGTTTTCTGAGGAAAATGAAGAGAAAATCAGTCTCTTCTTTTGATTTTAGCAAGGAATCGAAAATTTGTAAATCTCAGTGGCTCTTTTTTTCTTTCCCCTGTTCAGGGCTTTTCCACTTCTTTTCCTTCATATTTTTGTCTTTCTTCTTTCCACCAGCAACCAAACTCGAAAAGTGGACAACTTCCTTTTTCTCGGAAAAAGTCATAGTTGTATTTACCGTGGGCTGAATTCGAGTCAAATGAATAAGAGTACACGTGTCTATCACAAATAACTTGATTATATGTAAGGAGGCATGTAATCAAACTCGTTTTACATTGTTTCACTATTTTAAATCATGCACCCTTACTCGCATGCTCTTTACAAATTATCTGCATCTATCTACCTTTTAATTGTTCTCTTTTTGCTCACCTCACGGCTCCATTAAGTGAAACTCTTCCCTTGTCGCTTGCCGCTTGCTAAATCATTGCGATTATTACACCGGGAGCATTGTATACTTACCCGTTAGTATTATCATTGTTGTTCCTTGTATCTTCCACTGATTTGTTATGTTAGTAGCTCCATAAACTGCTCATTAAGGAAACTTCACTGATGTTGCCTGTAGGTTTGATAAATTAATATCATCCTCACTTTCCATTTTTCTTTCTTTCAAAACTTTAGTGAATACTATGTTGAGTTCATGCCTACATCATGGAAGGAAACATCTAGATTATAGTCTCACATGTTTGACTCATGATGTGTTAAATGGAGGAAGCAACCTCTAACTTTCCTCTGTCAAACCTCAGTGACTAAGGATCAAACATGGCAGCCTCCATGAAACTTCCACGGTTAAACCTTAGCAAAGAAGAAAAAGACAAAAACATGTTACTTACAGGCTAAGGATTTAGGTCACCTTCCCGGAAGGTGTAACAACCAAAGCCTATAAATAGGAGGCTTCATCAACTTAGAAAATGTAAGAGAGAAAAGAGAAAAGAGAGATTAGAATTCAGAAATCTAAGTGTCTTAGAAAGAGTGTTTGAGAGTTGAGTTGAGTTCGGAGCATTTTTCTCCTCCACCTCTATTGTGTAATTTCATTGTGAAATTAATAAAATTCTTTTCTCAATTCGTGTGTTTGTTTATTTTTGAACAAGAAGATCCTGTCATACTATGCACACGCAGTGTTCAGCTTTAGTGATCATACTATGCAAATTCGGTGTTCACACAACTTTAGTGATCAATACCATGCATACGCGGTACACAAAAAGTTAATTACCGTGGCATGGTTGATTTAGAGCCTCCTAAGCCTTGGCATTCCACCACAAGACTTAGCCATTGGAGGCTTCATTTAGTGATCATCAAATCTGATATTGAAGTTGCTCAGGTAATTAAGTTTCTTTATACTTTTTTGAGCACCTTTGTAATTGTTGGGTTTATGTCCGGACAACTTTTTTATTGTTCTCCAACTAGCTGAAAATATGATTAGATCCTATTTGGTCCTGCCTTCTTTTGCTAGTTTTGCAGCACTTGATGTCTTGATCATAGCTTTCTTTCTTTGTTTCCAGTCTAAAGAGCAAAACAAGATCTCAATTTGCTCAAAACCATGTCCACGAGCAAAGTCCCACCCACATCACATGATGCAAATCCATCCATCAACAATTCTAGTTCTCGTTCCAAAGCCAGGGCACGATGTTTCATAGAACTGATCAAGGCAAAGGTCTCCAAACCGCAATCAAAACCGCTTGGGCACAACGACCATAGCACTGCCTCCAGTAGCGAAATCACCACCAGGTCCAACAACAACAACAACAGTGGACCTCTTGCCCTTCCTAACATGATCTGTCAAGATCTTGTTTTCATGAAGGAGGCCTCTGCAAAGATCAAGAAGTATGTGGAAGATTTGGATATGCAAATTAACCGGGCATGTGAGAAGCTTCAGGATCTGCAAACAAGAGAGAATAGTGAGATGGAGCTTGACGAACTCAAAATGGCTGTCAAGAAGTTGAAGTCCAAGATTCCTTCACAGCTTAAAATGCATTCTCGTGATTCCAAGCCACATCAGAATCGATGGCCTAACGTGAACAAAGCCAGTGACGAGATGATGCGAAAATTGTACGAGCAGCAAAAGTTTGAGCCCGCCATTGATCCTAAAGGCTTATTGGAAGCTTTCCTTGCCCTTCCCCCGGAATTGCGGAGGTACATGATGTGTTTCTTCTGGTTCCCACCAAGGGCAATCATAACAAGAAGGGTTATGATTTACTTGTGGATGGCACATCCATATGGCATAAAAAACATTAATGAGGAGCGTGCGAATGTGATCTTTGACAAGCTTATTGCTAAGGGCTTTATTGAACCTGTCACCCAAAAGTGCAGTTTGGTGGCGAACTGCTGCATGATGAGCCATTCCCTTCGTTCTTCCTTAACCAGAGAAATATGCCAGCAGAACTCATGTTATCTGGTGGACAGTTCCTCAAATCAATTTTTGGCGGTTGGGTTTGATGATTCAGACTTCAAAAATTGCCTGATAAATAGCGGTGCAGCTATTATTGATGATTGGCCTGAAGAATTTGAAAAAACAAGAAATCTCAAAATTCTTTACCTCGGAAGGTGGCAGACTTCATCGATGCACCACATCGAATTTGCAGATACCAAGTTTCTCAATAGATTGAAGATTACAACGCAATTGACATTTCTTAGTCTCCGGGGAATTTCATTGATTACAGAGCTTCCTTCATTCATTAAAGAGTGCACTTTGCTGAAGATCCTTGATCTTAGAGCCTGTCACAACCTTGAGGTGATTCCAGATTGGATTGGTTCGCTGAACAAATTAACACACTTGGACATGTCTGAGTGTTACCTTTTGCAACATATGCCCAAGAGTCTTGCTAAGCTATCAAACCTTGAAGTGCTTAAGGGATTCTTTCTTCAAGATTTAAACAATGATGAAGAGACCTGTGCTCTTGTCGATTTGTCTAAATTGCTGAAGTTGAGAAAACTGAATGTCAACACAAATAGTGTAAATTTTATTGCGATGGAGTGCTGTCGTGGATTTACAGGCTTGCAAAAGTTGACAATATCTTGGGCAGGATCACGCACCCCCGAGGCATCGTCCAACAATAGGTTGCTAGGATTTGAATTTCTTTTTGATTATCCACCGTTTTCTCGAAAGCTGCAAAAATTAGTCCTTCGGGGTTTCCGTGAGACGAGGCTACCCTTTGGTGTGCCATTTATGTGGGAACTAAACAAACTCTACATAAGAGGAGGAAATGTATGTTCTCTACAGAGTATCGATGACTGGCAAAGGTGGAATGGAGTTAAGGTATTGCATTTGAAGTACTTGAGTGAACTAAGGATGGATTGGGGAGAATTGATGAGTTTATTTCCGAATCTCGTTTACTTGCACAAAGTAGAATGCCCCATGCTCACTGACTTCCCGTGTGACGAGAATGGTGTGTGGATGGACAAGATGGCCATTGATACTGATCAGGCGAGCGGACTGTATCGGTAGTTCGGACCCTGTGACATCACCTCAAGTTCAATCATTAGGCTCTTGTCCGACCTTAATTACCTCAGGATTATTGCAACAACTTTAATTACTAGGTCGTTTTTGTAATAGTACAAGCTTTCTTGTAAGAATTATGCGAGTTTTAATTAGAATCTTGGTTGTAAATTACTCTAAATGGAGCCAGACTCAGTTTTAAATATTAAGATGATAACTCGAAATTTTTATTTAGTCTTTCTTATGCCACGACAATGAACCGTATTTTTAGTTTGGAATCATATATTTGTAATAACCTTTTGGATATTGTTCAAGGGTAAATTCTCAACTCCTCACCACAGCTTCTGTAACATTTTGCATCGGGGTGACACGAGTATTTTCTTTCGTGATAAGTTCTGGAATGAGTTAGAGATGTATTGGAGAGGTGCGTCTGGGGTGTAAATTAAGGGTACTGAGAATTGAATAAACTGGAGAGGTTTTACTTAATGCCAACATCAACGTACTTGGCGAATTTGAATTCCCAAGGCTCGCAGTGTTTTCATTCCAAGAATTCGATGTCCAGAATATATTGGTAAATTGACCAGAATCATTTTTCGCACCATTTTTTTCCGCATAAGGTTTTTTTTTTTTTTTATCATCTTTGCTGCATCAGATTAAAGCTTAGTTAATCACATTCCCGTAAGTCCCAAGTTGAGCGTATTTTGGTTTAAGCTGTGACTTGTCATTTCTCTTGAGGCAATTTGAAAAGTCGGACAACTACCGTTGTTTGGAGGTTTGACCCGAGGTTGAATCAAATTTGAAGAGTGGCTCGCAACGCTACAACACATTCGGCTTGGGGACCACCACACTTGTGAAATGGAATGCATCATAAAATGCTTTATAAAATTATGTCCATGTTTGGGACCCATATTTATTCTGTGTTGGTAGAGTTACCAAAAGCAATCACATTTTGAACAACCCGTCTATGGTAAGACCGGCATGCACCCATCCCGGTCATCAATGGGTGCAGGGCCGGCGCACGGGACCCCTTTTTGGGTCCCTTGGACCACAAATAATCTGAACCATTTATTAATCTCAGCATATGTTTTTGGAGCGAGTGAGAAAAATTAATTTAATCTAAAAATGGCAAGTGCTCGATCCATTTTACCGATTTTTGATTCAGAATACTGAGAGCAATTTTTTTCATCCTCTCTTAAAGAGGGTGAACGTTACCCTCCTAGCTCCGATGCCGACATTGATGATCGGATCCATTCATTTTGTAATCGATGATCGATGAAGTGGAATGCATTATAAAATGCTTTACAAAAGTATGTCCATGTTTGGGACCCATATTTATTCAGTGTTGGTAGAGTTACCAAAAGCAATTGCATTTTGAACAACCTGTCTATGGGTAAGACCGGCATGCACCCATCCCAGTCATCATCGATGGGTGCAAGGGCCGGCATGTGGGACCCCTTTTTGGGTCCCAGTGACCACAAATAATCTGAAGCGTTCATTAATCTTCACTTATTTTTTCGAGTGGACTGAGAAAAATCAGTTTAATCTAAAAATTGCAAGTGATTGATCCATTTTACAGATTTTTGATTCAGAATACTAGACTACTGAGAGCAATTTTGTTCACCCTCTCCTAAAGAGGGTGAACGTTACCCTCCTAGCTCCGATGCTGACATCGATGATCGGATCCATTCATTTTGTTCATAATGTTTTTTTAGGTGGGCATGCAAAAATTCAGCTAAAGAATAAAAATCTGGGTTTTGGAGCTCAAAAATCAACAACTTTCCGACTTCTGATTTAACTAAATTTTTGCAAGCCCACCTAAAAAGGCGTTCTGAAAAAAATGAACGGATCCGATCATCGATGTTGGCACCAGAGATAGGAGGGTAACGTTCACCCTCTTTCGGAGATGGTGAACAAAATTGCTCTTCAGAATACTAGATCGTGTAATATGAATGGAAAATTGGTACATTGGATAAAGCATTTGTAGTTATCCAATTGAGTTGATTTTACAAAAAAATATTTTAAATTAATGAACTGTTTGAATCATTTTGTGTGGAACATGTTGGGTTTCGGTAGAATAATTGCCATTTGAATAGGCCAAAAACATTGCCATTACTGTTAAGCAAGAGAAGCAAGGCCTAATAATGATAAACATTTTGAAAAGTGTGATATGAATTATGAGAGTAAGTTATTTCCACCGGCGGTGGAAACAAATGTTTTCTTCAAATCAATTGCAGCGGTCCGTGTGACTATGTACTACACAATCATATTGACTACACAATCACATGGACCGTTGTGATTGATTTAGAGGAAACATTTGTTTCCGCCGGCGGTGGAAATAATGTTCTCATTAATTATATGCATCCAAACCCATTTTTATAGTACTTGAGTTTGGGAGCCAAACTTTTGATCAATTTGTCTTATGTTTCTGGTTTATCTTGGAAGGAGCTGTACTTTACACACATACATAGAGTTAATAGCTGTGCTACATACACAACAAACCACAACAACTCCTCACATACATGTAAATTCCATACATATTTATCCGTGTGAGCCTCACGTGTACGTGAGGAGAGACCCGCATGTATACGAGGAGTTATGGTTGGTTGTTGTGGTCTTAGATTTGTTGCAGAGTAAAACGCAAAGGGCAGAATTAAATGCAAAGGGTAACGGAAAAAAATGGAAAATGAAAAGAATATAAAAATAATGGATACAGTATGTGGGAATGGGAACAAAGGAAACCAACATATCTCCAATTTAAGGAAAATCACCAGAGACATCATGACGTGGTGTCCTAGATTGAGTTCTTTAGCATGGATTCTAAAATAAATGTAAACTCTACCCTAACATGTGATGAAAAAGCAAGTGTGCCTAGGGACACTAATGTGAACATTTGCGTGAAACACTGTATGCTCAATAAATCGTGCAGAGTCCTGTTGTTAATCTCATAGGACAAAAACGCTTGATGCTTTTAGTAAATGGCAGTTAGGGGTGCTAAAAGCTTTTAGCAAATGAGAAACTCACCCTTACCGTTTTACAACATGTACTTGTAGCTCCAAGTAGAGTGGTACCCTAGTGGCCGACATGTAGTCTTTTACATTCATCGAGGTTCAAACCTAACGAACTTTTAACTAACAAAATTTAATTTTGCAGAGGGGGAAAAAAAAAAAAACTTCTATTTGGAGCTAAGCTTCCTACATTTGGAATTCTCACTAACTCTTCCCTTTCTCACCATGATTTTCAATAAGCTTTTTCACACTTATTAATATCTCTATCCACTTATTACCTCAAAAACCTTCTTCATACCCTTCACCAAACATTAATTGTCAAGATCCGCAACTCATCGTCAGAATTGGAATCGGAATCGTCAAGAAGCATGACGTCGCGATCCATTGAAACAAGCAAAAGAAGTAATCTTTTTTTTTTTCTTCTTCTTCTTTTTCCATTGTACGAAAGAACTATTGATCTTCTGAAGCAAAAGTCAGATTGATATAAAGAGAGCAAGTTGGGTGAATGATTTTAATAATTGAATTCATTTCTAATCCGGTAAGTTGGTGCATTTATTAAATTCGATTGTGGTTAGTTGTTCTATTTGTTCTATTAAATTCGATTGTGGCTGGTTGTTCTATTTGAGGATGAAGCGTCAGGGTCTTCTATCGTCTTCTCACTTTCTATTTCTGCTTTTGCAGATCTAAGGATAAAGGGGTAAAAATTAAAGGGGTGGAGTAAGGACAAATGGTAATAAAAGGATTGTTCGGATTTAATTTCTAGGACCCATTACAAAAAACAATTTACCCATCCGATCACTATTTCTTATATATTTTTAGTTTGGAAATGTTAATATTAGTTTCTAGCGAGGAACCAAACACAGTGATTGAAGTTATTGAAGTGTGGTAGAAAATTAAATAATTACAACATCTTGTACCAGGGAGGTAAATTTGTTCTCAAATTACTAAAGATTAAAAATGGTAAAAAACTAGAATTTGTAGTCTGTTGAAGAGTACACTTTTAGCTCACCTATCAAATTACGTAGAAACGTAATAAAATACTATTTTATATACTCTGATGGAGGTGCTCTTAAAAGTCCATCAACATGCCAAATTCCTTGTTAAATTCAAACACTCTATTATACATTTTACATTTTTCAATACATTTTCACTCAATTTATAATCTTTTCACACATTTTAAAACTTTTTTTAAAATTTAACGTAAGTCCACTATACATTCTTTAGCAATTTTCTTTTTTAATTAATAACTTGGTTTCATTTTTTTGTGAGGGTGACTGAATCCCAAAATGCAACTACATACACCTTGTTCGGTTTGGGTCTCAAAGACCTACCCTGCATGGTCCCCAATAAAATTTTCTTTTTATCTCTCTCTATTCATTACTCCCAAAACCGTCCCTCAAAATCCAAACCGAACAAAGTTGGTTTAATAATGCAAATCGTCACAAGCATCAACCGGTCAGGGTTCTCACTCTCTCTCTCTAAAATGTTGTCTGACATTAGTGAATAGTAACGTATAAAATTGATCGGACCATTAATGTCACAACATTTGTCTGAATTTTAGAAGATCTTGCCTTGCAGGACAAATTTTTAAGGACTTATTATTGGCATGGTCTTTTTTTTGTTGTTATTTTTTATAATTTTTATTGTATATGAGTTAAAAATTACAATACATTATTTATCTCGATGGGAGAAACCATAATAATTTGAAAATATAGAGTAAATTTGAAAAAAAGTTAAATTAGAAAAAGACTGGCTGTGTTTGGTTGATAATTTTGAAAAGAATATTTTAAAAAATATTTTGGAGATAGTGTTTGGATGAGTTTTTGGAAAAAGTAATAATTAGAGAAAAGTGTAATAATTGGAGAGAGATAGAGAGAGAAATGAGAATAATGATTGGAAAGAGGAGTATGAGTAAAGAGAAAAATGTGATTAATGATTGGAGAGATGAGAGATAGGGAAAGAATCTTTTTGGAAAATTTTTTGGAAATGTAAAGTGAACAAAGTGACTGTCTTTTGGGTCTTTTTCGTCATTATATATGAACTTTTTTTTTTGTTTTGTTTTGGTTTAGGTTTTTATAGTTTTCGTTTTTTCTCATCGACGCAAAACTGTGTGATGTAAAAGTTTGAACCATATCTAAGAGAAATCAACCAAAACGACCAGGCAAAGTGTAAACAGATGGCGAAACCTTTTGTCATTATTTTATTGAAACACTTAATTCGGTATTTTAGGTGACAACAACGTTGTCCCATTTTGCCTTAATAAAGAAGTCTAATTATTTTTTTCTTGCTATTTAAAAAATTACGCATTTGTTAATTTTGTGTCAAGTTTTTTTAGATTGTTAGTTCATCTTAACGAGAGCAGTCTTGAAAGTAAAAAATTAATAAGGATCAAAATCTTAAAAAAGTTCGCTAAAGACAAAACTAATGCAAAACAGAAACACTTTTTGGATTGTGTCTTTATTAAAAAAAGGTTTAATTTGGTTTATGATTTTTTACTTGTTAGAATCTTCTCATCGAGACGAACCAATAATTAACAAAAATTTGGCGCAAGACTAACAAATGCAAATATTTTTTAATAAAGGCAAAAGAAATCAAGCCTAGTTATTAATCCGGTCGTAATGTTTTATTTCTTATATTTCTCTCATGGAGCCCAAGAAATAATTTTTATGCAAAACTAACAAAATTTCATAATTCGTCCGCCGTTTGGTGTATGTGTTTTTGTTATGAATTATGAAATTTTTTTGACGAAAAAAATTTAAAAAGCAAAATATTATAACAAAACTTTAAGAAGTTAATCAATAACAATAATAGTTCAAAAATCTGTCGAAATTTTTTTGCTTCCAAGGTAGGTGGTCCTTCTACCTACACCGACCATGGTGCACTGACCACGTACCGACGGGGTTGCTGGCGGAGATGCCGTTGTAGGTCCCAACCGATCGATCCGAGCCGTTCATCCTTCTCAAAATCGAATTCCGAGTGGGTTTGCGTGGGAATCGAGGCAATCGGATGGCTGTATGAGCTCAATCCAAAATCACCCCCATTTCATTGAAAATTTTTGAATGAAATGGTGGAGACTTTGGATCGAGCTCATACAACCATCCGATTGCCTCGATTCTTGTGTAGGCCCACCCAGAATTCGATTTTGAGAAGGATGAACGGCACGGATCAATCAGTTGGGACACAAAACGGCGTCCCCAACACCGTCGGTACGTGGTCGATGCACCTTTGGTCGGGTCCCATTGTTTTACCGGTAGGAATAACGTTCCACGAATTACATTTCAATCATTGATGAGAGAGAGAGGGGGGAAAAGAAAAAGTGGTGTGAGGCTCCAATACCAATACATGTCAATTTGGAAAACTGCAAGTCAATGACCCCTGTTTATTTCATGGAGGAGCATTGACGGACTCAAATTAGACCA
Organism: Vaccinium darrowii; assembly: GCA_020921065.1. Lineage (NCBI taxonomy): Eukaryota > Viridiplantae > Streptophyta > Magnoliopsida > Ericales > Ericaceae > Vaccinium > Vaccinium darrowii. Next base: position 22,106,469 of record CM037156.1, read on the forward strand.
TTCTCAGCGAGAGCCGAGCTAAGCTAAGTAGACCATTCTCAGCCAAATTCAAGAACAGATCTCAAATTACTCAGAGAATCAGTGCCAAACAGCCGAAAATCAGGTAATGCCTGCCCATTCTCTGTTTCTGTAGAGACAGAGAGAGATTACTCGTGTTCCTTTCTATGTTTAAACTGTGCTAATAGGATCCTTGTCCACTGACCTAGCTACATGATGTCTATGTTTGTGTCTCTGTATGTATGATGAGTTATTATCCAATGCTCTCATAGTACTCTCGTGATGCTCCCAACAAATTATGTGGCGATAAATGTTTCGGTCACACTTTAATTTGTTGAGTTTTGTGGGGACAAGGGGCAACAAAGTGTGTGATTTGTGGTAACTAATTGGCCGGAGGAACATCTAAGTGATGAAATGTCGTACCGGGAGCACCCAATAGTTGGCCCTGTATGAGAGAGAGAGAGAGAGTGAGAGAGAGAGAGAGAGAATATGGACCGAGGGGCAGCTAGGCAGGGACTAAGTTTAAAAAATCCTTGTTATCATGGTAGTATTGTTTTAAAGTATTTAAAGTTTATATATGTTTGGCCCCAAGTTTCACATATCTGTTACTCTTATCTTTTTCCTATTGCAGATCCATTTAGCCTCCTAAGTTTGGAATACTGTGTTTGTGTGAGAGAGTGAGAAGGGGAAAGTAGTCAGCAAAATGACAAAATTTGAGCATTGGAAACACCTATGGGCAACATGGGATCTCCGGTTAGTGGTCCTCGGTAGTCTCTTCCTGCAAATTCTTCTCATATTCTCTGCACCTTTGAGAAAGCGAGTGTCAAGGGTTTGGATATCCATACCCATATGGTTGGCATACTTACTTGCAGACATGGCAACTACTTTTGCCGTGGGACTCATTTCCAAGAGCCAGGGTCAAACTGATAAGTTTGGCCCTTTTGCTTATCCGGACCTTCTGGCTTTCTGGGCTCCCTTTCTCTTGGTACACCTTGGGGGTCCCGACACCATCACTGCTTTTGCCCTCGAGGATAATGAGCTCTGGCTAAGGCACTTGCTTGGTCTGGTATTCCAGTGCGGGGCTGTCATTTATGCCTTCTTTCAGTCTTTTCCCTATAAGACGCTTTGGCCCCCCACAGTGCTAATGTTCTTTGCTGGACTCATCAAGTACGCCGAGCGGACACGTGCTCTCTATCTTGCTAGCTCCCGTAGATTTAAAGAGTCTTTGCTCACAGAGCCTGATCCTGGGCCAAACTATGCCAAGCTCATGGATGAGTACACTTCAAAGATAGAAGCAAGACTTCCCACGAAAATAGAGATGATTCCTGAACCTAGTAGGGCCAACAGAATAGGAAACAAGGAAGATTGGCTGGTTTGTCTGATTTGGTTGTGGTGCAACGCGCTTTTGGGTTTTTTTCTACTTTCAAGGGATTGATTTCAGATCTGATCTTCAGTTTTCGTGAGCGCAACAACACTCGAGACTTCTTCCTCAAGAGAACTTCAAGAGATGCTTTCAAAGTTGTTGAGGTAGAACTCAATTTCTTCTATGAGGTTCTCTACACTAAGGCAACGGTAGTGCAAAAAGAGATTGGATACATATTTCGGTTTCTTTCGTTTAGTTTAAATTGTGCAGCCATTGCGCTCTTCAAATATTATGTGAAAAAGAAGGAATTTGCAATGATTGATATTGGGATTTCCTACACTTTGCTCCTTGGTGCTATTGCGCTTGATTTAGTCGCTTTTACAATGGTCCTTTACTCTGATTGGACTGCTGTGACCCTCACATCGTATGAGCATCCTAATTGGTTTATTAGGATCCTTAAGAGGTTGCTCAGGGTTAATAGAGTAAGATGGCCGAAGGAGGCTGGAAAAGAGTCTAGGTGCTTTCTTTTTGAAAAGATCATGCAAATTGTGCGACTCAGGTGGTCTGAATCTCTCTCCAAGTTCAACTTGATAAATTATTGTCTACACCCACGTTCTAAATGGTGGGAGACAACTATTGATTTTTTTGGCCTAACCAACATGCTAGACGGGATGAAATACGTGAAAACTGAGGATTTCAACGATGACTTAAGAGATCTTATTTTTGAGGAGTTGAAAATGAAATCCGAGCTAGCAGATGACTTAGAAACAGCCAAGGAGATATTTTCTGCCAGAGGGGATTGGATTCTTCGGTTTGAAAGTTGCACTGACTTACTCCGTTGGGTCAATGAGGTTGACTTTGATGAGAGCCTTATTATGTGGCATATTGCCACTGAACTCTGCTACAGCACTAATGAAGGCAGCAAATGTACTAATGATCGGAATACCAATGCTGGGAACCCCAGTGTTGCTCACGAAAAGAATTTCCGCGAGTTGTCTAAGCTCCTTTCTGATTACATGCTATATCTTCTAATCTTGCAAGCTACAATGTTGTCCACTGTCGCAGGTATTGGGCAAATAAGGTTTAGGGATACAAGTGCTGAGGCCAAGAAATTCTTCCTCGGAAGAAAAATTAGGAAGTCAGGTGTAGGGAGCAATTGTTGTCTCAAAATCTTCTCCTTTTGGAAATGCTTCTATGGTGATGAATTGGAAAAGGGGCAGGAGAATGAGTTGCAGAAACGAGCGTGTGAGAGTATCCTTGCAGTTAATACAGCAGTTGAACCTGTCGCTGTTAAGGGGGATAGAAGCAAATCTATTTTGTTTGACGCATGCATGCTGGCCAAGGATATGAAGAAATTAGAAAGTAAAAGAATGTGGGAAATAGTAAGCAAAGTTTGGGTTGAATTGTTGTCCTACGCAGCGAGTCATTGCAGAGCCAATACCCACGCGGCACAACTCAGTAAAGGTGGACAGCTCCTCACTTTGGTTTGGTTGTTGATGGCTCATCTGGGCTTGGGGAATCAGTTTCAAATTAGTGAAGGGCATGCAAGGGCTAAGCTGATCGTGAGGAAGTAGGTTGGCTACTTTGTTGTCCTAATGATTGAAGATGCATGCTTTTGTCTTGGGTGGAAAATCTACCTAACTGCAGCAATGAGATAACCCTGTTTGAAATGTGCCAAGTTAATTCAGTGGTAATACTTTGGCTTAAAGAGTAGTTGTAGACATTTCTGCACATCTCTGTTTGATGATTTACTTATGTGTGTTTTGTCTATTCCAGTCTGGCTTCGTGTTATTATTTTTTCTTTTCTTGTATTGGCGCTTGCCCATGGATGGGACCATGATATTTTCTATCTTGTCAATCTGTTTTAGCTCATTTATGTTTTGATTATTCTGTTTGTTTCTTGATTGTGTGGAATCGAACAAAACTGAGCTAAACTCAACTCACTAAATTCAGCTTGGAGTGGGTTTATGCTAGGCTAACATCACAGCTTGTGTCAGTTCTAGGTTCGAACTAGGCCTAGTAGAATCACATGCCACTTATGGGTCTTAGAGCCAAGAGGACAATTCCTATTTTGCTAATCCTAGACCATATCCAAGAATTCTGAAGTTCATTCACAAGAAGAGAGGTTTGATGCTTTTAATGCTACTTGGGTTGTTGACTCCAATGAACTGGTTCTAGGTACTATCCAAACCTATGCCTGGCAAAAGCGCTAAGGGGGGCATTTTTCTGAAATTGGAAAAATCACGGCTTAACCTGGGAAATTTTCTGATCTCTCTCTCTCATATCTGCTGCAAGTGCAAATTTAGGTTTCCACTCCCTCTGTGTATGTATGCTATTAAAAATGGATTTAATCTAGTGTCCACATTCCATTCTTCTAAAGAGAAATGTGTTCCAAAGAAATTTTGATCTGATAAACCTGATTTTTAGCACGATATAATTCTCAACAAGCTCGAGCAATGCCCACTCGACCCTGAGATAGTTGAGGATGTGAGGGCTAAAGTCAAGTTGGGTTACCACGAGGATTTTGTGGTGGATGCTACAGGGATGGAAAGGGAAAATCTGGAGTGTTGTCTCCTGTTGGAAACCTGCTCAATAAATATGGTTCCTTAGCAATATCTACTACTTAGAATGGACAAAAAATTCTCCAGCATTTCAGGAATTTTTTACCTCAACAGTGGTACCATTTCTTCTGCAATCAAGTATCTCTCTCATTCTATCTACGTTATTGCGTAGTGTCATCTACTTTGTTGCAATAAATGCATCGTTGTGTTTTTCTTATTTCTTTCTTGTTTATTGGCTAACTTGGTTCATTGGTTCCCTAACAGAGTGATGTTGCGTTAGTATAAGTTAGACTGCCTTTTGGTTTTTCTAACTTGCCAATCTATGTAGAAACCTTCATAATCTCTTTTGGCCCTTCTCCTCGATGTCTATGGTTTGTCACCTTTCGCTCGGTAGACCATTGTACGTTTACTATCATTTTAGGGATGGATTTTGCAAGCGCAAAAGTAATTTTCAGTAGTATCATCCTATTTACGATGATTGCTTGAAGAAATATTAGATTTACGAGATATTTTTCCCTCCTGCACACCCGGAGCAATGTTCTTAGTTTCTGTTGAAAATGAGGCACTGTGGTTGAATTCAGTGTACTATTTTGTGGGATTTTTGAATAACCCAGATGAAGGGCAGGTTTCTTTTTGGTAGAACGCCCTTCCCTCCCCTTTCTTTTTCCTTTTTCTTTTGGTATCGCTAAATCATCTAGCTGGTAGACTTTACATGTATTTTTGTTACACAGTGGGAATCTTTATTTGGTGTTTGACTGATTTTGTTACAGCTGGTTTTTGTTACAGCTCCTATAGAGTACTATAGTAATTAAGTGGAGTGTAAAATGCAAGTTGAGAACGAAAATGAATCAGATGATGCTGCATCAATGGTGAAATAAAATAACGATGATATCATCGATATAGCTGCCGCCGAGTTAAAATTGGGCTCAATAGTGTGGTTGGTTTTCATTCCTCTCTTTCGGTGTATAATTGAGTAGTTCCAAAGCGCAAGTTTAGCTTTCTATTTTTTTTTTTTTTTCATTTTTCATTTTATGTACGTTTATTACTAGTGGGAAGGAAATGGTAAAAATAGAAGTATGGCAGTTTATCACTTTTTTCTCAAATACTGTGTTTTTTTCCTCCTCAAAAGTGTTGATGTTTGCATGTGATATTAAGTTTTGTACTTTTTTCCCCTGTTTTTTTGTGTGAAGTTTGGGTTCATTAGTTTAAGTTGGTCGTGTAAATAAATTGTGGGTGAATGGAAATGGTAAATGCACTGGGCCTTTTGCTTGTTGGACTAGGCGTTCTTAGCAATTGTTGGGTTTGTCCTAAACACACAAACCAAGCTTATCTGGATGGCTAATATGGAAATCACCTCCAAAGAGTCCATCAGACCTTCCTCTCCAACGCCCAACAACCTCAGAATTTTTCGGCTCTCTTTGTTCGATCAATTCTTTCCACCTTTCTAGTATTTCCCGTTTATTCTCTAATTGAAAGTACTAGCAACATCAAGCAAGTCGCTCTTGGATGCCTTATGTCTCTACTACCCATTTGCTGGAAGGAAGAAAGACGAAAGCTCAGTTGACTGCGGTGATCAAGGCATTGATTACTTTGAAGCTCCGGCTGACACGTGCCTGTCAGAAATTACAGAACAACCAAAAGCTAAAATTTTCTGTGGATTTATTCTTTGTTCCATATTCTGGTTGGTTTAATTTCCATCTTGTTTACTCTTTTTGGGGGTACATCTGTGATGTTATTTCGCAACCATTTGTGCTAGCTATGCATGCATTTGCAGATCAGACTATCAGGGTGTGACTTGATGTTAGAGTTTTGAATGTTCCATCATTGAACTTGCTTTCAATAAGCCAATTGATGTGCCATTGTATTCTATACCATAGCTTGTTGGAAAATTGGAAGAGGGTGAAACAACAGCTGCTTATCCTCTCTCTCTCTCTCTCGTCGGCTGCCATTAGCCTCCTAATTGTCGTGCATTGGTACATAGGTCCCTTTTTGCTTGTATACCATCTGCTAGGTTAGTTGGCAGACCCCTGATTTTGTATTTCTTAGTAAGACCTTGAGTTATTTTCAAATTAGGGAAGCATTTGAGGAAGTGTAAAACCGCAATTTTGAGCTGGAAGTAGGAAAGGTTTCTATGGATACGCAGCATGGGGCTCTCGCTTGAAATCTCATTAATGAGGTAGTTCTTCTATCAAATTCACATAGGAAAGGTTTCTATGGATGCGCGGCATGGGGCTCTCGCTTGAAAACATCAAATTTATAATACTCTCATCTACAGTTAAATGAAATGGCTTTGTTTTATATTAGTCTCATCCAATTTGTGAATTTACGTTCACATTTCCGAGTTTTGGTTTGTTGGAAAATTTACAGCGGCAATCGTAATTCCGAAAAACAATTACATCTGATATATATAACCATGAACAGATTACAATAGAATGAACACGAAATTTACAGAACTGGAAATACATAAACTGTAAAACAGAGATACCAACAGTGCCGAGTCGTGTGTAACCACACTCTCCTTAACAAAGATGCGCCGCCTACCGTGGGTGTTGTAGGTTGAATCGACGTCCTCGTCCCAAGATACAACGGCTATAACCACGACCACCGGAACACCACCGCTGGAAGCCTTGGCGAACTATCACTCTCGTCTGCCTCTCTCTCACAAGAACGAATTTCTAGTGTATATGTGTTGCACGAATTTCTGATATGAAACCAATTGGCAAAGCTGCCAATTTATAGCTGAAGGAGGAGCTGCAGCATTGAAGATGGGAATCAATGGGGAGCCTCCCCAATGAATACGGGAACAAATGCAGAAATCAAAACTCCCACGAATTTATGTGGCATTTGAATTCTCTGCAGCAAAACTGATACAGAAATTTGATTGCCATCATGTCTCATCATGGAGGGGTGTAAATATAGCATTAACCAACGATTTTGATCACGCGCATCTCTTACTTCGTGGGGTCCCTTCGGTTGCCTCGTAAGACCCTCCGAATGCCCCGTTTCATTCACACCGAATTTCCAACAATCCCCCCCATGAATGAAAATTGGCAGGCACACTGACGCAGAGTACAAAAGCTGACCCGAGAGAGAGGCATCGGATAATTCCTGCATAGGGTAGGTAGCTTTTGGCCTTGAACCTTCCCTTGTGATAGCCTATCGAGTTTACATGGTTTTGATAAGTTACTTTCCTGAAGATATTATACAAATGCTGTAATACAAAAGTGTCTTATACCATTCGGAGGACTACTTTTGGATAGCATATCTAATATCCATACAGAGCAGTTTGATACGTATATTCATTGAGGTTCATTATATTGTGCAAACACATGGAATAGTGGACGATGGAAATTAGGATACCTAACACGAAACGGTTGTGTCAGTTGTGTTATTTGCGTTACATATATGGGTGGAGGAGACATTGGATACGGATGTTATGCAGAACCATAGAATCGAAGTAGGTTGGCTCAAGTGGAGGGTGCTTCGGACATATTATGCTATAGACTGATACTAGCAAATTTGAAGTATATTTTCATAGAACAATGAGAAGACTTGATCTTATGTATACTGCATCCTTTATTAACTGAAATTAATAACTTCCATTGCGGTGCAATGATTCAAAATACTATTTTTAGGGAACCTCGACGCTCGACTCTTTTAACCAACATAGGTTTTATGTAGAGTGTTAGGCTTGTGTAGAGTGTTATCTTATTATTCACCGACCTAAAGGTAGGTGAATATTACTCCAATGTTTTTGTAAGTGAAGAATTGTTTGAACAATGATAATTGTTTGGTTCTTATATAAAGCGTGGGCAAGTGCGGGAGTGCAAGTGTGAAAAAGTCTTCCAAAAACCACACAGACAACTAAAATTCGTGAGTGCGACGATTGAGAGTGCAAGCACAGAGCTAGGATTGAGAGTGCAAGCCAGACTATTTTGAAGGATTATGTAATTAAGGGTTGAAGTAGCAAGTAAAACTAGCAAAATAAGAAACCATAAGGTGTAGCTCATGAAGTGGTAGCAGGGATGCAGGGCCGGCCCAGGGGTAAGGCCCTCAAGTCTCCGGGCTTGGGCGACCCCCCCGGGCTGGGGCAACCAAAAAAAAAGAAAAAAATCCTGAAAGTTAGATATAAATTTAAAATACTTTCCACACAGAGAACAAAGCTTGTGCTTGGTACGGTGGTAACTGGATGATACTCCCTCTCACGTGAACGTGAAGGTTCGACTCCCCACGCCCTTGCCTCTTTTTAGTCTTTGACTTTGGCTTTTTTCCCTTTATTTCTCCATTTTTTTTAGTTTTGGTTCTTTTGGTTTTTCTTTCGGTCCATAATCTTTCAAAAATCACATTACTAAATTACTTTTGTTAGAAATTGCATTTAACAAGTGTACCATTAAATTTTGATTAAAAACATTATCCCCATGGTGAGATTTTAAAAAAAAATCGATCAGATTTATTATTTTTTTTTCACACATGTTCAACTATAAAGCAAACATTTTTTATTGGTTTTTTTTTTTAAAAAAACTCTTACAACCATTTCTTTTTAAGTTTATCTAAATTGAAATTGATGAAAAATTTATCTTCGTTCTAGGCCTGTCAATGGACCGGAATAGATCCAAATCTGATGCAGATTCAAAAAATGCACGGAGAAATTGTTTTTTTTTTTTTGGTACTTTCAGTAATGCGAAGTTGGTTTCTTTTAATCGGAATCATAAAACACTATAATTGTGGTTACATTTTGATATAATTCAAGCTAAATGCACAATGTAACCATGATTTTTTTTTTACTTTTATATCTTTTTATTTTGTATGACTATAGTAAATGGACAACCAAGCCTGCGGTCGGGCTTGGGCAACCTAAACATTGGGGCCGACCCTGCAGGGATGAGCTGTAAACCTGACATCATCGAAACTTGTCAACCTTTTGGGGCCAGGCCACAAGAGGGAAATATTTTGTGAAGCTCTAGTTCTAGCATGGATGACTTGCTATTTACCGGACCGGAAAGGAGAATAGTCCAAATTCACGCTTAGCCTGATCACCCCTTACTGTTTAAGAAAAAAAAAAAAAAAACTAACAAAATAGGAAGAGGCTCTCAAGGTGGCTCTGGCACTACTGCCAAGTGAACTACGCAGACTATCAATAGGGATGACAAAGGGTAGGGTATGGATCGGGGGACCTTATTCTACCCCTGATCCCTAATTAGGAAGTTCTTCCCCATCCCCACCTCCATACCCAAAAGAGATAGTGGACAATCCACCATATCCGCCTCCTATTGGAGATCAGGTATATTCGGGTACATCCATATCCAAACTGTAGTTGAAAAAAAAAAAAAGAGAGGATAAGATCTAATTTATGTGTTCTATACTAACAAAAACAACCATTTAAAACAAAATAGAATAGAAAGTTGCAAAGAAATAATAGTCTACCAAGATTATATACAATTTTAAAAACTACCATCATTAAACTTTTTTTAACACTTAACCATATATAGTTTTAATTTGGAACAATATACATAAATTATACCAATATGCATACTTGTATATACACACATACATATACTACTATATGCCCGCATATATACATACATTCATAAAAATATGTATACAATTTGTAACGGGGCGGGTATGGGTATTACGGGGACGGGTATCACAAAATCATACCCGCTCCATTTTCAACTGGGGATTCTTTAAGTTCTACCATACCCGCTCCTATTGGATGAAAAATCAAATAATATCCGCCTCTGAATAGCCGGGGGTGGAGCTGGTATCCATTGAGTTTGGGAAAATTGCCATCCTTAACTATCAGAACTCTTGTTCTTTCTTTCCCTGTCTCTTTTTTTTTGGGCCTCTCTTCTCTTCATTTTGTAATTCTCTCTCCGAAGAATAAAAGCAAATCTTAATTAGTAAGTCTTCTTTTCTTTTACTTTTAAGACTTTTATTGATCCTTCCCTTTACCATACGTTTATATACTCTTTCGTTCCAGGTGCCTTATGAAGTGACGAACGCATAAAATCCCAAAATGTGAAGGGGTGTTTCGCTAAGGATGTTTTTAGAATAAACTAGTTTTTCACGGTTTTTTTATGTGATGTATTGTGAGAGAATGACCTGTCTTGATTTTTTGGAAAAAAACTATTTTTTTGTTAGTGGAATTCAAGGTGGTGAAACTTATGGTATTTCATGATTTGATGTCTCTAATTACTATAAGCTTTCGCAAGAAGATAAATACAAAATCTACCAATAAACCTACGTGTACGGAAGTCATAGATACTGTGAAATCATACCGTAGCTTGTGAGGTTCATTTTTTGGTCTCACACGAATAATCCGAACCATTAATTAATTTTAAACTAATATTTCTAGTTGCTATATATGCAAAAGATCCGTTCAATTGGATGTCCAGAAGTAGTCGATCCAATATTCCCATGCTACATTTAGAATTTAGGTCCCGAAATTCTGATGGAAACATGGTACTCCATTCGTCACTTAAAAAGAGTAGTGTAATCTATTTTGGGTTCCTAAATAAGTGTACTGTTGAAAAGTTAGTAGATAAAAGTTGATACATTTCCTATTTTGCCTTTAAAAGTAGATTCTTTTTTGCAAAATTAGTGGGTAAAGTTTAATAATGATATCACCATCAAGAGCAATAGTAGAAAGTGAATGTAAAATATGATGTGAAAGGTGTAACGATGATACTTTCTTAATAAGTTGGAATTACGAAGCTACATACTTAAAAATGAATTGAAGGAAAATTATTGGATCAAGTACTTATGCGTACACTTACCAAAAAAAAAAGTACTTATGCAGTTATGCATATCTAATTAAGCTGATTTTATGCAGGGCCGCTCAAATATTATTAAAATTAAAGAACGTTTAGGATCATTTGCGTAAAACTAAAAAATAGACTCCACAAGCCGTCGGTTGTACTCATAGTTGGGTCCAAAATCTACCTAGTAGACCATAGTTGTATGGGAATTGAGAAGTCTCCCTCACTCTCTCCTCTCTAACACAGGATTCGACATCAGTCAATAACGAAGCAAAATGATTAAACCTTTTGCCCTTTTGTAATTGAGAAGATTTTCAATGGTCCCCCTATTTCAAATATTCTATATTAGAGTACTTTTAAAAAAAAAAAAATTTCTCTCATCAAAATGAGTAAATTATTCAAAAATAAAAGATAACGAAATTCCAGCAATTCAAAAAAATGAAAAATAAAATTTAATTGTTGTCTTTTATGCATCAACATTTAGTAAATTATTAATTTGTCTCGATAAGAGAAATATAACAAGTTAAGCATATGATTAAAAACTTTAAGCAGTTCATGAAAGAAAAAATAATTTGAAAAGTTTTTTTTAATTTTAAATTATTTATTATCATGAATACAATTTGTATGTAGAATTTGTTTCTTTAATTTCTTTGTGTATTTTAAATTTTTGAAAGCAAAAGTAACAAAAGTTCTGGCATTCATGGCAAGAGTAAAATATTAACGCCAAAGTAACAAAAGTTCTGCCATTCCAAAAAAATTTGTGAATTAATAGTTTATTTGTTGTCAGTTATTAATTTTTATTATTTTTGCATCAAGTTTAGATGAATTAGTGAATTATCTAGACAAGAGAAATTTAAAATTTTAAAACTATGATAACAGAATTTAAGAAGTTAGTACATACAAAAAATTTAATTTTCTTAAAATTTTAAGTCGATTTTATGTTAAATGAACTTTATTCGTACAATATGTTCCTTTGATTTTTTTTCCTTTGTACTATATTCTAAATTTTTTTTGGAGGAAAAGTATAATTTAAAATTCTTTGCTTCAAAGATGGTAGGACTAGGGCCCCACAGATTCTATTTCAGTCCTTGGTTAGACAGAGAAAAGAAAGAAAGAAGTTCATGGGAGGGTCCAATATATATAATCTTATGAATTTGGAAGACACATACCCCAATAGCCTCTCGATTATTCTATTGAGAGCATTGCCGGACTGTTTAGTGGCCCCCGAGCTGAGTAGAATTTCTCTGAATCAGTACCAAACAGTTGAAATCAGGTAATGCCCATTTTCACCTCATTTTTAAAGTATTCCATTCTTTGTTTAAGCTACTTTATTGGTTATTTTCATCAATTTTAAGTGTTGTTTTATTGATGGTAGATTGTCAAAGTACTTTTCTGAGTGGACCATATTAATTTAGTTTTGAATCTTATAAAATCCCATAATTATTTTATAAGTTGTTTGGTGCTCCAAATTCTAAATAATTAATTGAGTTCATTTGTGGTGAAAAAATATTCTAAAGCTAATCGGGTAGAACCAGAATTGGACCAAAATCGGTCCGGTCTTGGGGTTTGGATCTAGATAGGCTCTACATGTATATTTGTTAGGTTTTGGTTCTTAATTTTCTAGAACCAGTAAAAATAGTCTGATTACTAGATTTCTAGAGAACTGGTCTAATTCGAACCGTGTACACCCTTACTTTATTCTGCGTGGTATATTACTGCTGCGCACTAGCTAATTGCCTTTCAATTTCTATTGAGTCGTCCCTTCCCAAAAGCAATCACATTTTGAACAACCCATCTATGGGTACAGACCGGCACGCACCGATAGTGGGAGGGTTGGACCAAAGGGTTTTTTTTTCTGGGTCCCATATAAATAATTTGAACCGTTCGTTAATTTTGACATTTTTTTTTAGTCGTCCTTGGAGCAATCGAAAAATCAAAGTGGCTGATCCATTAATTTACTGATTTTTTATTCAAAATCTACTACGTCCTAAATTCTAAACGAAAAATTGGTAGATTGGATAAAGCACTTGTAGTTACTAATTGAGCTAATTTTGCAAGGCCGTTCAAAAAATATTTTAAAATTAATTTACGGTTCAGGTCAATCATTCCGCGTTGAAAAGAGTTACCAGCTTACACTAACCCCAAGTTAATTGCCATTCAATTTCTATTGAGTCCCTTCCCAAAAGCAATCACACTTACCGACTGGCATACACCGATTGGGTGAGGACGGGTCTGAATTCCATACAAATAACTTTAATCGTTCATTAATTTTAACAATTTGTTTTTGAGTTGCTCCGTAAAAAATCAGCTCAATCGAAAACTCACAACTGCTTGATATATTTTACCAATTTTTGATTTAGAATACTATATCCTGAATTTTGAATGAAAAATTGGTACTCCCACCGTTCCTTAATAAGTGTTTGTTTTGAAAAGTTAATGGGTAAAAATTTGTACAATTATTATTTTGCCCTTTTGCATCAGTGCAATATAATGAAAAATTATCATAAATCAGTAAATTATCTTAAGTTAGTAGAAGAAGCTGGCTTTTGTTTACGGACATTTAAGTGCTAAAACCATTTTACCTTATGTCAGGTGTTGCGGAACGGAGGCTTACATCTTTTTTATTAATGTGAACATTTTCCGTGAAACACTGTAAGTTCACTTAACTCGTGCAGAGTCCGGTTGTTAATCTTGTAGGGCCAAAACACATGTTTTTAAGTTATCAGTAATCATTATAATAGTGATTGTGGAGTAGTATATTCTTAATCATTTGATTATTAGCTCCTACACATGGATTAATTTTCTTGTATTTCAGTAGTCTATAGTTTCGCTGAATATTATACTCTTGGCTTGGCTGAATATTAGACCATAAGTCAAGTATTTTTGTATATTTTTATGTAAAATATGTCATTGGCTTGGCGAGCCACCGCGGACATCAGTTATTGTTTGCGAAACCCGGGTGGCGACTCCGATCAAAATGGAAAAAAGACCCGAATCAAAAGAGTTGTATGAAAGGCACCGAATGTTCGCTAATCTGCCCAGCAGATTGTACGTGAAACTCATAACGAGCAAATCAAACCCTAGCGTAAGTTAACGTTTTACAACTTGTATTTGGAGCTCCAAGTGGAGTGGTAAGCTAGTGGCTAACACTTTGTACTCTTATGTATTTGATTGAGTTTCAAACTTCACTAACTTTAAGCCAGTGTTTTAAATACCGGACCAGAGTAGCCGGTTTAACCAATTGGCCCGCCTACCGGAACCTTGTCTGGTTCGATTCCACCTAATAACCGCTTTGTTTTCTGAACCGGCCTAAAAAGTAAGAACCGTTTCCGTCGAACCACCAATCCATGAAAAGCGGTACTGGGTTGGTCAACCCAGACCGTAATATTTGAACTAGCATTTTCACGCGTATTGCCAATGCTCATTGTCCGAAACCCACAACTAGCCAATGTCCAATAGCCAGGACTGAAGCAAAATTGGTGGTTTCTTTACCTTTTATAGAGGAAAATGAAGCGAGGAGTTGGATTACCAGCCGACGTGGGATTGGAGAAAGGCATTAGAACGAGATACAATGAAGGCACCACTTCTTTTGTTTCTTCTAACTTCCTTCGTGTACAGACATTTTTTTTTTTGTAGGCTTATTATAGTAAATTATATATTTCTAATATATTTTTAACATTATTATGACGTCACGGGTCAATAGCGGTTAAACCGCGGTTCAACTAGTGACCCGTCCGCCCAGTCTCTTTTCCGGTTCGTCCTCCGGTCCGGGTTTCAAAACATTGTTTTAAGTTACAATATTGACTTTCGCCGACAAAAGAAAAAAAGAACCCTTGTATTTGGAGAAGCTTCCTTCATTTTGAATTCTTATTAGAACTTTTTTCTCTCTTAGCTCGATTTCCAGTAAGCTTTTTTCACACTTGTTACTATCTCTCTCCACTTATTACCTCTTTCAAACCCATTACCAAAAACCCATACGCTTGTTATGAAGAAACATTAGCCTAGAACACTCACTTAGAATCCATCAACATGCCAAATCCTTTGTTATTGTCAAATTTAATTAGTAATTGGCCCGACCTCCCAGAAAACAGTTGACTCTAGCTTGCAAACTTCGTCTTGTGGGTCCTGATATATAGGAGTAAGTAAAACTTACAGCAAGCTGGATATAAATGTGTGAGGAATTTTTTGACATAATGTGCAACTTGGCATTAACTATTTCTTTTAGGATCTGGCGGAGAGGAGCTTCCCATCTGGTTCAATGGCGTGGCCAGAAACTTTTAGGAATGTGGGCACAAAACCCAACACATGCTTTTCTAAGAAACCCATAATAATCTATTTCTTTTTAAGAATCTAAAACACATAATTAATTCAACGAGCTATGAGAAATTCAGCTGGAGCAACGTTGATGATGTGGATGAGGATGGAACGGAGCTCGGAGGGAGGTGGAAAGAGACAACGAGGGATGTGTCGCAATGGGGGAGGGGCAAGGTGAGGTCCAGTCGCCGCCGATGTTGCTGTTTGCAATTGGCTATGGCAACCGCAGGTGGTGGTGGTGGTTGGATGTGTGTAGAAATAGGGAAGGCAGATGAAGTTCAATTTGGAAAAGTTATTCACTGCAGTTGTGTGGACTTATTTTGTGGTGCTACGCAAGTAATTTTAGCTATTTAATTTAATAGGGAAGGCACATGAAGTTCTATTTGGAAAAGTTATTCACTGCGGTTGTATGGACGTATTTTGTGGTGCTACGCAAGTAATTTTAGCTATTTAATTTGTTTAAAATATATATTTTTAATGTTCTTATAAAAAATTAACTCATTGAGATATCGATAATAGCGATTGGTGGCTAGCTCATTCGGTAGAGCTCTTAGATGCCTCACACTAAATTCCGGGATCGAGTCTCATTCCCTCCTCCTCCATGTAGTAGAGTAAGAATGACAAATGACAAAAAAAATGTTAATAATAGCTTGATCAATTTTTGTCCCTGAATATGTTACGATAAAACTAAATGAGTTGATAATAGCATTTATCAATATTCAAATGAACTATTTTTTTTAAAGATCTCATAACAAAATTTACAAATTGAACAGCTCTGATCATTAGTGTAGAATCCCAAAACGAATCTCATGCAATATGGTGTATATTTGGTATACCCATAGTTGAATTCATGGAGTATTTACTAAAAATTCAACTTAGATAACAGATTCTTGAATTCTACACATTTTGAAAATCTAAAAAAAATTAATGAAATTCTTTAGGGTGTAGAGAGAGAAGGGAGATCGAACTGTATCCGTGAGTGTATACGAGGAAAGTGTAGGAAGTGTATTCGCACTGTTAGGAGCTGGGGATCGATATAATAGAGGAAGGGGCATAAATGTCTTTTAGTAGCCTTTTTTTAACGGAGTTAGGGCTTTTAAACCTTTTCGAAAATTCTGGGGGTGTCGTCGTAGGTTAATTTAGTTTAGGAGGTGTCTAGGTAAAAGAGGTACAGTATAGGTGGTGTCTAGGTGATTTACTCTTTTTTTTTTTTTTTCTTCTTGTATATATCAACTTTTTTTGTTTGGTTTACGTTTCTATACCTTTTGATTTTTCTTATCAAGACAAAACTACATATGTGGTGTAAAAGTTTGAACCATATCGAGAAGCAACCAAAAAGACCATACAAACAGATGGCAAAACCTTTTGTCCTTTTTTTGTTGTTAAAATACTTTGATATTCTAGGTAAGAACAACACTGGCCCATTTTGGCTTAAGAAGTGGGATTTTATTTGGGTCTTTATTAGAAACAATAATATGCATTTTATAGTTTTGTGCCATTATATATATATATATATATATATATATATATATATATATATATATATATATATATATATATATATATATATATTTGTAAATTATTAGTTCGTCTCAACGAGAACAATCTTAAGAGTAAAAAAATATGATCAAAATCTTTAAAAGGTACATCAAAGACAAAACTAATCCAAAACAAACGTACTTTTTGGATTGTGTTGTTATTAAAAAAATTAACTTGGTTTATGATATTTTAATTTTAGATTTTTCTCATCTGGGACGAAACAATATTTCACTAAAATTGGCAAAAAACTACAACAATAACATTAAGCCAAAAAATAATCCAGTATAGTTATTAAGCCAAAACGGGCTAATACAGTGATCATATTAGGTGATCGCCTTTTAATTATTTTGTCATTAGTAAATTTTTGTAAGCTATTATTGTAATGTTTTGGTCTTCTATGAATTTTTGTTAGTTTGGTGTTAAATTTTTACGAATTATAAATTTTTCTCGACAAAAATCTGTCGATTGAGAAGTTAATCAATAACAATAATAGTTCAAAAATCTGTCGATTTTGGCTATTTTGTTTTGATGAACGTTATATGCAAAAGGTGTCTATGTTTGTGTCCCTGCATGTATCATGAGTAATTATCCAACGGCTCTCATTATACATGTGCATTTTCTCATGATGCTCTCAACAAATTAGGTAGCAACAAATGATATCCGATTGAGCTGATTTTTGGTACACTTATTCTACTCTCCGAGCTCTACGAAGTGAACGTTTCCAGTCGTTGGAAAGTGACCGGAGCGGCCCGTAATTGCCGGGGACAGCAGGTGCTGTCCGTTTTTGAGGGACAGCAGTGCCCCTTTGTCCACCCCAAGGAGCACCCGGTAGTTAGTCCGGTATATACTAAGAGAGGAGAGAGAGAGAGCGCGCAGAAGGAACGACCGCACAACCTAACTTTCAAAAATCCTTGTTATCATAGTAGTATTGTTTTAAAGTATCTTAAAATTCTCACATATACGTTTGGCCCCAAGTTTCACGTATTTTTTAATCATTAAGTTATTCCAAATATTGCAGATACATTCACCCTCCTAAGTTTGGAATCATCTCCATTAGCAACAAAGTGTTTGTGTGAGAGAGTGAGAAGGGGAAAGTAGTCAGCATAATGGATTTAGGAAAGCTTTGGAAAAAGCTATGGGCAACATGGGATCTCCGGGCAGTGATCCTCATTAGTCTCTTTCTGCAAATTCTTCTCATATTCGCTGCACCTTTGAGAAAGCGAGTGTCAAAGGTTAAGATATACATAACCATATGGTTGGCATACTTGCTGGCAGACATAACAGCTAATTTTGCTGTGGGCCTCATTTCCAAGAGCCAGGATGAAAAGTTTGGCCCTTTTGCTAATCCAGACCTTTTGGCATTCTGGGCTCCCTTTCTCTTGGTACACCTTGGGGGTCCTGACACCATCACTGCTTTCGCCCTTGAGGATAATGAGCTTTGGCTCAGGCACTTGCTTGGTCTGGGATTTGAGTGCTGGGCCGTCGCTTATGCCTTCTTTCAAACATATCCCTTTACGAAACTTTGGCTCCCCACAGTGCTAATGTTCATGGCTGGAATCATCAAGTACACTGAAAGGACACGTGCTCTCTATCTTGCTAGCTCCCGTAGATTCAAAGAGTCTTTGCTCACAAAGCCTGATCCTGGACCTAACTATGCGAAGCTCATGGATGAGTACACTTCAAAGAAAGATGCAAGACTTCCCACAAAAATAGAAATGATTCCAGAACCTATTAGGGTCAACAGAATTGAAAATCCGAAAGAAAGGAAAGAATTGACTGATTTGGAAGTGTTGCAACGTGCTTTTAAGTTTTTCGAAACGTTCAAGGGATTGATTTCGGATCTGATCTTCAGCTTTCGCGAGCGCAACCATAGTCGAGACTTCTTCCTCAAGAGATCCTCAAAAGATGCTTTCAAAGTTGTTGAGGTAGAACTCAATTTCTTCTATCAGGTTCTCTACACGAAGAGCACAGTGGTGCAAGATACGATTGGATACCTATTTCGGTTTCTTTCGTTTAATTTCAATTGTGCAGCCTTTGCGCTCTTCAAATATTATGTGGACAAGAAGGAGTTTAAAAAGATTGATATTGGAATTACCTACACTTTGCTCGTTGGTGCTATTGCTCTCGATTTGGTAGCTTTTACAATGGTCCTTTACTCTGATTGGACAGCTGTGACCCTCGCATCGTATGAGCATCCTAATTGGTTTATTAAGGCCCTAAAGAATTTGCTCATGGTTGATAGAGAAAGGTGGCCTAAGGAGGCTGGAAAAAAGTCAAGTTGCTTTCTTTTTGGAAAGATCATGCAACTCAGGTGGTCTGAATCTCTCTCCAAGTACAACTTGATACATTATTGTTTGCACCCACGTTCTGAATGGTGGGAGAACACTATTAGGATTTTTGGCCTAACCAACATGCTAGATGGGATAAAATACGTGGAACCTGAGAAATTCACTGATGGTTTGAGAGATCTTATTTTTGAGGAGTTGAAAATGAAATCCGAGCTAGCAGATGACTTAGAAACAGCCAAGGAAATATTTTCCGCCAGAGGGGATTGGATTCTTCGGTTTGAAAGTTGCACTGACTTACTCCGTTGGGTTAGCGAGGTCGACTTTGATGAGAGCCTTATCATGTGGCATATTGCCACTGAACTCTGCTACAACACTGGTGAAGGCAACAAACTTACTAATAATGGGAGTACCAATGCCACAAACCCCAATAGTGATGACAAAAAGAATTTCCGCGATATGTCTAAGCTTCTTTCTGATTACATGTTATATCTTCTAATCTCGCAGGCTACAATGTTGTCCACTGTTGCAGGTATTGGGCAAATAAGGTTTAGGGATACGTGTGCTGAGGCGAAGAAATTCTTCCTCGGAAGAAAAATTGGGAAGTCAGAGGGAGGGTTGAATTGTTGTCGGAACATCGTCTCCTATTGCAAATGCTTCTGTGATAATGAATTGGAAAAAAGGCAGCAGAAGGACTTGCAGAAACAAGCGTGTGATAGTATCCTTGCTGTCAATACAGTAGTCGAACCTGTTGCTGTTAAGGGGGATAGAAGCAAATCTATTTTGTTTGACGCATGCATGCTGGCCAAGGAGCTGAAGAAAATTGAAAGTACTGAAAGAATGTGGGAAATAATAAGCAAAGTTTGGGTTGAATTGTTGTCCTATGGAGCAAGTCATTGCAGAGCCAATACCCATGCTGCACAACTCAGTAAAGGTGGACAACTCCTCACTTTGGTTTGGTTGTTGATGGCTCATCTGGGCTTAGGGAATCAATTTCAGATAAGTGAAGGTCATGCAAGGGCTAAGCTGATCGTGAGGAAGTAGTGTGACTACTTTGTCGTACTAATGATTGAAGATGCATGCTTTTGTCTTGGTTGGAAGATCTACTTAACTGTAGCAACGCGATAACCCCGTTTGAAAACTGGCAAGTTTATTTATTGGTAATAGTTTGGCTTAAAGAGTTGTTGCAGACACTTCTACACATCTCTGTTTGATTGTTTACTGGTGTGTATTACTATTTAGTGTATTTCAGTCTGGCTTCATGGTGTTGCTTTTGTTTGTTTTTTTGCTTGTATTTGCGCTTGCGCAAGGATGAGACCATGATATTTTTCATTTTGGCAATCTGTTTTACCTCATTTATATATTCATTATTCTGTATATATGCTTTGAATATGTGGAGACTAACAAAATTGAGCTAAAATTCAGCTCGTGGCAGGTTTTTGCTGGACTAAATTTATTGCTTGCGTTAGTCCTGGGCTCGAACTAGGCTTGTAGAATAGCACGCTTATTAATTAATTATGAGTCTAATAGAACAGAGGCTATGCATAACATGGAGGCTCTGCTCATGATGAGTTCCACAAGGGACTGCTTACTTTGCTAATCCTAGACCATATACAAGAATTCTGAAGTTCATTCACAGGAATAGAGGTTTGATGCTTTTGCTGCTACTCAAGTTGTTGACTCCAATGTACTGGTTGAATGTCCAACCAAAACCATGCCTGCAAAAGCGCAAAAGAGGGCATTTGCTGAAGTAAGAAAAATGATGGCTTACCCTTGGGAAATTCTCTCTCTCTCTCTCTCTCTCTCTCTCTCTCACACACACACACACACACACATCGGCTGCCAGTTCCGTTGAAGTCTAAGAAGGAAAGCCATCTTTGCACAGTTTCTTTGGATCTTGACAAGTGAAAATGTAGGTTTCCACTCCCTCTATGTTACTGTGTATGAATGCTAGTCCTAATCCTATGGAGTATTAGAATTTAGAACTGATTATAATTGAGGTGGCTAAGAAGCCGTAATGCCCATCTGGTTGTCGTCCACAGCAATCTGTGTCTGCAAAGTAAACTCTGGGGATCTTTAGAGGAGTCTCGGATCAGGTTTTTTCACCATCTCAAGGTAATAACTAGTTTTCATCATTTAGATTGGAGCTAACATTGTCTGTGAATTTGTTCTCCGTTCCATATTCCAGTTGGTTTACTCTTTTTTGGGGTACATCTGCGGTGTTATTTTACAACCATCTGTGCCACGCATGCATTTTCAGGTCATACTATCAGGGTGGGACTTGATGTTAGAGATTTGAATGTTTCATCATTGAACTTGCTTTTCATAATCCAATTGACGTGTGTAGGAGATGGTTCTTGCTTAGTCAAATATTCAAGAAAGAATATGAGCTGGAGAGGTAAAGAATGGTTAGTGTTCAGTAGGAGGGAATGGAAGATTGATTTGGTGGGGTGGAGAAGAAGGCAAACAGTATGGAAGAGATCTAGGCAGAATCTCTCTAGGTTATCTCTTGTGGGATGCCCTCACTTGGAGACTTTCTCTCTCTAGAGGAGATGGACTCTCTCTCTCTCTAGAAAATCAGTCTCTCAAGCTCTCTCTCTAAATCTTAGAGGAATTGTGAGAGGGGTGCCTCATATTTATAGACTACCCGGGCCAGTCCTGAGACGCCGAGTGGCCCAGTAAATATTTGACACGTGTCCTTTCCGTACTGTACGGCTGCGGGGAGCGATGTTCTCGCGAACCCCTTCTGCAGCGATCCCTTCTCCTCAATCCACCGAGCCACTAAATCCCCCTCCATTCCCGTGAGGGCAAGGTCATAGCTTGTTCAGCCATGCCAGTACCGCGAACCGAGCCCCTGAGGGCCCCTCAAGTCCTGCCTTTCGACTTGAGCAGACACGGATGCCTGGGTTGATCTTTTGCGTTTCGCCCTGTTCGGACTCGCGCCATCTGTCCTGTTCGGACTCATGTAAACTCTTATCTGAGTCACTGTCTTGCGCTACTCGTCCTGTTCGGACTAGCGCTAATCTTCCCGGGCTCGGGATGTTCTCCCACCCTGGGATGTATCGTATCTTGAAGTTTGTACACTTTTTGTCGCTGTTCACGGGGGATGACATGTGCGAGGCTCCCTTGAGGGGGTAGCTCAGGCGGGGCCACTTGCGATTCTGCCACGTGTCACTAATCTGTAGATGCCGCGTGTCTTCTTCTGATAGGGCGGTCAAAGTTCTGACTTTGTCGACCATAAATATAATGACCTTTCCTACAATAGCCCCCTGACTGATAGAAGTGTCTGAGCTGCAAGCTTCTATCAGGCATAAACTGAGAAGTGAAGCTTTTTTGCATCTTCTTTGAGTATCATTGTTGGGGCTAGTGACTGCATCCATGACTTTGTAGTCTTTATCTGGATTAACTTTGCTCTTAGAGGCTTCGGTCGTCAAACACATAGATACTGAGGCAATAAGCCAGAGGATCATGAAGCTTTGCCTCGGTGTTCCTCGCACAAGAGAAAATAATCATCTATTAGTCCGAAGTACAATATTTAAGATCTTGATTGATTTGCACGTGTACCCTCAACATTTAAAAGTGTTCATGCAGACACTCTTTAGTTTGAGGAGAATTGAAATATTTAATGTCACACGTCACATCGTGCAAGAGACACTTGTAGAAGGCCAATCTTATCTTTATGTAACATGCATGCAAAAGTCCTTAAAAGTTGTATAATCGAATATAAGGCAATGTGTGCTTGTGGCCCTAGAAAGCATCTTTATCATTCTTTTATGATCATGCAAATATGCTGTATAAGAAATGTATAAGCACGTTTGAAAATATTGCAATCTCATGTCACAGTTTTAAGAACTTGTAAAGCATAAAACAAGCAATCATATTGACATCTGGTAGTCATAAATGGAGCAAATACCGAAAGCAATGATAATGCAATGGGATGAGTTTATCTGAATGTAAATGACAAGGAAAGAGTATACCCGATTCTGAAGTGATTACGCTTCAGGCCCTTGGATTTTCTCTACCTTGGACAGGCACTTGTTCAGCACCCTCTTGCGCTATTGCCCTGTTCGGACTCACGCTAATTCTATCCTTTGGGATCTAAGATGTTCTCTGATCCATGATGGGCATTTGCCCAGGCCCCAAATACATGAAGGGAATGAAGTGATCTAGAAGAAGGGTGAAGAACAGAGCAGGTGTGCGCAGAAAGGACTAAAGGCAGATACCCTGGTGACCTAAGAGATGGGGATGATTTCACCAGAGAGAATGTTCTCCTCTCAATCAGTGACTACCCTTTTCTCTCCCTAGGATGACATATGCTCTGCCAAGATTTCACCATCCTCTCTGGATATTGTGACAGGGAATGTCTCATATTTATAGGCACCTTGGACCAATGATTAGGTGCCAGGCTGTCTCCCTATAATACAATGACACGTGTCCTTTCCGTACAATCTGACCGCATGAGTGACGTCATCACCGCGCAGATGTCCCGCGCGGTGACAAGCCATTCCCCCGCACAGCGATCCTCTTGCTCTTTGTAGCCACCAAACCACTGGATCTCCCTTCATTCCCATGAGGGCAAGGTCGTAACCTGTTCGGTCGCGCCTATACCACAGCCAAGCCTCAGGGGGCCCCCGGGGTCCTGCCTTCAGACCGCAGCAGGTATAATTACCTAGGCTTAATTAGACTAGCTTTTCGCGTTCTCCCCATGTCTCTGGGCCGCGCTAGTCATGGTGCTCATGGGCTTTTCTCCTTGCATGGATGGCCCGTATGTAAATGAGCTTGCCTTAATCGGCCTGAGCATCTCGCTTTATTAGCGGACTTAAAATTGCTTGCTAGGGTACCTAGCCCCCCGCTAGGCATGAGCGTCTCACTTTAATAGTGGACTAAAAAATTGCTCGCTAGGGTAAGTAGCCCCCCGCTTGGCATGAGCGTCTCACTTTAATAGTGGACTCAAAAATTGCTCGCTAGGGTATGTAGCCCCCCGCTTGGCATGAGCTTCTCACTTTAATAGTAGACTTTAGATTGCCCTTGACGCATAAGGGTCTCGCCACATGTTTGTGTTTCCATATGTAGGTGTCAACTGTGACTTTAGCAAATATCTCCACTTTGTGGTAGTGGGTAAATATAGGTGTTGAAGTTGAGACCAATACCGGTAGGCCTTGTACGAACCATCTTTTCTTATACGGTGTATCTCGCGGCAATAATTCGTCCCACGGTCAACAGATGTCTCGCGGTTGTTGATGTTGAGAATGTATTAATGTTTCATGGAGACTGAACTCTCCATCCACTTGACGTGGCAATCAAACATAAGATGTACATTAGTGTAGGAAGACAATCTGGCTCCTTTAATGACTAGAACCCATGTGACTTGCAAATATCTCCACCGCAGTGGATAAGTACCCAACATGTTCTTGCATCTGCCACCTTTTCATCTCATAACTATATTTGAATTGTGTCCTGCGCCAGCCGATATCCCGTGCTAGTGGCTTATTCTCACGACAGTGAAGCTGTCCCGCGCTAGTCAAGGCGTACCGCGCGCAGTAGTTTAGAAAATTGTTATTCATGGTATTTTCTCAACCACCTTAGCTGGTGTCATTGGCCGCGCAGCATCGGCCTTGCTCGGCCCATGGCAAAAATGTAGTTTTCCTTTTCCAGCGGCGATCACCGCGGCGTTTGAAGCTCCATGCTGGTGAGCAGTAATACTGACCGCAAGTTCTACTCAACAGTGGTTTCTGCAATATGTTTGAGGAATGGTTCCACGAGTATCGCCATAACTGCGGTACATCGCTTAAAGGCAACCCCGTGAGTGGTAACTTTCGCAGTAGTTGCAACTCCCACGACAAATTTGAACCAACGACGCCTCTGGCTCCATATCGATCTCATAAAATAGAAAATAGCAAGGAATATTTCCTGAAATGTGGTTCATAAGGATTAAACTCAATTCCTTCTTTCAGCTATGCCCAATATTCTCTGCGCCGCACGTCGGTTTTGGCTCAGACCATGGAAATGATCATGCCCTCACGGGCAAAATTCTGGAAATTATCGTGCCACTTTTGTCATTGCGGTGGTCGACTCTTATACAGCCCGCAAGGCAAAAACGTAACTCGCGGCATGCTCAACGCTACGATAAGTTCAAGAGCGGCGCGGATCTTGGCTGTAAGTTTCCATAAATATAGTCCAACAAATGGTGTTAAGACAACCGGTGATTCCCACCGCTGGTGGGCTGCGGCCATGTGTGACAATGAATTCGTCGCTACAGCGACAAATGTGACTTTCGCGGCAAGTAAGTACAGGCGATAGTTCTACCTTTATGGTTATCTTCCGCGGTACTGACCCTCGCGGTTATCTCCGTGGCTAGGGCTGACCCTTCCGTGAATGAACCGACTCCCGCGGTAGGCGCAGTTCCGCGGTGGCTTCAGACTTATACAATGGCTACTTCAGAATACTTGAACAAGAAGTCTCGTGATAACCCAGTTGAGAAAGAGAACTTATAGGAATTCTGACCACTGTATTAGTGAATTTGATAATGATGATTTCTCTTCTTTCTCTCTCTTTTTTTTTTTTTTTTTTAACAGCAACAACTACCTACGCGGCAACGGCTTCGCGATGAGATTTTGCTCATGTGTCAATCAACTCCCGCGGCTGGGAGTGACCCTTGCACGCACAAACTAACTCCCACGAATGGAAGTGACCCACGCGCAAGTAAATCCGGCTGCTTGGTCTATCCCGCAGCAGTTTTGCGATCACGACGGTCTACTATCTTTCGCGCAAAAATGAAGCTCGCGACATTTTTGCCGCTACAATACGTCCACCTACGGCTTCAACTCTGGCGAGATTCCCATGAATATAGTCCCGCGAATCGTGTTACCATTAACGGTGATTCCAGCGACTAGAGGTCCGCGCTGTTCACTATGCGGGCATGTGAGACTCAATAACTTTCGCCGCTGCCACGGCATATGTGCTCTCGCTGCAAGTCAGGGCCTGTGCCCTTTGTGGTTATCTTCCGCGGTGATCATTTCGTGCGTTGATCATTTCGTGCCCCGTTGTAGTTCAATACAATATCACCACTGTCATGGGTCACCTATGTGACCCATCAGGCAATCACAGTAGAGCAAGCTTGATCCTCACGGCTTGAACAATTCCGGGAGTGGCGACTCATTCTCGCGCACAGTCCGCTTCGTCACTAGGCACGAATCTCGCAGCGTGTCCGCTGCGATTATACTCCAGCATCTCGGACTGGCTCGCAATCGGGGTTACTTCCTCCGCCTGTCCGCCTCCGCGATGGCTCTCGCGGCATACATCTCTTTTTCTTTTATTTTCTTCTTTTTGTACTGAGTTGACCCAGTTGATATTTTAATACCCGCGCCACATGTGTACTTCGCGCGAGGAGAGTACTTTACCAGGGACAGAGGTGAAATTTGTGCTGTTTTTCTTGACCACAAAATCCTTTTGGAGAGGGTGGACGACTGGACGTGGCAAGTGATTTGTAGCAGGTGAATGAGGACCACATGAATAAGCCTCCACTTGAAATTATGGAGAAAGAGAGAGAGACACCTCTTGACTTCTTCATCAATGGTGTACGTGTAGGATGGATAAGTATTGCATGTGTGCCACATTTTTATTACCCAAAGGACTTATTCCAGCAAATAACAAGAGCCCATGTGTCTAATGATGGGGCTGGCCATGTATCACATAACATGAGGTGTCATTTAATTTATGGAGAGAGCATTCCTGATGAAAGGATGATAAAAACAGATCTGACCTTTAAATGTTGATGAACGATTTCAGCAAGTGTTTTTGAAAGAAAATATTAGCAATAAGCTTCTTTTGCATCCCAGGTTTGTATTTGCAGTACTCAAGGCATCTTGCCCCCTAGATTTTTGTTGTGATCAATTCATCACAAAAATCTATGAAACAAGGCCATCTTCAGCGGTGCTCCCCGCGACTCGGGCTGACTCTTCACCTCCGCGATGGCTCTCGCAATATTTCGCCGTCACGAACTCTGGTCTGTGGTTGCTCCCACAGTAAACTCCCGAGGCATACATTCTCGACTGCTTGCCTTGGCGATGGTCCAGTTGGTAATCTCATTGCCAACAAAAACGACTCAAGTTCTCTTCTCCGCGGTGGTTCCCGCGACATAGGTGAATTATGGTTTCGCAGGCGTCGTCGAACTAGCGGTATGTCTCTTGCGGAGGTGGTCCAGCAAGACTATAGTCATATGTTATTGGCGAAGACAATACATGGATGGTGTCGTCCTGCGTGATCTATAATACTGGTGCGCGGAGATGACCCGCGCGAGGAGGACGCTTCAGTGAGGATATAGGTGAGATTTTTTTTTTTTTATATATTCTCTGCTGGCCAAACTGTAGCCAAATGGGTGTGGTTATAACCATGAGGGAGAAATGAGCTTCTAGAAGGAATAGAGCACAAGATTTATGCGTAAAAACATGGTTGTGCCAAGTGGATTTTTGCAACAAGTCATATGGATCCAAATTAATAATGGCAAACTCAATAACAAATTAAAGTGAATCCTCTTGAAAAATATTTGCAAAAGGAAATAGGAAAAGATGATCATGTGAATCACCATTATAAGCTTAATAGATTCTAATGGATGATAAAAGAATAGATCTGACCTCTTGGAAATAGATCTGACTTTTACTCCTTGATAGAAGATTTCGAGTGTGCTAAACCCACACATCAGCTTCAACAAGAAGAAAATTTCCGTATGACTTTCAGGGAGTAGTTTGACCAGCTTCAAGGAGAAAAAAATTGAAAGATTCTCTCATGTAGCATCACTATTAGTGGTAGCGTGTAGGATCTTGCCCCTAGATTTTTGTCGTCGACATGGTCTCACAAAAATCTATAGACAGAGACCACTTTTCCATCTTCAAACTAATGAGCCCACCATTCGCATTTGTAGATCTATGGCCGTGGCTGAAGAAACCTTGCTGCTCTTGGCCGGCTCTTCCATTTTTACCAGTGGATCTGAAAACTAAACGGCCAACCAATCCACCTCCCCAGCAGAGTCGCCTGAATGTAGGAGATGGTTCTTGCTTAGTCAAATATTCAAGAAAGAATATGAGCTGGAGAGATAAAGAATGGTTAGTGTTCAGTAGGAGGGAATGGAAGATTGATTTGGTGGGGTGGAGAAGAAGGCAAACAGTATGGAAGAGACCTAGGCAGAATCTCTCTAGGTTATCTCTTGTGGGATGCCCTCACTTGGAGACTTTCTCTCTCTAGAGGAGATGGACTCTCTCTCTCTCTAGAAAATCAGTCTCTCAAGCTCTCTCTCTAAATCTTAGAGGAATTGTGAGAGGGGTGCCTCATATTTATAGACTACCCGGGCCAGTCCTGAGACGCCGAGTGGCCCAGTAAATATTTGACACGTGTCCTTTCCGTACTGTACGGCTGCGGGGAGCGATGTTCTCGCGAACCCCTTCTGCAGCGATCCCTTCTCCTCAATCCACCGAGCCACTAAATCCCCCTCCATTCCCGTGAGGGCAAGGTCATAGCTTGTTCAGCCATGCCAGTACCGCGAACCGAGCCCCTGAGGGCCCCTCAAGTCCTGCCTTTCGACTTGAGCAGACACGGATGCCTGGGTTGATCTTTTGCGTTTCGCCCTGTTCGGACTCGCGCCATCTGTCCTGTTCGGACTCATGTAAACTCTTATCTGAGTCACTGTCTTGCGCTACTCGTCCTGTTCGGACTAGCGCTAATCTTCCTGGGCTCGGGATGTTCTCCCACCCTGGGATGTATCGTATCTTGAAGTTTGTACACTTTTTGTCGCTGTTCGCGGGGGATGACATGTGCGAGGCACCCTTGAGGGGGTAGCTCAGGCGGGGCCACTTGCGATTCTGCCACGTGTCACTAATCTGTAGATGCCGCGTGTCTTCTTCTGATAGGGCGGTCAAAGTTCTGACTTTGTCGACCATAAATATAATGACCTTTCCTACAACGTGCCATTGTATTCTTCCATATTTTGTTGGGATTTGGACACGGGTGAAAGTGGCGACTCCAAAAATTCTAAGAAGGGTTTCAAAATTAAATCTGTACTCCCTTTGGAGACTGCAATTATACATACAAAAACATTTATCTATTAATATCAACAATGCAATCCTAACACCAAGGGCGAGTACATATTTTTTGTTTAGCGCGGTGAGCCGGTGACTAAAATGTAAATATTTTTTTATATCCAAAACTCAATGTGAAATGAACGTGGCTATTTTGGTTGAAATTTTGTAGGCCTAGTTTAATTTGTTTTGTTGAGCGATATTATCTTCTTCTAAACAATTTTAATTAGGTATATTTTCATTTTACTTTAGCCATAGATGAATTACTTGGTGCGCACACTATTAAAGTAAAAAACAAATTGTAGATAAAAATATACAAAGTTTTATTGTAGATAAAAATATACAAAGTTTTATTGCATTTTTCAAACTTTGGGTTTCGCTTGAACCCTCTCAATACAAGTTGCAGACATCAAACCATGAGTTTTAATTGTGTTGTTTGCAGTAGATTCATTTGTGGGGTTGACTTTTTGAGTTGGGTGTTCAAATACTTTTGGTCGGGTATTTAGATATTTTGAGTTGGGTGTTCAAAACTTCAAATATACTTGAGTTGGGTGTTCAAAAAAGACATAAACTAAAACAAAACTAAAAATATTACATGTATTATAAAATAAAATAAAAAATTTAGTGTGTTCAAGTGACCACCCTCACTAACATGTCCAACTGCCCCTGCGGGTGCAATAACAGGTGCTTATCCTACACAAATCTCCTTCTCTCTCTCTCTCTCTCTCTCTCAGTCTGCTGCCGTGAGTCTGCTAATTATTGTGCAGCGGTACGTAGGCCACTAGGTCCCTTATTGCTTGTTTACAATTAATAGTTACTCAGAAATCGAAGGAGACGTCGTCTGCTTGTATTCATTTCTAAGTAAGACCTTAAGTTGTTTTGAAATTATGGAAGCATGTGAGGAAGTGAAAAACCCCAATTTTGAGCTGGAGGTATTTAGGAAAGGTTGCTATGGAGGAGACAAAAAGCTTTTGCATGGACCGTTATTTGTGTCCATAGATGCGAGGCAGGCCGGGTCTCTCCCTTGAAAACATTGTTAATGAGGTAGTTCTTAACTACATGTATATGGTACTCCCAAAGAAACCTTCGATAGCTGCAAACAATAGATTAATGACTCCCTTGCAGAAAAGTTGAAAGCTTTTCTCGTAGTTGGTTATCCTTGACACATTTTGGCATATGAAAGGTTCTTCTGTCAAACTGGGAATTATTTTAAAAATTGCTTAATGTTTTTCCTTTCTTTGTATCTGCTTGTAACCAAGCCCTCTTCTTTCAAATATGATGGAGCAATTTGTTCTCTATATTCAAACTTTTCTAGGTCGTAGCAATGTCGATCTTGCAATTACAGTGGCAATGTTTGTTCTGGTATGTGGCGTACTGCTCGTTA
The DNA here is from genome assembly GCA_020921065.1 of Vaccinium darrowii. Taxonomy (NCBI): domain Eukaryota; kingdom Viridiplantae; phylum Streptophyta; class Magnoliopsida; order Ericales; family Ericaceae; genus Vaccinium; species Vaccinium darrowii. Next base: position 22,136,740 of record CM037156.1, read on the forward strand.
TATCTGAGAATTTTTAATTGGTGGAGTTGTATCGTTCCTGTTTTCAATGGGGTTATTTTTAGTAAGATTGGGAACGTGTTAATTGTTGAGAAGAGGGGCGTCAAGAAATATAAAGCAGATAAGATGATCAACAGGCAACTTTTGTAACCTATCTTTACCTTCATGTATACCGCTTTCATCTGGAGTTACCGTGTACAAGAAGGTAAGATCTCATTAACAATTTTAGATCATAATGTTGTGATTCAACACTTCTTAGTTCTTTATTTGAAAGATTGTTGCATTGTTCTTCTAATCCTGTTAAATTTATGACTTTTCAATGGCAATCAGTCAACTTAAGTAGGCTTATTGAGCTTTCTCTGTCTCCTGTGGGTATTAGTGTTATTTTGAAAGTGAATTTCACCCTCTTAAGTATGATACAATTACGTTAATGGGCGTCTCCTGCATCATTGGGGGTACCTGTTTCGTAGGGGTATCCACTTTGTGGATTTATATTCACTTTTCCAAGTTTTGGTTTTGAAAAGGTTACTTTCTTGAAGAAATAATCCAAATGCAGTAATACAGAGAGTGTCCTATCTCATTGTTGGATGGGTCTGGTTTGCGCCTAACGAGATTGGGTGGGGTTGCTTCTGTTGGGTGTTCGAGTGGTGGTGGCGTGGTGGAGTTTGTGTAGTGGAGTTTGGGTGGGGCGTGACAGAGTTTGGGTTTGGGTGGCGGCTGAAGGATGGCAACTGGTTAGGGTTCCCTTTGGGGCTTATGATTTGGTCTTCAATGTTTATTGGGTATGCCTTTGTTATACTGGGCTTCATTGTTATTGTTTTAAGTAGGCTAGGGCATTAGGTATTTTGGGCTTTGCCCACCAGATTTTTGGGCTTTCGCCTTTTAGGTGTTTTTAATTTCTTCAACCTCTGTTGGAGTTCCCTTACTTGATTTACCCTTATCAAGTTTCACTAATAAAACTTCATTACCGACCAAAAAAAAAAAGTATTGTTTAGTTTCTGAATTAGCTTTTAATGGTTTCACCACCTTTCTAGTTCTATTGTTCAGGTGTGCAACACTATGCTTATCAAGGAGAGTAATTTTGTTCACCCTCCTTAAAAGAGGGTGAACAAAACTCTCCATCCTATTGGTTGAAATGTGTGGGTCCGACTACAAAGTAAGCATGACATTACTTTCTAGTGGGATCTACACCAATTCAACCAATAGGAGGAAGGGTTTTGTTCTTTTAAGGAGGGTGAACAAAATTGCACTCCTTATCAATGGTTTCTGATAGTGGCATAGCCAAAAAATCACACCAGTGAGGGCACAATTAATGCATAAATGCCAATACTTTGTAGAGTAAATCTAGCTAGCATGCCTTGATTATCATTTGAAAGGAGCATCTCTTGACTTATATTTTATCGGTAAATGTGCCTTAGAGCCTATTTGGGTGTACCCTTTGAATTCCAAGGGGAGGTCCGCGGTTCGAGTTAGTTGAGAGATTTCGAACTCTCTTTAGTGGTTAACACACTAATTTTTCCACTAATTAACCTTGGTTAATGTAATCATAAAGGGAAAAAAAAAAAGACTTGCATTTTATGATAATTAATATAGTAATTATGAATCCTTAAACACGTAATAGTTTCAAGGTAAAAATTCAGTGAATTGAATTTTGTTTTCGAGTAATTAGTTATTCGATGGTTCTGGAGTATCGTCACGTGGTGCCCAAAAATCCTTTTCTATCACTTTTTTTTCCTCGGCCTTCATCATCAATATTTAGGTAAACCCCACATATTTAGTCACGAATCCAATATATAAATATGTACAGTAAAATGATGTTATAACAACATGTAGTGGCACCTTAAAAGCAGTAATTAATTAGTATTTTGTATAAAAAAAAGTGATGCACGGGTGAAATTTCTCATGCATTTTTCTACAAGAATGCAAAAAGAGAAGAAAACAAATACTCCCTTAAATCCAGTGTGGGCACAGGATCACACTGGTCCTATAGTGGCTCTAAAGCTGGGCCTTCTGATATGTCAACGGTTATTTTGCTTATCTTATAAACTGTCATTCAAAGTTCAATTTTTTTTTATTATTTACTTATGATAAGTCAATAAAAGTTGGTTTGTATATTTGGGTTGAGTGAATAGTGAATGATTTTGTATCTACTGAACTTCTCTCAGTCGATCGTTAAAATAAAGATGAAAAATTAGAAAAGCAAAAGCTAAAAAGAGCTGAATTATTTAAGCCTTCTCGTCATCCCGGAGATAACACAAGGAAAAAGAGATTATTTCCATACTCTGTTTTATGTCAATTATTGAAATAAAGATTCAACAACAATACTATTCAAGCCATGAATAAAGCTTCAATACTACTATTATTGAAGCCAAGACTTTAGTAAAGATGTCTTTTTATGACCCCCACCATTTTTTTTTGGGATACGTGGCATCTAAAATTGAAGTAAAAAATTTGAAATCCGCAACAATTGCATTTCGCATAGGATTCCCTGTATAAGTTGTATACTTGTATGTAGGGGTGTCCACGGATCGGATCCGGACGGATCGAATACGGATCCGATCCGATCCGCTCAGAGCGGATTATGGTTTTTAAGATCCGGAACCGAACCGAACATTCACGGATCGGTTACGGATCGGATCGGATTGGGTCGGATAGGGCGGATTTGACAGATTAAAGAAGGATTATTGAGCGGATCCGATCCGATCCGATCCGGATCCGGAACCGCCAGATAAGAAATTCTCGATCCAAAACTGAACCGAATATTCAAGGATGGATCAAAGGATGGTTCGGATTGGTCGGATTGGCGGATCGGATGATCCGCTGGACAGCCCTACTTGTATGATTGTATCCTGCAAAGTGAACTAGGCAGACTATCACAACTTCTCGTTTGTTTCTCTTTCCCTGTCTCTTTTTTTTTCCTCTCTTTTCTTCAACTTGTAATTCTCTTTCCGAAGAATAAAAGCAAGTCTTAATTAGTACTAAGTCTTCTTCTCTATTACTTTTAAGTTTTTTTTTTTATTATTCTTCCCTTAATATACGTTTATATACTCTTCGTTCCAAGTGCCTTAGGAAGTGAGGAACGCATAAAATCCCATGTTTGAGCTAAATTCATGGAGGTGGAACTTATGGCATTTGGTGGTTTGATGTTTCTAATTATAGGCTTTTGCAAAAATGAAATCCAAAATCTACTGATAAACCTAAGGGTACAGAAATCATACCGACGTTTTGTGGAGCTCACTTTTGAGTTCTACACAAATGATTGGAAACGTTAATTAAATTTAAAATAATATGTCAAGTGACCTTTCAAAAAATCAGCTCAATTAGATTTGCGCAAGTAATTAATCTATATTCCCACGTTGCATTCATATTTAGGTCCCTAAATTCCAAATGAAACATAGGATTATTGGATCAAGTACTTATGCAGATTCAATTGAACTGATTTGGCAGGGCCGCCCAAAACATTATTTTAAAATTAAAAATTGATTTAAATCATTCTTGTGGAATTGAGAAGTCTCTCTCTCCTCGCTAACATCGGATTCGACATCAGTCAATAACGTTTTGTTGATTATTAATTTGTCTCGATAAGAGAAATATAAAAAGTTTAGCATATGATACAAAACTTTAAGAAGTTAATGAAAGACAAAATAATTTGAAAAGTTTTGTTAATTTTAAATTACTTTTTATCATTAATGAAATTTGTATGTAGAATTTGTTTCTTTAATTTTCTTTATATATTTTAAATATTTATTTTAAATATTTGAAAGCAAAGTAACAAAAATTCTGCCATTCAATTATTCAAAGCAAAAGTAAAATTTTAAAGCAAATACATGTAACATAAGTTTTCCATTTAAAAAAAATATTATGAATTACAAATAGAATTGTTGCCTTGTATGTACGAATTTTTGTTCTTTTGCATCAACTTTTTATGAACTATTCAATTAAATTTATGAGAGAAATTTAAAAATTTTAAAACTACGGTAAAAGAATTTAAGAAATTAATACATAAAAAAGATATGAATTTTTTTTTGGTTAATTTTTTGTCAAATGAACTTCATTCGTACACTTTGTTCCTTTGATTTTCTTTATATATTCTAAATTTTCTTTCGAGGAAAAGTATATTCTAAAAAAGAAATCCAAAATCTACCGATGAACCTATATATGGGTAGAGAAACTAGAGGTAAATCAATCGTACTGACAGCTTGGGGGCTCACTTGTGGATTCCACACAAATGATTCAAACTGTTAATTAATTTAAAAATAATATTTCAAGTGGCCTTGCAAACAATCAACTCAATTAGATATGGGCAAGTAGTTAATCCAATATTCTCGTGTTGCATTCAGAATTTAGGTTCCTAAATTCTGAATAAAACATTGGATCATTGGATCAAGTATTTATGTCTATTCAATTGAGTTAATTTTTGGTAAGGCCGCTAAAAATATTATTTTAAATTTAAAGAACGGTTTGAATCATTCGTGCGAAACTAACAAATGGACTCCACAAACCGCCAATCGAAGAAGACAGTTGACAAGGGAATCGGCATCAGTCAATAACGAAGCAAAATGATGCCTTTTGCCTTTTGTAATTGAGAAGATTTCCAATGGTTACCTTATTTCAATTATTCTATATTAGGATATTTTTTAATTTTTTTTCAGAATTTTCTCTCATAAAAAAGAATAATTAATTCAAGAGGAAAAACTAACAAAAGTTCTGCAATTTCAAAAAAAAAATGAAAAATGAAAATTTAATTGTTGTCTTTTGTGAATTTTTGTTATTTATCCAACATTTTATAAATTATTGTAATTTGTCTCGATGAGAGAAACATAAAAGGTTAAGCACATAGCAAAAAACTTTAACAAGTTAATGAAAGACAAAATAATTAAAAAGTTTTATTGATTTTAAGTTATTTTTCTATCATTGATGAAATTATTATGTAGAACTTGTTTTTTTTAATTGCTTTGTATATTTAAAATTTTTGAAAGCAAAAGTAACAAAACTTCTGCCATTCAAAGCAATATATTCTAAATTTTCTTTTGAGGAAAAGTATATTCTAAAATTCTTTGCTTCAATGATGGTAGGACTAGGATCCCACAGAATCCATTTCAGTCATTGATTAGACAAAGAATAGAAAGAAAGAAGTGCATGGAAGGGTCCTATATATATAATCTTATCAATTTGGAAGACACATATATGCGTGATCAATGACCTCCGATAATTCTATGGAGAGCATTTACAGTGTTACTCGCCCCCGAGACCATACCCGCCCAAATTCAACAGCTGAAATCAGGTAATGCCCATTTTCAACTTATTTCAGTTCGATCTTAACAATGTTTTTAGGCTACTGTTTTTAGGCTACGGATTATCCTAAGATCAAGGACAGCATTGTCCAAATCCTGAGCTTCTAATCAGCTTATTCTAGAGCAAGTACGAATCATTCCTTTCTGCTTTTGTATAAATGTGAGCTTGCCACTGGATTTTTCAAATTTAGGATCCACACCACAAATTGTTGAAAGAGGATTTGTTGTTTGGTGGACTAAACAATTAGGCAATATGTTCAATGCATGCATGTTGCTGATTACGCTTCTACGGATGTCAAGAATAGGGAAAACTTCTATCATCAGATTTCAAGAACAGATAAATTAATATGGCTTAAGAAGATAGTTTTAGACTGTAAATTAACTTGATTTGTACTCCATGTTTTACCATGATTTTGTTGCGTTTCGATTTTTGTCACAAGATTCAAATTTTTGCTATGAGTTTGTTTTGGGTAATAAGCACTTACACTCCTTCATCTATCACTCTTTTTCAAGACACCCACTCATCTTTTAAAATAAACAAGGAGACCAACTCATCTATCTAAACTTCTCACTAAACCCCCCTCCATCCAGAACGCGCTAACTTCGTTAATGGAAGGGCTTTCAATTACGTAACTGCCCTTTGTTATATTAGGGCAATTTGATTCCCCAAAGTAATTAGTCCATCTCCACTCTCGAATTGCCCCTTCTCTCTCTAAAAAAACTCTCCTTTTATAACTCCGTTGTAACACATTTGTTCGATATCCGATCAATTGCAGAAGGTTAGATTCTCCCTCCGAGATGTGACTACTTGAAGTTGATTTAACATTTGGTTGAAGGTTTTCACTCCATCAAACAAGTGGGATTGATATCAAACAGGTAATAATCCAATCTCTATGATATAGAATTTTTTTGGGAAAACTAGGCTTTTTATAGTAGTAGGTAAAGGTAAAGGAATTTGTTGGGGTTTTGTGAAACCTAGACAAAAAACCAAAATGAATTTTGCTTTCTAGGGTTTCACATATAATTTGGGGCTGTGTTTTTTGGTCTTCTCTAAAGAAGTTTCAACCTTTCTTTAATGAAATTGGGGACTGTGATGCATATATTTCAAGTATAAAAGAGTGATAATTTTTTATTTACCCAAAAAAAAAAGTTACAATTTTTCACACAGTAGTTGGTAGAGTTGGTAGAGTTTGGATCTAGGAAAAAGGTAGGGGAAAGCAGAGAGATATGAGAAACGGGAAAGGAGATAGATAGTACAACGGGGAAATTTCTTACCCGGATTAGGTCAAGGGAACCCATGGGAGGGAGAAGGCTAGAGGAGGAGAAAGAGAGTTAGATCTGGGTTTTTTAGATGATCAGTACTCCCTCCATCCCATTTTAAATGTCTACCTTTCTATTTTGGGATGTCCCAAAATAAGTATCCACTTTCTATAAATAACCATCAAAACATACCAAACTTTCAATTCTACCCGTAAAAAGTACTCAAAGATTTGACAGTTTTTGATATTCATATCATTGTTAAATTGACAATATTTTTTAACATATAATATTTTTCATGATTTTGAAAATTTTGCAAAATAGAATTAATTGAAATCTATCAAACAAGATCCATATGACATATTTTTTGAGATCCATATTGAAGAATATAAACAATTTAAATACATTTAATTGACTTCACAGCTTTAAGGTTATTGTTGGAAATTTAGAGCAAAACTTCTTAAAAAGCTCGGTTTCTTGTAGAGAACATTTAAATTGGGACGGAGGGATTGGATGGTATAATTGAAGTCACATGTGGGTCACATGACCATTTTCCAACCAAACATTGGATGGAACTGGACGGATGGGGGTTTAGCGATAAGTTTAGATAGATGAGGGGGTCTCCTTTGTTCACTTTAAATATTAAATGCACATTAAATATTTCAAATGTTCGATATTGGCCCCTTCAAACATTCAAAAGTAAATAAAATTTGGCTATGTAGAGGAAAATATTTATCATTTTCCTTTTGTGTGTACTTGTATGTTTTGCCAAGTATGAATACAAAGCGGCTATATTTTTTTAAAGAACATTATTCCTTAGATTTCATGCTTGAATTTCAAATTATATGCAAAGAAAACTTCAAAATTCAACAATCATGTGACTATGTGGAATTCTAGGTTCTAAGTTTTGGCCTCCCATGTATATAAATCCTTGATCCATCATCCATCTGTGAAATTCTAAACTAAGAGCTTTCGGTGGTGGGTTGCCCTTCTTGTGGCTACTTGGCCTCTGCTGTTTTCAATTAAAATCGAAGGAAAACCTTCACCCAAGGATTGAGCAGAGGGGACAAGTGGTAGCAACCGTCATCACAATGATTTAGAAAAATGTTACTATTATGTTAGAAATTTTTTTTATCCACAAATTATATACATCCGTCACCACTAGATATTTCCATTGTTTATTTTTTAAAATTTAAAATTATTTAGTCTTTTTTAACATTTTCTTGGATAAAGAAGTCCAAAAACCAAATTTGCAAATTTAAGTGAAGTATCTACAAACTTAGGCTCTAATTTGCGAAGACTATAATATTGCGCATAGAAAGGAAGATGAAATTTTGACATGTTTTTTTTAATTACTATTTTTATTTTTATTTTTACTCTACGTGCACATGAAAAACATTGTTCGGTATGCTATTTTGATTATTTTTAACTTGAATACTGATATAATTCATCTTTCCATTTAATTTTAAGCTCTATTTATTTGACCATAAAATATTTTTCAGTAAAATATTTTACTCATTTTTAGGCGTTTGGTTGTACAAGTTACACGTAAAAACTTCTTTTCCGTAGAATGTTTTTGAGCTACGGAGGGAAAATTACTTACAACGGAAACTCCCATAATTCATTTTACGAGTGTTCACCGAATCATCGGTTCTCCCTTCACAGTTCTAACTTCCAACAACCCAATTGAGTTTTTACACTATGAATTACCCGCTTCTCTTCTTCCCGAATCCCAATTGTATCTCTCTCCCCTCTCCAAATTTCAAATCAATTTCAACAAGCATATATCCATATGCTCTCTCTCTCTCTCTCTCTCTGTGTGTGTGTGTGTGTGTGTGTGACACGCACATGTAAACATACCTGTTACCACTTACCACCAATTGTTCCAGCATCTATCCAAAATGCTCCGTGTATTTCCCTTCTACCGTTTTCGTTCTCTCTTATGTTTACATCGGAATTAACGGAGCCTTAATATACATATTCGCCACTACAAGGAAAAAGTTTGTTTTCGCTCCGTCCCTTCTTGCATTGTTAGAAAATTATGGCCATTACACTCTCATTAATATATAGATACAACCTGGCTGGAGTAGAACTCGTACAGAAATTTTTAAGTTCCATTTCACATATTTAGTTATATATTGTACACCCATTACAGAGACATCACCTACTCCTTAGCTTAGTAAACCATTCACGCCCAATTTCAAAACAGACTTCTAATCTTTTCCATCTCCCGCAGTAACAACGAGGATTGCGGCTTCACCCGGTCCGTTCGGTTGAATTTTTTTTTGGTTGTCAAAGCTAGCTTCCAATATTATCTCGAGAGGAAATGTCCACAAGCGAAGCCCCTGCCTCATCATCTGGTGACACTCCATCCATCAATAATTCTAGGAATCGTTCCAAAGCAAAATCCAAGTGCTCAATTCGATCTTTGTTCACAAGATTAAAGGCTAAGCACAGTTTGTCCAACCCCAAACCCCAAGAAAAAACCGACCAGAGTGCTTCTTCGAGCAGTGCAACTGTCAGCAGAAGTGGCGAAAATAGTGGAACTCTTTCCCTTTCTGAATTGATCCAGCATGAACTTTGTCTCGTGGATTCTACCTTCACAGAGGCAAAGAAGTACATTGACCATGCGAATGTGCAAATTAACCAGGCTCGTGAGAAGTTCATCCAGGCTCGTAAGAAGTTTGAGGACCTGCAAAGAAGAGGGGGTAGTGAGAGAGACCTTGATGAACTCCGAAAGGCCATTGCAAAGCTGAAAATCAAAATATCTTCACAGATGAAAATTTCTTCTGCTGATTTCAACCCACATCTTAATCGATGGCCAAATGTGAACAATGTTCCGGAAGAACTGATGCACTTCTTTTACCAGGAGCCAGAGTTTGCACACACCAGTGATTCCGATGGCCTCTTAAAAACTTACCATGACCTCCCCGAGCCATTGCGCTATTGTTTGCTATGTTTCTTCAAGTTCCCAACCGAGGCAATTGTAAAGAGAACCATTATGATTTACCTATGGATAGGGCAGGGATTTATTTCGTGGCATCAATGGAGTAGAGAAAAGTTATTGCCAAAAGAGGAAGAACTTCCACCAGAAGAGGATGTTGGAAATCAGATCTTGGATGAGCTTACTACAAAAGGCTTCATTGAGCCTGTCTACCAAAAGTGCAGCTTCATGCCAGACAGCTGCAGGATGACCCATTTTGTTCGTTCTTCTTTATCCAACGAAGCGAAAGTAAGCGGATTTATTTCAGATAAGGGTCTCGATTTGGATACAGGATTTGTTGATGGTGGTCTGTGCGGGCAAACATGTCTGGTCAATGTTGGTGAAGCCATTATTGATGGTTCGTCTGAAACATTTGAGAAGATGAAGAATGTCCGAAGTCTTTACCTCGGAAGGTGGCAGAATGTTGATGAGGCCATTATTGATGGCCCATCTGAAACATCTGAGAAGATGAAGCATGTCCAAAGTCTTTACCTCGAAAGGTGGAAGAACTCAACCACACACCACATTGAAGTGGTAGACGCCAAGATTCTTCATGAGCTGAAGAAGCTGAAGTGCTTAAAGTTTCTTAGCCTTCGAGGAATTTCTATGATTACAGAGCTTCCCTCTTTTATTTCAATGCTCAATGATATGAAGATCTTAGATTTCAGAGCCTGTCATAATCTTGAGCTGATTCCCGACAATATCAGTCTGCTCAAGAACTTGACACACTTGGACATGTCTGAGTGCTACTTTTTAGAATACATGCCCGACGGTATTGCTGAATTATCAAACCTCGAAGTCCTTAAGGGATTCATTGTTGGAGATTACGAATCGTGTACACTCGATGATTTGTCCAGACTACCAAAATTGAGAAAACTGAATATCTACACGAATTCGGAATACTTTCCTTCTGGGTTTGAGCTTGAGGAGATAGCAGGACTTGAAGGCCTGCAAAAGTTGACAATAAATTGGGGAGGACACCGTGCGCTTTCAGACAATATTACAAGAAAAGAAATAGAAAAAAGATAAGTAACAAGAAAAATAAGACAGCATGCGGGAGTGATAAGAGCAGCATATCTCTTTGCTGGAGAAGAAATAGGAGGCAATCGGCATCAACTTCCTCCCGAATTGCAAAAACTGGACCTTCAGGGTTTCCCTGGCACGAGAGCAGCCGATTGGTTGAGGCCCGGGGAAGAAACGAATCATAAGATGCTAAAGAATCTTAAGAAACTCTACATCAGAGGAGGGAAATTACGTGACGTAGACCGACTTTATGACGAGCCGTGGTCAGTTGAGATATTGCGTTTAAAGTACTTGAGCGAACTGAAGATAGACTGGAGACAACTCAGATTATTATTTCCCAAATTAATTTACCTGCACCAAGAAGAATGCCCCATGTTCTCCAACTTCCCATGTGATAAAAATGGTGTGTGGATGGACGAGAAGGCCATTGATACTCTGGTGCAGGTGCAGCAACAGCATGTCAAGAAGGCCACCAGCCTCTCAGGCTCCGGTCCAAGCGTAGCTCAAGATGATTGTAACATTTGTCCAATAGATGAGTAACAGCTTCAGTTTGATTATGTACAGTGCAAGCTTAGCTAAGAAATAAGAACAGTTAAGAGAGAGAAATTTAATTAGTCGTGCCTAACTTACTGCAAGTGGAGCCTCTCTCAATTGTATTAATTCGTTTGTTTTCTCCATGGCTTCTTTATCTTGAATTCTCTTTCTGTCTACTTGGCCTCTCTGTCTTTAATATCGAATATCCAGAAATTTGTATCGATTATAGTTTTCTTAATTGAGGGAAACTTACAACTGGCCCAGGCTTCATTTTGTCATTGGGTTTTACATTTGGCTCTAAAAGGGTCACTAAAATTTGGGCTTACTGTTGGAGGCCCTAGGCAGCCTTAGGGCATTATTATGTGACACACCAAAAAAAATACTCCCTCCGTTCTAAAATAAGTGTTCCTTACTCTCTCTCTTACCTTTCTCAAATTAAAAAATTAAGTACTTCCATGTATCATGTTTCGAATTTTTTTGCACCGAATAAAAGTACTCAATGAGTACTTTTATTCGGTGCAAAAAAGTTTGAAAAACGATAAACGGAAGTACTAAATTTTTTGATTTAAAAAATGGCACGACTTTTCGTAGTGGACACTTATTTTGAGACGGAAGGAGTACCAAATTTAACCTCAAAAACACTTTTTATAATTTAGCAAGTCACTCTTCGAAATATTCACAAAATCACACTCTCTATTCAAACTTTAGCAAGTCACTTTATAAAAAAAACTCACAGAATCAGACTCTCTATTTAAACTTTTACTTGTCCCTCTCTCCTCCTCTTTTGGTGAGTGAACAGTAGGTCACTAAAATTGTTAAGTTACTATAGCAAAGTTAGGAAATTTTCAAATTAGTGAATTCGTTTGGTGAGACTGATTTTTTAGATTTTGTATGAATTTACTAATATTGATGCTCGTAGGCAGTGGCCCTGTTTGCTATGCATAGCGCCGAGCCTGTTGACAGTTTTGCATGAATTGACTGTAAAATTTGGTATATATGGTCTCAACAGGATCGTGATAGAAAATAGAACTTGATCATGGTCAATAATCGTGGTAAACTTTTGTCTATTACCAGGGCCGACCAAATAGGGCCTTTTGCAAATTAAAAATTAGATAGATGAAAAAACATTGTAGAAAAAATATATCAACGTAATTAAAAAGGAAAATGCTAACATGTGGGCACACGTTAAAATTGAAATATGTGAAAAGTGTATAAAATATGTGAAAGTATATTGAAAAGTGTAAAAGGTGTATTAGAGAGAGAGAGAGAGTGTGTGTGTGTGTGTGTGTGTTTTGTGTTTATTGTGTGTTCATTGGGCACACGTTAACAAGACCCATTATAAAAAAAAACTAGATAATCGTTCTATTAATTCGACAGAGTACTGCTAAAACATCAATCTCCTTACACTTTTCCGACAAAAGTAATACTTAGATCTAATAACATAGCAAATTCATTCAACTTTCTTGAAACTTAGTTGATCAAAGATCAGATTTTTTTTGACTTAAACTTAGTAGAATTAAGACAACACATTGCTAACATAGTTGTTCTCATTTTAGTACAATGTTATTGTCAAAAGAAGCCATGTAAGTTCACTCAAGGTGTGTCCAATTTTCATACAAGAAGTAAAAGTTATTTTCTCAAAACAAAAAGTGAATGAGGACGACTAATATTTTTGTTGTTCGTCTGTTTTCCATTTTGATTATTAAGTTTTCCATTTTGGGATGTCTCTTAGTGTGTTTTGGAAAATTAATGAGTAAAAATTTGTGCATTTATTGTTTTGCCCTTTTTAAATAGTTAAATGGGTAAAGAGTTTCACTTGACAAAATAAAAAATCACATATTCACTCAATGCATCATTTACCATTTTGACCTTCATTTTGTTTTACCTACCATAAAACACAAATATTAAGCATTAACATTTCATTCACTAGGTTATTTTTTCCATTCCGAAATTAACCACTGGCCAAATTATACACGAAAACAAGCAACCGATTTTCTAAAATCTTTTATTGTATCAAATGAGAAACTTTAATGGGTAAAAGTGGAGGATAATTTTGGAAAGTAGAGGTAAAAATTGATGTGAAAGATGTAAAGTGGAGGTAAAAATTTATGTATAAAGAATAATGATGATATTTCTTTAATAGATTGGACTTACGAAGCAACGCACTTGAAAAAAAGACGGAGGGAGTACAACTTTTTGTTTTGAAAATAATAACCATTGCTCCATATATTAAAATTTCACTTTTTCTAAATGAGCTCGAGGTTCATTGGGTTGTCAATGTGCTGTCTTTATCCCACTTTTTGTTTTGAGTAAATAATATTTGCTCTTTGTATGAAAACCTATTGCACCTTGAGTAAACTTTCATCACTCTATTTAGCAAAAATATTGCATCAGAATCAGGATGAGTTATATTTGTCCATTCAAGGTTTGATTACATGTATATGCAATTAAAATTTGGGTCACTTAGCTAAAAATCCAAAACATTTGACATTTTTTAAGGGAAGGATAAGAACTTTTACAATCGAACATAAAAACAAACAATATTTGACATTTTTAAAGGGAAGGACAAGCAACTTTTGCAATCAAACATAAAGACAAAAAAAAATAAGTGAACTGTTACTAATTTTTTAAAATTCTAAATTCGAACATAAAATTCAAAAAAATCTCCACCCCACCTCCGGCCAACCACCACCCCACCATTGACAACTACTTCCGGCGACCAAAAAAATTAATTAGATGTCACTAATTTTTAAAAATTTTAATTTCGACATAAAATTCAAAAAAATCACCACCCCACCTCCGGCTGACCACTACCCCACCTCTGGCCGACCACTTCTAGCAACCAAAAAAATTAGTGAGATGTCACTAATTTTAAAAAATTCTAATTTCTAACATAAAAATAAAAAAAAAAATCACCACCCCACCTCCGGCCGACCACCACCCCACATCTGGCCGACCACTTCCGGCGACCAAAAAAATTAGTGAGATGTTACTAATTTTTTAAAATTCTTATTTCGAACATAAAAGTCAAAAAAATCTCCACCCCACCTTCAGCCGACCACCACCCCACCTTTGGCCGACCACTTCCGGCGACAAAAAACATTAGTGAGATGTCACTAATTTTTAAAAATTCTAATTTTGAACATAAAATTCAAAAAATCACCACCCCACCTCCGGCCGACCACCACACCACCTCTGACCACTTCCCGTGACCAAAAAAATTAGTGAAATGTTACTAATTTTTAAAAACTCAAATGTCACAAATAAAATTCAAAAAAATCATCACTCCAACTTCGACCGACTACCACCCCACGTCGGGCCGACCACTTCTGGCGACTAAAAAAATTAGTGAAATGTTACTAAATTTTAAATACTTGAATTTCGAACATAAAATTCAAAAACAAAATCACCTCTCCACCAGGCCGACAACCATCCCGCCTCTGGCCGACCACTTCCGACGACCAAAAAAATTAGTGGAATGTCACTAATTTTTAAAAACTCAAATTTTGTAAATAAAATTCAAAATAATCACCTCCCCACCTCTGGGTGACCACCACTTCACCTCTGGCTGACCACTTTTGGCTACCAAAAAAATTAGTGAAATTTTAGTAATGTTTAAAAAAATAGAATTAGTTGATGTGTAGATTTCATTAAGTAGCTAGAACAGAACCAAGATTGATTTCATTAGTTGATGTTCTCCCTCGAAAGAAGGATTTTGTTTCCCAATTATCAATTTCAGAAGTGAAAGGTGGACCATGTCTATGGAAAACAATGCGGATCTAGAATGATTCGACGGATTAAACTCGAAGAGAGAGAAAAGGAACAGCTCGAGGCAACCACCTTATTAGATTATAATTAGAAACAATGTCTTTATGTTTGATTGCAAAAGTTCCTTGTCTTTCTCTTTAAATAGACAAAACATTGTGTATTTATGACTAATTATTCCTTAAAATTTTCTTTCTCTTAAATGCGATTCCCACTATAGAGAAATACTGTTGGAAGTTGAGACACAGAAAGTCTAGGTACCCATAATGGATACCCATAATTCAAAATTGCACGGTCCAAATTTCAATCTGGACCGTGCAATTTTGAATTCTGGGTAGATTGTGGGTACCCATTCTGGGTATGTAGCAATGCTCATTGAGACATTATTCAAGATTCAGAAGCGAGGGCCTGCCAGTCTGCCACCATCCTGGCACCTCAAATGGTATCGCTTCGGGCCATGCCAAGCGCTTCACCAAATGCTGCCTTGTGTGACCCATTTTCGGGTCCCACACAAACGATCCGAACTGTTACATAATTTTAAATAATTATTCAAGTACTCTTGCGAAAAAATCAAGCTCATCGGATATTTTTTTACGTAATTGTGAACACCCTGCGGAGGTTACACGAAATGGTTTAAAAAAACGGTTTCGATTGATTGGATGGAGTCGCCACTCGGGTTTGAGGATCGTACCCGAGAAATCAATTGAAAAATAACTCTTTTGCCCTTGGTATGGAAAATGTTTCATTGGTCTTTTTAAAATGAGATTTCTTAGGTCCGGGAGTTAGGTTACGAGAGGGGAAGGAATTTAAAGCACCCCTCTTGCCCGGCATGATTACCGGTCTCTACTCAATGCTTAAGGGATTTTTGAAAACACCATTTGAATGGACTTAAATTACAAATACATGTGAGGTCACGTGAATGTATTTAAAATGTCAGTATGATGTATATGAATACATGTTCTAGGTGTCATGTGTGGTAAATAACTATGTATAAAACCATGAACTATGCTAAAACATACTCAAACCATGCTAAAAGACCCCAACACACACCCACGAACTCAATACAAATCACACCTAGATTACAAACTGAATACTTGGATTAAGCTGGTCCAGGCACCTAGATTAGGTGAATCCCAAACTGAATACTTGGATTAAGCTGGTCCAGGCACCTAGATTTGGTGAATCCAGGTGCACCTAGATAGGGTGTAAGCACCTGGATTAGGTGAATCCAGGTGCACCTGGATTGCTAGATTAGGTGTAGGCGCCTAGAATGATGAAGTCCAGGCGCTTGGAATGCAATGCAGACTGATTTTCTCACAGTTTGGGTACATTCACAAACATCAACGTAGTATCCATGCTCTTCTCTGATATGTTTAAAATGATAAATCATGCATGATTTATGCTGAATAATGTCTAAAACCAGATTTCTAACATGAACTAGACTTAAAACCTTGATTTTGGAAGGCTAAATGAATGGTATGAGTTGAATCAAAACTAACTTCTTCTTTTATGAAACTTGAAACCATCCCAAGTCCTTTACTAGTATAGAGGACTAGCAAGAACCAGGTGGTGTCCCCTCAAGGCCTGTTTGAACACATTTGGTAGAAAAACTACCTTTTTGGCTTGATTGAAGTACTTGGATGGTTGATTTGAGAGATTTTTGGTGATTAAAGGAACTGAATTTTGGCTTTTGGTACTAGATAGGACTGGTTGTAGGGCTGTGGTTTTTGGAATGATTTGGGCAGAATAACAGCTTGGGAGGAATGGAGAGTTGTTCCCCCTTAAAATGAAGGAGATGAGGGGCTATATATAGGCTTGAGGAGGTTCAAAAAGGGCTATTAGGACCCTTAGGGATCAAGGTTAGGGGGCAGTAGGGTACCCTATATATTCCCTCCAACTCACTCTCAAAAATCCCTCCAGTCCAACAAGACGCTCATTCCCTCCTATTTCACCTTGGGGATCAAGTATCTGGAGTGAGTTCGGGCGCCTGAAATTGGGGAGTCCAGGCGCCTGGATTGAGTTTGGGCGTCTGGAATGGGAATCCAGGCGCCTGGATTGAGTCTGGGCGCCGAGATTAGGCAGATCCAGGCACCTGGATTTGGAGATTGCACAAGATTTCAAACTTCGCGGGGCCACTCCGGGTGCTACTGAACTCCGTTTTGTGCATGGTTTGAAGCGTTGGAAAGCTTGTCAAGTCTACTTTCTAACCCAAGTGGTTTTGAACCCAAGATGATTTATATATCAAAATCTATGACCATTTTACCCTCAGAAGATCGAGAAAACAAGTCATTTTGGTAAAACGGACATATCTCCCTCATTTCAAAATGGATTAGGACATATTATATATCAATAAAGAGGGTTTTGAATGTACTAAAAGGTGGTGTAGGTTTGGGTTTATTTTGAGGAGGTTTTGGAGGGGTTTCCAAGTTCACAATCAAGCTTTGCGTGATCTTATTGGGCATTTTCATCATCGGGAGCGCTTGATAAGTTTTTTGGGTCAAAATCGGGGTGTCTACAGTAATTGATCTAATTCGTCTAATTTTTATTTAAAATTCAGGATTTTATAATTTGAAAGAATCTTCAAGAAATGTTATATAATTGTGCACTTAGTAACTCATTGATCTGAACCATAGATGTCGTAGGGTTTGTTGAGAAGAGCATCCAGTAAAAAAATTATCTTTTTCGGACATCGATAGATATCATAATTTTAGATACTTTCACTTCCCTCACTGAAATGAATAAATAATTCATCAAAAAAATGTTGCAAAATTAACAAAATTTCTGAAAATCAAAAGATTTTTTATTTTTTTAAAAATTATTGTCGATAAGATTTTTTTTATTTTATCATCAACTATTTAAGGATCATTGATTTGTAGACAAATAAAAAAAATTGTAACAAATTTAAGAAGTTAATCAAGGATAAATAATTTGAATTTATTTAATTTGAAATTATTATTTTTTAACTAACTTCATATGCACAATTTGTTTCTACTATTTTACTACTTATTCTTTACCAAAGTATATTTCAGTCGTTGATTAGAGACGAGAGAGATAGAATAACAAACAAATGGGATGCTCCAACTCCATGGGATGGTACTCCCTCTATCCTATTTCACTCTATGAATATCTGTGCCATTTTCAAACGGCTATATCTTTTTATTGGTAATGTTTTCAAAGTTTTTAAAAATTTTGTTCAATAAAACTAATTAAGATTTATCAAATAAGATCCATATTGCATATAAAATAAGTACATTATACAATGAACAATACAAAAATTTTAAAAAGACACGCATAACCACAAAGAACAATTACATTGGGACGGAGGGAGTATTTCCCAAGGTGGAAGACACATCAGACATTGTCCAATGTCCTCCGATCATTTTAGAGCATCTCCTATCCATCTCTCACTCTTTCTCCATTTTGGAGACTCAAAAATATATATTTTATTCAAAAAGCAAATATGGAGAATGAACAACTTCACTTTACTTTCCTCTGAGCTGAGTTACCTGAGAGCGAGTAGAACATGGTCGCCCAAGATCTCTCTCAACTTCCTCTGTTCTGAACCAGCAAGTACCATGCAAACAGCTGAAATCAGGTAATGCCCCATTTTCAACTTCCTCTGTTCAATTTTGTTGACAATACATGCTTAGGCTTACAGATTCTGCATTTCCTTAGATTAGGCATAGTTTTGTCCAAATTCTGTACCCTCTCCACTAGCTACGAGTTGTTTGTGTTTGTCTCTCGATGAGAGAGAGAGAGAGGTTATTCATGTTTCTTTCTTTGTTCAAACTATGCTAATATGATCCATCTCCACTACCTACAAGGTGTCTGTGTTTGTGTCTCTGTCTTTATGAGGAACGGTAAGTGTTTAATTATGTGGCCGTAAAATTTATGGAGGCGCCCTTCAAAAATCCTTCTTTTATAGTAGTATTGGTTTTTGAAGTATCTTAAAATTTATGTATGTTTGAAGATTATTCCTGCGTTTGTTTGTGCTTCTATCTGAATCATCTCCACTAGCAACACGGGTTTTTGCGTTACGGAGTATTGAGAAGGGGAAACTAGTCACCATAATGGAACATTTTTAGCTTGGTTGCATCTTATAATTGATTTGGTATTTTATAGGCTCGTTGATGTTAACTAGTAGTAACCAAATTGATGAATCAGTTGTAACTAATTCTGTTTAGTTTTGTTCATTAGCCGCTACTTCTGTTTTGTTGATTAGTTAAAGTGACACGTGCTGTAGTTGGCACATGTGCAAGTGTTTAAGTCGGTTTAAGTAGAAGTTTGTTAAACACAGTTAGTATATAACTCTGTACCTATCTTCGTTTTACGAATAATGAAAATATCTTCTCCTTCTCTTCTTCTCTGGTTTAAGAGAGAGAAACATTTCTAGGGTTCTTCAATTCACAAATGTTTTCATGGTATCAGAGCCTCATCTGACGCGAGTCATCTTCTTGCTCGATCTCAAGGTTTTATATAGCTGATTTACATCGAGATTGCAGAATCCTCTCAATTTCGTAATCACAAATGACGAGTGCTTCGCTATCATCGTCTTCAACAGAGTATCTTCCTCCATCTCTCACTTTCTTAATCGCAAATTTTCAGTCATTTGTGACTCTCAAGTTAGATTCATCGAACTATTTTGCTTGGAAGACACAAGTAGAATCAGCTTTGCGCGCAAACTATCTATTTGATTATGTGAACGGATCTGTTACAGTTCCTCCAAAGGAAACCCTAGATTCCTCTGGTAATCATGTCCCTAATCCCTCTTATACAAAATGGGACACGATTGATCGAATGCTGTTGGCATGTCTGATTGCTACGTTAACACCATCCGTGTTACCACACATTGTTGGTTCACATCACACTCATGAGATGTGGTCCAAGTTGGAAGAAAAATTCAGTGTACTGTCAAGAACTCATGTAATGGATCTCAAGAGGAGGTTGTATACACTCAAGAAAGTCACACCAATGAAGCAATATTTGGATAACATCAAAGGCTTACTGCAGAAACTAGAAGCTTCTGGATCTCATATGGATGAGGAAGATGTAGTTTTTCATACCTTAAATGGCTTACCTGATGAAGAGTACAGAACTTTTAAGCAAGCTATTAGGACTAGATCAGAGGTTACACCTCTTACATTTAGTGCCCTATACTCTATGTTGATGGCAGAAGATTTGTGTCATGAGCCATTGGAAACCACTACCATTCTGGTTACACAGCACCAAAATCCATCATCTTCAGTACAGTCATCTCTTTCTGGCCCTTCATCCAGTGTTGCATCATCATCTCCACAAGTTCAAGTTCAAGTTCCACAGAATCAATCAATAGGTTTTCAATTTCCTGTTCAATACACTCCTCAAGGGCCTCAATTTAGTCAAGGAAATGCTTCTGCTGGCTATAATGGATATGGGGGTAATAGGAACAATAGAGATAACAGGAGTGGCAGATTTAGAGGACAGAGAAATAATGGTTTTTCTAATGATTTCTCACCAGGTAGTTGTCAGATCTGTGGGAAGTCAAATCACCAAGCCAACAGGTGCTACTATAGACAAGATTTGAATTATAGACCACCACCACAATTTGGAGGGTCACAACAGTATGGAGGATCACAGGTTGGTTTAGCTACTCCTGTGGGCCAGTCTCAACACCAAGTTCAGAGTTTTGTTCAGGGCTTTGTTCCATCACAGGGGTATCATGGAGTAGGTTACAATCACCCTCCACCACAAGCTCTCATGGCAACTACTGCTATATCACCTTATCCCTACTCACCCTATCCCTATGTGGCTCCCCACTATTCTGGTCATCAGACTTATCCTACTGCTTCCCATCCATCTCCTGGTACAATCAATGGTGTTTCACATACTGGTATAGCAGGTGGTGTCCCAAGCCATGCATCCACTTCTCTGCCTTGGTTTTTTGATTCTGGGGCTACAGCTCATGTGACACCCGATGCTACACAGATTTTTGGATCTAGTTTTCCTACTCCATCAACTGTTACATCAACTGTTACAGTGGGCAATGGTCACAGTGTTCCTGTCTCAAACTCAGGTAAAGGCATTCTTCCATTACCAAACCATAACTTTCTTCTGAACCACATATTACATGTTCCTCAGATATCACACAATCTGGTTATGTTATTCAGGACTTGAAGTCCAATCAGGTTCTTCATCAGGGACCCTGCCACCAGGGTCTCTATCCCCTTCAGCCTTTTTCTAAGGGTGTTGCTGGTCCTACTGCACTACTTACCACTCCTTCTTCTGCTGAATTGTGGCATCGCCGTTTAGGTCATCCTCATGGTGCACTTCTTCCTCATCTATCTCATAAGTACCATTTGTCTATTCCATCTTCTTTTGATAGTCATACATGTTATGCTTGTAATAAAGGCAAAAGTCATAGATTGCCATTTCCTGTCTCTAATACTCATACTTCATTGCCTTTTGAGCTACTTCATGCTGATGTATGGGGCCCAGCCCCTCTCGCTTCCTTTTCTGGGTATAAATACTACTTGTTACTGATTGATGACTTCACTAGGTATAGCTGGTTGTTTCCCTTACATTTTAAAAGTGAGGTTTCTTCTTGTATTCAACATTTCAGAATATTTGTTTCCAATCAATTCAACTTGTCTATCAAAACAATTAGATCTGATTGTGGGGGAGAGTTTCTTAACAAAGTCATGACTGCATTTTTTCATCAATTTGGTATTCTTCAAGAGTCATCTTGTCCGTATACACCTCAACAAAATGGCTTGGTTGAAAGAAAACATGCACATATAGTAGAAACAGCTATAACTCTTCTTCAACAAGCCAAAATGCCCATCAAATTTTGGCTTGAGGCTATTACTACTTCCTTGTATTCGATTAATAGGTTGCCACATTCCTCCTTACATTTTGAAGTTCCTTATCATAAGTTGTATGGTCATGCACCCGATTATCAAAGCCTTAAACCTTTTGGTTGTTGTTGCTTTCCTTGGTTAAGACCATATTCACACAATAAACTTGAACCTAGATCAACACCTTGTATCTTCTTGGGTTACTGTTCTGGCATCAAGGGATATAGATGTTTAGACCCAGTAACACAAAAGGTCTATATATCAAGACATGTTCGATTCTTTGAGCATGACTTCTCCTATTCCAATCTTGTTTCCTCTTCTTCTCTGAATACTGCTTCTTCTGTTTCCACTAATGTTCCTCCATCTTTTGTCCTTCTCTCTTCTTTCTCTGCTCCTATTCCTGTTGTATCACCTACTATCTCACCTACTTCTTTTTCTCATCCTGACACTACTCCTCTCACTACTTCTAGACCTGTTACAACTTTTGTTCCTGATGTTACTGTTCCTGTTCCAACTTCTATTACTATTCCTGCTGTTCCAACCTTTTCTAATCCATCTTCTAGTGTTTCTCCTTCTCCTTCTTTAGGCACTCAACACCCTATGATCACTAGATCTAAAAATGGTATTACTGTTCCAAAAATTCCTTTATCTCTTGTTGTTCAATCTCCTCCTCTTACTAAACCACAGTCTTTTAAAGAAGCTATGTCTTATCCTGAGTGGAGACAAGTTGTGACCGATGAGTACACTGCTTTGATGTCTCAAGGAACTTGGACCCTTGTATCCCCTCCTCATGATGCTCCTATTATTGGGTGTAAATGGATTTTCAGAATCAAGAGAAAATCAGATGGCACTGTTTCTAGGTATAAAGCCAGATTAGTGGCTCAGGGTTTTCAACAAACTGAAGGTGTTGACTATTCAGAAACTTTTAGTCCTGTTATAAAACAACCTACTATTAGAGTAGTGTTCTCTTTGGCCCTTCATTTTGGTTGGTCGATTCGTCAACTAGACATATCAAATGCCTTTCTTCATGGAACACTTTAAGACAGGGTCTATATGAAACAACCACAGGGCTATGTTGATCCCCAATTTCCACATTATGTCTGCCATCTTCAGAAGGCCTTATATGGGCTGAAACAGGCCCCTAGAGCATGGTATGAAATGCTCTCCTCAAAGCTTATTTCTCTTGGATTCCATAATAGTTTGGCAGATTCTTCACTGTTTGTTCTTCATAACCAACAATGATCTGGTCTATGTGTTAGTCTCTGTGGATGATTTGCTATTCACTGGAAGTAATCCTCAACTGATTGACTCTCTGATTACTCAATTGAGTGCATCATTTGCTTTAAAAGATTTGGGTGAATTGCATTATTTTCTTGGTGTAGAGGCAGTGAGAACATCTCAGGGAATGGTTTTGTCTCAACATAAATATGCAATTGATCTTCTTGTTAAAGCTAGCATGATCAATTGTAGACCATGTTCTACACCTTCTTCTCTTCATCCTGAACCAGAGGAAGGTTCCTCACCTATGAGTAATCCTGAACACTATAGGTCTCTCGTTGGGTCATTGCAATATTTGACTTTGACAAGACCTGAAATTTCATATGCTGTGAATAGTGTTTGCCAACATATGCACATGCCTTTGGAGGCTCATTATACAGCTGTTAAACGTATTTTACGCTATATCAAAGGAACATTGGATCAAGGTCTTATGTTTTCCAAGAGTCCTCTTTTGCTCTCTGCATTCTCCGATGCCGACTGGGCAGGTGATGCATTGGATCGCAGATCCACAGGAGGGTACTGTGTTTTTTTGGGTTCAAATCTGATTTCTTGGTCAGCAAAGAAACAGGCCACAGTGGCACGTTCCTCCACTGAAGCTGAGTACAAAGCTTTAGCTAATGCTGCCTCAGAGGTTGTGTGGTTACTACAGTTGTTTAAAGATCTGCATTCTTCTGCGTTTGCTACTCCTCCTATATTGTGGTGTGATAATAATTCAGCCATATCCCTGGCTACTAATCCTGTTTTTCACGCTCGAACGAAACATATTGAAGTTGACTTTCACTTTGTTCGTGAAAAGATTGGTCTTAAACAGTTGCAAGTGAGACATGTACCTTCTGCCGTGCAGGTTGCAGATATCTTCACCAAACCCCTTACTGTGGCTCGTTTTCTGATGTTGAGAGACAAACTGAAGCTCACAAGCCTCCCAGCTTCAGTTTGTGGGGGCATGTTAACTAGTAGTAACCAAATTGATGAATCAGTTGTAACTAATTCTGTTTAGTTTTGTTCATTAGCTGTTACTTCTGTTTTGTTGATTAGTTAAAGTGACACGTGCTGTAGTTGGCACATGTGCAAGTGTTTAAGTCGGTTTAAGTAGAAGTTTGTTAAACACAGTTAGTATATAACTTTGTACCTGACTTCGTTTTACGAATAATGAAAATATCTTCTCCTTCTCTTCTTCTCTGGTTTAAGAGAGAGAAACATTTCTGGGGTTCTTCAATTCACAAATGTTTTCAGTTGAGCCATCACAGATTTCAATTGGCAACTTGGTTGTAGTATTGAGCGTGAAGTGTTTGTCAACTTGCTTAATTGGTTGGTTTGAGAATTTAAGCTAGCAAATCAAAACATGAGCACACGAGTTCGCGTATTACATCATGCACTTGGAACTACGGTAGAAATTAATTTAACCTAGAAAAGGACAATTTATTTGCTGTTCTTTGGACACCGCCACAGGCTTTGTGAAGGACCCATGAAAATATGTCATAGCCATTCAAGGAGTGTCCAATTCTTACGGTGTTTTTTTTCTTATTGCTAACTTGGTGTAATAACACAGTATCTCCATGCCACTGCTCATTGAGTAAATTAATTGCATTCCAATTCTATGCTACAAAGATAGTTTTAAACTTGATTTTTATGTTTTACAGTACTTAACTTCATTGCATTCCAATTCTTTACTACCGGATTCAAATTTATGTTATAACTTCTTCATTTTTTTTCTCGCTCCTGTTTCTGTTCGATTCCATTTTCAGATAATAAGTTAACCTATATATGTTGAAATTTAGATATCCAATCTGTTAATATTGTTGCTGTTCACCTAATGATTGGAAACTAAGCAGGGACAGATAGCAATGTAAGGGTGGAGAGGCCCGAGCCTCCACAACCTTGCTAGAACACGCGATATACACTATACAATTAATGTACATAAAATATTCACAATGTACTATATTGGCCCCTCGAAATTGAACTTAAAAAAATGTAATAGAAAGTGGTTATGTAGTGGAAAATAATTACTTTTTTTTATGTATATTTATGTATAGAAAGCAGCTATGTTTTTCTTTAAGAACATTATTGCTTAGATTGCACGGTTGAATTTCAAACTATATATAAGGATAACTTGCAAGTTAATCCATCACCATATGAGTATGTAAAATTCTAGGTTGTAATGAAAACCTGCACCGTTAGAAAAATATGTAGATACAACTTGGCTGGATTAGAACTTGTACAGAAATTTTTAAGTTCCAATTCACATTTTAAATTAATTTACACCCAATAAATAGACATCACCAACTTCTGAGCTTGGTAAGCTATTCACACCCAATTTCGAAGCAGACTTGTAATCCGTTCCATATCCTGTAGAAACAAGAAGGGTTGCGGCTTCACCCGGTCCGTTGGGTTGAAGTTTTTTGGTTGTCAAAGCTAGCTTCGAATATTATCTCCAAAGGAAATGTCCATAAGCGAAGCCCCTGCCTCATCATCTGGTGACACTCCATCCATCAATAATTCTAGCAATCGTTCCAAAGCAAAATCCAAGTGCTCAATTCGATCTTTAGTCACAAGTTTGAAGGACAAATACAGTTTGTCCAACCCCAAACCGCTTGAAAAAAACGACCAGAGTGCTGCTTCGAGCAATGCAACTGCCAGCAGAAGTGACCAACATAGTGGAGCTCTTTCCCTCACTGAATTGATCCAGCATGAACTTCGTCTCATGGATTCTACCTTCACGGAGGCAAAGAAGTACATTGACCATGCGAATGCGCAAATTAACCAGGCTCGTGAGAAGTTCAACCAGGCTCGTGAGAAGTTTGAGGAGCTGCAACGAAGGGGGAGTACTGATCAGAGAGACCTTGATGAACTCCGAAAGACCTCTTGTGAACAATGTTCCGCAAGAAATGATGCACTTCTTTTACAAGGAGCCAGAGTTTGCACACACCAGTGATTCCGAAGGCCTCTTGAAAACTTACAATGACCTCCCCGAGCCATTGCGCTATTGTTTGCTATGCTTCTTCAAGTTCCCAACCGAGGCAATTGTAAAGAGAACCATTATGATTTACCTGTGGATAGGGCAGGGATCTATTTTGTGGCATCAACTGAGTAGAGAAAAGTTACGGCCAAAAGAGCCAGAAGAGGATGTTGGAAATCAGATCTTGGATGAGCTTACTGCAAAAGGCTTCATTGAGCCTGTCTACCAAAAGTGCAGCTTCGTGCTAGACAGTTGCAGGATGAGCCATTTTGTTCGTTCATCTTTAGCCAACGAAGCCAAAGTAAATGGATTTATTTTAGATAATGGTCTCGATATGGATACAGGATTTGTTGATGATGGTCTGTGTGGCCATACATGTGTTGTTAATGTTGGTGAGGCCATTATTGATGGCGCGCCTCAAACATTTGAGAAGATGAAGCATGTATATAGTCTTTACCTTGGAAGGTGGCAGAACTTGAGCACACACCACATTGAAGTAGTTGACGCCAAGATTCTTCGTCAGCCAAAGAAGCTGAAGAACTTAAAGTTTCTTAGCCTTCGTGGAATTTCTATGATTACAGAGCTTTCATCATTTATTTCAAAGCTCAATGATATGAAGATCTTAGATCTCAAAGCCTGTCATAATCTTGAGTTGATTCCCAACAATATCAGTTTGCTCAAGAACTTGACACACATCAACATGTCTGAGTGTTACTTTTTAGAATACATGCCCAAGGGTATTGCTGAGTTATCAAACCTCGAAGTCCTTAAGGGATTCATTGTCAGAGATTACAACTACAAAAAAGAACAGTGTACTCTCCAAGATTTGTCAAGACTGAGGAATATGAGAAAACTGAATATCTACACGAATTCCGAATGCTTTCCTTCTCAGAAGGATCTTCAGTGTTTATCAAATTTTTATCCCCTGCAAAAGTTGACAATAAATTGGGGAGGATGCTCTTTTGTTCGTGATACATATGCGGTTCGAGAGACAATAGGAAATGATTCATTAATAAGACGAAGAAGAGCACCTGCGCAACTGATAAGAGCACGATATCTCTATAATTTAGCAGTATTAGACGGTACTCAACGCAGTCCAGGCGATCCGGGAAATCTTCCTTACCAACTGCAAAAACTGGACCTTCGGGGTTTCCCTAGCACGAGTGCACCCTATTGGTTGAGGCCCTGGATGCTAACGCGTCTTAAGAAACTCTAAATCAGAGGAGGGAAATTACGTGATATACACCAATTTCACGATCGTCCTGCCCTGGACCGGTGGAACGTTAACATATTGCGATTAAAATTCTTGAGGGAACTGAAGATAAACTGGTCAGAACTCCGATTCTTATTTCCCAAATGCAACAAGAAGAATGCCCCATGTTCTCCAACTTCCCGTGTGATGAAAATGGTGTTTGGATGGACGAGAAGGACAGTGACATTCTGCTGCAGCAACAGCATTTCAAGAAGGCCAATAGCATCAGCTCAAATTCTGTGGATGGACGAGAAGGACATTGATATTCTGCTGCAGCAACAGCATTTCAAGAAGGCCACTAGCATCAGCTCAAATTCTACCTCGGGCTCCGGTCCAAGCGCAGCTCAAAATGATTGTAACATTTGTCCAATAGATGTTATTGTTGAAGAGTAAGAGCTTCAGTTGATTATGTATAGTGCAAGGTTAGCTAAGAAATAAGAACAGTTAAGAGAGAAAAAATCTTAATTAGACACGCCAAACTTACTCGAAGTGGAGCCTCTCTGTTAATAAACACACTGTATTAATTCGTTTGTGTTCTCCAAGCATGGCTTCTTCATCTTGAATTCTCTTTCTGTTTACTTCCCCTCTCTGTCTTTCAAGATTCTTCATGAGCTGAAGAAGCTGAAGTGCTTAAAGTTTCTTAGCTTTCGAGGAATTTCTATGATTACAGAGCTTCCCTCTTTTATTTCAATGCTCAATGATATGAAGATCTTAGATCTCAGAGCCTGTCATAATCTTGAGTTGATTCCCGACAATATCGGTTTGCTCAAGAACTTGACACACTTGGATATGTCTGAGTGTTACTTTTTGGAATACATGCCCAAAGGTATTGCTGAATTATCAAACCTCAAAGTCCTTAAGGGATTCATTGTTGGAGATTACGGATACGAAGAAGACCCGTGTACACTCTATGATTTGTCAATACTACAGAAATTGAGAAAACTGAATATCTACACGAATTCCGAAGACTTTCCTTATAACTTTGAGCTTTGGGATATAGCAAAACTTGAAGGCCTGCAAAATTTGACAATAAATTGGGGAGGATACCCTTTTGTACGTGGATATGGCGGTCATACATATGCGCTTCAAGCAGAAAAAAGACACAATAGAGCAATAATGGAAAGAGTACGTGTGATGAAAGCAGCATTTCTCTTTCAAGGAGCAGGACGAGGCAATCCGGATCAAACTCCTTCTCCGGATCAAACTCTTTCCAAACTGCAAAAACTGGATCAAACTCCTTCCAAGCGTCAACTTCCTTCCAAACTGCAAAAAATGGACCTTCTGGCTTTTCCTGGCACAAGTTTACCCTATGGTTGAGGCCCTGGGAACTACAAAATCTTAAGAAACTCTACATCAGGGGAGGGAAATTACGTGATATAGGCCAATGTCAGAATCCTCATGACGAGGACGTTGAGGAGCCGTGGTCAGTTGAGATATTGCGTTTAAAGTTCTTGAGCGAACTGAAGATAGACTGGAGAAAACTCAGATTATTATTTCCCAGATTAATTTACCTGCACCAAGAAGAATGCCCCATGTTCTCCAACTTCCCGTGTGATAAAAATGGTGTGTGGATGGACAAGAAGGCCATTGATACTCTGGTGCAGCAACAGCATTTCGAGAAGGCCACTAGAATCAAGTTCAACCTCGGGCTCTGGTCCAAGCATAGCTCAAGATGACTGTAACATTCGTCCAATAGATGAGTAACAGCTTCAGTTTGATTATGTACAGTGCTAGCTTAGCTAAGAAACAAGAACAATTATGAGGGAGAAAAATGTTAATTAGTTTACTCCAAGTGGAGCCTCTCTCAATTGTAAATAAAAACACCTGTATTATTCGTTTGTGTTCTCCATGGATTCTTTATCTTGAATTCTCTTTCTGTCTGCTTCCCCTCTCTGTCTTTCAATATGATCATCTAATATCCAGAAATTTGTTTCGATTCTTAACTCATGACGACGAGTTATTACTTCAGTCTGCACCCCAGCTTGTGTAACGTTGCATTTGGGAGAAAGAGTATTGTTGTTCATGGTAAGTACTAGATTGAGTCACTGCAGTTATCACTATGTGTGGTTTTGGATTGATCAATATTGGTCGTAGTACTTCACATTTTTCTTGACTAATGTACTAGAGATTTTCTGTAAAGCCACAATTTATGTTTGTAAAGATTTCCCTTTTTTTCGTAGCTATTTTTAGGGTGCACATGGTCCGGAATCGTGTGGTTCTTGAGAAATTAATCAAGTGAACTATTCTGAACGGTTCTTGAAAACTGGGAACCAAAACCTAATCGATATCTATGTGGAACTTATAACCAAAACCGTACCGCAATACCGAACCGGTTTTGGTTTGGTACCGTTTCGAACACGATCAGCATCCAAAAAAAATTTCACAGAAAATATAAACTTACAAAATAATTTAGAATTTAGAGCACAAACTATCTCATAGAGTAATGATTCCGATAATCTAAGAAGTAGCCGTGATGGTCTGATAACTATGGTAATAAAGTTCTATAGAATTTCCCACGAAAACTGATCATTACCCTAACTATATGTATAATAATCATAACTATATGTATTTATATTGATTCTAAATGGTCCTCTTGAGTTCTAACCACGGTTTTAATGTTGAGAACAAATTACCAAACCACAGTTATTGGTTATATGTTCAAAACCATAACTCGCCACTAAATCGTACAAACAAACAAAATAAGAAGGTTTGGTCCTGATTACATCGGTTTTGCAGTTACTACAATTTTCTTGAAAATCTCTAGACATTTTTATCGTGTCATACTTTTTTAAGAATTTAGTTGACGCCCTTTTATCATGATAATTTCGCCAAAAAAATAGTAAATTATCAAGGTAAAATAAAAAGTAAAATTAAGCAAAATTTGATAAATTTGTTAAACATAAATGAAGTATCTAAATTAAAAGGTTTCAATTTGTCTATGATTGATTTTATCATACATTAAAAAAAATTTCTGATCAGAGTTTAGTGTCTCTCCATTGACTCGTAATAAAAAGGCGTTAAGCATACGCAACCAAATTTATCAGGATGTACCAAACCTTTTTTTTGAAAGAAGAGAACTTTATTAATCTTCGAGAGAACAAAGATTAAAAGGGAAGTAGCAACAAACGGCATCCCAACTTGGGGAACAACCTCCCACAAGAAGATCAAAGCCGCTACAGACCCAGGAATGGAGGTTGGCAAGAAGCCAACCAAACAAAAAAAAAAACTACTCAGCTATTATAAAGCTCAAAATAAGGATGTACCAAACCTGATCAATGTCATAGGAAAAAACTTCTTTCTGTGATGGTAAAACTTGACGGACAAGGCCGCTTTAACAATCTACACCTTCGGGGTCCCTCCATAGCTGGACATTAAACTTCGTCGATGACCGAGTATATTTTCCTTTGACAGAATGGAGGAGATATAGCCACGCAGGTAGATTGTTCGACCTAAAAGTGCAGGACAATTTCCTTTACTTATCAAGCTCCTAGCAGGATAATTGCTAACTGTATGCTGGATGTAGTTCCGTAATAGTTAGGAGACTCTCATTGAATGGTTGAATAAACATTTGATGCATAAACTTTCTTTTTTCTGACTTAAGTCGTGGGCATTTTCGTCTAACAGTATTTCTTGTGCCATGTTATGGCAATTATTCTTCATCTTCCCATTAAATAATGATTCCGAAAAAGTGCACCACTAAAATGCATTTTATTGCCCCTATTGCCACTGTCTGGCAATTCACCCAAATAGGGCCTTTTACAAATTAAAAATTAGATAGAGGAAAAAAAAATTGTAGAAAAAATATATCAAGTACTCAATAACGTAATTATAAAAACCTGGATAATCGTTCTAGTAATTCAAAAGGTATTGCTAAAACATCAATCTCCTTACATTTTTCCGACAGAATAATACTTAGCACTAATAACATAGCAAATCCATTCAACTTTCTTGAAACTTAGTTGATCAAAGATAAGATTAATTTTTTTAACTTAAACTTACTGAAATTACGACAGCACATTGCTAACATAGTTGTTCTCATTTTAGTGCAATGTTATTGTCAAAAGGAGCCATGTAAGTTCACTCAGGGTGCGTCAAGTTTTTATACAATAAGTGAAAGTTATTTTTTTCAAAAACAAAAAGTGAATGAGGACGACTAATATTTTTGTTGTTCATGTGTTGCTTAATACTCCCTCCGTCCCTTTGTTGTTTGTGTTGTTTGTGTGTTGATATATTTTTTTTTTTTGATGGATCATTGATACGAGGCAAATATGAAAAGTACTTATGGATCACTGATACAAGGAAAATATGAAAAGTAAAAAAAAAAAAAAAATTTACCACAAATTTAAGAAGTTAATCAAGGACAAATAATTTAAATTTTTTAAATTTGGAATAATTTTTTGCTTTAACTAACTTAATATTTACAATTTGTTTCTTTGTAAGTTTGTATATTTTACAAAAATTCTTTGCTTCGAGGGTGGTAGGCCAAAGTTTATTTCAGTCATTGATTAGAGAGAGAGAGAGAGAGAGAGAGCGAGAGAGGGGAAAGACAAGTGGGATGCTCCAAATAGTATTTCCACGGTGGAAGA
This sequence comes from Vaccinium darrowii, assembly GCA_020921065.1. Classification (NCBI taxonomy): domain Eukaryota; kingdom Viridiplantae; phylum Streptophyta; class Magnoliopsida; order Ericales; family Ericaceae; genus Vaccinium; species Vaccinium darrowii. Next base: position 22,168,498 of record CM037156.1, read on the forward strand.
CTCATCAAACACTGGTCAATGTCCTCCGATTATTTTATTGAGAGCATTGACTGACTTCACTTTACTTTCCTCTGAGCTGAGTTACCTGAGAGCGGAGTAGAACATGGTCGCCCAAGATCTCTCTCAACTTCCTCTGTTCTGAACCAGCAAGTACCAAACAGCTGAAATCAGGTAATGCCCCATTTTCAGCTTCATTATTTCAGTTCAATTTTGGTAACAATACATGCTTAGGCTTACAGATTCTGCATCTCCTTAGATTAGGCACAGTTTTGTACAAGTCCTGTACCCTCTCCGCTAGCTACGAGTTGTTTGTGCTTGTCTCTCGATGAGAGAGAGAGAGAGAGAGAGAGAGAGAGAGAGAGAGATTATTCATGTTTCTTTCTTTGTTCAAACTGTGCTAATATGATCGATCTCCACTACCTACAAGGTGTCTGTGTTTGTGTCTCTGTCTTTATGAGGAACGATAAGTGTTTAATTATGTAGCGATAAGTGTTTCGGACACACTTTTGCTGAGTTTTTTGGGTAACACAGTGTGTGATTTGTGGTTATAAGCTAATTCGCAGGAAATTTATGTAAGTGATGCCATATCATACCTAGGGACAAGGAAGCGCCCTTCAAAAATCCTTCTGTTATCATAGTAGTATTGGGTTTTGAAGTATCTTAAAATTTATGATATGTTTGGAATATTATTCCAGCGTTTGTTTGTGCTTCTATCTGAATCATCTCTACTAGCAACACAGGTTTTTGCATTACGGAGTACTGAGAAGGGGAAAGTAGTCACCATAATGGAACATTTTCACGGTTGGAAACGGATATGGGCAACATGGGATCTTCGGTCAGTAATCCTCATTAGTCTCTTCCTGCAAATTCTCCTCATATTCTGTGCACCTTTGAGAAAGCGAGTGTCAAAGCTTTGGATATCCATACCCATATGGTTGGCATACTTGCTTGCAGACATGGCAGCAACTTTTGCTGTGGGACTCATTTCCAAGAGCCAGGGTGAAAAGTATGGCCCTTTCAAGAATCCGGACCTTTTGGCATTCTGGGCTCCCTTTCTCTTGGTACACCTTGGAGGTCCTGACACCATCACTGCTTTTGCTCTTGAGGATAATGAGCTCTGGCTTAGGCACTTGCTTGGTCTGGTATTCCAGTGCGGGGCCGTCATGTATGCCTTCTTTCAGTCATATCCCTATAAGACACTTTGGCCCCCCACAGTGCTAATGTTCTTCGCTGGACTCATCAAGTACTCTGAGCGGACACGAGCTCTCTATCTTGCTAGCTCCCGAAGATTCAAAGAGTCTTTGCTCACAGAGCCTGATCCTGGGCCTAACTATGCCAAGCTCATGGATGAGTACACTTCAAAGATAGAAGCAAGACTTCCCACGAAAATAGAGATGATTCCTGAACCTAGTAAGGCCAACAGAATTGGAAATAAGGAAGAAATTAAACATTTATCTGATCTAGAAGTGGTGCAGCAAGCTTTTAAGTTTTTTGATACTTTCAGAGGACTAATTTCGGATCTCATCTTTAGCTTCCGTGAGCGCAACCATAGTAGAGACTTCTTCCTTAAGAGAACACCAAGAGATGCTTTCAAAGTTGTTGAGGTAGAACTCAATTTCTTCTATGAGGTTCTCTACACGAAGACCACAGTGGTGCAAACAAAGATTGGGTATCTGCTTCGGTTTCTTTCGTTTAGTTTAAATTGTGCAACCATTGTGCTCTTCAAATATTATGTGGACAAGAAGAAGTTTAAAAAGATTGATATAGGAATTACCTACACTTTGCTCGGTGGTGCTATTGCTCTCGATTTAGTAGCTTTTATGATGGCCCTTTACTCTGATTGGACTGCTGTGACCCTCGCATCATATGAGCATCCTCGTTGGTATACTAGGATCCTTAAGACATTGCTCAGGGTTGATAGATCAAGGTGGCCTCAACACGCTGCAAAAAAGCCTAGATGCTTTTCCTTCGAAAGGATCATGCAAATTGTGCGGCTCAGGTGGTGTGAATCTCTCTCCAAGTACAACTTGATAAATTATTGTCTGCACCCACGTTCTAAATGGTGGGAGAAAACTATTGATTTTTTTGGCCTAACCAACATGCTAGATGGGATGAAATACGTGGAAACTGAGGATTTTACTGATGACTTGAGAGATCTTATTTTTGAAGAGTTGAAAATGAAATCTGAGCTAGCGGATGACTTAGAAACAGCCAAGGAGATATTTTCTGCTAGAGGGGATTGGATTCTTCGGTTTGAAAGTTGCACTGACTTACTCCGTTGGGTCAATGAGGTCGACTTTGATGAGAGTCTTATCATGTGGCATATTGCCACTGAACTCTGCTACAACACTGGTGAATGTAGTGATGCCACGAACCCCAAGAGTGCTTGCGAAAAGAAGTTCCGCGATATGTCTAAGCTCCTTTCTGATTACATGTTATATCTTCTAATCTCGCAGGCTACAATGTTGTCCACTGTTGCAGGTATTGGGCAAATAAGGTTTAGGGATACCAGTGCTGAGGCCAAGAAATTCTTTATTGGAAGGAAAATTGGGAAGTCAAAGGAAAAGGGGAATTGTTGTTTGAACATATTCTCCTTTTGCAAATGCTTCAAGAAATGCTGCTGCAAGCGTGAAAAAGGACCCGATGAATTACAGATACGAGCTTGCAAAAGTATCCTTGCTGTCAATACAGCAGTCGAACCTGTTGCTGTTAAGGGGGATAGAAGCAAATCTATTTTGTTTGACGCATGCATGCTGGCCAAGGAGCTGAAGAAAATTGAAAGTACTGAAAGAATGTGGGAAATAGTAAGCAAAGTTTGGGTTGAGTTGCTATCCTATGCAGCGAGTCATTGCAGAGCCAATACCCATGCGGCACAACTCAGTAAAGGTGGACAACTCCTCACTTTGGTTTGGTTGTTGATGGCTCATATGGGCTTAGGGAATCAGTTTCAGATAAGTGAAGGGCATGCAAGGGCTAAGCTAATTGTGAGGAAGTAGGTTGACTACTTTGTTGAATTAATGATTGAAGATGCATGCCTTTGTCTTGGTTGGAAAATCTATTTATCTGCACATCTTTCTTTGATGGTTTACTTGTGTGTATTTAGTCTATGTCAGTCTGGCTTGATGTTATTGTTTTTTTTTTCCCTTGTATTGACGCTTGCCCAAGGATGGAACCATGATATTTTCATCTTGTCAATCTGTTTTAGCTGGTTTGTGTTTTCATTATTCTGTTCATATGCTTTGAATATGTGGAGGCCAACAAAATTGAGCCAAAATCAACTGAGTAAAAATTCAGCTCGTAGTGGGTTTATGCTAGATTAACTTTATTTCTTGCATCAGTCCTGGGCTCGAACTAGGGTTGTAGAATCATAGGCTTATTAGGAGTCTAATAGAACAGAGGCTATGCAAAACATGTAGGCTCTGCTCATTACGAGTTCCACAAGGGAATGCTTATTTTGTTAATCCTAGACCATATCCATTTATTCTGAAGATCATTCACAGGAAGAGATGTTTGATGCTTTGGCTGCTACTTAATTTGTTGACTCCTGGTTGAAGGTCCTCCTTAAACCTGTGCCTGAAAATAACGCCAAAGAGGGCTTTTTGTTGAAGATAGTGCAATGATTCAGATCGTTTTTAGGGACCCTCAACGCCCGACTCTTCTTAATCAACTGTGATAGTGTGTGATTCTGGATACTTGTTTGTTTCGTAAGCTTCTAATGGTTTTTGCGTCTTTCTAGTCCTATTTTTGTAGGAGTTTAAAGGGTTTTACCTAACTATGCTTATCAAGGTTGTCATTCATTGCTAGGCTTATCAAGGCTGTCATTAAAAATTGGTTTGTATCTTCGGGTTGAGTTAAATAATGAATGGTTTTGTATATTTGTTGAACTTTTCTCAGTAATCGGAGACGTGTTAAGGAGATGCCGGAATCATTTTGCATTAAATTGATGAAACGGAAGGCCAATAAGAATTCCTCGGATAACATGTTTGCCTCATTGTTCAAGTGAACTGGTTTCCTCAATCTGCAGCGATGTTATTTACCAAACCCCAACAATGGTATATCTCTGTTTCGTTTTCTGAATAATCAAATGAATTACACAAAGCGACTTATTGGAAGATGGGCTCTTATCTCTACAGATGACAGTTTTGTTCTAGTTCTCCAAGTTATGTTGGAATGCAGTAAGTAGGGTCTTTGTACAAAGGCTTATATGAATGACTAATTTTAGAAAGCCTCAGGTAATTAAGGATGGTAATCCGATGGTTCAAAAACTATAGATGGTCAAATTTTCTTATTTTTTATTTGGTAATGAAATAGACAAACTTTGCTAGAACATAGACCGAATGATGAAAGGCTAGTGAGGGGGTGAAGGGCAAGGGAAACAGATTTGTGCTGCTGCTATATGAACAATAGCCTGATGTTGAAGTAATTATGTTTCTGTCGTGGTCTGTATGAAAAATTATTGTTTTGACGAAACTTAAAAATAAAAAATAAAAAAAATAAAAAAAATAAAAGGGAAAGAAAGAAACCAGAAACGCGCACAAGTGCTATGTTTCGAGTCTCTAAGAAGCTGCCTTTTGGGGATTCTTTTTGTGTTTTACGGAATTTTCGTATACTTAATGGGTAAAAAAAAAAAGACATTTTCCTCTAATCTTGAATGCAAGTAGTGCAAAAAGCTACATATGTACAGTTTTATCAAAAATTGCTTAGATCAAGCTCTTCCCGGTTATTGTTTTTTACAATTCTTCGCGGGAACCTTCAAAAACACATTCTTAACACATTAGACGGTTCGGATTGTTAAAATTCAATCGGCAAAGGTGAGGTCCTGACTTTAAGCAAAGTCAGAGGTCCTTAACTAGAAGATTTCTGTGTGTATATATATATATATATATATATATAGAGAGAGAGAGAGAGAGGGGGGGGGGGAGAGAGAGAGAGAGAGAGAGAGAGAGAGGGCTTCTAGTCCGGAATCCCTTAAACTGATTAAAGTGTGAACCCTTTCCCGATTGAATTTTGATGATCCGAACTGTTCAATGTGTTTAGAACATGTTTTTAAGAGTTCTCGCAAAGAATCATAAAAAAAATGACTAGGAAGGGATTGATTCGAGCAGCTTTTCATACAAGCCATAGATATATAATTTATAAAAAACTGCTCAGATGAAGCCCTTTCCGGTCATTGTTTTTTACAATTCCCGCGGGGACCTTTTAAAAAACATTCTTAACACATTGAACGGTTTGAATCATGAAAATTTAATCTGGAACTGTGAGTTAAGGAGCCCAAACTAGATAAGGACGGTATATATATATGTTGAGAGAGAGAGAACAAAGTATTCTTGCAAGTGGGCCTTATGTTCATCCACTGTGTCCACAATTGACTCTGGACTCTGGAGTCATTGACCAAAGGCCCTTAGATTCCCTACCATCTATTCCAGTCCAAATACCACAGTCAAACATAATATTCACGTGTGACAACTTGGCACTTGGCAGATTTACAGTAAATTAGAGGTGAAATGTATCACATGGTTATGGGTTATTGGCAGCCATTGTAGAACCCATTATTGTATAATATCACTTGTCCATTAGTAATTTATATGCATTAATCACATCCTATCTAACCCTAGATGTATATCACTACATTCTTTAATACTAGAAAATACGTTATGTAGTAGAGGAAGGGGGAATTTAAATGAAGAACATAATCTTGCACCATCCCACCTCCAAATTGGATTCAAATCTATCAGAAAACTATAACAATGGGTTCCGTTATACTGCAATTTTACCATTTGATTTCACCTCCATTTGAACATTTATGATTCAAAATAGGCTGATGTGCAAAGATAACCAATTTTCTTGAAACACATACCTACCAAAATAAGGGTTAGTCTGGTTGGTTGGTGGGTTTGCTCCACACAAAATTGATCAAGGTACAATTCTTGGGGTTAGGTTCTTGTGAATTCTCTAATCCCGGTGTGGATGACATATTTTGGCCGGACTGGAGAAGGGATTAGTCGAGGTGTACATAAGTTGGCCTCAACACCCCTGACCGTCGGTAAAAAAGAAAGAAAAGAATTCATCTATGCCTTTGACAGAGGACCATAATGACACAAGTAGGCCATTGTCCATTGAGAATTTTCAACAAAAAAGTTTCAGGTCAATTTTCCCAACTTTCCAAATGAATCAACACAAACCCATCAATCGGCAGCCTAGGAAGATTCTTCCTTCTATCCATAGAAATATCCTGTACATTCTGCTTTAAAACATCATTCAATTTTCCAGATTAATATCTTCCACATTCTTAGATTGTGAAAATGGGAATTAGTTCTAGACCCTCAACAAGTACTTTTTGTTGGTCTGCCTTATTCATCTTCTATTCTTTTTCTTTGTTCTGTTCTGCAGCAAACAACATCACAGAGGGCCAATTGGTTAGAGACGGCGAAACCATCATCTCCGCAGGCCAAAAATTTGTTCTTGGGTTTTTCAGTCCGGAAAATTCGACATACAGATATGTCGGAATATGGTTCGACCAGATTCCGGTACAATCTGTCATTTGGATTGCAAATAGAGAGAACCCAATATCAGGTGGAGCTGGAGTTGTAAAACTCGAAAACAACGGCAGTCTGGTGATTTTAGACGGAAATGGAAATTCAGTCTGGTCTAGTAATACCTCAATTGTATCAAATAGAACTACCGCGATTTTAATGGACACTGGCAATCTAATTCTATCAAGAAGTGGTAATCCAGGTGATCCAAATAAGGCCTTTTGGCAAAGCTTTAATGATCCAACCGATACGTATCTACCTGACATGACAGTCCACATGAATGTTGAGACGGGAGAGAACCGCGTTTTCACTTCTTGGAAAAGTGCTAGTGACCCCTCTCTTGGACAATACTCGATGGGGGTCGACCCACGTGGTTCACCACAGATGGTAATGTGGGATGGTTTAAACAGGCATTGGAGAAGTGGGTATTGGAATGGACTTATGTTCACTGGTGTTCCAACCGTGAGGGCTACGTATTTGTATGGTTTTAAGCTTACTAATGAAGGAAACGGTAACTTGTACTTTACGTATACGAAATCAAACAGTTCTGATCTACTTAAGTTTCGAACAGGGTGGAATGGAAATGAGGAGAAGCTGTGGTGGGACCAAGAGAGGAATGAATGGAGCATTTTGCAGTTGCAGCCTGCTAATGAGTGTGAGCTATATAACAAGTGTGGAAGCTTTGGGAATTGTTTTGTGACGGAATCTCCTATTTGCAGTTGTATTGAAGGGTTTGTACCGAAGGATGTGGACCAGTGGAGTAGAGGAAATTGGACAGGCGGGTGTGTTAGAAGGACGGATTTACAGTGTGGAACGAGTAGCACTGTGACTGGAGAAAGAGACGGGTTTTTGAAGATTGAGGGGTCAAAGTTACCGGATTTTGCAGACTCGACGGAGGCAGAGAATAGCAAGGATTGTGAAGACGAGTGCTTGAAGAATTGTTCGTGCAATGCATATGCGTTTGTGAGTGGAATCAATTGCATGATATGGAGCGGAGATTTGATAGATATTCAGCATTTTACTGAAGGTGGGGACGATCTGTACATCCGCCTTGCTCATTCTGAATTAGGTATGGAAAACTTCAAAATTTGATGTTGTTATTGACCTTTCAATAGATTTTTTCATGTTTCTGATTTCTGGCTTAGTTTTTCTCCTTGTCTTACAATCAAGAAATAGTCCACTGCACTTCCTGCATTAAGGTGAATGAGAGTGCTCGTCTACCGTATGCAGATGAATTTAAAAATGCAACTATTGAGAATTTTCGTAGTTTCTAGACTTGTGTCGTTTAACTCGTTTCCAATCATTGTACTGACTGTTTCTATTTCTCTCTGGACAAAGGTAAGAAAAGCACAATTTCCAAGCTCGTGATAGTTGTGATTGTACTACTTGGAACATTCTTCATTAGTGTCTCTCTTTGGCTACTTTGGAAGTTCAGAACAAAAGTGAAAGGTAGATCTTGAAATTCAGCTTGTAAAAATATGTAGTATTTGTGTAGAATACTTATTGCTATGTTTATTTCTCAGTTACAGCAATATCAACTTCCCGGTGGAAGAACAATCGATTACAAACAATGGATGTGAGAAGTAGCGAATTGTCAATAGATTTTTCAGGACCAAATGAACTTGGTGTCGAAAGGCACCAGTGTAATGGACCAGAATTATCAGTGTTCAGCTTTAGTGATCTAGCTGCTGCTACGGATAACTTTTCTGATGAAAATAAGCTTGGAAAAGGGGGATTTGGGATAGTCTACAAGGTAATTTCAATCATCGGATAGATTTCAATTGGCGTTGCAGAACGTTTTGTCAGTGCTAAAATGAACCTCTTCTTCTTTTCAATTTTCAGGGAAAGCTCTCAGGTGGCGAAGAAATAGCTGTAAAGAGGCTATCGAAAAAGTCAGGACAAGGTTCGGAGGAGTTCAAAAATGAGGTGATACTAATTTCGAAATTGCAGCACAGAAATCTTGTTAGACTTTTGGGTTGTTGCATGGAAGGAGACGAAAGGATGCTCCTTTATGAATACATGCCAAACAAAAGCTTGGACTCATTTCTTTTCGGTTAGTTGTTTGACCTAATCACTATAAGTTCCTTGTCAATTTTCAAGTTAAAAACATAGTTGAATCTCCACAAGATAAATCTTGCACATGCCAATCATGTAGACTTCATTCACATCTATTGAAAGTTTTTGTTAATTTGTTTCTTCCATTTTTGTTTCTTTGGATTTGAATTGTATGATGGATAATGGCAGATCCGACGAGGCAAACACAATTAGGTTGGAGAAAACGCTTCGCAATTATTGAAGGAGTTGCACGAGGGCTTTTATATCTTCACCGAGATTCAAGGCTCAGGATAATCCATAGAGATCTAAAAGCTAGCAACATTTTGCTAGATGAAGATATGAACCCCAAAATTTCTGACTTTGGGATGGCCAAAATTTTTGGAAGAAACGAAAGCGAAGCAAGTACAAGTCGAGTTGTTGGCACATTGTGAGTTGAGCATGTTTGTTTGTGTTCCAAATTTGGCAATCCTTCTAAACTCATTCATGAATTTTATGACATCCAACTTTACAGTTTTGTTTCTAACTGTAGTGGCTATATGGCTCCCGAGTATGCGATGGAAGGTCTATTTTCAGTGAAGTCCGATGTCTATAGCTTTGGAGTATTACTTCTAGAGATCATAAGTGGTCGAAGAAACAGAAATTTGCGCTCACCTGAATACTCAAACATCATTGGATTTGTAAGTCTCAAGTCTATCTTTCTATACCTTCAAAAGAAAAGAAAGTTGAAACACAATTTGATTCAGTCAGTAATTGGTTCGACAATGTGTGATCTGATTTCAGGCTTGGGATTTATGGGATTCCGGGAAAGCAGTAGAACTGATTGATCCTTCTGTCACGGATTCATGTTACCAAAATGAAGTGTTGAGATGCATACACGTTGCGATGCTGTGCGTGCAAGACTCAGCAGATCATCGACCGACCATGTCATCAGTAATGCTGATGTTGGAGAGTGAAAATGCTACATTGCCAATGCCAAGACAGCCCACTTTCACATCAATGAGGAGCTCTCGCGGCATAGATGTTTTGAAGGAATACCAAGACGTATCCTCAAACAATGTAACTATTAGCCTCATCATTGGTAGATGATAATCGATTTCTTTATTTTTTCCTTCTATTTTCTCCATCTAAACAAGAAAGGTACTAGGTTGTTTTTGTTGATCATGCATGTTTGATGAAACTCTGTTTTAGATATTAACAATAGCTTTGAGAAGAATTTTTGTAGTTAATTCATTTTCGCACTCCATATATTGGGTGCTTTTTATTTTCAGTGAGTTCTGATGAGACCCTTTCAGCATGCAACGCAATATTCTAGCAATGTTGTCCATTGGTGTAAATGTTCTTTCGTCTACTTTTCTTGCAAAATGATAAATTAAAAGATATATGCGAGTCCGACTGCATACAATGAGCAAAACTAAAGGAGATTTACCAAACATTTTCTACAATTACGTCATGTACCACAATTGTATCCATTGCATGGGTGTGCTATACTCAATTTACTCACAAAACGAAGGGATTAAAATCGTAATTAATAAATAATCTTAACAAGTATTAGAAAGTGCACAGTATTGAAACAAAAGTATTATCATATAGAGATACTGTCGGACTGCTTTTCCACCATCTCTCCTAAAATTAATTGGTATTAGCAATGGTTTCAATTAAGTCTTTTATGGCATTCGACATTGCACCCGCAAATCTATTTTTAAAGTAGTCACATTGACTGGCATTGTATAATCAAATTTATGGAGCACTTTGGGTCCAACAATCCCTCCCTCACAATGATGCTCACATGACCTCGTGACTCTGATACCACTTGATTTATAAAATATCATTCGAGCTATGGAGATAAAGGAAATGTTAGGTATATACAATATGATGATGCTCCAAAAGACCGATAACAATAAATTTACTCATTGAGAAGATCAATAATAACATATAATTGTTTGATTGTTATTAATTTTGCTTTAGTTTTATGAAAGACAAATATAGATGTATAGGAATAACGCACGACAAATGCACGCAACACATCTTAACCATCCATCTCAAAAATCAATGGTTTGGATTTTAAATAAACTATTCACGCGAATGGTTTATTTAAAATCCGGACCATCGAAAAAGCTTTTGGACGGTTAATATGCACCGTCCGTGCACTTGGCGTACCCAAGCATAAGTACTCATAGCCTTTTTTATTAGCCTACAACACTAATTAACTAGCATTTCTCATGTAGCTGGCATGTGTCTTGTGCAATTCCTTTGAGATTGACCACTTAGCATTTATATACATATATATATATACAATAGTGATCTACTAAGGTCTCCCTTAGAGATGTTATTTGCGGACTTGTAACAGGAGCCGTTGGATTAGATCCAACGGCCAGCAAAACGAAGCCAAACGCGCGGGTCAGATGCTTGCTGAACCGGCTAATAATCACTGAACCGATCCGGCTCAAGGTCTAAACCCCCTTTCCCCTTTACCTTTTCATTTGAACGTGATTCTCAGATTTTGAGAGAGAGAGAGAGAGAGAACTGGCGATTTGGAACACGATCGAAGACGCGATTTGGAACACGATTTGGAACACGATCGAAGACGCGAAGAACGCGAAGAACCCTAGGTGATGTTTCTCTCTCTCTCTCTCTCTCTCTCTCTCTCTCTCTCTCTCTCTCTCGTTCACGTTCTGTCTCTCTCTGTCTCTGATTTTCACTTGGTTTTGAAACCCTAGGTTGAACAAGACACAAACAACCCACGGTCGAAGCTCACACAGAGATAATCACGAACAACCCACGGTCAAAGCTCACACAGAGATAATCCGAAGGTCCTCTCTCTCTCTCTCTCTCTCTCTCTCTCTCTCTCGTTTGATTACTCTGAAAACTGAAAATTGTGATGGCTTTCGATATTTCTCTGAAAAAACCCTTTTTTTTAGAATCAGCCCATTTAGTGACGCGAGGGGGCTCTAATCGCCCGATTGCAACTCAAATCGGTTCGTCCTCCTTTTTTTGTTCCCATTGGGATTTTCCGATAATGAAGCAAATTCGCTTTATATGATAATGGAGCAAATTCGCTGCATTTCTGTTCAAGGGTTTGAGCAATCCCTGGGGAACTTGAAATGTAGCCCAACTTTGAAATGTAGTCCACTGTGAACTGATATATAAATGAATGGTCACAATTACTTCCAAGCTTGACATTTGGGATTGTGTTGTGAGGCGTAGTTTAGAGGTTACTGGCCCATTTTGTTTATTCGAAGTTGTGATTGTTTAGTGGTTAATAGCATTTATGTTTTTATTCAGGAGATTAGAATGCAGTCCTTCGACAATATGGAACTATTGTCAGCACCATCTCAACTATCTCAACTGCGTGAATCGGGTAATTCTTCGGAAACACTTCACTATCCTCAAGTTAACAACGATTTGATACCGAAAATTGGGTAACAGTTTGGCACTTTAGATGAGGTTCACCAATTTTACAATACTTATGGTAAAGAAGCTGGGTTTGGTACGCGACACCATTCTACGAAGAAGAGTAGGGAGGGTGAGATCATTAGGAAAGAGTATGTTTGTTGCAAACAAGGAGTGAGTGTTCCAAAAGCTAGTGTACAAAATTCTGAGACAACCACACGGAGACGGGGGACAAGTAGAGAGTTTTGTGGTGCAAAACTAGCAGTGGTTAAAAACCGGTCTGGTGGGGGGTTTGTGGTCACCCAATTTATCGAGGGTCATAGCCACCCTCTTACGACGCCAAGGAGGGTGCATTTGTTGCGATCTCATCGTGAAGTGCCACTTGCGAAAAGAGCTTTAACACGACAATTAGCGGAAGCAAATGTGCCAATGTGCCAACAAATGAGTTTATTTGAGGTGCAATTCGGAGGTCTTGACAAGGTGGGATTTTTAGAACGAGATCTTCGCAATGCCGAGAGGGATAGGAGGAAAGCGCTACTGGGACAGGATGCGAATATGTTGTTCGAGCATTTTGACATCGAACAGAAAAAGAATCCTGCGTTTGTGTTTAAATTTAAGGAAGATAAGGAGGGGAGGATGGATGATTGTTTTTGGGTTGATGCGACATGTAGAAAGTCGTATGAATAGCGCGTATGTGGTAACGAAAAAACTTGAGGATGAACAATGTACAAAGTGGGATGTTACGCGGGACATGGAGAATGCTCCGAAGGGTCGTGAGGTTTCGATGGATAAATCCTCAAACCGTGTTTCATGCAGTTGCAAGATGTTCGAAAGTGAGGGAATTCCATGCCGGCATATGTTAGCGTACTTTCTTAGCATGCAAATTAGAAAACTTCCGGAGGAGTACATTTTACGGAGGTGGACAGTTTCAGCCAAAGTTGGCAGGGTTAGAGCTAATTTGGGTGGGGGCTCGACAGATATATGTGACACTTCAATGAGGCGAAATAGGTTATTTCCACTAGCTTCCAATGCAGTTGAGGAGGCGGTATCAAGTGAAGAAAACAGCAAAATTTTGGAAGAAGCTTTGTTATTAGCTGTACAGAAGTTTAAGAAATTGGAAATCATGAATCGTGGAACGCAAGATGGAGATGGTGATGGCGAATCTTGTTCTATCCAACAACCTATTTCTCTTGCAAGCCAATATAATGTTAAAGAACCAAATGTAGTAAGGTCAAAGGGTTGTGGTAAATGAATGAAGGGAGGGAAAGAGAAAGTGATGAAGAAGGCTAGGCGTTGCAATGGTTGTGGGAAATTGGCGACACATGACAAAAGGAATAGTCCAGTACTTCTCGCCATGTATGTGTAGCATCTATAATATATTCATTTGTAATTTAATTTTAATTGTTTAGATGTTAATTAATTCTTTTGTTCTTAGGAGGAACTCGCAAGATGTTAGGTTGGACGACGACGAGGACGATGAAGATGACAACAATGACATGGAAGATGAATGTAAGTGTTTTGTTACAGTAAGTATTCTAATGTAAGTCTATTGTGAAAGTGTTATCTTGTTTATTGACTGGAATCTGTTTTGCTTGTATCTTGTATGTTCTGCCTTTTGTAGAGGCTCTGCCCCCTTGCTCCTTTTTGCTGGAAATCTGGACTGGACTTGGAGATGGTCAATGGAGTTCTTTGGGCTGGATTTTGATGTACTTGGTTTCAGCCAACTGAAGTTTATGTAGTAGGAGCACTAGTTCTCTCATTTAGATTAGACAAGAATTTTACGTTCATGGGAAAACCTTCTGAGTGACTTGATCATTAACTCTGCACTTTAAATTTCTCTCTTTATTTTCCTTAAGGACATGATTCTATTGTGAGCAAGTCTTATGACGTCAAATTTTGTGGCTTGCAGAGGCTCTGCCCCCTTGCTGGAAATCTGGAGAAATCTGGACTTCTGACTTGCTTGTTGGAAATCTGGAAATTTGCTGTTTGTTAAGAACCTATGTACTGAACCTATGTATTTTGATTAGTAGTGTAAGTTGACTTTTTTGTAGGCATCTCAAGTACAGGGTTTCATTTCACAAGCATTGCGTGGGAAATTTGCTGTTTATAGTGAACCTATGTACTGAACCTATGTATTTTGATTAGTAGTGTAAGCTATTGTATTATTGTTGAGTGACTGCCCAGTTGCTGCTGAATGTTGTATCTCTGCCTTGTCCAGACCTGTATTAGACAATGTTGCTGCTGAGTTCCGTTTGATATGTATCAATTGCTGTGCATGTTCATTTTTTATTGAGATTCCAAACTTCAGCAGTTTGTGCCTGTATTTGATACATTGTGGATGCACTTAATACCTCAAAAAAATTGAAATTTATTTTCAAAGGAAAAACCTGTACAGTTGAAAATCACTTCATGAATTTCCGACATGCAAAAAAAAAAAAAAGAGAGAGTGAAATCGACTTTGTCCAACCAAGATCACCTCATGACCATAATATTCATCTTTCCAAAAGTCAAGAAACAATTGGCAACACCCTTTACAGAACTACATCATTCCATTTTAAACTGGTATCCCACAAACAAGCCCAACACAATAATAGTACACTGCTCAACAAGGTAACATCATATTATTCCCTTTTAAATGCAACAGAAGCATTAAAACCATCTCTGCAAGCCGGTTCTTGAGAATGGAAAAAGCCTTCAAGGACATTCTTTCTCATACACTTCACTTGCGTACTTCCAGTTCATAACTTTCCATATATTCTTTAGGTAATCCGGTCTAACATTCTTGTACTGCATTAAAAAAGAAGAATAAAAAAGTATTAAGCGAGTCCAGAGGAGAAGCAGATTGTGGTAATTCCACCGCTTGAACAAGACAAGTGAATTACTTTTCTTAGACCAATAACTTGCAACCTAGATATATTCAATATGATTCAACTCATGTCCATCATTATTGACCTCGCATAAATGGTAAGCAATTTACAGCTCATTGATGCTTCAGTTTGAAAACAAACTTCTCATACAGCCCCCTTGATGTATGGCATCGTTGACGGCAATAGAGAAACAACACAATGAAAGAAATGAGAAAAAATAATTTACCCGGTATGTCAGTCTCTAGACTCTCCACCAAACAGTCACAACGAAGTGAAAAAACACTCAAAAAGATAACACTTGAATAATAGTAAGAGCAGTTACAGGAAGTCCACTCGCAAGCAGATGCATTGTTATTTCCCAGTAGTTTTTGTAATGTATACTAATCAAAGTATTCCTGAAATTTTAAGGCAGTCCTGGGAGAGGTATACAACGCTAACACAAAAAATATATATATAAAAAAAGACAATTATTATAAGTCTCAAGAAAACTTGTACTTGCTGCATTATATCAACATGGGTCCAGAAAGACAATAACATAAGTCAAAATAAACAAATTCATATGCAGCAATCTTCAAGTTTGTATCAACATTTAAAAAGAGCGAAACCATCTAAAGTTGAAGCAATCGGATTCAATGAAAATTGTCCTGTTCTATTTTTTACTAATCAAAAAGGAAAAAAAAAAGAGTTCAAGCCATGGAAATCAGAGTTCTTGAAATAGAATCAATCAAACCCAGAACATGGATTACTAATCAACAGAAAGATCTGATCTTTTGATTTGCCAAGGATCAAAGGATCATCAGACCATTGGTTAATCCCATGAACAAGTATAATCATAGAAACCAGAAAACCAAAAAATGGTTAAGCAGCAAACCCTCGTGGCCAGTGAAAGTTCGATTCGAACAGAGAGAGAGAGAGAGAGACCTCTGATTCGTGCGTCGATGGTCATGTTCGACTCGACCTAGGGTTCTTCCCGATTTCTTCGATCTAGGGTTTGACAAAGTGAAAATCAGAGACAGAGAGAGACAGAACGAGAAAGAGAGAGGGTGAGAGAGAGAGAGAGAGAGAGAGAGAGAGAGAGGGAGAAAGGACCTTCGATTAGATCTGTGTTAGCTTCGACCGTGGGTTGTTCGCGTCTTGTTCGACCTAGGGTTTCAAATCGCGTCTTGTTCGACCTAGGGTATCAAAACCGAGTGAAAATCAGAGAGAGAGAGAGAGACGTCACCTAGGGTTCTTCGAAGATCGATCGTTTTCTTCTCCAAATTGCGTCTGTGCTCTCTCTCTCTCTAAAAAATCTGAACTTCACGTTCAAATGAGAAAAGGCAAAGGGGGAAGGGGTTTAGAGAGTAACCCGGACCGGTTCATACCATCATTACCCGGTTCACTAAGCCTCCTAACCCGCGCGTTTGGCTCTCTTATCACAGCCGTTGGATGAAATCCAACGGCCCAGATTACAAGTCCGCAAACTCCCTCTTTGAGGGAGTCCTTAGTAGATCACTATTGTGTGTGTGTGTGTATATATATATATATATATATATATATATATATATATATATATATATATATATATATATATATATATATATATCAGAAAAGGAGGAGATATTGTGTGGGTGTTTAGTTGAAAAATGTGATGAGATTTGATTCTTATTCTCTACATTTCGAGCTTTTCACTTAGTAACCACGCCTGTTGCCTCAATAAGAAGTGAGAGATCGCGTCAAACGGTGGAGAGTTCCGTTATTATATTATGTGTTTAGCTTGGGTCGCGAGTAATTAAGTTCGTTGTGGTATTCTCCATACCTAGTGCCCTAAGGCCATTTGGTTTGGGTGACACTGGCCTAAAGCTCGCTACACGAGTCAATTAAAAAGCTTAAGAAACCAAGGCATGCATGACCACAATATGAGGATTGGACTATGTTTCGTTAAAAAAAAAAATGCATGGGAGGCAGGTGGAAATTCACTAGGTATTTTTTCAGGGGAGTTTGGCTCATTGACAATCCAAAAAATTGCTTATTTTGACTTCTTGAGGGTGAGTTTATCTCGACAATCCGGCATACATGAGAAACAAAGATTTTTTTTTTCTTTCGTTGAATTGAACTCCATATAATTTGATGTGAGTCACACACACACTCACTTTTGTCATCAGTTCTTGATTCGTGATACATTTGTCGTCTTAGTATCTGCTTGTTATGACTATTCAGGATGTGTCTCTGCTTTGTATTCTCTGAGTATGTTCATCAAATTCCATAACTATTAGCCTACATCACTTGTGATTGATCATGAGCGACATATAAATCTATATTTCATGTGTGTTGTTGGAGTAACTTTTATTTTTTATTTCATTTTTTTTTTGTAATTACTAAAAATGGAGGGCCGATCTTTTCCTTTTTGGTTTTTTTGCCCAACCGCCCCGAATATTGCCGAGCGAGTACTGGGGCGAGGCTCTCTAGATCCATCCCTCATCTTGAATGCTTTTTGCTCAAGCAACACTAATCTCGCTCAAATGACTGATGTCGGCCTATATCTTTATAAATCGCATGAGTTATGGCTTTATTCTAGTCTCTTGGCCTCTTGTGTGCCTCCCCACCTACAGCAGACGACGCTTGTCCTATCTCCTCGTGTTACTCTATGCTAGGAGCCCATATATCCCTTCTCTCTCTTCCTCGTTGTACTCTAGCATCTATTGGTATTGCATTGCTGTTTTGGGGATTTTTCATGGGCTCCATCTCTCTTCTTGGTTTCTTCCTAAATTCTCAAGAGTTGATGAGTATTAGCATTCCAGTCAATTTTATTCACAATCTATTCAGTTGTTTTTGTGTTGGCCTCATGTGTTTTGTTTTTTCAAGGCTTTCATTTTTATTATTTTTTTGAACGGCGAAAGAAATTTTATTAATCTTGGGAATGATAACAAGATTAAAGAGAGAGGAGAAAAAAGGCATTACAATGAGAAGGATGCATCCCAACTAGGTTGGCACCCGTCCGCTCGACGATCAAATGCCTCCCCAACCCCACAAAGCACAGTTGACAAGAAACCAACTGAAAGCCAAAAAAAGAAAACAATAGCTGGGCTCATAAGAGTATACCCGAAAGAAGGGACAACAATGATCTCTTAACCCAAGTCTAAACAAAATATCTACTGGGATGTAGCATTTTTTCAAGGCTTTCATGGCAGATCGTTCTTGTAGACAGCAACGAGGGGATTTCGCTGGTCGTGGTGTACGTAGGCAGTGGAGTCGATCGTGGTCGAGGACATGGTGTTCACACTGGCAACACCCCCATCAGATTCATCAATTTCCCTCTTCTGAATTCAAAGTCAAGTTTCCTCTCTAGTTGAATCCTTGTGTAGATGGTTCAATTCCCTTTTTTTGCGTGAGTTCATTTCCTCGTAGTTGCATTTTGGCAATTGGTATCTTAAATTTTTGAGTTTGAGCCATACTTGTTGTGTTTGGGAAAAAATATCAAATCTGCAGAAAATCTGTGCGTGTCTGTGCTTGCTGGAATTTCCGTTCGAACGAAAATGCCCGACCAACTGGACGATTTTGGCATATTGGTCCCTATGTTTTGTTTTGTGGCCCTTGTCCTCTCTTGGCTCTCATTTAGTCCCCACTAGTAGTACAGTTCGTCGTAAATTACGTGATTCCAACTTTGGGACTTATTAAACGCATTTTAACTTACATTGTGGGTTGTTAACGTATTGTGATGAAATGATACTTGGTGGATACGTGTGAACACGTAGTGGCGTAGCATGATGGACATAACCGACACGATTGAAAACGAAGTGAATGGATATGTGGTTAATAGAAAAATATGAGATGTCAAATGACATGGAGATAATGTAAGTCACTAGGACCACCAATTGGTGTGTCTCTAGGAACGGTTCAATGAGGCTTAAAGGACTCAGAATGAGGGGTTCAACAAGGCCCAAAAGACTCGGCAGAGGACTCCAAAATCTCAAGTATTTGATGATTAATCTAATGAATGAATGGGATTATGAAATGAGTAAGTGTAAGGATACGGATACTTGTGCGACACACCATTGCTTATGAGAATATTTCGACTTAGTATATGATTGCACTTTTCGCTAAGGCTTCCGTTGTTGTTTCCCCTTTTATCCCCTGATATACGTGTATTCATATTATCTCATCACATTTAGAAAATGTTGCAGATTTCTCTACTGGGCTGGTGTAGCTCACTCTAACATTTTAGGTTTAAACCAAGGAGCATGAGTTGGAGTGCTTGAAGTGCATGTCATTTTTGAAGGCATACAAGAAGAGTCACTTATTCATCTCATAAATCATATTTTTGTTAGATAAAAATGTAACTTATTTACTTCTTCTTTTCACTATTGGAAGAATGTAACACTTTAACGTTTGTACAATTATTTTGTCATGGGATGTGGGTACCAAACTAGACGTTATCATTTGATATTTACTTGGAATTTTTTATTTTTTTTTGATCGGCATACTTGTAATATTGTAGTGAGACTTTTGAAAGGATATGTGTGGATGAATTGGTTATCTTTTTGAGAAAGGTTTATTTGATTATGTTGAAAATCAAAGGCATGGCATCTCTGGCTCAATGGATTTGAGCGGCTTGCCAATGGTAATGTTGCTCACTCAATGCAAGCTAAGTTTCGCGAATCTGGGCAATCACAACAAGTTGCTCCTCATGAGCGATTTGAGTGGTACGAATCTGATTAAGAAAAGCAGCTTGGGTGACCTGACGTTCTGCCTATGTATCAAGTTGCTCACCCAAATGTTGAAACTTTGGTTCAAGACGCCAATTGTCGGCATGCAAATCATCAAAATGGACAAACAGATTAACACGACAACGACCATGGGGGACATATGGTTCACCACTAGCATGCATTTGACCCACGTCATCACCCACATCTATGTTCTCAGTACCATAACCATCGGCATCAAAACTAACCTCATCAACATGGGCACTAGAAATACGGGATAAGTCACAAATAGTACGAATGTCGATAGTGGAGTAGACAAGGTTGTTTGTTGGGAGAGAAGGGTCACGGAGCTCTGTGATCAAGAGATTAGAGAGAAGGACCCCAAATGGAAGATTCCCACGGAGCTAAAAGCTAAGGTGTGTAACGGTTAATCTGTCGAAAGGCGACACGACACGAATCAACGGGTTTACGAAGACCTATTGTCTGAAGCAGGAAACCACACACAACGTTAACGGCAAACTGCTGTGCAGTTGGTTCAACATTAACACAAATGAACAAGTTAAGGAGACAGTAATTAATAATTATGACAATTTCCCTTAGGTAACCTTAGTGTCATCCCAATTATGTTGGACACCAATAATAGAAATAAAAATATGACTCCGATCATTCGAGGTCAAACTCTTATTAACATGAGGGGGAAGGGGATAGGCATAGAATTCACAAGGTGCGAGATAGAACAAGTTACCAAGGATGGCCGGTGTGACACTAACCTCAACACCACGCACCAAATTGGTAATGATCTCACGCTCGAGATTGACACTAAAGATGTTATAGTAAAAACTCACGAATTAATAGAGAACTCACAAAACCTTCAAGAGTAGCAAGAGTACCCCAATATTGGAAGTGAATCCAAAATGCAACCACTGTATTGTTTAGAGAATCAAAATCCACAATACGCTCAACAGACACAATGCAATCATGAAAAAGAGAAAACTTGGTTTCAGATTCAGAAGAGAGAGATGACAAATCTGATAGGGTCTCACGGAGTACCACGCCCAGCGTGAACACCACACCCTCGACCACGACCGACCCCACGGCCTACACCACGCCCAGCGAAACCCGGCCCCTTGTTGCTGTATACGAGAACGATCTGCTATGAAAGTACTCGGGAAAAAAAAAATTATGTACAATCTATTCAGTTGTTTTTGTGTTGCCCTAAAAAAAATTGAAACGAGCGCAATACAAAAACAACTGAATAGTAGTTCGTAAATAATAAAAAAAAAATGTAAGAACCCGGAAGGAAAAACACTGATTGTAAGTCTAATACTCATCAACTCTTGAAAATCTGACAAGAAACCAAGAGGAGAGATGGAGCCCATGAAGATAGGTATTGATTAGGTACTATATATTGTAAGGCTAATACTCATCAGCACTGATTGCGTTCATTGGAACTCTGCAATTCCACGATGGAAAAATTGTTTACTGTAATTCTGCAAACAAGATAATTCATTCAACAAATTAATTTGATTGAACATCGATAACATAACAATAAAATATATATTTATGAAATAAATAGCCAAATTTTAAATTTTTGATATACAATTTTTAAAGATGAATACGATTTATCCCTGTAATTATCGATGTCAAAAACATTTTTTTTTAAGACAAGCGTGGGGAAATAAAACTTGTATAGGATGGGTTTGAGGGAAGAGGAGTGTTGGTGTGTGCAGAATCAGAGCCGTCAAATATGTTTTTAACGATCCTGATTTTGTCTCGGCACTTTAAAGATCCGAGCCATTTATTGCCAAGACGAAATCCAAGCCGTTGATTATCGAGATCAACAGCTCAGACGCGCACTACAAGGGCACACACCCGCACGCCCGGGTCCAGGTTTGAGAGTTTCATGCAAAATTCATTTATAAACCTGTGGGAATGGAGTATGTGCAGCCCTGTTTGAATCTACCCAGACGGTTGAATAAGCACCCTTACTTGCAACGAAACATCTGTCGTGGTTGTATTTCTTGGAAATTACCACCGTGGGAGACTTGTCTTTGGTTGCCAACTTGCCATATGTCTCATTCATATCAGCTGCAACCCAACAAGCTCCCTATATGGAATTGGGCCTAAGCAAATACCCCCACTTTTGGAGAGGCACTGTTCACTATCTATTGACGAATATTTCCTCTCTCCTCCCCCTTTGGCCAATTGTTGAGGGACACATGTCTCTCTCTCTCTCTCTCTCTCTCTCTCTCTCTCACTAAATATTGGAGTAATATTTAGTGAAATGGAGAGTGTTGTTAGAGTGTCGATAGAAAAAGTGTCAAATTATAATAAATAAGTGCATTGTTCACGAGTTTTTTTGGGGAGTAAAAGTTAGAGGATGAAAGAGTAAAAAAAAATCTAGTGACGACGAGTCTATATAATTCGGGGATAAAAATTTATTTTTTATATAATAATTGTATTTTGTGAAAACCTTGTCACTTAGCTGCCCTTGACTCTATCCTTGGGTGTGAACAAAATATGATGGCCTTTCGCAACAAAAATTGGGAGAACCGCATCTATTTCGAAGAAACCTGTGTAATTTGAACACGACTCATCGAGTGGGACGCCGGGCTCGGGCCAGATTATAGTCCAAAATATCGGTTGGGACTTCCAAGTAACGGTAACCAAGTCATCCAGCATACCTAATGACTATTTTCAATAAAATCAAATCGTAATATAATTAGGTCACTTACCTAACAATATGCCTTCTTGTGACTAATTCATTCACCTTTACAAGTGGAATTTGGATAGGCTACGGTATGGGACCTACATATATGTGGGGCTCACATCATATGAGAGGGTGTTACAGATAATTGTTGTATTGAAATTTTTTTTTTTTCCCTGCTAACTTGAACCTCTTTTTGCTCCCTAAGATATTGTAGCGGTGAGATTATCATTGATAATAGGTTTAAATGACAGTAAGAATCCCTCATGTTATTATAGTTTTTCATAGAGTCGATGGATATTCATAATGCAGTATATCTTTTTATTTTTTAAGTACGTATTTTAGCCACTATAAAGGTAAAATCCTGACTTCGTCCCTGTTCACCCCTCTATCTCATCAATTCGACTATGGGTCACACAACTATATCCAAGCTATTTGTAAATTTTAAAATAAGATTTCGAGTTATTTTTATAAAAAATAAGTTCAATCATATAATATAAATTTACGAGTTCTTAATAAAATCTTCTAATTTTTTGTTTGAAAAAAGTGGAGCAAGCCCACACCGTTGTACAAATAGTGTTTTTGCTATCTTATGCTCGTCGAGTCTATAAATTAAAAGCACTTTTTGAGATAAATAAATTTTCAGTTTTCTAGAATGACGTGTTTTGTTCACTCTCATATTTAATGAAATAACAAAATCAATCTCCACTTAAATATATCATTATATTAGAGGGAAGTTGGTTGGGAACAGAGAATAATTCGTACCCCGGAAAAGTAACCAACATAATTTTGAATTTACCATTCATGTAAATAATGCTTTCGCCTTTATTTACGGTAGTAATTAAGAATCTGTCTATGGTACTATGTCCTATTACAAGTAAGAATCTGACACATTAAGATCTATTAATGGTAGTAAGTCCTATTTTTACCCCCAGAAAAAGGATAATAAGTCCTATATTATAATTAAGAATCTAAAAAGCTTCCAATCGGTAAAACTATCACCATAAAAAAGACAGTTTTCCAAAAGATTTTATTATAATTAAGAATCTAAAAAGCTTCCAATCGGTAAACTATCACCATAAAAAAGACAGTTTTCCAAAAGATTTTAGCACCAAGGTGCTAAAATCATGATATTTCAAATCAAAAAATAAAGTGGCTCCGTGTATCGTTTTTTGATTTTTTTTCGCACCAAATTAAAATACACGAGGAGTACTTTAATTTGGTGCGAAAAAAAATCGAAAAACGATACATGAAACAACTTCATTTTTTATTTGAAATATTATGATTTTAGCACCTGGGTGCTAAAATCTTTTGGAAAACTAACAAATTCCAAATCTATAAACTGAATTTAAGTAATGCAACTTGCCAAAAATAAAAATTTTAATATTGGTCATTTCTTCTCATCAAGAAAATGAACGAGGGAAATAAAATCTAACCAAGGATTCGTTTTGGTTTGTTTGGTTTCGATTATTGATTATTTTTCTATAATCAAGTGTCCAGATCAACTTACACGCATTTCGACTAATCGTGAGAGATAGTAAGCCTACCATCCACTAGTGGAGATTGGGGATGCTGCGAGCAAAACACACTACACCATGTAGTGCATCATCTGACTGTCCATTTTGACAACGAACGGCTCAGATTTAATCCAACCAATGGATATAATCTGACCGTCTATTGTTTGGATTAAATCCAAGCTACACATTTTCAAAATGGACTGCCAAACACAACACCGACTAGTGCATTTTGTGCACTAGAGGGTACTCTGGTCTGCACCTGAAGCCAGAGCAATTGTTGTTTTGATTGTTTTTTTGCTTTAAAATTTTTTTATCAGCTTATTTACTTAAAGAATTGTGCACGAAAAAAAATTTAAAAGCGAAGATAATCGTAATAAATTAGGGCAAACCAACTTTCAGATCCCTGATAGAGAAGGGGGGTGGAGTTCCTGCCATCCCGTCATCCATTGTACTGACAAATTGGATTTTAATCTAAGCCGCATATAAATTCGAGCCGTGTACTTTTGCAATGGACAACCAAATACCCGTACCAAAAGGTGTTGTGCACAGGGCCATTTGATACATGGAGAAGCAATAATAGAAACCAGCCGTCAATAAAACAAAACGACACAAATTATTGCCCAGACAATAAAATACGTAAAAGGGATTCCTACGGCGAAGATTTCTCAAAATCTTGTCCTACGGTCAAGCCAAAAGCAAACAACCCCAACTTCCCTAATATTCCATCAAAAGAATAGTACTATTGAATTGCCCCCAAAACCTCCCCAAGTTAGATAGAGCAACAAACAGAGAGGAACAGAGTCCTCTGGCTCTGATTCAAGAATGGGAACCATACTCTCTCTCTACACCATACTCTCTCTCTTCCCTCTTCTCTCCGCAGCCATCGACACCATCACTCCAACGCAACCCCTCACCTTCAATCAAACCATCGTTTCCTCCGGCTCGGTGTTCGAACTGGGTTTCTTCTCCCCGAACAATTCCAACATCTTGTACGTCGGGATTTGGTACAACCAAATCCCGACTAAAACCGTCGTTTGGGTCGCCAATAGAGACAACCCATTAACGAACTCATCCGGTACCTTAAAAATCGCCCAAGATGGCAACCTAATTTTGACCGGCCAGTCATCTGCAAATCCCATTTGGTCGTCAAACTTCACGGCCGCATCTGCAAACACAGTGGCACAGCTTTTGGACGACGGTAACTTCGTCGTTCGATTGGTAAACGATGAGAATCCTTCGAATTATCTTTACCAGAGCTTCGATCACCCGACGGATACGCTCTTGCCAGGTATGAAGCTGGGTTGGGATTCGAAAACCGGTCTGGACCGGGTTTTAACTGCTTGGAAAGGAAGCGATGATCCTTCAACTGGGGACTACTCTTTTAAGATGGATGTTCGTGGATTACCGGAGGCAAATTTATGGGGTGATGGGGTGGTTGATTATCGAAGCGGGCCGTGGAATGGGCTGAGATTTAGCGGCGTTCCTGAAATGAATTCGAGTGATGTTATAACT
Organism: Vaccinium darrowii; assembly: GCA_020921065.1. Taxonomy (NCBI): domain Eukaryota; kingdom Viridiplantae; phylum Streptophyta; class Magnoliopsida; order Ericales; family Ericaceae; genus Vaccinium; species Vaccinium darrowii. The sequence goes on from CM037156.1 coordinate 22,193,761, forward strand.
TTTAGTTTCGTCGCGGATTCGAATGAGGTGACGTATTCGTTCTTAGTGAGCGATAAGTCTCTTTATTCGAGGTTAGTGGTGAATTCGTCAGGGTCGTTGCAGAGATTTACGTGGATCGGCACAAGTCAGGTATGGAACCTTTTTTGGTACGCACCAGAAGACCAATGCGACAACTTTAGAGAATGCGGGGCTTACGGTATTTGCGACACGAATAATTCCCCGGTTTGTGGGTGTCCAAACGGGTTTGAGCCGAAGAACCAACAGGCGTGGGATTTGAGAGACGGGTCGGGCGGGTGCGTACGGGTCTCGGAGTTGGCCTGCGGTAGTGACGGGTTTTTGCATTTGACTGACATGAAGTTGCCCGAGAGTTCGACCGCGTTTGTGGACCGAAGTATGAGTACGAAAGAGTGTGAGAAGATGTGCCACGAGAACTGCTCGTGCACGGCGTATGCAAGCGCGGATATTAGGGGAGGGGGGACGGGGTGCGTGATTTGGAGCGGGGATTTAGTGGATATGCGGCAGTACGCGGCGGCGGAAGGCGGTCAGGACCTGTTTGTTAGAGTTCCGGCTGCTTATTCAGGTATGTGTTTTTTATTGAATTACTTTTACCTTCGTGTCGTTTGATATTGGTATGATCTCGATCATAGGACAGGCAAAGGTAGGCATATTGTGACCCGGTAAAATTACCAGTTGAGTCGACTCAATTCAAAACGTTTTGGGGGTGAGTTGTTTCGTTTTGGGGTTATTTTTCCTTTTGAGAAAGTTACATTTTGCAACTGGTCGAAATTCCACTTTTTAAAATTTTATGGGTGGGCACATATTTTGGTTTTCTATGATAGATTAACAAGATAAAAAATCTTTGAGTATGGAATCGGGAACCCGTAGTGCCCATTCCGATTGTCCAAAAGTGTTTTGAACGGTCCGAATTTAAAAAAAGACTTTTCTAGTGAAGATTTAAAACTAGACCGTTGATTAACGAGACGGATGATCTGGATGTGCACATTAGTACCGCGCATTAAATCTGCACACCAACACCCCGGGTCCTAAAAAAGTGACGTAGCCTTTCAAGAAATTTCAAAGAAATGATCATCATGGTTATATTTGTCTTTGTCCTTTAAAGGAGTAATAATCAAGTCATGCCACAAATTTTCAAATAAAGCTTCAGTATGAAGAGATTAACACATTCACCAAATCTCCCCCTTCTGTCGTCATCGAACCTCCCCTGCTTTGTGTAAATAAAACATACTCCAGTTGATAGATGGGTTTTGGTCTCCACACAATTGATTAGAATTTCATTTTTGGGGTCAGGCGACAATAAAGTAATTTCTTGTAAAATCCTTAGTTTTTGTGTGAATAATCTGCCTTTAACCGGACCGAAAAAGAAATTAATTGAGGTATGCGTAAATTGGCTCGCACACCCAAACCGTCATAGAACACTGTCATGCTATAAAAATATCGTTCTTTCCTAAGATTGTTAAAACATTTTGATCCATTATGTGAGAGCATAGTGCTTCATGCATAGTTTTGAATATCGGCCAATACAATACGTATCGGCCTGTTCGTCTCGGGATTTGCAGGCTCCGATACTGACACGTACCGTATCGTATCAGCCGATACGCCAAAAAAGTTAAAAAAATTTACGACCGTTGCACCCGATTCCCGCGACGTATCACCGATACATCCCGATACCGATACACTAATACCGCAACCGTTATCCAACCGATAGCGCTATTTAAAACTATGACTTGATGGGAGTCACCATTAATTAATTCCAATGACTCGTTAACTTTACTCAACCCTTGAATGGTGGTGTGATGTGTATTCAGCTTTTTCATGAGGTTTGATTCCATTAGTCGTTTTCAAAAGTTGTTTGGCCCACCAAAAGAATTTTAAATGTATTATAAGGCTTTAACTTTGTCATGTTTTCTCCAAATCCCAACTCCCCTGCCGACTCTTTTGATTTTTAGTAGCCCTGTGTCAGGCGGAATTTTGATACAAAATTGATTTGTATGCATTGATAGTCTTTGTACAAACCAACGGTGACTGGAACCTAACGTATTACTGAATTGACCAAACTTGACTTTTAGGTTCGTTTTTTAGTGTGCCCAAATTTTGTGTACACATGTTCTTTTGTGGTCATTATGAGATGGTACAACAGGCGGGTTAGTTGACTGGTTGGAAATTTAAATTCGGTTCGATAAGACATGGTTAGGTTTTATTCGCCATCGTCCCTTATTAATGTATGAAAGATACTCCTAACACGCGATGAAACCTTAGTTTCAGCCCTGACATAGATGCAGTGAGATTCCTAGAATTAGTAATGTAGTGTGATAAGATAATACTTTTTGATAGAGTTGACGAGTACGTACATACACATTGCCTTATTCACGGAGCATCGTAAAAGGAGCTCTTTACGGAAACCCCAAAAAGGGCCCACTGATACCTCATCGCAATAATCTGGACTGGTCATCTTGTAGGGTTAGTAGAGTAGTGTGTATATTCAAAAAACCAACTTGACCCGGCATTGATAGGTATGTCAAATATGGAACTTTTGAAATGATCACTAGTTCACTACAAAAAAATTGAGGTTTAGTGACAACGTGTCACTAAAAGTATTTTGCTAAAGAGTATTTAGTGTCAACTTTTTGTACTAGTTAAGCTGTCACTAATGTTACTAATTACAGGATTAGTGACAACTCACTAAAAATTTGTCACTCAATACTTTAGCAACACACTTTTATAGTGATAACCTAGTGACAAAATTGTTGTCACTAAAAATCAACTTTTTTTGCAGTGGATCCAAGCCGTTTTTTTTTTTTTTTTTTACCAAAATTCAATTTTTGACATACCTATCGATATTGGGTCAAACTGATTTTTTGCATATATACACTATTTTGTGGGCCCTACAAGATGACCGGTTCAGATTATTGCAATAAGATGTCATTGGGACTCTTTTTGGGGCTTCTGTAAAGAACCCCTTTTTAGGATGCTCCGTTAATAAGTTTTCCTCAAAAGAAAATTACAAGGGGTGGTATTTTTTTCTTTTCTTTTCTTTTCTCTTCGTTTTCATCTTCCTGGTCTACAGCTTTGGTAACTGTCGTATGTTGAGGACCATGTGTGATATACAAGTCTCAGCCAAAAGTTAGTAGAAGGCTTTTAATTAGCAAAATTTGTAGGACCCATTTGCATGTGAATTCCACTTGTTTTGGTTATTGTTTTCACAAATTGTCATTTTCTTATTGATTTTGAAACTTAATAATTTCCACCAGCATTCGATGTAGTGGGCATCCAGTAAGTTCAGGTGACAGTTGCTTTGTCGTTTTTATGGGAATTTGAGTGTATGCAAAAGGAAAAAGAAAGAGCTTAACTAGCTCATCAGGTAGTTTTATTTTATTTTATTTTATTGGGATCCATTCAGGTAGTTCCTTAACTTGTATACGACAGGGTACGACCGCTACACTCAATTGTCACGACGTATCACCGATACCTCCCGATATCAATACACCGATACAGTGACCGATACCGCTATTTAAAATTATGCGACGGTCTTGTATTTGTTATTATTAATTACTCATTAACTTATTCGATACTTGAAATTTGCGGGTATGTACAAAAATATTAGTCAAAAGTGACATTGCTGTAGAGGGTCCTACTAGAAAATGGGAACAACTTGAAAGAACTCTAAAAATAACCGCTCTTGATTGAGGTAATGAAGGGGACAGTGCTAGGGAAAGCAATAAGAGAAGCTCAGCACGTGAAATTATTGCTTTTTTATTGGGGTTTTTAAGGTCTTTATCATGGCAATTTTGTTTCTATCGGACATTGGACTTATAATAAAACCACAACCTAGCACGCCAGCCATTAAAGCTTTTACACAAGAATATTAGCACATGTAAAAAGTGAATCTCTGCCTCCAATGTTAGCTGAATTAGCACATGCTGGAAGTGAATCTATGCCCTACTACTAACGTCACCAATTCCATGTGTGTGCACCTATGAAGGTGCCGGCACTTTTAGAAGCCGGAATGTCTCCATTCAGTGTTCGACACGGGGACACACATGAAACACAGCAAAGTACGTACGGGACACTAGACGTAGACTTTCCATAAAATTTAATTAAACTTTTTTAGAGGGAAATGGCGGGGACACGAGAGAGACGCCGGAGGGGTTAAATACGCATTTTTAAAAATCTTATGGGGCTAAATGTTTATTACTATAAATATTTTGGATTAAAAGTGTAATATGATGTATATGATGCTTGTCTACATATATTGATGCTTCATGCTTGTACATTTAGAGAAAAAACTTTTTTAACGGAGGCTTCTAAAAGGGGCAGCTTACGAAAACCTAAAAGGGGCCCCACTGACACCTCATTGCAATAATCTGAACTAATCATTTTGTAGGGCCCACCAGAGTAGTGTGTATATGTAAAAAATCAGCTTGACCTGGCATCGATAGGTATGTCAAAAATTGAATTTCATAAATACTTCTGAAATGATTCAGGCTGTTGTTTGCATTTTTGAAATGATCCAGGCTGTTGTCTTTTCACCAAAATTCAACTTTTGGCATACCTATCGATGCTGGGTCAATCTGATTTTTTGCATATACACACTACTCTGCGGGCCCAACAAAATGACTGATTTAAATTATTGCGATGAGATGTTAGTGAGGCTCCTTTCGGGATTCCGTTAACTTCTCCTTTAAGGAGCCTCCGTGAATAAGGCAATCTCATACATTTAACTATGTTTCCACTTGTATAAGATAAAATATTATTCGTGTGTTTTTGCCTTGTCTGTGTCAATATTTTTCAGAAATTCTATGTCCAAGTACTTATCCGTCCAGGTGTACACACCTTCTGCAAATATTTTAAGAAGTCGGATAGAAACTAGAATGACAAGTAACCTACCTTCTTGTAAACCACAGCAGCTTAGTTGGCACAGCCAAGTCACGTAGATGGGTCGGACCTAGGTGACTTGGCACTAGACTGTTGTGGTGGGTGATGTGTGTTGACAGAATTGTGTCCCTAGCATCGTTGTATTGACGTTGACTTCTTTTTCATTCATGCTAACCGGCCCACGTTGACTTCAATGACCTGAAACGATTATCTCGTCTAATTTGAAAATTATATTATTCATGTAAGAAACAAAATTGATCGGTTATCGATGGCCACTTGACCATACGGGTACCATAGTTAGGAACCGTGCAATGCAGTCCAGGACTAAGACTACAAAAAAACTGTGTCCTTTTACTAACACAAGCATGTTAGGATGTCGTTCATAAAATTATCAGCCAAGTTCTGACTGGAAACCAATGCGTGTTTTCCTATTTAGTTAGCCGACACAGTAAGAGATACGTCGATACTACTTTCTTGTTTACTCAAATGCAATCTCGATTTCACTAATGAACATGGGAAAATCCTGTGCTTTAGTCACATGAAAATGCCTTTGGTTTTTTCTAGCACTAATTATCAGTTCATTCTTTTCCTCAGAAGCTGGGGGCATTAGGTCAAAAACCAAGGCCGTGAAAACTGGGGAAATTGTTGGCATTATATTTGGTGCTGGTGTTCTTCTATTGGGCCTCACTGTGTTCCTTTTATGGAAGAAAAAGAGGAAGCAAAGGGCACTGATCGAAAAGACAGAACATAGAGGTACTAACAAATGCACTCATAGGGGTGACACGCCCCAGAAACTATTCAGTTTTGCTGTAATCAAAGTTCCAGTTTACCGGGAAAAAAAATAATGCACACTTACTTTCTCATGTATTAGCATGTTATTGCAGTATTGTACATTGTTTTTACTCAATGCATCTCTTTCTGTAAAACAATAGGTTCTTACGAAAGAAGCACGCAAAGTCATTTCGTAAGTGAAGGGGTTCTTGTGAGCAGAAGAGATTTCTCTGGTGAAAGAAGTGCGACGGATGAGTTTGAGCCACCATTATTTGACTTCAGTACCATGGCAATGGCTACCGACAACTTCCACACTGAAAATAAACTAGGACAAGGTGGTTTTGGCATCGTTTACAAAGTAAGTTCATGAGTTTTTTCATCAGCATCATTATGTGGAATCACTGGGGTATTCAAAAAGATAGTTCTATGGGTTATGACAAGTGTTTGGATGGAAATATTAGGGTTTGTTGGTTGAAGGCCAAGAAATTGCGGTGAAAAGACTCTCAAAGAACTCTGGGCAGGGAGTTGAAGAATTCAAGAATGAGGTTAGGTTGATAGCCAAGCTTCAACACAGAAATCTTGTTCGCCTCCTCGGGTGCTGCGTTGAGACTGAAGAAAAGATGTTGGTATACGAATACATGGAAAACAAAAGCCTCGACTCCATTTTATTCAGTTTGTCCCTCCTCCTGCTTCCATACCATCATTTTTCTTAAGTTTCGCGATGTTAATGTCATCTGAGTTAAATTTGCTTTTTCCCCAGATAAAAAGAAATGCTCATTGCTAGACTGGCAGAGGCGCTTCAACATCATTTGTGGGATTGGTCGAGGGCTTGTTTATCTTCACCATGACTCTAGATTTAGAATCATCCATAGGGATCTCAAAGCAAGTAACATTCTACTCGATGGAGAAATGAACCCCAAAATCTCTGACTTTGGCATGGCCAGAATTTTCGGTGGAGATCAGACAGAAGCAGACACTATGAGAGTAGTTGGCACATAGTAAGTACCGCTTAAAAACATTCTTCTTCTTCATTTCAATCCACATTGTACAGAAAATTTAACGTGGTTATGATAATGATTTTAACTTCTTTGTCGCAATCAGTGGCTACATGGCTCCAGAATATGCAATGGATGGGCACTTCTCAGTGAAATCTGATGTCTTCAGTTTCGGTGTGTTGGTGCTAGAGATAGTAACTGGTAAAAAGAACCGAGGATTTTATAATGTGAATCAACAGGTTAACCTTCTTGGACATGTAAGTGCGACTTTTTACTCAACGGTTCTAGTTCCACTTATCCAAAGAATGAAAACTGTAAAACTATATTGGTATCAAGGATTTACACAAGGAGATGGAAAATTTGAAGGATCTTACCCTTTCAAGTGGTTAGATCTTTCAAATTTTATATTTGCTTCTCATTTTTCTTACCCAAATCCTTGGTCCAAGCACAGCCCAACTATTTATTAGATCTAACAGAAAACATTGGACTAAAATGGTGCAGGCATGGAGGTTATGGAGAGAAGGGAAGGGGCTAGAACTACTGGACCCTTCAGTTGGTGAATCTTACAACGCGAGTGAGGTGTTGCGATGCATACAAGTTGGGCTCTTATGCGTCCAAGAGAGAGCAGAAGACAGGCCGACCATGTCATCTGTGGTCCTCATGTTAAGCAGTGAAAGTGCTGCTCTGAGCCAACCTAGAAATCCTGGTTTTTGTATGGGAAGGCATCATGGGGAAACAGATTCGTCAAGTAGCAGGCAAGAAGAATCCTGTACGCTGAATCAAGTTACCGTTACAATACTAGACGGCCGGTGATCCGTGACTCAACTTCCCAATTCTCAGTACAATTGTAAATCTCTAGGAGTTGTGATTTTTGTGTCATTTCTCCTCTGCCTCTTTGTCATTTTTGAAAAAGTGTAAAGAATCAGTGGCTACTCTTTTGTGAAAGAGATACAGAGTTTTGATATACATAACTAAGTGAATATAAGTTCATTTTCCCTCTGCCATTGCCTTTTTCTACTTTTGCATGAATGAGATTCTTGTTCTGCTCCAGATACATGCTTTCGTAAAATTATCTTCTGTATTAAAGAAGACTAAATCAAAAGCATTGCAACCGTAGTTCTCATCAGGGATGGACGCATGATTTTAATGTCGGGTGGGCAAATACTATAATTTGTTTTCTCAACTATGAAATTTGCATTAATTTTTACGTATACATAGTAGTTATTACTAGTATCAACAAGATTATCGGCGGGGAGAAAAAATAAACATGTACTTAATTATTTCTAGTAGAAGCTGGATCAAAGGACTAAACATGTAATTAATTTGCATTATTATTTTTTTTTGATAAAAAAAAAAACCCAAGTCAAAGTCAACTGAAACAAGAATGTTGTATTTCGATTGAGTACACCGATTACATCATATTTACATGATTTGTCTCGGCCGTAAGGCCTTATAAAATAAAAATATTACAATTCGAAATTGGCCCAAATCCTCTTCTCCAAGTTTACTGTTGTGAATGGTTTTGCTCCATGGGTGTGAAGATGGTCTAAACTCCAAGTTTGACCCTTTATTAAAGAAGTTCCAGAATAACCTTCCTCTTTTTGTTTATATTTATTTTTTGGATAAAGCACAATTTCAAGGAAGTCTTTCAAGATCCTTATGAAGTTTTGTTATTCGATCAACTTATACAATTACTATAAAAATTATTTATAGGATAGTAGATGCATACAATCTTAAGCATGAAAAGGCAAAACATAAAACAGAGTGTTAATTTAAAGAAAATATTAGGCGGGCGAACTATATAATTTGGAAGTTTTTAGAAAGAAGCGTGATTCTAAAGAAAGTTCTAAATTTGGGTGGGGCAATTGTCTATATTCATCTGCCAATCGGTCCGTCCTGGGTTCTGATCCATGCGACCATATGAAGCTAAATGTTTTATAAATTTTAACATTTTTAACATAACTTCGAAAGCATTTTAAGAAAATTATGAGCACGTATACATCTATCAGACTTCATTTTATTCTTGAAAATAGTATGGAGAAGGAAAGGAAAATGCCAAAAATAAATAAATTGAAAGAAAATACAGACTCTTTACTATACAATCATCAGATCACGTTTATCGGGTCTTGCTTTTCTTTTTGGGATCAAATTTCTAACTTCTTCTACCCACAATTAATTGTTTCCACAGTCTCCTTGCTGTGGGAGAAATATTTTTTCCTCCATAAAAGCTTTCAACTACAGAAATGAGAAAATGAATCAGCAATACTTGACTTTCTACTTTTTACCACGATATCAAATGGTTGAATCTAATTTTGACGGTATTTCTGTGAACCAGATGTTGTATGAGAGGGCATTTAGTTCTACTCGCGCCTCGCTGATACAGTATAAATCAAATTTATGGTGACTGATTCCTTCCTAGATCTGTCATGGATCTGGAATTTTTTTAGTCACGCCCAGAGGAAATAGCTATGGCGACTCTCTTTGCATAGCAGAAACCGAAAGAGTAAAATGAACTAATTTTCCTGTTCCAAAATTAGGAAGAATAAAAAGTACTTCATCATCATCCATTTGATGTTCACTTGTCAGAAAATTCCATGGGAAAACGGGTCTCTGTACCGCCCCTTTCACGCTACACCTTGTAGTATGCATTTCAGTCGTCCATCTCAGTAGTTAGTAGTACAGATTTTAAATAAACTCTTTCAAGTTATTTAAAATCTTAACCATTGAAAACTGTTTTGGACGGTTGAGAGCGCTACAAAGAACCCGATTTTATTCCATGGAGGACCGTTGTTGCCTGAAAATGAAACCTCGCTCCTTATCACAATCATTCATAATCAAAACCATACATAATACAACATCGCCCTTAAAAGGCCTTCCAGCCATTTATTCCTCAAGTTGATATTGTAACCAAATATTATTTTGAAGATTCCAAACTTATCTCACACACACAAAATAAAAATAAAAAAAGATTCCAAACAAGGGCGGTACCAAGAGGGTGCTAGGGGGGTGCCCGGCCCCTGCACAATGGCTTCAGATCTCCTGTGCCAATTATCTGTGCCAAGTCTCTGTGGCAAGCCCCAGAACATGCCATCTGTCCACCTTCTCTCAAGTCTCAACCAAGCCTCATCTCTTCCGTTAGTCTAACCTTCCGTTAGCCTCCGTTAGTGAACAGAGTATTACACCGTTAGTCTAACATTTTTCTCAGCCAAAACGACGTCCCATTTCTTCGACCAAATACAGAGAGAGATGGTGGGCGACCCAGCTCCAACCGGCGAGCACTACCACCATCGGTATCCCAACTCCTCCGGTATCCCTCTCAACCTCCGGCGACCACAGCCGCCGCCGCCAAGATGCTTGGACACAGACGATTGAACAAAACTCCACCACGAAGGTTGATTTCTCTCTCTCCCTCCCTCACGAAGGTCGATTTCTCTCTCTCCCTCCCTCTCTCTCTCTCTCTCTCTCTCTCAGATCGTTTCATTCGTCTACATATCCCCCCCCCCCCCCCTAATTGGAGACCCGGATTCTTGAAAAAACTAGGGTTCATGATTTGAAAACCCCTTAATTTGAACCCCAACTTGTAATCCGAAACCCTAACGGATTAACCCTCCTAATCCAAAATATTTCCCAAATTCGAAACCCTAATTGTGACGGGTAACAGATCCATGTGGAAAATCAATTCACAATTGTTATTTGCTGGTTTCATTTTCAAGTTTCTATCTAACTTGTTGTGCTTTAAAATTTCCATGTGATTTTCTGCTCATTGTTACTTGGTTTGATGCAAGTTTTCACCAATTGTCTATTCCCTCATTTACATACATTAGGAGTTGAAATCTGATGCTTCTTTGGATATCATGTGCTAAGCCAGAAGAGTCCAAGCTGTTACATTTATTGAACTTTCATGTGTATAATGGGAACAAGGTTGTATTCAAAGTTCAGCTCTCCTAGTAGCTAGAGGTTTTGAACAATTTCAGGAGAGATATTATTTGTTTGTGGAAGTTAACTTGTTTACACTCAGTAGTTCAGCTGTACTAGCATATAGAATTGAAAATTTAGAACTTAAGAAATGTCTTAATTGCTTGCTTGAGTATGAGCTGTTTTTTTGATTTCATAATTTCTGTTTGAAGCAACTGGGCGTGAACAACATACTATGGCAATGAGCATAGCATCTCTGATTCAAAAGTCAACCATCAGATACAATCCAGATTTGAATTGGGCAGCACTTGATGGGAATCATTTTACCCCTTGATGGCAGCAGCAAAGAGACACATTGATGCAGCTGATGTAGCAGCAACCTGATGCAGCTAATGCAGCAGCAACGCCTGATGTAAACCTGAAGTATGCTTGACCAAATTGATGCAGCTGTGATATACTTGGAGTGGTTAGGCCACAACTTTCAAACTGAAGCAAGCTCAGTCTGGCTAGGTTCAAAGAACCTGCAGTAAAATCTGAAACAAGTAGACACTTAGGCTTCTTATCCTTTTTTTTTTTTTTTTTGTACAGAGCCAGATTATTGGACATGTAAAATCTGGACTCATGAATGGTCTCGTTCAAGTAGTGAAAGCTGTAACTTGTACTTGCTTGTAAGAGTTTTATGTTAAATGAAGTTTGGATTTTCAACATTGTTTGTTGTTGTAGAATCTGCGTGATTCTTACATAAACTGTGTTTGCTGCTATTATTGAATGTCTGATGAGACGTTGATACGTCGGGCTAGGCCAAAAAATAGGGGATATGCTGTCAAATTTTTTTCCGGAACAAAATTGCACATGAAAAATGCATTGAAAATGAATACTAGGTGAATTGTAGAGTAAAAAAAACCTCACTAAATGCTACTCCCATAACTCAATGAGGAAAATGGAGTCAGATAAACTTAAATACATTACAGCTTTGCGATCAACTCATAAAGTACCCAAAAAATATTACAAGTGCAACCAAATGAGAGATCTTTTCCTTTTCTAAGAACAAAAATAGCTCTATATCGAGCAGCTAATGCCAAATGCATAAACGGTGAGTTGTTTCCGGCCACCGAGCAGCTAATGCTTTTGCCATGGCTGCATCTTGATCTGTAAGAATTGTTTTTGGCTTGTTTCCACCCATAGCCTTAGCAAAAGTATCAAACAACCACATGAAAGTATCAGCTGTCTCATCGTATAATAATGCACCACCAAAAACTGTGGTTTGCTTGTGATGGTTCACCCCAACAAACATTGCAAAAGGACGACCTCCTTTGTTCTTCCTGTACGTTGTGTCAAAACAAACCACGTCACCAAAATTTCCATAGTCAGACATCATCTTTCCATCAGCCCAAAAGATATTAGTGATCAAATCATCTTCATCTACTTGTATGGCATAACAAAAGTTAGGGTCTTCTATTTGCATTTTTTGCAAATACAACTTGATACTTTCCAATGTCTTGACAATACTTGACTTTCATCCTTGCCAAACAACCAAATCTTGTCTCCGAGCGATGAGACTTCACATTTCGTTTATCCTTTCCCCGCTTACCTTGACACGAGCAACAAAAAACTCTATCTGTGATCTTTCCACTTCTATCTTTATGTTTGTTGCTTTTCCGTACGCTGAAACCAACTTTGAATGCGTATGCATTATAAAATTGGTAAGCTGCTTCTTCTGTCTCGAATTTCTTTCCAACTTCTGGAATTACCTCTTTCGAAATACTCAAATTGATTACATTTCTGTTGTTGGTTGTATCTACTGAGGTGTCTTCATCTTCCCCAAAAATACTTATCGCATGAACCTGTAGAATTCCCCAAACTATTAAAACTTTGCAAAAAAAGGATTTTGTGACTAAAGGCTAGGTTTTCCTCGTGTATACAGTTTCAATAAAGTTAGGTCATATGCTATATAAAATTTTATTCACATTTGGGATTACCTGCTCAGTACCAATTTCATCACTTTCCATCTGCATTGGGATCGATTCTTCTTGCTCAGTTCCAATTTCATCACCTTGCATCTGCGTTGGGATCAAGTCTTCGTCGTCGGTTCCGAAATACATTGTGTTCTCTACTTCCTCTCCACAATATGAAGAGTTCGATTCTCTCACTAATGCCCTCTGTGTCATCGATCTGTTTCTGCATGGCTCTAGGTTCCCTAATAAAGATCAGAAAACCAATGAGCCAAAAATTGGCGGGAGAAGAAGGCGGGATGGGCATCAATTCACTAACGGAGGCTAACGGAAGGTTAGACTAACGGAAGAGATGAGGCTTGGTTGAGACTTGAGAGAAGGTGGACAGATGGCATGTTCTGGGGCTTGCCACAGAGACTTGGCACAGGAGATCTGAAGCCCTGCACAACTTCAAGTATTCTCATGTGTCATACTAGTTTTTAAGGTTAATTAAGAAAAATTCTATGGGGTTGGCCCTTGCAAATCCCTTGAGTAAAAAAAAAATCTTAAAACTTCTATTTGTGTAGGGTAAAAACTCCTAAAATTTCAAGTTATTAATCATTTTTTAGGTTGCTTCTATAAAATTTAATGGTGACTACGCACATGCACAAAAAATTGTCTCTTATTTGGACCTTGCAACTAGCAATAAATACTTAAAAAAAATTTCCTTTTATGAATATGAAAATACACGTACTTCGGCCCCTGCCTAACTCAAATTCTACGTCCGCCACTGATTCCAAACCTCCGTTTCTTTGATAACCGGCCGGATGTTTGGGACCAGCTTGCGCAGATCTCATCTAATCTCAAATCGTGAAATTAACGACCAGACAATCCTCCAGTGGTTCATAGTTGAAACATTTATCATTCGTGAAATTTGACTTTGCACCCTCTTGGGGGCAAGCCCGTTGATTGCTGACTCTTGTTCACACGGATTCGTTAATTCACGTTCGGGTAGAAAAAGAGGAGCCTCGGATTTGGCGTTGCCCCAGGAAACACACATTTGCAGGCTTACATTTCTGAAGCCGACGTGGGGTTTATCCATGTCCAACCATTGATACATTTGACTTATGAAACATCAACTTCATTCCAAAATGGAGAACCCAATTTGTCAAACCAGATCAGTCCAATTCCGACCTTTCCCTGCCTTCCACAGACTGCTAACTAGAAAAACTCCAACCACAACCATTTTTAAGCACCAGGAAAAACAATCTTTTCATACCCTCCAAAAATGGGTCTTCCTCTGTTACTCACATTCTACACCATCTTCATCATCTCTCTATCTTCACACACCACCATTGCAACCAACACCTTAACCCCAACCGAAAACCTCGCCGACGGCCAAACTTTAGTTTCCCCCAACCAACGGTTCGAGCTCGGCTTTTTCAGTCCAGGAAATTCGAAAAACCGTTACTTAGGTGTCCTTTACCATAATCTCCCTCTCACTGTGGTTTGGGTGGCTAACAAAAACCACCCTGTCACGGACACCTTCGGTAAACTAACTATAACGAACGGGTCTAACGATGTAGTCTGGTCCACCAATCAAACCGGCACGGGTTATAGTCCGATTTTACGATTGTTGGATTCGGGCAATTTAGTAGTGAGCGAAAGGGGGAGCGGTGGTTTCGTTTGGGAGAGTTTCGATGATTTATCGGATACGTTGTTACCGGGTATGAAGCTGGGGTGGAATGTGAAAACAGGACTAAACAGGGTAATGAAATCTTGGAAAAGTAATGAGGACCCGTCTGATGGTGAGTTCAGTTTTAGCCTCGACCCGCCTGAGTCGCCCCAGCTGATTCTGAGGAAGAACTCGGAGAAGCAGTACCGGTGGGGGCCGTGGGATGGAGCTAGGTTCAGCGGCAGCAATGAGTTGAAAACGAACCCGGTTTTTACGCCGATTTTTACCTCCAATTCTGATGAAGTTTATTATATGTATCAAGTGCTGAACGACTCTGTTTTGTCCAGGTTTTTTCTCTTTTTCTTTGCTTGTTTGAATAGAAACTTGATCAAAGAAAAATGTTTACTAAGAAAATGACCGGTTAATGGGGCATGCATATGCCTTGTAAGAACAAAACTGATGATTAAACAACTAACACAACAGAAATGTGTTGGACTGATGCAATCGAATTCGCGATAGATTAGTTAGCGTACTAAGCGTACTAATCCAAACGATATTGGCACTCGAATTCAAGCAGGGATGGGGTAGGGAAGGGCTAGTAGGGGCGGTCACTTTTGCAAGAAAAAACTCTCTAGTATTATATAGAAGAAGAAAAAAAAAATTCTTATGAGTTATATAAGCTCGCCCCTTTAAAGTATTTTGGAAAAAAATCTCGTCCCTGCGTAGTTAAATTGCTGGCTTCGTCCCAGAATTCACGAGTAATCTTGAAATCACAAGAAGAGAGATAAAACTCAGAGTTGTTTATTGAATAGAAGTTACTGAATAATAGAGATTACATGATGAAAACCCTAGCAAACCTTACTAAAAATAAAATATCCCTAAAATTGGGGAAACTATTGAAATTGGAAACTAGACAGAAAATAAGATTTTCTGAACTGGAACCAATTAAAACGGAAATATATGCTAAGAGAACTTAGAATTCTAAATATTTCCTAAAACGGCAAAAACATTAAATTGAATGCCTAAACAAAGGAATTAGGGCGAAATCAACATCGATCATGACTTAGGGTGGTGACTCTTAACCGCATTCAATTCTGTTTCAACCCACCAAGTTTGGGCTCATTCCGGGCTCAACGTTAAACTTCCAATTTAGGCAGATTTCAATTAAACGTTATTTGGGCCCCAAAGTTTCGACCAATTCAATTAATCATATAATTAGTCCGCCACTTGTTCTGCATAAGGACTAAAACACGATGCCTTCTTCTTGTGTTCTTGTATGATATAGTTGGGCTTGGTCCAGGATATCTATCAATTATATCTATCATTCACCCACTTGACAATAAGATTGTGCCCCAGCAATAATTTTCTATTTTCTACCTTACCGCTCCAGGTTCGTGGTCACGCAATTGGGCTTGGTCCAGTACTACACTTGGCGGAACGAGCAATGGGTCATGATGGTGACCCTTAACCGGGACTATTGCGATCGTTACACAATGTGTGGCGCCTATGGAAATTGTTACGATGATGACATAAGTTGCTGGTGTTTAAAGGGCTTTACCCCGAAATCACCACAAGATTGGAATTTGCTCGATAGGTCGGGCGGGTGTAGGCGGAACCATGAGCTGAATTGTAGCAATGAAGATGGGTTTGTCAAGTACAGTGGATTGAAATTGCCTGATCACTCCGTTTTGTGGGAAAAATATAACCTGGAGGAATGTCGAAACGAGTGTTTGAAGATGTGCAATTGTATGGGGTTTACAAACATCAATGTGAGTGGAAACGGACGTCAATGTGTGGTACGGCTGGATGAGCTAGTCGATATTCGGAATTTTCCTGATGGCGGGGAGGAGCTTTATATACGAATGGCACGCGCAGAATTAGGTATGTATCTCTTGTCAATTTTATCGTAGATGTTCCGTTCATTCATTGATTAATAAAATTTTCGTTGCTTAGCCAAACAAAAAATTTATTATACTTGGTTTGCTTAAGAAAATGGTAGATAAGCCAGAGTTTAGGTTGAAACCATGTACGTAGCTGCAATACTTGATCGGTACTTGAGTGAGCCGTAGCTCTGGCAAGTAAGTTTAGGTTGAAAACAAGTAAGTGCTTGATCTAATTATTATAATTATAAACATCAAATTAAAAATTGAAAGATTGGATAAATCATTAACAGTTGTCCGATTGAGTTGGCTTTTTATGGGCTCGCTCAAAAACATTTTTAACAAAACTAATAAGCGGCTCAAATTATTTGCATGGGATCTCAAAGTGTGCCCCATAGAGTGATCTGTGCGTGCCATCTGTCCGCACAAATTTGTGCACATAGCAATGCTCATTAATGCATTAACTCACATGATATTGAAACACGATTCACTAAATATTTGTTTTACATTTTATACTAAAAATAGCGGGGAGTAGCCATGCAAATCTAATTTGCACGAAACGGAGATCTCTTTTCGTTTCGTTTTTAAAAATGGAATTTCCTTTTTCTTTTAGAATCTAAGAAGATTTAATTATCCATCAAAGTTTAAGTGATAATTCGAGATATCAAAACAAAATTCTATTGCTAACAGAGGAGTGTTTCTCTCAAAATCACACGTTTGTATTACTTAAACAAATCTAAGAAACTGTATTTCTCTACACACTTTGACCACTCGTATTTGCATATTTAAACAATAAGAATACTAGCCTATTTATAGGCATACCAGTAAGAAAAAAACAAATCAGAGATTAACTCACATTTATTGAATAAATCACAAAACTATCACGGAAGTGCAAAAAGTCTTCTTTGGCTGTGAGCCGGATGCTAAATAATTCTCTAATGTTTTTGTTTTGGGCTATTGAGAACTCATTTGTTTCACTTGCTGAAGTTTATCTTTTTTATTCAAGTTCAATATTCTATAATGACAGACATTGAAAAAACCAAGCAAAGAAACGCAACGAAAGCCATTGTCTCAAACTACAAGGAGTACATTAATACTTGCTAATTGAGTTTCACTCCTTTTTCTTTATTATTTTATACTCTTTTTCTTTTTTTTTTTACTTATTACTATATTATTTTTTATATGGGTGAAAAATTAAATCATTTTAAATTTTTATTTTTTTTGGTAAATTCACATTTGTAAAAATAAATGTGGACATAATTAACCTTAGCGGGTGCAAAAATCACTGTCGGCTATCGCAAAAAAAAAAAAAAAAAAACAAATACTCCCTCCGTCCCTTTTTAAATGATCCACTTGGGAAACGTGTATTTTTGCGGACGTTTAAAAATGTACTTTCGCATATCATTTTTAAATTTTTTTTGCACCAAATTAAAGTACTCTATGAGCTCTTTAATTTGGTATAAAACAAATTAAAAAGATATATAGAGAAATATGTTTTTTAGGGATTTGAAATTGCACGTATTTCCGTATGGATCACTTAAAAAGGGACGGAGGGAGTATACCATTCGTAATCTTCACTTCTTAGATCCATAGCCCCATCATTACAAAGCTATTACCTATTATTAATCTATATTATCAACCGATGTTCATTTCCTGATTAGACAAAAGAATTTGAAAAGACATTAAAATAAGCTTAGTAGGTGACCAACTCTTGACTTATTGAGACTACTCCAATTAACTTTTACTACCATTCGCCAATCACACTCTAAACATTCCACCATATATGAAATAAAGTTAAAAAGAACAACAATGACGGATTTGGGTAGCTTCGAGTCACTACAGGGCTGCAGTCCTTCGATTTGACCGTCCATTTCCAAAATCGATGGTTTAGATTTACGAATATATTGTTACCGCTAAGACTTAACAAACATATCTAAACTAATGATTGCGGAGATAAATAGCTAAATTGAAATACTACAACCGTGGAGTGCACTATAGGCTTCACAAATCCAACAATGACAGCCATATCACGAACTATTATTTGGATCATGCTTCAAAACACGTGTCTAAAGTGCATTATTGCCTCTTGAGACAGCTATCACAAACCCCATTCATACTCTTAGGAAAATGACTTCAACACAAAAAAAAAAAAAAAAAGGTGAAAGATAAAAGAAAATATTTTTTAATGGGGTCTGGAATCAATCTCGGGAGTAAGAATAACTTTTTTTTATGTAAGAACTCGGAATCCTTTGATGAGCTTATGTACTACTTACAAGAATTGAAAGCACCTAAAAAATTTTGAACAAAAAACGTTAGAGAACAACAAAATTCTTAAGTCTAAGTTTTTAGATTTTCACCACACCAGGCCAACCCTTGAACCGTTGAAAGTAGTAAAAATCTTTGTAGTTAACATGTAAGAATATATAACTCGGTGATTAAACAAATGTAAGAATAACTTGATTTCAAAATAAGTAAAAGATAAAATTAAAGTGTGTATCGGAAAATCATCAGATAACTATCTCGAGCTCTGTTTACCTTGATTCACTAAATTATTGAGATATAGGCAAAAGATATTAGAGGTGCACAAGAAAATCGATATAAATGTTAAATCGATCCGATCCGGACTGGACTGTTCTATTTGTTTAGGTTATGTAGTTCATTGGTCAGCTTATGATTCAAAAAAAATAAGAACCGGTAATTACGGTTCAGTTACTTGTTCTCAATTTAAGAACCATGGTTAAAATCGGACCGGCCCATATATATACACACACACATATTCATATTGACATATTTATACATGTACATAATGATGTATCTTGATTTGGTAAGTTAATTTTTTTTCCCTAGTAAGGTATTCGGTATTCTTTTATGGATATTTAGAGTAGAAATCTATTTTGTTAGAAAGTCTTTAATATAATACTATAACTATTTGACTCTGATAATTCCCAATTTTCTATTTAATTTCCCAGTAAAACATGCTACTTAATTTATTTTCTCATGTTTAGACTATTCCATTCGTTGTTTAAACTACTTTATGGTTGTTTTCATCAATTTTAGGAGTTGTTTTTATTTATGATAGATTGTGAAGTACTCCGTGTATCATGTGGACCATATTTTGTTTTGAAGCTTATAAAATTAAAAATCCTGTATTTATTTTATGAGTTGTTTGGGGCACCAAATTCTAACTAATTTTTTGGATTCATGTGTTGTCAAAAAGTGTTCTAACGCTAATTGGGTAGAACTGGAACCGAACCAAAACCGATCCGGTCTTGCGTTTCGGATCTGGACAGGTTCTACATGTATATTGGTTAGATTTTGGTTCTTAATTATCTCGAACCGGTGAGAATAGTCGGGTACTAGATTTCTAAAAAATCGGTTCAATCTAGACAGTGTGCACTCCTAAAAGACATGGACATTGCACATTTCCATCACTAGATTTGAAAGGGAGTGGATCCTCTCGGTTCGATGAAATGGACGGCCAATATTTTACTTGTTCGTGGATTCTTTACTTCTTTTTTAGGGCACTTTGATTATTAAAGCATTCACTTTCTAGAGCTCTTGCCAACATCATACAAAAAAGATCACTGTCATTGGATATCAGATGATGTGATGTTGAAATGTATTTATCTTGAAATATAGAGAGATTAATTTAACCTCTGGATTGAAACTAAACTCATTTCCATGAAGGTAAATGTGTTTCAAAATCATATCAACCATATTCTATCAAAGTAATTTTTGGAGTAATCATCAAATAGGCAAGAAAAGCCTTTTGGCATTATCTTGTGATAAAAAAAATATAAAAAATTGTCAAAAAAAGAATTCAAAAACGGATAAAGCTAGACCCCATTTCATGGCCGGAGAGGATCTACCTCTGGTTTGAAAAGGGATAGTGTATGACAGCGGGCAAACGAGATTTCCTCTTTTAATTAATTCATTCTCGTTTGTACTTGTAAAAGAGTAAAATTCGTAGGGTACATAAATCAAGGATTAGTTGACTAGGGATAAGAATAATGGATGATTAACTTGAGGGACTAAAAGAGAATTTGTGGACTAGTGAAGAATAAAGCAAAACAGTAGGGAAGACCCTTGGCAGGAATTTGTCACCCAATTAGAGCAAGAATCAAGAGCAACTTCTCTCTAGAAAGGAAGTTTCTCTCTCTAGAATCGCTCTCGAAGTCTGTCTAATCATCCTCCCCAAATGAGAGGAAAGTGCCTTATTTATAGGCCACTCGACCTCTTCTCTGGGCTGGGTGGACTAATAAAGTCGAGGCACATGTCGCACAAATAGTGCGCGAATATTCTTTCCGTACTGTTAGGCCGCGACACCACTGGGGAGGGTCCCACGGGTGCAACTCCGCGAGTACCTCTCCACGACGAACCCTTGTTCCTACCCACCAAACCAAAAAACCTCCAGTAATCCCGAGTGCACGACACGGTCAAGGTTTGTCTCGGTCTCGTCGTTGCCGCTATCGAGCACGGTCGAGTCTCTACCTTGCCATCACTGCGTGAGCGGCATGGTCATGACCTCCCGGGTCACGCCATTATCGCGACCAAGCCTCTAAATGGCCTCCCCTCGAACCCTGACAAGTCGACTGAGGGCGGACTCATCGTCCGGCTCGGATCATCTTCAAAGGGTTAACGTCTATCTTTGTCGTCTTCCAAAATCTTGGGGAATCATAATCGATTCCTTGATCATCGTCTCACATCCGAGACTCGAATGGTATAAGTTGTGTCACCATCGGGTTGCTTGTTGATCGAGGCACCCTTATCTGTCACTCGAAACTCTGGCTAAGTATGGAAAAGTTACTTTTTTTTCAGAAAGTTTCGATTTGCCCGATAAAAAGTCTCGGTATTTGTTCCTTGAATTTTTCTAACATAATAGTATAATCGGATGATCTTTTCGAGTATGGGAAGGTTGTCTTTCGGCCCTTTTCTTTGAAAAAAAACGTGTCGTTTTTCGCCTTGGAACTAAAAGTGGAGGGATGAGATTTTGATATGATTAGAATTTCAAAATTCTGGCAATACCATTGTTTTCGAAAGGAGGGTACTTCCTTATTTTTCATAAATAAATTAAAGTAAAGAAAACTCAAAATTATCTTTACTAGAAAACTCGAAATAAGTGCTGGGTCATGGTTCAACACCCTAGGCCAAAGGGTCAACGCCCCCCCGCGGGTCCATCCCTCCCGCGGTCCCGAGTCCCCCCGCGGGTCTGAGTCTCCCCTCCGCGGGTCCATTCTCCCGTGGGTCCGAGTCTCCCCCCGCGGGTCTATCCCCTAGTGGATGCAACATCTCCCTCCCGCGGGTCCGAGGGCCGAGTTTCATGCCTTTAGAAATATTTCCTTCCTTTGGTCCTAGGGCTGGGTCCCATACCTTAGAACACATTTCGTTCTTTTGACTTCCAATTTGAAATTCGACCATTTTCTCCATGTGTCTCATTTCCTCAAGTGCCACGTGTTCGTGGTTATTTTACCCTCTTACATTACCAATCGGAAAAAATCTCAAATTATACTAATCTCTTGCACAGTCAACAGTGGTGGGAGTCAATTAAAAACACTCGAACCTCCAATTTCATATTTTCACTTGATGCCTTTATCGCCACTTGGTATATTTCCCTTGTTCTAATTTAAAAAATTTAATCGACTTTTATTCTGGAAGATGAACACCTATATATTATTAATAGACTGACAAATATAAAATAGGAGTATTTTTATTGATGAAGTGCACACGAGAAATAGATGAGTTTTAGTCATCACTTCGGTGATCATTTGAATTGGGTAAGTACCTATGTAATTCGCATCCGAACAAGATCCAAGATTGTGTACGAATTTTAGAAATATTTAAAGAGCCAATGAAAACAAGTTAAAATATAGGACGTTCTGTACAAGATTCGAGGCAAACCATATAGACATTGGAGTGAGATCATTTGAATTTCACACTTACGTGAGTTATGTTCACAACACATAATAGGTGGGTAAGAACAAATCGATCTTATGTTAAAAAGGAACCAAAGAGGAATGGAAATCTCATAAAATCAACCCATTTTAGCAAATGAAAATGGGTTGATTTTATGAAATTTCAATTTGATAAATCCCAGTTTTTAATGATTAATTAAAGTCCAACAATTTTTTTGAAGAACATCGATTAGAATGGGTAATGGTTCTCACACTCCAAATGCTCCACTAAGGGCATCTTTATCAGCCTCACAAAAAAACACACCAAGGCCTTCTTTGGCCTAAAAGTAGTTTATGGTTTTTTGGTTTTTTCGTTTCGTCTTTATTTAAATTTTTTTTGCATTTGTTAGTTTCGCGTCAAGATTTTGTGGTTTTTGGATTCCTCTCGGCGAGACGAATCTAACGAGTATAAATTTATGGTCAAACCAAATATTTTTTTGAATAAAACCGAAATACTTGAATTATTCGTCAATAATCCACCTATTTTTGTACGTCTTTATCACAGTACGTATTTAACATGGGCCACATCTACTTGAAAGGTGCGAATACAAACCATCATTTATCTTTGTACATCTTTATCACAGTACGTCTTTTTCACCAATCACCATACTAGACTATTCTGTGTCTTAAATCCCGCTATTAAATCCAATATTGATCATCTTCCACCCGCACTAATTACAATAACCCTTTCTTACCATCTCCATCGCCTGCGTTCACTCACTAACCAAGCAGGAGCTCTTTTTTCCAAGTGGGTATCCAATATTCAGGTCTCAAACTTGTTCCTTGTCATTAGTATTTGGTTTGGTTTGTATTTTACTTCATCGGTGCAAGTTTTTGTCTTCATTGTACCATTTCTTGACCGACTTTAACCCTCGAAACCCTTTGAAAGGTGAAGCTAGAGGTTTTTTTTTTTGTGTGTGTGTGTTTTTTTCCCCTTGTTTACCTCACATTGCAAGTTTAAAGTAAACCCTTCATTCTAGGATGATTTTTTAAAATTCCCAGTTCTATTTTGTTTTAGCTACTATGTTTTAACAGTTTAGTCTAGTTGTTTGATACATTGATTGATGTAACTCTAGAATCTCGGTTGTGGTTGATGTGGGTAGTTTCATTTTCTGGGTAGTTTCATTTTGAGGCTATTGTATGTTAGATAAAAGCTAAATGTGTCGTTTCTCTCTTTCGTTTTATTGCATATACTTTAACACATCTACATCAATTAACTTGGGCTGTATGTGCTTATTGCATTAGGTAGCTCTAACCAGACATCTTACTAATGGGAGGCTATTAAAATTCGAGCTATGTAAATGTTGTCAATAAATTTGCATTATGTCCTTTGATAGAACTGACCGGGATACATGGTCAGTATATCTAACCCCGATTAATTCTGAGAAAAGCTTTAGTGAACTATGTGTTTATCAGTGGTGAGTGATGAGGGTGAGCTGTTGGTGGCGACCAGGTGATTGTTTGATGCTCCGGGGTTGCCGGGGGGTGTGGAGTTGTATGAGGTTAATGAAACATTAGTTGAGGAGTAGCTTGTCTACATTCAATCAATTCAAAATGACTCGGAAGGCAAATTGATGATTTTGGAAATTAAAAGACCTACCGTGGCTATCACGTGGACATTTTTCGTATGACCTATTGAAGCGTTGAGTAGAGTAGTTGTTGTCCTATTGAACTCATCGATGATCAAGTTGGGTTGTAGCCGGCATTTTTACCTTAATTAATCTTGACCATATAAGTTTTTAGGATACCTCATTATGCCAGACTTCCATCAGATGTGGATTCAATTGGAAGAACTTCGTGCCAATGGGTATGGTAGAAGTTTTGCCCCAATTCCTACCTTACTTCTTATGCTACTTGCTATGAATTTATTGTCCCATTCATGCTGTTACAGTTTGGGTCGTTGAAAACATGATAGACTTCATCAAACATGACACTCATTTTGGTCCATAAGTTGAATTTTGTGTCTGGTAGCCTTAACTAAAAAGATTGAGTTTAAATTTCGCGAGATACGTAAGTTTGGAGTTAGCGTGAGGGTTGAGTCTATATTTTCTGATAGAGAAAGTCTTGATTTTTTCTGAAATTGGCCATTAGAATTTTCCTTCAACCTGAGACCTGTTCTTTATATGGAAGATTCTGAGAATACAAAATGTTTGGCTTACATGCTTCCTGTTAAATGTCATATATTGGAAACATTTCCATTAGATAACAAGTTCTTTAACTTTTGCATCGAAAGGCATTCCAAGAAACAATGGGACAGAATTAACTTATCTATCAACTTTGATGTTGAGTGGCCAGAATCAATTGCTGATGCAAAGAGGAAAAAGAAAATGGCGGTGATTGTCATCGTTGTTGTAGTATGTACAGTTTTGGGGATGATTATCTCAGCTACGATTGGCTATTATATTTGTCAGTTAAGGAAGGCAAAAATTAAAGGTAACACAGCTCTACCATTTCCGTTACTTTTAATTGCTTGATCTAGCATCTTAACTCTTGCATCTAACTCATATTTGGCTATAGCCTTGTCGTATTGGGAAAAGAAAGACAGAAAGTGCTTTTGAGGACCTTCTTACGATTTTGCTACCCTGATCCTGATCACTTGTTACATGGTACTTAACCTAGGAAGTGCTACTCGAGCTTCATTTCTTTATACAAATCTTTCTCTGCGTTTTTTTTTTTTTTTTTTTTTGCTGAAATAGATGAATTCCCTTTGTAATTTGATCTGCACTTGGATTTGTGTTTGCATTATCTCAATACCTCCTTGTTTGCTGAGACAGAAAGCTTTTATTATTTTCTTTTTCTTTGTCTAACAAATTTCCTATGCAACAGCCGGACAGGAGAACATTTTCTTCAAAGAGACTAATGAAGAAAGTCAAGATAATGATTTTGATTTACCTATTTTTGATCTGGGTACCATTTTCTCTGCGACTGACAAATTCTCTTCCGGAAAAAAGATAGGGCAAGGTGGTTTTGGCTCTGTTTATGAGGTAAGATCCTTTTATGGTAGATTTCCAACTGATGAATAATATAGATGAAATGGGACCAGATGGTTTTTCTTAGATTTATATATTTTTTGTCATCCATTTTTCCTTCTTGTTTAGTATACTGGGCACCTTCCAACCTTCCTTTGCTCCATCATCCTCTATTATTGCTAAGGCTTTGCATATGATTTTGTAGGGTGCACTGCCCAATGGTCAAGAAATAGCAGTGAAGAGGCTCTCCCAGAGTTCTGGACAAGGCCTCAAGGAGTTTAAGAATGAAGTTAGTTTGATTGCGAAACTCCAACACCGTAACCTTGTTAGGCTCCTGGGATGCTGCATTCAAGGAGAAGAAAGGATGCTTATTTATGAATTTCTGCCCAACAAAAGCTTGGACAACTTCATATTCGGTCTGCCAACCTTAACTTATCTACCTATACATTTGGCTATATTGCTATCTATTAGCGAAGTGTACTAAGGTGCAGTAAGGAGAAAATGAATGTTTCCTTGTTTTGTTCCTATGAAAAACATGTAGGTCCAAAAAAGATAAAATTGAAAAGGTTGGGTTGGAGAATTGGAAAAGAAAAGAGAAACTCAAAAAGAAAAGAAGTAATGTCATTTGAAGAAAATTAGAAAATTACACCATGAATTAACTGAAGAAGTTTTGGAAATGTCCACCATAAATCATTTAAATTCAATCATTTATCTTAAAAAAATGACCGTCAACCATATTGCTAGCTGAATAATGTTTTTCGTATTGTGTTATTTTTTATTTTTCGATTGAGTTACTTTGTGTCTTCATCTAATTTTTCCCCCTATTCTTGCACAACCCCTTTTGGACTATAAATGCTCCCCTCTGTCTAAACTCTAAACCCGTCAATCATCATTTTGGAAGACAAAATAATCTTAAAATCTGAATTCTCCTTGTTTACTTCTTGGTTTTCTCCTTATCCCAGAATATTTATCGCGAAGTTATTGAGTTTTGCTCTTCCTTCTAGTAGGAGAGAATATATTGAAATATATTGTTTGCATATGCTTTTCTTCTTTTATCACCTCATAATATTTAACACCAGCCAGATTTTGTGTGATGGAGGTTGATTAAGGAAAAAAAAAAGAAGAAGTTTTAATTAGACTTTGGTATTGTCATACCCAGATCAAACGAGAAGAAAACTGCTGCCTTGGAAAAAGTGCTTCAACGTCATTACTGGAATTGCGCGTGGACTACTTTATCTGCATGAAGACTCAAGATTGAGAATCATTCATAGGGATCTTAAAGCAAGTAATGTCTTACTAGACAATGAGATGATCCCCAAAATTTCCGACTTTGGCATAGCAAGAATTTTTGGAGGAGAGCAAACAGAGGAAAAGACCAAGAGAGTAATGGGGACATAGTAGGTGATCTTACCATATACACCCAAAACATTGATTTGCATTTATAAGGGAAAATGTTCAACTTTCTGTTTGTCCAAATTTCATCTTGATTGGAGATCAATAGATCTCTCATTCTGAGAGTTCTTTGAAAAGTTATGTCTATACTAAGAATTGTGATTTTTGAAATTGCTCTTGATCTCCAATCGATTGTAATTTGTCTTTGGGAGAGTATCTAAAGTGTAAACCAATGATCAGTTTCGTGGGACTTGATGTTTCCAAATGTTTATGCTTTTGGTGGAAAATTTCTTAGTTTAGCCGAATTTAAAAATGTGTTTTTGGCTTGCAGTGGTTATATGTCTCCGGAATATGCGATGAGTGGTCAATTTTCTGTGAAGTCAGATGTGTTTAGCTTTGGTGTTTTAGTATTGGAGATAATAAGCGGCAAGAAGAATTGGGGATTTTATCACCCTGATCATGACCTCAACCTTATCGGGCACGTAAGTATAAGTATAGCATCGAATGGCGTTGATCTCCTTGTATAACCAGAATTTCTATGATTAAAACTTACCATGCTGTTACTGAGACGCTGGATTGAATTGGTCTAGGCATGGAAACTGTGGAATGAAGAGAGTCCTCTGGAACTAATAGATGAAGTTTTGAAGGAGTCATTTTCAGCAAATGAAGTGGTAAGATGCATGCAAGTGGGCCTTCTATGTGTACAGCAACGCACAGAAGACAGGCCAACAATGTCATCTGTCGTTTTTATGCTGAGTAATGAAAGTGCAGCCCTACCCCAACCGAAAGAACCTGGTTTTTCAGTGGCAAGCTTTTCCTTGAAGATTGAATCCGCGTCAAGTGGACAAACTTCTAGCACTGGTAATGACATTACCATCACAGCATTGGCTGGACGATAGAAGGATTAATGCATTCAAGAACTTTACATTCTGTGAGTTTACGATTTCCTATTGTACGAGTGTTGTACAGCCCATAGGATTTTGAGCAATTCTATGACATATTAGATAGTACATGTCTTTCCCTTGTATAGATTCAGTGTGACAGAATACTAGAATGCTGCAATTAGGTTAGCTTAGGTCCGTAAGAATTTTGGGTCTGTTGGAGCCTTGGAAGTACATTTTTTTAATTAATTAAACTGTTTTTGGAGTGGTTCTATATATAATTCCTTATCTTTTTGTGCTTCCTAGTTTCTGCTACTTCTTCTAATTTTCCTGGATGCTTTTTGCTTCAAGACACACAATGCTAATATTTGTTACCAGACGCCTGGAAAAAAATAGAACTTATGAGTTTCTGGTAAAAAATGGTTTGAGGTTAATTTTTCCAGTGTTAGGACTAAAGCACGTGGAAAAGTCTCTCTTTCTTGGTTGTATTTGAAAGAGCAACTTTTACCACGCACACAAAGAAGGGCGAAGCAAGAAAGATAGATTTCAACATTTTACACACCTCAAAAGCACAAGTGCGTGCGGAGGCAGAGTCAGGATTTACTGTCAGTGGATTCAACTACCTAGAGCCATATCTGGTTTGTTTTTCTGACTTTGATATTGTAATATTAATGTCAAACTAAAAATGTAAACATTCTACATTGCAATAAAAATTATAACTACTAGAGGGGTATTTTCCAATGGAAAGGGGTCAAGTGACCTCGCTTGCCACCACATACCCCCATCCCTGAGCCACTTGCTCACTAATGGCTCACTAACACACACATACACTGTACACACCCTTTATATAATTACAAATAGAGAGAGAGTCAGAGAGGAGAGATTATATGTCCGCTAGCTCTGCATTTTGCTAAGTTACAGAATGCATTAGTAAAGGGCTTAAACATTAATGTAAAAAATGAGAGTGAAAGGTTCTTGCGATGGCCCAAAAAGTCAAATAAAATATGAAGCCATTTATTACATCAACTGCCTCAGTTACATTCGTAATCTTGTACAATAAAAGTTCATCCCTATTAGTTATGGACAAACTAAAGTCCTTACGTTTCAAATTCAGAGGTTGTGTTCACACCAGTAAAAGTAAAACAATAAAGCTATGCAAGATAACAGATAGTGGTGGTGTTTCAACTAGTGGCTCTTGTTGGTGGGTTGGTAATGTATACATCTTCAGTAACAAAAAGATAGTAATTCACCCTTAATTTTATTGCCATTTTCTCAGATGAAAATCTACCCTTTTAGATTTATGTATGTCTCTTTGTAATTATGAATTAGATTGCGAAAATGCAAGCAAGAGATTTCCATAATCTGCTCATTAATGAAATCACTACTTAAATGATTTGAACGCTCTGTGCATAAGGAAAAAGACATTAGCGGAGAAAATCAAACCTTTGATTCTATTCAGGTTGGTTTGAGATTTCAACCTATTAGAGGTTTGTAGCTGGTATACAACTATAAATACATATCCAGGGCAATGTAGGTTGATATTCATCGATCCATGAATTTGACGGTAGACTTGAAAAGCCACCTGCTGATGCTTTAGGTCTGACACAATCAGGATGACTCCTGCATCTTTTGTATTGCCATGTGACGGCAGAATGAATCAATACTTTCAGCATGAATCAATATTCCCAAACAATAATACCGTACCAAAGGAAATGTAACAAGGTTGGCGCTGGGATTGCTAAAAAGTTAACACTTCTCAAATTTGAACTTAAATGCCTAAAACTGTTTTACCAAGAATAAAATTCATGTATTAAAGTTATATGAACCAGGATGCTTTGTGTTTAGCTACCATGCATCATTTTCCTTGAAGATAAATAAATGCATTTGACTGTAATGGAAAGCTTTATCATTTTACTTGGACAATTTTGACACTTGCTAGCACCATTTTAGAAAATTGGAAATCTGTAGCACAATCGCAATATGGTTTACCAAAAGAATTTAATCTATATTAAGAAAGAAGTAATGGTTATTTAAGGATGCTATAATTTGAATTAGAATGGGAAGCCTCAATTAGTGGTCTTCTGTGCATCATTTGCATGAGTGGTCCCATAATGACCTTTTGTACCCTTAGGACATGGTTGAATTGCGGATTAAAATTTGAAGAGAATTTGAAAATTGGGGAATATGGATGGAGATAGAGGAGACTTACGGGGTCCATGGATAAGCATTAAGATCACATGTACGATGGGAAATTAGTTATACGAAATGTGCTATTTTGGTTTCAAGGGAGAACGGTTACTTTTTGCCGTTGCAGTGAAGAGGGAAGATAATCTGGTGGGGGACTGGCTAATGTCACCTTAGCAGTCGCTAATCCCTACATGGAGAACTAATTGAGGGAGTAGTGACGGCCAGCGGCTATACCCTGAACTAATCCTGCATAACAAACTGCTGACAAACTGGTCCGAGGGAGCACGTGGGGTCCACATTTTCTTCATTCCCTAATCCCCTCTTTTTTATCATACCACCAAACGAGCCCTCTACTCAATGCCTATATTCACACTAAATCTTACACGTGGTCCTAGTCAGTGACTAACTCTTCAAAAGTGTCACTCATCACCTATTTATACTGGCCACACTAGAAAAGTTAACCCTGTTTCTCTAATTCGCCTTTTAAAAATCTCTGCTTCTCTCCCTTTCACTAACATCAACACCTGGGAAAACAAAGACATCCATCAACATCAAGACAGAATCTTCATTGGCAATCCGAAATGGGGTTTCTGTCTCTTTTATTTACAGTGTATTGGATCAACATATATGTGGTCTTTGCTGCAACAGACACCTTGACGCCATACCAGAGACTCAAAGATGGCCAAACACTAGTGTCTGGCAACCAGGAATTTGAATTGGGATTCTTTGGGCCCCCTAACCAAACTAACATCAGGTACTTGGGGATTTGGTACAAAGACGTAACACC
Organism: Vaccinium darrowii; assembly: GCA_020921065.1. Classification (NCBI taxonomy): domain Eukaryota; kingdom Viridiplantae; phylum Streptophyta; class Magnoliopsida; order Ericales; family Ericaceae; genus Vaccinium; species Vaccinium darrowii. The sequence continues at coordinate 22,223,988 of CM037156.1, forward strand.
CCTTGCAGTGGTCTGGGTTGCCAACAGATCAAAACCAGTAAAGAATTTGGATGCAACACTTATGTTAGACTTCAATGGAGGTCTTGTAATTCAAGATCGTAGGCATAACCTGGTTTGGCTCTCCATGCCTTCAAAAAATGCATGTAAACCCGTGCTGCAAATCTTGAATTCAGGTAATCTTGTTGTTAGAGATGATTGTAATGGGTATATATGGGAAAGCTTTGACTATCCAAGTGATACATTGTTGCCTGGAATGAAGATTGGTTGGGACTGTAAAACTGGTCAAAATCGGGTGATGACATCTTGGAAAAATAGTGACGACCCACAATCTGGTGATTTTTCATTTGGATTGGACACACCTAGATTACCCCAACTCGTATTAGAAAGGAGTTCAATCAGGGAATCTAGGTGGGGTCCATGGGACGGGGCACGGTTCAGTGGTACTTATGCCCTCTGGACTAATCCAGTTTTCCAGCCGGTGTTTTTCACCAATTCGGATGGTGTTCACTTCACATATAATGCCCTAAACAAGTCAGTTCTTATCAGGCTTGCGGTAACCCCATTGGGTAAGGTCCAGTTTCTGACATGGAAGAATTATTCTAAAGAATGGGTTCCAATTGTTACCCTTAATAAAGACAGTTGTGATGCTTATGGATCCTGTGGACCTTATGGAATTTGCTATGTTGGCGAACTAAATTGTGAGTGCTTGAAAGGGTTCACGTTTAATTTATCTGGGGGTTGGACGGATTGGACTGCTGGATGTAAGCGGAACTTTGAGCTGAAATGTGATAGTGATGGGTTTGTAGAGTTCAAGGGATTGAAGTTGCCAGATAATGGAACTGTATGGGAAAATCTGGGGTACAATGAATGTGAGAAGAACTGCTTACAGGAATGCAGTTGTATGGCTTATACTTATTTAGATGTTTATGCCAATGGTACCAGTGCCTGTGTTGTCTGGTTGAACGACCTGTTCGATATGCAAAATTTTCCTCAAGGTGGCGATGATCTTCATATACGTATGGCGCGAGCTGAATTAGGTATGTATCGTTGATTAATACCATTATCCTTGTGTTTTTCCTTGGATTTGCTGCTTTATGAATTTTATTGTATGCTTAATGCTTACTAATGGCTTCTGATATAGCTGGATTGTGTATCCCTGAAAGAGCGAAAACATGCATGAATAAACATGAAATGCATGTATCCTACTGGGAAAAAATCAAAGCTCTTATGAATTGTTGAATTTCGTTGGTTCGTTTATCTTGAGCTGTTTATTTATTGTATGGCAGAACGACGAAAATAATTGGATGGTGGCACGTGGAAAGATTTTGGGGGCAACAGATGACTTTACATCTGAAAATGCCAAGCATAGAAACCGTTATGATGAACTTAACTGACTGTTTTAACGAACTTAACCAAATTTTTGGATGTAACAGAAAGCTTTTGAAAAATGTTTCTAATGAACTCAACCATAATCTTTGAATTAATAAAGAGAATCTACGATGAACTTGAAATCACGTAGCTAATATGGACACGAGTGTAGGTATTAGATAATTTAGATCCATCTACCCTCCAAGTGTTTGAATCAGGGAGATTTGACTTATTTCACAATGTTGTTGATTACTTTTTGTCGTATGAAAATAAATTAAGTGTTGTACCACATAATGGTCTGACAAGTAATCTTCACCTAACTTTATTGCCATGGATGGACATTAGGGTTTAAAAATCTTCTTGAAGTAAAATTTAAATGATCATTTTGCCTATGCTAACGGTTGTCAGAGTCACCTCTTGCAAGAGTTTGGCCACCATGTGCACCTCTTAAATTAAAGGGGGAATTGCCGTAAAATGGCGGTAGGGGCAAATTATTGCGTTTTAATGGTGTACTTTTTTGAAATCACGGATCAATAGGAAGAGCAATAATAATTGTCATAACATGGCGTAAGAAATATTGTTGGACGCAACTACCCTCGAAAGATATTTTGTGGCACCCTTCGTACACTTTAGTTGCACTCTACATGGAAAACGATTGCACTCTTCACCAAGTTCATTGCACCCACACTCCTCAACAAATGTGGTTGCAATGTGGTCAAGTCACACCTTCTGGAAAGATTTTCTAACTATTGCAACCTTCATCCACTTTTGTTGCATTATACATGGACAACGGTTGCACTCCTCAACAAATTCATTGCACCCACGTTGGTCCAAATTCAAGAAGGGTGTGTGTTCAAGTCACATTTTCTGACCATTGCACCCTTCGTCCACTTTTGTTGCACTCTACATTGACAACGGTTGCACTCCTCAACAAATTCATTGCACCCACGTTGTCCAAATTCAAGAAGGGGGTATTTCGGTCAACATTATAATGGGTACCATGTATGTGCAATTAAAATTGTGCATTTCATGTTACGAGCAATTTCTAAAAAGTGGTCCATGGAATGGCAAATATTTGCCCCTACCGCCATTTTACGGCAATTCTCCCTAAATTAAGACATCCAACACCTTAACCAGTAGGGTTTTTTTTTTTTTTGGTAGTATCTGCTTGAGAGGAGTGTTTCCTAAAATTAATATGTTTCTGGTGGGAACATTTCTAGGCTTGAACAAAATCTATCTTTTAATTTCTTGACCCATATCATGAAACAATGAAATAGGATTCCTTTTGACCTGAATTAATTCAGCTTGTGGCAGTAGAAAGTTTTTAACTTATTTTTATGGTCTTTCTTCTATTGCCGGAAGTGTATATCACGCACCAACGGGCAATCTCAATATGCATAATGTTGTAATTATGCAATCTGTATTCAGATGAAACATGGTTATCTGGATCTTATTGTAGATTAACAAGTACCCATGAACAGTGATTTATTGTTTTTTACTTGTTTTGTTTGTAGAGTTGATTGCTTCCTCCCTGCTGGAAAAAAACCAGAATCTGTTCAGCATCATAATTTCATCAACTGCTACTGGGATTGTTTTGTTGGGTTTTCTTATGGCTTGGTGTGTGTTTAAAGGGAGGCAAGGTAAAACAGTTCCTACGTGAACCACCAATGATTTCAATCCCTTGCCCCCTCTCCCTTTATTGTTTTTATTCTGCTTAATTTAGCTGCAGCAACTGTCTTGGATTAATGAAAATATATTTTCCTTTGTCTTCTACCAAGTTTTCTGATATATGTGTATCTAATTCCATTTATGAGCTATTGCCTGGAAAACGTTGGTAATATGAAGCTTTTTTAAGTTCGTGGATATAAGGCTAGAATATTCAGTTTCTTTGTTCGGGTGCTTCACAAAGCTTGTGGAACCCTACTTGGCCATAGATTGAACCTTAAGAATTAGGTGAATTGAATTGAATTCTTCTTCTCTTAATTAAGTAGGTCACCCGCCCGCCGCCTTAGGAAGGAAAACTTTTCCTTACTGCATTTGAATGGATCGGAAGCTTATTCCAGATTTCTATTTTTCCTGTTTAAACTGATTTGCACTCATTATCATTCTTAAGTGCAAGTATTCACAACGGTTACCTGACTATTGTGGTATTGAAGAACAGTTGAAGTAAGGTGCGTTATGTGTTACTTCATAAGACTCACTTTCTATGGTCTTGTTCTAAAAGTTTTTAAAAGCCTCAATGATTTTCTTTGGTATATTGCTTTATTTTCGATTTAAAAAAGGTTCACAAGATGTTGTAGGGTAGTTTATGCGTATTGTATGAGTTTTTTTTTTTTGCATAATTCATCGTTAATTACAATAATGCAAAATGTTTTTTGGTGTATGCCTAGCTAATCATGTCAGACACAGATCACATGCCCTTATCCGAGTTCTGATATGGATACCTTACACATTTATAAGAGTTAATGTAACGTGGCTTCCCAGTGTGCTACAAGTAGTTGTGTTTTCTTTCTCTTATTTATGAATTTCCTTTGTTGCAGGTCCAGAGAACTGTGAATTACATTCATCTGGACGTTCCAATGGGAGCCAAGAGGAAAATCTGGAATTCAGACTATATGATATACGCATCATTTCTGCTGCAACTAACAACTTCTCTATTGATAATAAGATTGGACAAGGTGGTTTTGGTCCTGTCTACAAGGTAACAAATTTCTTAATTTACTTTAATGTGTAGAGACTTGTCATCAGTTATTGCTGATTTTCTGTCTAATGAATTGGCAGGGTGAGTTACCCGGTGGAAATGAGATTGCAGTGAAGAGGCTATCTAGGACTTCGAGACAAGGACATGAACAGTTTGAAAACGAATCCAGTTTGATCGCAAGACTTCAGCACCGGAACCTTGTTAAGTTTGTTGGATGCTGTGTTCATGAGGATGAAAGAATGCTCATCTATGAGTACTTGCTTAATAAAAGCCTGGATAACTTCATATTTGGTGTGGAATCTATCCTTAATATTGTTCTTTACATGCCTTTCAAGGATCATAATTTCTTTTCAGTATTTTTTTGGTTAGCTAGGATACAGAAACGTATTGGGAACATTTCCAAAACATTGCGTAACCGTAATGAGGCCTAATGGCAATATTAAAAGAATTTGGGATGCACGAAAACATTACTTCGTATATCATTATTCGGTGTCAAAACAAGTCAATGTTTCATTATTTTTCTAAGTGTTTCTACATAATTTCAGTGCATTTTGGTTTTGTTTCGGTGGGGCTACAGGAATCTAGGGTTCCACTATTGTTTTCTTTCATTTCGCTTTTAGCGAGAACGTAAATATTTTGGCCATTTCTACGGCACCAAAATCAATTTTGTTCCTTGATGCCTGCCTTAATTATATCTAGATAAATAGACGTCTTGATTTGACTTTGGATTCTTTTCATTCAGACGAAGCAAGGAAACGACTCTTATCTTGGGCTAAGCGCTTTGACATTATTCTCGGGGTAGCAAAGGGACTGGTTTATCTTCACGACGACTCAGGGTTAAAAATAGTCCACCGTGATCTCAAAGCGGGAAACATCTTATTGGATGGTGAGATGAATCCCAAAATATCAGATTTTGGTCTAGCAAAGATTTTGGGAGAGGAAGAGCAGCCGCAAGAGGAGAACATGAGAGTGCATGGAACACAGTAAGTACTAAGTACTCATTGCGGATATCGGGGCCCATTTCATTCGCATTGCTATTGGCTTTTTTTGAACAACTAAGCAACAAGGGAATTCCAGAATAAGTAAAATAGTTTAGCTACTAATTGCTGCTTATTGGTTATTTCTTATTTGCATATCTCAGAGGCAGTTTCTAAAGAAACTTATTTGCTTACGGTATACATGTGAGCCAAACAGGCCCTCAAACAGGCATTTCTTTATAAGAAATTACAATGTTATTGTCTTGGAATGCAGTGGTTACATTTCTCCAGAGTATACAACGCACGGGCAATTTTCAACGAAGTCGGATGTGTTTAGCTTCGGTGTTCTGGTGTTGGAAATAATAAGTGGACAGAAAAACTGGGCATTTCATCACCCTGATGACTATGATTTAAACCTTCTGGGACACGTGAGTTACCAAACGAACGTACTCTTTAACCTACATTTTTAATATTCCAGATGTTCATTTGATATTTTCGGTAATCTGAATTGGGATTGATTCAGGCGTGGAACCTGTGGAGGGAAGGAAAGGCACTGGAAATTGTAGATTCATCACTGGAATTTGAAGACTCGTTTTTTGTGACACAAATGCTGAGGTGTATCAATGTGGGACTCTTGTGCGCCCAGAATGATTCAGAATACAGGCCCGCAATGTCCACAGTGATCTGTATGCTGGGGAATGAAAGCACAGTGTTGCCTGAACCAAAGGAACCAGGTTTCTATCCGGGAACTGCTTCGGTTAGGATTTGTGCTGTTAGTGTCAATGGGCTAACTTGCACAACCTTAAGTGCAAGATAGACGGACAATCCTATTTGGTGGTTGTTTTCAGAATCAATTTTGCACATCACTTAAGATGACTTGTTTTGTTACTGCAACTTCAAACGCTCATCGTTTGATAGCTCATTCATTTTTCAGCAGAGAAAGTTATTGACAATATGGAAAACATATTGTCAATGCTTTTTTCCCTCGAAAAATGGTTCTATCCAGAAGTACCCTCCGAAAACAAGTTTGTTAAGTACTTTGCAAAACTGATTCTGCAAGCAACTGCCAAACAGGAATAAAACTGCTACCAAGTAAGAATATAACTCATACAAACCATACCGATACATGATTTCCAAATATAGAGGTAGGTAGGCATTCCTGGCAATCTAAATGTCCAGGAATTGGCCCGAATTGGCACTCCATAAATATGAGCCTCCGGAACTTCAAAACCTTAAACTGTTAAACTTATACAGCACCAGGGAACTGTTTCTTGTGATATTGTAATAAATATTTGCATGAAAGATTCCGTAAGGTTTATTTTGGTATATCATTTTCGGTTGTCATGATAGTAGAATTTTGCATCAGCTTAATGGTGAACTAGATTTGATTGAGCAAATGATTGCGCGCGCGCAGACACAAGCCACAGGGAGTAAAAGAGCTCTGATTTCTAGACTTAAATTTAATGAATGTCATGTGCCAAATGCTAGTACAATGAAAGTGGCTTGTTGTTATGTTTCTTGCTTCCGTATATGTGTTTGTCTTTAGTATTGAAAGTCTGTTTGTCGGATCACTATAACAAAGCTCTTCACCATAATCGTATTGAGGTTCAGATTCTCAAACGCACTCAAAATGTTCCGTGATTTCAATCAAGGGGCTAAGGTATGCGTACTCTCAATTCCATTCGCACAAGTACATTTTTCCGTTAAATGAGATACAAGATTTCATTTCAAATGAAAACTGTCACGTAACACTATTTCGTCGCAAGAAAAAAAATATTGCTTATGACCAACGCTAACTTTGTCTCAAAATCAGGTAAGCTGAGCTATTTACTGATTTTACATTAGGATCATTTAAAGAAACATGGGATGATTTGACTCATTTATTGTGCGCATTATTCTTGTAATATCTGATTAAGATGACAATATCTCAATAAAAAGCAAAAAATGAGAAGGGAAGTTAATAAGTCGGGGCACTTAAATAATTATCTTTTTAGTCACTTTAAATTAGAAAATCATCCTGAGCCTATTTAGGGGTTATATTTTCATCCCCATATTAAAAAAAACCCAAAAATGCCATTTATATATGTAATTATATAATTGTAACATATTAAGGGATTGAACACTAAATTAAAAGTTGCATATATAGAGCGGTAGGTAGTGGACCATTTTCTAAATTTTGGGGTCCAGTGCTATAACTATGGAGATATTTAGGGAAACAAAATCCCCAAATTTCAGTTTAAACTTGAAACACATGCATTTGAAACCCTTATTTATGCAATTGCCTCACTGGTCCCCGTCCACTATACTCCATCCTTTAACTGATGTAGATCATCGTCCTCCAATTCATTGATGTCGATAACCGTCCTCCACGACTGTCATCCATCGATGTCTTCCATTTCCATCGACCATCGTTGGGCCAAGTATCAAACTCAGTCAACTTGCTTAATTTCTAGAAAAAAGTCAATCATCGGCTAGAAACGAGGTTATACAATGGCACGATTTCATAAGTGTCTTGGATTATACCATACTCTGAATTTTTTTTCCCGTTATTGTACTATTGTTTTTGTGGCTATATTTTTTTCATGTTACTGTTTTAACGTCGTCCATCCGCCATTGCTATTATGATTTTCATCATGCTTGGTAGTTGAATAACCACAACCCTAGTTCGATCAATTATTTTCTGTAGTTGTTCTCAAATGTGGTTCGATTTTTCATTTTGATGACGGATCAAGAAGACTCGAAAATGGAGTTAGGATGCTTTTTTGGTGACAACAAGCAATAGGAAGACCCAACGGTGCCCTGGAATCGAGTGCGAGCATCAAGTTTTGTAATGTATTTCATGTCATATCAATTTAGTCTACCAAACCATTTTCGTGTTGCTTGTAATCAGAACTTTGCTCATTATGTTCTTCTTCTTCTTCTTCTTTCTCTCTCTGTGAATTTTTTTGATAAAAATCATATGTATCCTATCGAGTTTTAGTATTTTTACCATAATCATTTAAATATCTTGTGGTCATCTATTTTACCATGATTCAAGAGTTCAAGTTATAGTAACTAATTGTAACAAATTTACCATATTTACTGTTCTAGGGTTGAAATTTGCCATGATAAATAAATTAAAAAATATTGAGGCCATATTTTTCATCATTTTCGAAGCTTGTAAATCAACAAATATTACTTTGGTATGTTTTACCATTTTGGTTAGTTTGGATTTTTCATCCATTGTTTTTTTTTTTACCATAATTTAATGCAACCGTGTTAAAATGATGGAGATCATGAGCCAGTAATCATGGTAAAAATGAAAAACAAATTAAAATATAAAATATGGTAAAATCAAGTAATCATGATAAAAATCAAAATAATGGATATCATGAGCCAATAATCATGGTAAAAATGAAGTACAACGCATAAAATATGGTAAAATTTGATTGCAACGACACTTATAATAAGATGTCATAAAATAATTTAAAAATCTGGAATTCAGTTTTTACCATGATACTTACATATTACATATTTTTACCATGATTACTGTGACCATTCGTAAGACACCTTCTAACTTATAGATTATTTGGTTTTTACCATGATACTTACATATTTTTAAGTTTTTTACCATGATTACTGTGTGATGATCTCTACCATTTTGATACGTTATAACAATATCCCATATTTAGTGATGTGTTTAAAATTCATAATTTTCAAATTTCATCCATTTGAATTAGGATGGCTTTTTGAATTTTTTTTTTGTTTCAAATTTCATTTTTTTAAGATGGAAACCAAATCAATGGGATTTTGGTTGCTTTGAATGTTTAAAATTTTTGAAGATATATCCAATCCTACTAATTTAGGATGGCAATATACACATACATATGGATATCTCATTAAAAGGGTAAGATAGAGAATTTACACTTTGAGAGGATGAAAACATAACTCCGTAAAACAAGGGGGATGAAAATCTAAATAGTATCCAAAAAAACGGATAATTATTTAATTACCTCTTAAGTCCATTCATTTATCGGTTGATGGGGATTACTGGAATACATATCAAAAAAATATTTGCAAGGTCAAGTGGTGCTTTTCACTTGCATGACGTCATATCAATTTTTTCTTGTTTTTTATTTCACATTTTTTTTTTTTCAAAACTAGACTAGATGCACAAAATCTCTAACTTTTTTTTTCCCCTCTCAGTAGGCGATAACAAAGCTATTATTACATACAAACAAACAAGCCCAATCAAAGAAAAAAGAAGGAAAAAAGGGGATTCAAGAGTCCATAAAGATCAAGATAAAGACAGTTGAGCTAATTTGATATTTTGACATTTTCGCCACAAAGAAGAGCTTTCGGATTTTCCTTCCTTCATATCTTTCGGAGATGAAGAAATTTCAAACTTCCTATAACATACCCGTTGCACACTTGCACTAAAAAAATTTGTTCACCCTCACCAAAAGAGGGTAACCAAAACCCTCACTCTTATTGGTTAAGAGGAGTGGTCCCTACCACTTTTAACCCAACCCAACCCAACTCAAGTTACTTGTATGCTTAATTTCAGGAAAAACCCCTAAATTCTTAATTTTCTTTACCGAACCCCTCACCTAAATTAGGGTTCGTAGGATTGCATGCGCTGCCCCGTTGCTTGGTTCCGTTGCTTGATTTTATAGGATGAACACATAAGATAGTTATTACGTTGATGACGATATTGCTTGATTTGATCGACCAAAGAAATTGATTATCAACCAAAAAGGATTGCATGCGCTGCCCCTTTTCACAATAAAAGTTCTCACAAAATCACAGTCAAGTATCTCTATTTCAAGGATTGCATGCGCTGCCCCGTTGCTTGGTTCCGGTAAATTACCTATTTTCATATTCAACGGACATAATGTAAGGTGATAAACAATTAATCCATGAAGATAAGATCTTTGCTCTTTCTTCAAAGTTTAATAAAAAATCTTATCTTCTTCCATCTCCGCATAATTCTTCAAAGCTTTCTCTCTATCAGCAATTTTTTCTTCTTCTAATTCAACCAATTTTTTCAAATTAAAGTTCCTCAAAATATTTCTCAAAAATAATTCAACCAATATAAACACTATCTCAAAAATATTTCTCAAAATATTTTTCTCAAAACTCTCAACCAAACAAAGTGTAGCAATCCTATAATTGTACCTTGGGGCTCATTTGGACGCCTGATTGGACAGTTGGATTGACAATCTTGGATTATTTAATCTTGGGTCCACACGTATAACTTGGTAAGGGAGTCAGGAGTCTATCTTTTATTTAACTTTTTGTATTTTTTTGGAAGGATTCACTATCTTTTTTAGAGATTTAGAGACTAAAATAGAGGTATGAAACTCTGTATCTGGATACTCAAAAGCAAATTTAGAACCAAATCTCTAAAACGTACAATAGATTCCTCCATAAAGCACAAAAATGTGAAAAAAAAAGGAGAGGGTAAATTGTAAAATTTTCCTTCCATGTGTCACAACCAATTCTGAAATAGAATTTAAATTGAAGATGATTTTTATGATTGCACCTGATGGCTCCCTTTACTAAAAGCAAAGTCCATCCACATGGAAAGGGTCTCCAAAAATATTAATACCAAGAATAGAGCAGTCGTACTATAGTAGCTGAGAGAAATTACTCCATGGAGTATTTTCCGGTAGATCTAGACATGGTGGTGGAGCCTACCTTGCAATATTTGACAAATCAATTGCACCTGCTCCTGCTGGTGCCTTTACTAAGGAGAAGTCCATCCACATGGAAAGGTGTATCAAGAATATCGTACTATAGTAGATGAGAGCAATTATTACGTGGAGTAATTTTTTAAGTAGATCTCGTACTATAGTAGATGAGAGCAATTATTATTGTTGATGAGAGCAATTATTAGGGCATCTTCAACCCAATAACCTCCATTCCTTCATTTTGGAGGATCAAAATATAATTTTATATCTAAAAAGTGAATTTGAAGGATTTCACTATTCATGTGAGCTCCAACCCAATAAGCTCCATTCCTCCTTTTCTCAAAACGTTGGCTTTATTATTGGAGGGTGAGGACAAAAAGAGGACATAAGAGGAATTTGAAAAGGATGAATAGTGAAATGGAGGTGACCCTCCATAGTTTTTTTATCCTCCATATTTGGAGGGTGAAAAACAATCCTCCAAAATGGAGGGAGAAATGGAGGATGGGTTGGGGAGAGGTCTTCCTCTAAAATGGAGGAATGAAGGCAAAAATAGAGTTATGGAGGGTGGGTTGAAGATGCCCTTACGTGGAGTAATTTTTTTAGTAGGTCTCGTACTATAGTAGATGAGAGTAATTATTACGTGGAGTAAGTTTTCATTAGTGAGGGGTTTAGAAAAGAGAATTAAGAATTTAGGGGCTTTTCCTGAAATTAAGCATATAAGTAACTTGAGTTGAGTTGGGTTGGGTTAAGAGTGGTAGGGACCACTCCTCTTAGCCAATGATAATGAGGGTTTTGTTCACCCTCTTTTGGTGAGGGTGAACAAATTTTTTTCCTATAATTTGGGTGTTTTTCTCCTTGAGACGTACTAAATTCTCATAAATGGGCCTTGGACGGGAAGTCTTACCAATCTCAATAAAGTCCTCAAAATTCCGGCCATAACGTTTTTGTTCGTTTCTCTGTTTAGTTTTAGTTTTGATGACATCATCATTTCTCTCATTTCTCTCTCAATCTCTCTCCACTCATTACACCTGCTGACATCATCAGAACTGAACTAAACTATCTAACCAAACACAGCCAACAAATTTTAAAAGCTATAGAGTCAATCATAAATGGTTGAGACACATGATTTGATTTGCTCTTGTTTGGTTTGGTTTGCTTTTTCTTTGCAGACTTTTTTTCCCCAAATTGCAATGATCAGAATTGTAAGTTGTATCTTTTCCATTTTATGGTATGAATGAAAATTGCAGTACTACGGCATAGTTTTCCAAAAAATTTTAGCAACTCAGTTGCTAAAATCAACCATGATTTTAGCAAATGAGTTCAGCAGGTGCAAAAATCATGGTTTTGAAATAAAAAAATGAAGTGGTTTCGTGTATCGTTTTTCGATTTTTTTAGCACCAAATTAAAGTACTCCTCGTGTATTTTAATTCGGTGTGAAAAATAAAAAAATAATACACAGAAACACTTAATTTTTTTATTTGAAATACCATGATTTTAGCACCTGCTAAACTCATTTGCTAAAATCATGGTTAATTTTAGCAACCGAATTACTAAAATCAAACGAAAAACTTAGCCTCAATCCTAAAAGCAAGTCTTCTCAAATAATCAAAAGTCAAAAACTTCACCTATCCAACTGTCCAACTGTCCAGAAAGCTAGATTTCATACGTAAAATTAATTCAACTGTCCAAAAAGTAAGTCTTTTTTTTTGTTTTTTTGTGGAAAAGCTCGGGTTGCCTTGCATAGTAAAATTAATTTCAGTGTATCCATTCCCTTGACAGATGCCCTTTTTTCCCACTTTGCTTCATGAACTAAAATTTGTTGCACTTTTGACCATAAAACTTGGTACACGTTTTCAATGCCCCACCACCAGGCACCAGCCGCCAATAATTCGACAGTATGTGTTGGGGCCGCATGTTAATACGCCTGGTCCTGACCAATATTTGATAGGGACCAAATCAAATACCCAAGAGACCTGCCAGGCTAGCATAGCTGGCAAGGTCACCCCACCTCCTCCGTGGAGGCCTGGGTTCGAGCCCCGCGAGGGGCGTGGCTAGACTAACCAACTAACACTACTAACCCCCCTTTCCCGCTAATGTATATTGACTGGCCAAAAAAAAAAAAAAACATCAAATACCCAAGAGTATACTCTCCATACTCTTTTTAAAGAAAAGTGAGAAAATAGACAAGGAATTTTTTTTTAAAAAAATGGAGAAACTTAAGAGATAAGAGGGGAAGTGAGAGAAAGGGTGAGAAGAAGTACTATCAAACGTAGAGTGTGAGAAGAAGGATATTGAGCAACAAAGAAGCATCTCACCAAACGTCAATGGATCTATTCTTCAGATTCTCTAATACATTTCATCTTTTAGGTTTAGGGTTTTTGAAAACCAACTCTACCACTAAGAGCTCGACCACCACCACAATATAGTACGGGGACAACTAACACCAGTTACTGAAATGTACCACTCCAATCCCTTTTTCAATCACTGAGACCTTCTCTCTTTAACTTTCTCCCTTGAACCAGATCTAGGGTTTTCTCCTGGGGGGGAGGGGGCGCCTCTCCCCTCTTCCTCTTCTTCCATGTCCGTTTGTTGGTGTATCCCTTTTCAGATCTGCTTGTTTTTAGGCGGTGATGGGCAACTTGTACATCACCGGCGTTTTCTAAATCTGGTTTTCCTACTCCGGTGGCGGCATGTGGGTTGAGTTTTAGCCTAGTTTTCTGTTTCTCCGACTACCTTTGCTAGTTTGGTTTTTCTTGTTACTGGTCTGTTAGTGCAGATTCGGTGGGTGACGGTGATGGGAAATAACTTTTGTAGCTTTGTTGGTTTTTGGTTCGTGCTTGTTGTTCCCTGGATTTGGTCTGTACTCGCCGTAGTTGCGAGGGCTGTCGGGTGTGCCAACAAACTTTGTTTCCTGTGACCAGAGACTGTCATGCCAGCGTAGTCTTGTTCGGAGTGTCATCCGGCTCTCCTCCATGGTATTGAGATCTTGTTTCCAAGTGATCAATACGGCGTTTTGACCGGCGTTAGCTTATACTTTCCAGATTCAAGAAGAAGTTTTCCTATGTTTGCTCTTTGTTATCCTTGTCTGGTATTGCTGCTAGCCTTGGGGGATTGGTTGCATGATTTGCAACTCCTCGTGCCCCGCACCCCTGAGTCGGTGAGAAGCGAGTCGTTAATATGACTCATGTTCGCACTTTGGGCATTAATCTGGCCTCTTATTTGCTATGTAGGCTCTAGTTGTAATTTCCTTTCACTGTATCTGTTGGAAAACTTTGTAAGCACCGGATGACTTATTTGAAATACAGTTATGCTGATCCAAAAAAAAAAAAAAAAATACTAACCCTAGCTAAAAACCCAACTAAGTGCACCATTCAAAGTGCATGGCCCAGGACTTGTACCTGGTCAATATGGACCTCTTGCCATATAAGTTTCAAACGATTATCTCTAAGAGTCCGTTTTTGGGGAGGACATAGTAAATGAGTTTTTACTTCAATAAGGACATCAACTTTTTCTTTAATGCCAAAAGGACAAATTATCTAGTTTTGTCCTTGAGCCCTCAAAATTTTTCTATCAATGTGTTGGAGGCATTAAAATAAGTTAAGCTGGACTAAACACCATTTAAAACCCCAAACTTGACTTTTAGACCAATTTTCTGTATCTCTAAATACTCCTGATATTGTTAGGCTTTATTGTTATATCATAAACTGACAACACTAATGAGATACGGGTGGAAGCTAATAGGACTATATTTCTTTTGTGAACAATTAGGAAAGTATAAGTTTTTGCAAATTTAGGATAGCAGAAAGGTGCAAAATGAAACTTGCAATCAAAGTGGTACTGACCAAGCAATTTCCGTCAATACATTGACGTACAGTCTTCCTGGTGTTGGGATATTGAAAATGTTAAGTTCCAGGACCAAAGCGAGAAGTTTTTAACTTTGATTTGAAACTTGAAAGTGTAAAAGCCAGTTGACAGTATACGTGCAAAGTAAAATTGACCCAAGATTTATAATTCCATAGGAGAAAATGCATCAACATATCTCTCTCATCGCATTATTAAGGCCCAGTTTTCCAAAAGATTTTAGCACATCGCATTATTAGCCCATTAGGTAGGGTTCATTTTCATTTCTTAACGAACCGATTAGGACATCTCAGAGTAAATATTCCTACGAAAATGCTAAAAGAAACTCGGTGGAAGTTAAGGTTTAAAAATTGTATTGAAATGTGTAAAAAGAGTATAAAAATGGATGAAACTGTATTGAAAAGAATGTAAAAAGTACATTGAAAGGTGTGTACCCAGTCGCTGAGTGAAAGAAAGGGTGTAAAAAGTATATTGAAAGGTGTGCTTTTTTTTTTTTTTTTGTCTTTTCTTGTGGTCAATGAGAGCTTTGTGGGCTTCCGTTAGTATGACACATATTCATAACCCCAGCATCGAAAATATGACGTGTCGGTGTTCCTCGACCACCCGAAAGTTTTCCACAGTGGTGGGGCATAGCTCTCCAAAAACTTATCCAAATAAGAGTCCGTAAAAGCAGGCAGAGTTCAATTACGAAAAACAAATCGGTTCTTTTCTTCTAGAAAAGGTTACATGACTGTTCATGTCACGACTTCAAACTTTCAAAGTCTAAACTCTGACGTTTGTTTGCTAATTCAAATAAGCAAACTTGATCATGAACATGGTCCTCCTTCACCTCATTCTCCTCTCCCTCTTTGCCTCACTCTCACTCTCCACCAAATTCACCGCCGCACTCGACACGCTATCCCTGAACCAAACACTCGCTGATGCCGCCGGCGGAACACTAGTTTCAGCCGGTGAATCCTTCGAGTTGGGCTTCTTCTCTCCACCAAACTCCGAAAACCGTTACGTGGGAGTATGGTTCAAGCAAGTCTCACTACGAACCCCAATTTGGGTTGCCAACAAAAACGACCCACTGACAAATTCATCTGGTGTCCTCACAATCACCCCCACTGGCAACATAATCCTCATCTCAAACCAAACAAATCCCATTTGGTCCTCAAATTCAACAATATTGTCAGCCAGTACTCCTGTTTTGAGACTCCTAGACACAGGCAACCTTGTTGTGGTCAATACCAATACAGGGAATTACTTATGGCAAAGCTTCGATTACCCATGTGATACGTTAGTACCAGGGATGAAACTGGGATGGGATCTTTCAAAAAACCAAGAGTGGTACTTAACGTCGTGGAAGAGTTTGCAAGATCCATCCACGGGGGATTTTACATACAGGGTGAACCCCCGCGGCCTCCCTGAACTAGTCCTTCGCGAAGGATCAACAATCCGGTACCGAAGTGGACCTTGGGACGGTGTTCGTTTCGGTGGAGGTCCTCCACTTAAAGAGAACACCGTCTTTAGTCCTAGTTTTGCATTCAACGAAAGTTTTGTCTACTATTCCTTTGTCAACATTGATGATAATATCATTTCAAGGTTTGTGGTGAGCCAAACAGGAGGATCAATTCAACACCTCACATGGAACCAGGGGAGCGGCAAGTGGGTCGTTATAGTAACCCTGCAAGCGGATACATGTGATACCTATGAACTTTGTGGATCTTATGGGATTTGCAACGTAAACGAGTCGCCTATTTGTCATTGCGCTGATGGGTTTGTACCGAAATTTCCGTTGGCGTGGAAGAGGTTGGATTGGACAGGTGGGTGTTTGGCAAAGACTGAGTTGAATTGTAGTGTGGCAGCGGGGTTTAGGAAGTTTTCCAAGCTGAAATTGCCGGAAACGTCCTATTTTTTGGTGAACAGGACCCAGGTAAGTCGGGTGGATTGTGAAGAGGCTTGTTTGAAGAATTGTTCTTGTATGGGTTTTGCTCAAACAGAAGTTAGAGGATGTGTGGTCTGGTCGGGTGATTTGCTTGATATGAGAGAGTACAATGAAGGTGGACAGGACTTGTATATTCGGATGGCTGCTTCTGAACTCGGTAAGTGCATGATTCACAAGAAATGGAAATTGCATAAACACACACTGCATCCACCACAAAATCACTGTGCTTGAGGCTCGGATCGTTAAGGCCCCGGCTCAGCTCAGTTCTTTTAAGTGAGCCGAGCTCGAGTGCGTTAGCAGTAGCTCGGGCCGTGGACATAATTGCGGGTGGGATCCACAATACTATTGAGTGAACCGTTGATGTGCTATACTGCTGTGTGTGTGTTTATCACGCTTCATCATTAATTTTATAACCTCATTACTTCTTTAGATGCTAAACGCAATGCTTCATTCTTTTCTTCTGTTAGATTAGATATAAAATGTGAAAGACCCAGAACACCGTTTTCGTAATGAGACAACAAGTCAACTTCTTTTTTGCCCTATTTTCAGAACAATATTTGAAGTCACAACAGTCTCATGGGAAGAAGGGCAAGGTGGCAGCTATAGCGGCCTCTGTTACTGCAGCTTTACTTCTCACATTCTGCTTATCTTGTTGGTTCGTGGTGAAGAAAAGAAAAGGTAAACAGAAATTTCAATCTTTAGTCATCTTAATTTCTTACCTAATGGTTAAAGAAGACTTATGTCGACGTCACATTGACTCCTCGTTGTTTTTATCCATCTAGTCAAAATCCTTCTTTTCTCGTTCATCTTTCTAGAATTTGAAATGAACAGTTGTTGTTTAATAGTCAAGTACCCGTGTGAATTAGAGTAGACGAATTCTCACGTGATTGACCTTAAGGAGGTTGAACAAGGCGCAGTTTCTTATCGTAACCAAACAGTGAGACAAAAAATTTCAACAAGCATGTAGATCAAGTGGTAACCTTAATGGATTTCGGAAATGAGAAGATAATGTCCATGGAATGGTTAGATTCAAAAAACATCAACGTCAACAAAAAAATCTACACAATTACGCGTTGTATAACAAGTGAACTAATCAAATCATGTCACCAAGCCGGCTTTCTTGTTCATTTTGTCGTTCACGTTTCACAGTTCTTGTAAAACATCGAATTTTACAGGTTTAACTTCTCCATTGCATTTTACTCTCTCTTCTCAAATTGTCAAACCAAGCAAGTAGGACTTTGTAGCCGATTGCATTTTGCCTAACTTGCTTTTTGTGCTCAATGACAGAAACAAGAGAAGAAAAAAATTTATTATTTAGTCCCTACAATACAACATCCCTTGAAGCTTCCTCAATGGGAAAACACTTTGATGGAAGTGGCACAAATGCAGAATTACCATATTTTGACCTAAGCATCATTGTCTCAGCCACAGACAACTTTTCATTGGCCAACAAGCTTGGCGAAGGTGGATTTGGCACCGTGTATAAGGTACACTTTAAGCTGGAAAGCCTCACACGATTACATATCTTACTTGTGATTGTGTATATTTGAATATGGAAGATGATAAAATAGCACATAGAGTGTCGATAAGGTTGTAGAATTGTGCTAGTATTTGTCAAATGTGTGCTCAAATATGTAGTGCATTGAAATATGGAAGTGTGCATAAGAAATATCTGACATTTTGTTTACCTTATTGACAATCCTAATCAGCAGTTGATTCCAGGACGATTTGAACATTGTCTAAGCTTAGCATGCACTGATTAAATGCAGGGTCGGCTACATGATGGAGAAGAAATCGCGGTCAAAAGGCTAGCGAAGAATTCAGGACAAGGGGTAGAGGAATTCAAGACTGAAGTTACACTGATTGCCAAACTGCAGCATAGGAATCTAGTGAGGTTGTTGGGATATTGCATTCAAAGAGAGGAGAAAATGTTGATATATGAGTACTTGCCAAACAAAGGCTTGGACTCTTTTGTCTTTGGTATGCAATACTTTCCTAGTTAGGTTCATTTTTTGCTACTTATGGAATTATTGCTTCGGCAATGGTGGATGAGCTTGGATTTGATTAGAACTAACTTTCAACTTTTGTCCAGATCGAACAAAAAGCTCATTTATAGATTGGAAAACGCGCTTCAACATCATTTTGGGGATTGCTAGAGGACTATTATACCTTCACCAAGACTCTAGACTAAGGATAATCCATAGAGACCTAAAAGCCAGCAATGTGTTACTAGATGCCGAAATGAATCCAAAAATATCAGATTTTGGTATGGCTAGAATATTCGGAGGGAACCAGATCGAAGCTAATACAAACAGGGTGGTTGGAACATAGTAAGTGAATGTCCATTCTGCATTTTTGTTGGGATACAAAGAAAGATGCAAGGAAGCCATTAAACTGTAATGCTTGTTTGACATTTGTGGTTGCAGTGGCTATATGTCACCTGAATATGCAATGGAAGGGCTATTTTCGATAAAATCTGATGTTTTCAGCTTTGGGGTTCTGCTCTTGGAGATCATTAGTGGCAGAAAGAACAGCAGCTATTATAAGGACAATTTTGTGAATTTAATTGGGCATGTACGTATATAGGTGTATACATTTGTCAAATTTTCTTAGTATTCATGGAAAATCCTTTAGTTAACAAATCTCCTAATGATTAAAATAACAATTTTATTACACAAAAAAAAAAAAAGAGAGATGGTCAATGCCAACAACAGACGGGTTTCCTTCTAATTTTGGTATACTCTTTTGTTTTAATTCTGGAATTATATCATTTTGTAATAAAACCCCAATAAGATTAACTTTAAAACTGAGGGCTTTCCTTTAATGATGGTATTGTTGTTCACATATCGTTTGTTTCAGGTTTGGAGCTTGTGGAATGAAGGCCGGGCCGAGGAATTAGTTGATTCAACAATGAGCGAATCATATTCAGATAAAGAAGTTCTGAGGTGCATTCACATTGGTCTGTTGTGCGTGCAAGAATCAGCCAATGATAGACCAAATATGTCGGATGTTGCTTTCATGTTGTGTAACGAAACAGTACTTACTCCCCCTAAGCAGCCCGCATTCATCTTTAAAGGAGCTGACAGCAGACCGGAGACTTCCTCATCGGCAAGTCTTGGAGCAGTTTCTGTGAATGATGTTACGATGTCTGCGATTCGAGGTCGATAGGAGCTGAAAGATTATGTAGATGTGTTTTTGCTTGATCTTTTACCAAAATGTGATGTCTTTAGAATTCGTTTCTGTCAAGAATATTTTTTGTGGTGTGTGTAATGGTATATGTACGTAGTCATAGAGGACGTGTCTGTAGCCTCTTTTACATTCTTTTATGGTGAATGAGAATTCCTTTGAAACCAACAAACTTACATAGAGTCGAGGAACGCACACCTTCCAATTACATAAAAATCAATTGAACAAGATATAGCAAAAGCGTCATGGGCAATTTTCCAGGAATTGCAAATCACAACACTAAGAGGGGACTGCTTTACGTAGATAAATTGGGAGACCTTAATGCAAGTGTTAAAACAGATCTTTTCAAGGACACTAAAGGTAGACTTGTGGATGCCCTAAAAAAATGCTGCAATTCCTTTCATAGGATAAAACTGTGTCAAAGAATTGAATGAGCCTAACAGCGTCGACCAAAGTTGATGGTAGCAGCTGAGGTCTGGAGAGGCCATAAGGGTCAACTGAGACTTGGCCAATAAACTTCATCTCCCACGGTGCTTAGTGGGAATTGACCGCTCGGTCACGGTATCCGCCGAAGGGATTTGGAGTCAGGGGATAAGTGCTCAAAAGAACGCCTCCGACTAGCCTCTCACTAAGTATTACTTCGGCAGGTGGCTCCTCAGCAGCACCATACATGCTCTTTAAGGTATCCGGCAACCATCTACTCCGCCGAGGGACTGTAGACTCCTCCGAAGGGCTGAAGACCACCTGGAGACGTCAGCCAGGCTTTCGAGTAACTGGCTTAGCTGAAGTTACCCTCCGAGAGGGAAGAAACGAAGTGTGGACGGTGATCCGAGGGCTAAGGGCTAAGGATGCTAGCCGAAGAAAAAGGTGTCGCCGAGGACCCTTGGAGCCGTCCTGGAAATGGGTAGGTGGTGATGTGACAAGTGATAGATGGGATTGAAATGGTGTCAGGCGGCGTCAGGATGTTGCGCTCGAGGCGTCTGGTGGACCACGTGACGGACCGGGGGAAACCCGAGAGTTGTTGAGCGTTCAGACAAACAAGTAGGATGACATTAGCCGGAGTGGCGAAGTACTCATGGCTGGCTCAGGAAAGGACGGCGCGTGGGAGACACGGTTAGTGTAATGGGAAAGCTTCCCTTTGCCTATAAAAGGGAAGCTCCCCCACTAGATCAGGCGTTCCTCTTCTTTTTTTCTCTTCACTCCTCTCTCTCCAAAAATATATACCATTTCTTACTTTTCCGGCCACATTTCTCACTGCCGGTGATTTACTGGACCGTCGAAGTGCCTTCCCGGACCACCACCATCCGAGCGAGGCGTAACGCGGTTGTTACTTGTGCAGGTCTCACTCTCAGGTGGATCCCCCGTATCTTAAGTTGTCCTCATCCTTTTGATTGTCCTTTTTATTCGTTCCACAAGGCTCAAGGAGGTGCAACGGAGAAGCGAGCCCCACAATGCAACGCTGTAGGCAAACGACGGAGGGACCAACCATATGACTTCGTCTAATGTGATCAACATAGCACATGTAGTTACTCCTATATGGTAAGAATCCAGATTGATTTTCCCCATCGACGGAAATTGCAAATGTAAACAAAAAGGGATGAAAAGTTGTATTTTGTTGAAGAGAAGGCTAGCATTATAATGACGTGAAGAATTTACTGAAGGAATTACAATACTGCGATTTCTAACTAAAGGAAGAAAGAAGGTTTTGCGCAAAGTATAAAGTAAACAGTACTTAGAAGGAAACCTGGTTTGAAACGAAATGGATCTGATCTAGGAAAATATTGAACTTAATTAGAACATAACGAGCAAAAATATGAAGAAAACAAAACAAAAAACTAAAGAATGATTCTATAGGGTACTTTATGGTTTCTGCGTTTCCATTTTCAAGATTTTCAAGTTCATGTCCTAACATGTGTTCGGTCAAGAAAACAAACAACCACACAAGCACACACGAAAGCAGAGTGATTATTCAGTGTCCCTGGAGTCCCGTGAGCGGTGAGGCTGACTTATTGGCCAAAGGGATGAGAAAACGAAGTTGGCAGTTTTGGTTGATTTTTAATTACAACTGTTAGCAAACCGAGTCAAATCTATCAGCCCCACTCACCATATTGTTGTGACCAATATTTTCAACCACTTAAGAATGGTAGGACCGTAGGAGGAACATTGTACTGGACAAAAAATGGATTGGTTGACTTTTCTCAATAAATTAATTTGTACCATTTCATAGTGGTGCTAAAGCTTTTCTCCCTGCACAGTTGATGGGTTCTGATTGTTGAGAACATTGTACTGGGTTGGCAAAAGCGTTTTGATATAATAGCGGTATTGTTTGAGGACTTCTCTATCTTCATCGGGATCCAAGATTGAGAATAATTCATATGGATCTGAAAGCTAGCAACATTTTGCTGGACAACGACATGAATCCTAAAATTTCAGACTTCGGATTGGCGAGAATTTTTGGAGATGATCAGTCTGAAGAAAATACAAATAGGGTACTTGGAACTTAGTAAGTACATCCCCGTCATCTCTCCCCTTCCATTATTCTTATCTATAGTTCATTTCATCTGATGCATTTCCATCTCATTTTGTTGTATGTAGTGGCTATATGTCTCGAGAATATGCAATAGATGGACTCTTCTCAGTGAAATCTGATGTGTTTAGCTTCGGTGTGTTGGTTTTGGAGATTGTGAGTGGCAAGAAGAACAGAGGATTTTACCATCCTGATCATGACCTCAACCTTCTGGGACATGTGAGTGCAAAAATTCTACTTTGCCGGTATATGAGAAAACATTTTCATTGTGATTGGGAATAATTTTTCGAATTCGTGTTTGCTTTAGGCATGGAAACTATGGAACGAAGGAAAGCCCATGAATCTAGCAGATGCTTTGATGGATAGTCCGATCCCCACATCAGAAGTGGTAAGATGTATCCAAATGGCGCTTTTGTGTGTGCAACACCGTCCTGAAGACAGACCGACAATGTCAGTCGTGTTGTTAATGATAGATAGTGAAAATGCAACCCTGCCCCGTCCTAAACAACCTGGGTTCTACTCAGAGAGGTATAATCCTGGGACAGATTCATCATCAACTGGTAGAATTCCTCTCGCTTCAAACGAAGTAACATTGTCAATGCTTCACGGTAGATAGATGGGATTCTTGTCCTAAAACCTTGTAAAGGAACTTCTGCAGAAACTACTGGGTTTAAGTAATTTCATCTTTGCTCCACCAAACTCCGAAATTTGTCCTTAAAAGCATAATGATACCATGGTAATGAAGAAAGAGCACGTGAAATTAAAGATCAAAGACTCCGTTTGGACACCTATTGTAAGTTCCTAATCGACAGGGAAATAAGTAACTAAACATCCATATTGAGGCCATGCTCTTCCTAAATTATTTTGGGTTTTTTTTTCCCTTGTAATCCAACAAAAAAGGGCCCTAGTAGAACCTAGGACCTAGGAAGCATGTGTACGGACGGGTACATTGATACATCGAAACCTAAAAAATGTAGCGTACGAATACTGCTACAACAAATGTAATTCGGAAATTTAGACGATTTATTACAGGTAATACTTACACTTTAAATTTTAAAAAATAGTTAAGTGACCAATAATGCTATGGGTACACCAAACTTGCACTGCACATGCACACCAAGGTGATGGGGCAAATGAAATGATGAGCTTCTCCTTATCTGACACATCACCGTGGTGTGATGTGGGGTGCAAGTTTGGTGTACCCATATCATTTTCTGCTAAGCAATGTGACTTGGGCAATGAGGAGTCCAACATCAAATTATATTTTAGTGCCCTAACTACAAATTATAGTTTAATAGATTTTAGGTACATTTTTTTGAAAATCTCATAAAATGAACATTTTATGGAGGGTGATAAAATGGAGTTGTTTTCCCAGCTAAAAAAATGTAGTGGTTTTCCTATAGATTCTAGGAGGATTTTATGAAAATCTCATAAAATCACTTTTACATTTTATTTGTTCAAACTGGAGTGTCAAAAAATGTGAGATTTTATGAAACAAAAATCTGTTAAAGAACGAAGTACAAAAGAACCTCTAGACCAAAATCATTATTGTACAATCTTTTTCGTTTTCGGTATAGCTTGATATATTGTAAGTGCTTTTGGAAAAAATATTGTATAGTGGGCGGGTACCACGTGGCCAAGTCTACGTGGTGCCCAAACGCTGCATCTCTCTCCCTTTTCTCTCTCCATAATTCGGACCTTCCAAATCTGAAATGGATAGCTGGATGTGCAGCGCGGGGTACCACGTGGTACCCTCTCGGCACCGAAAACTCGTTCGTGCTTTTGAGATATGTTAAATGTCAATGACAAAATTTTCTATAAATTTTCTCCATTCATGTATTTTGAAAAATAACAATGTTCGCTTTTTTTAAATGATGCAGGACAAGATCGCAGGAATATTATATTTTGGAAACTTTTATTAGTAGTAGCAATTCTGATTTAGTACTGCCTGTTTAGCACAATTCTAGTTTCCTATTTTGTAGTTTTCTAGAGTTTTATTTCCTTATTTTTAATTCCTTATTTTGTTTTGCTTGGTCCCTACACCAAGTTATACTCTTGGTGGCCAAGTATTACCATATTAGTTAGGCCTACTACTAGTATAAATAGGGGTGTAAGCCTATGGCATATGCAGCTTTTAATCAATTATAAATCAGAGTTATTCTCTTTCTTCTTGTGGATTCAAGAAACCTCGTGGATTCGAGATCTATCATCGTTTGAAC
This sequence comes from Vaccinium darrowii, assembly GCA_020921065.1. Taxonomy (NCBI): domain Eukaryota; kingdom Viridiplantae; phylum Streptophyta; class Magnoliopsida; order Ericales; family Ericaceae; genus Vaccinium; species Vaccinium darrowii. Next base: position 22,248,426 of record CM037156.1, read on the forward strand.
TAGTACGCTAACTAGTTGCTCTGATACCACTTGACGCAGCGGAATTCACGAGAGAATAGTTAGCGTACTATTCCAAACGAGATAGGTTCTCGAATCCACGAGGTTTCTTGAATCCACAAGAAGAAAGAGAATAACTCTGATTTATAATTGATTAAAAACTGCATATGCCATAGGCTTACACCCCTATTTATACTAGTAGTAGGCCTAACTAATATGGTAATACTTGGCCACCAAGAGTATAACTTGGTGTAGGGACCAAGCAAAACAAAATAAGGAATTAAAAATAAGGAAATAAAACTCTAGAAAACTACAAAATAGGAAACTAGAATTGTGCTAAACAGGCAGTACTAAATCAGATTTGCTACTATTAATAAAAGTTTCCAAAATATAATATTCCTGCGATCTTGTCCTGCATCATTAAATACTCATTGTCCTTTTGAACCCAGAGTGGCACGTTCCACTCCCCCATCGTACGAGAAAAACTTGGGTTCAAATAGGGTACGGCTGAGGTGGGGCCCGATCCCGCATCTCAGCCGTCTAAAATGTTTTGTACGGCCCAAATTTCTCCATTCCTCTCTCTTCTCTCTTCCCTTTCTCTCTCATTTTTCTCTCTCTAAAATCAGGACCATCCAAAAAACTTTTGGATTGCCGGGATACGTGCTCAAGTTTTTCTCCCCTCTTACCCTTTGTCCCTGTACTCAGAGCGAGTGGCATATGAAACTAGAAGATAGAAACAATTGGCCAATCATCAAATAAGAGCATCATTATCAAGCTCAACAAATTTTGGACCAAATTTAACATCAAAGCCACCTTTTATACTTTAGCAAATTACTTTTTCAAAAACTTATAGAATCATACTACTCTCTATTCTAAATTGTACTATATTAAACTAAGGCTGGTTTTGCTAACACAACCTTTAACACAAACTTTGACACAAAATCTCAGCCTTTGAAATGAATGACTATGATTAAAACATTAATGCTGCAGTCTCTCTCACCTCTCTCCTCATCTCACCCAATTCTTTTCTCTTCCCCACCAATCCAAAATCACGTTCTCTCTCTGTCTCTCTCTCTTCATGTATATAATCTGTATAATTGGGACAAATGAACCTCATTATTTTTTTGACAATTTTGGGAGATAAAACTTCAACTTTCATTTTTTAACCGAATTCTCCGATCCAGTACTACAATGTTTTGTTAAAAAAGACAACTAATCTCATTTTCTTTTTTCTTCAAAATCTTCCCCATTCAAATTTACATTTAATGGTGGGACAAAAAACAAAGCAAATGTGGTAACAAAAAATTAGTAATTATCAAATATATGAAATTGATATAGCATACAACGAATTGTCAAATATGACGCTGGAATTGTGAAACAATGGACCAATTCACATCATCAATCAAACAGACTTCTCACGTCCAAAGATAACCAATGAAGTATATTGGGTATTTGGGTTCTCATACGCTCATAAAGTCACATACAATTGCTAAATCAAAACCATAGTGGGTTTGTAACAGTCCCTAAAATGGCCCAGATTTCGCATTCAAAGTTAGATAGGGCCAGAGTTGTCGACGTGGAGCCGCCAAGGGTCGTCGATAGGGGAGTGGGATTAGAGGGTTTAATGAAATACAGAGAGAGAGAGAGAGAGAGAGAGAGAGAGAGATTTTGGATTGGTGGGGAAGAGAAAAGAATTGGGTGAGATGGAGATACGAGTGAGAGAGAGTGCAGCTTCAATATTTTAATCCCCACCATTCATTTCTGAGATCTTGTGTCAAAATTTGTGTTAAAAGTTGTGTTAGCGGAACCGGCCCCATTAAACTATTCTTTGTTTCTACTTATACTTTTCTATTCAAATATCTTTCTAAATTTTTTGTATTCTTATATTTTTTAGTTTCAAACAAAGAAATTATTCTTATTCTTATCTTTCTTTATTTTTAATGTTACGTGTCTTGTAATTTTAATTTGAAAGTAAATTGGGTCATGGTTTAAGATTATTCTTAATTTTCTATAAACCAATCGAAGAATTGGCCACAAATATTATTTGCAAAAAAATAATATTGCTATGGTGGCATGTACATTTTATTATTTTGGCAAATAATACTCCTACAAAATAAAAAGGTGATTAAATCTATTATTTTAATGACTGAATATAGTATAAAATATTAGTTGTTAAGTGAATAGTGACTTACTTAAAAAGAGAGACACTGTTGCAAAAACAAAGTAGAGATAACCTTTGTTGAGGCTGATGATGCAACAATGTTTTGTAAGAGCAAGTGCACAAGACAAGCTAAACCTCTGTTTTTTGCTATTTTATCTCACAAATCACAAAAATTGTGCTGCACTAGACAAGCCAAAAGGGAAGGCAAAATATCTTTGGTGGCTTGGGCTCGGCATCAATAGCCAGACACTGTTGAGAAGCAATTGTATTTTAAATCATTCTTTACTCTCTCTCTCTCCTCTCTGTCATCTTCTATTCTCTTTCTCTCCTCTTTGTCTCCTTCTCTTCTCTCTCATTATTACTTTGCATTATTTTATTGGGATACCTTTACATTTAGAGAGGATTGGTGTAGTAAGAAGGACAAGTGGGGATAGAAAAAATACAAATTTGCATTATTGAGGAGCATTTATAGCTATCTATTGGTGCACTTGCTCTAATATTTGACTTGCTATAATAGCTAAAAGTGGTTTTGCTCATCCTAATGAGGATGCTTTTAATGTTTCAACAACTTCGTCTTACATTTCGTTTCAACCTCACCAAAGGAGAAAACAGAGGAGCTCACGAGTGGCTCACTTCTTCCTCAAAAAGAACAACTGAGGAAAACAAAATCACTTCAACCACACCCATGTCTCATGAAACTACGATCTTCTGTTCCATTTTCCTACTTCTTCAATTCCAGTTCCAATTCTGCACCCCCACCGACATCATAAACACAACCCAATCCCTCAAAGATGGAGACTTGTTAATCTCCAGCAATCAAAACTTTGTCCTGGGCTTCTTTACCCCCGGAAAATCAACAAACCGGTACCTCGGAATATGGTACAACAAGGTTTCTGAACAAACCGTTGTTTGGGTTGCCAACAGAGGCGACCCAATCAACGACACATCCGGTTCCCTCTCGTTTGACAACCCGGGAAACCTCGTCATAACCGAACTACTAGAACAATCCGGTCTGGTCCACAAATGTTTCGAATCCGATACTGGTGAAAAACTCGTCGGCTCAGATATTAGATACAGGAAATTTGGTGTTGCTTGATAGCAACAGAGTAGTTGTGTGGCAAAGCTTTGATTATCCTACGGATACTGTGCTTCCCTACTTGAGATTTGGTGTGGACCGAAAATCCGGTCTGAACCTGTTCGTGACGGCTTGGAAGTCACGTGACGACCCGGGACCCGGTGAGTACTCTTTAAAAATGGACCTTAAAGGGTCTCCGCAGTTGTTTCTGTACAAGGGTTCGGGTGTGTTTTGGCGGGCGGGTTCCTGGATTGGGCGCAGGTGGAGTGGTATACCCGACATGACACCCAACTTCATATCCAACATCAGTTACGTCGAAAATCAGGATGAGGTAACTTTGGGTTATTTTATCTGTAATGCCTCGATTTTCTCAACATTGGTACTGAACGAATCCGGGATGCTCCAAAGGCTGACATGGCACGATAACAAGCATCGGTGGGTCCTGTTTTTTTCAGCCCCAAAAGACCAATGCGACTCCTACAATTACTGCGGCCCGAACGGAAACTGCGACCCGTATAACGCAGACACGGATCAGTTCGACTCCAGGTGCCTCCCCGGGTTCGAGCCCAAGTCGACAAATGACTGGTACTTGAGGGACGGGTTGGGTGGGTGCGTAAGGAAGCGGGGCGGGCACACTTGCGGGAACGGAGAGGGTTTCGTGAAGGTAGCACGTGCGAAGGTGCCGAACACGTGGACAGCATTGTGGGGTTGAAAGAGTGTGAGTTAGAGTGCTTGAGGAACTGCACGTGCAATGGGTATGCGAGTGCAGATATTTCTCATGGGGACGATGGGGGCGGGCGTGTGGCGTGGTTTGGGGATTTGATCGACTCCAGAGTGTTTTCAAGTGGGGGCGAGGATTTATACATTCGGGTTGATGCGGTCGAATTTGGTATGCAATCAATTTCAGCTCTTAATTGTGTGTTTTTTTTTAGCAAACTCTTAATTTTGTGTGTTTGCTAAATGATTTAGTAAGTTATTAAGAGCATCGTCAATGGCCTAATCAACAATCAAAAGTTGGTTATCCATTCAGAGTCTGTTAAAATTTGGAATGTCACGTTGAGAGTTTGTTTATCATAGTAAAAAACAATAGACCCTGTCACTTTTTCAAACTACAAAAAAAAATAGTTTTAGAATAATTTTTTAAAATAATTTTTTGAATTTTTTTTTTAAAATTAAACCACTATTTACGCAAAACGGTTTCTTTTTTAAACTATTTTTGGTAAAAAAAAAATGGTTTTGAAAAGGAGTAAAAAGAGATTTTGCAAAACCAATTTTACAAAAACAGTTTCGTTTAAATACAATTTTGTAGAAAAAACAGTTTTAATGTAAATACAGTTTTTGAAAAAACTACTTTTTAAAAATTTAAAAAAAAAAAACATTTTTGAGTAAAAAACTGGTTTAGAAAATACAATTCTTTTTGTAAATTGTGTCCACTAAATTTGGTTATTGGCAAAAGGTTACTAGTATTGGTTATTCAAGAGCCCAAATTTGCTTTGCGGGGTAGAGGTTGTAAGTTTTTGTTATTTCAATGTGAGCACTTTTTAAACAAACATTGCTAATATTAGCAACTTTTTAGTTTTGGTTAGGCTATTGTATATGCTCTGATAAGAGTGAGAGATTCGAATAGTCCTGGTTTCATAATGGGGCTGCCATGGAAAACAATGGTTAAAGAAAACTTAGGATGCAGGAAAGATATTCCCAGTTTTTTTTTTCTCTAACAACATAGGAGGTATCCCCACACCCAAACGGGATAAGACTAATCCACCTAGGACTCGCCTGTAGGGAATAGAAACCCACATAATGCAGTTAGGAGGGTAATCACAGGACGCATCCATGAGGCTACCCATAGGGACTTCCACTTCCCAACTAGTTGGCCTACGCTGAGAATTGAACTCACACCTCCGGGGGTGTTCATTTGACAACAGAATTTTGCAAAAAAAAAATAAAAATTTTAAGTCTTCATTTGCCAAGAAAGGAAAACAATTGAAAGTTATTTATTCTGATTCAAATAACAGAGGGATCCGGATCCTCTATGAGAATTTCTCTGTAAGGATCTTGTGAGAGTTTTGATGTGGGTTTGACAACACATCAAAAAAGAGATCCAATGGCTCACACAACCCCCTTCCAAAAAAAAGAATATAATATTTGCAATTGAGTTCTAGCTGTTTTTTATTTTTCTATGAATAATTTCGTAATCTCTGTTATTTTAATTTTTCTGTCAATTTTATGGAGAGCTAAATCTAAGATTATTAGGTTACAAAATTATCAAATTTGTCCATATACCGTAAACTTTTGTAAATTTTTATTTTATAAATTCTCTAAAATGATTAATTTTCATCCATTGTAATATTTATCTTTCGAAAAAGAAACATTTTTTTGACTGAGTATGTTTCCTGAATAAACACAAGGACGTAAAGATCCATTTCATCAATGCATTAACTCACATGATATTGAAACACGATTCACTAAATATTTGTTTTACATTTTACACTAAAAACAGCGGGGAGTAGCCATGCAAATCTAATTTGCACGAAACGGAGATCTCTTTTCGTTTCGTTTTTAAAAATGAAGTTTTCTTTTTCTTTTAGAATCTAAGAAGATTTAATTATCCATCAAAGTTTAAGTAATAATTCGAGATATCAAAACAAAATTCTATTGCAAACAGAGGAGTGTTTCTCTCAAAATCACACTTTTGTATTACTCAAACAAATTTGAGAAACTGAATTTCTCTACACATTTTTCTCACACTTTGATCACTCGTATTTGCATATTTAAACAATAAGAATACTAGCCTATTTATAGGCATACCAGTAAGAAAAAAAACAAATCAGAGATTAACTCACATTTATTGAACAAATCACAAAATTATCATAGAAGTGCAAATAGTCTTCTTTGGTTGTGAGCCGGATACTTATTAATTCTCCATGTTTTTGTTTTGGGCTACTGAGAACCCACTTACTTCACTTGCTCAAGTTTATCTTTTTTTATTCAAGTTCAGTATTCTATAATGACAGACATTGAAAAAACCAAGCAAAGAAACGCAACGAAAGCCATTGTCTCAAACTAGGAAATGGCTACAATACACATCCCTTATTTGGGTGTACCATATGCACCTATTGTATGGTCCAGATTGTGCCACCTCATCGACAATCGTAACATTTTTTAGTTTTTCGTAACTTTTCAGCAATATGATTCGTAATATTTTCTATGATTCGTAACATTTTGGTGTGTCTCGTAACTTTTACAAAAAATTCATAACCTTTAAAAAAAATTCGTAACTTTTCCAAAAAATTCGTAACTTTTCGCAAAAAATCGTAACTTTCACAGGGGTGTGTATGATACACACCCAAATGAGGGGTGTGTATTGTAGCCTTTTCCCTCAAACTACTAGGAGTACATTAATACTTGCTAATTGAGTTTCACTCCTTTTTCTCTATTATTTTATACTCTTTTTCTTTTTTTTTTTTACTTAATACTATATTATTTTTTATATGGGTGAAAAATTAAATCATTTTAAATTTTTATTTTTTTGGTAAATTCACATTTGTAAAAATTGTGGACATAATTAACCTTAGCGGGTGCAAAAATCACTGTCGGCAGTCGCCAAAAAAAAAAAAAAAACAAAAATGCCATTCGTAATCTTCACTTCTTAGATCCATAGCCCCATCATTACAAAGCTATTATCTATTATTAATCTACTCCCTCCGTCCGGATTTGTTGGTCCGTTTTGGGGATTCCAACTTTTTTTTCATTACATTTTGAGTTTGTTAATTTTCTATTTTATCCTCAATCCCTCCATTATACCCCTTCCATTCCAATTTGATAGTCCACTATGAAATAAGTGCAATTTTCAACCTCAAAAATAATGTAGTTGCAAAAAATATTTTTTTATCAATATGGATCTTGTTTGATAGATCTCCTTGAGAACTTTAATACGGTGCCAAAAAAAATTCAAAAATGTAAACACATTATTTAAAAAAATTAGTTTTTGTGTTGTTATTTTAAGTTTTAGAAAAAGGGCAAAAAAGTAAATTTTTCCTACTTTATGCTTTGACTTTTGAAAATAGTCAAACATTTTAGTACTTGAAAAAGTACGTTTGTGGACTAACAAATCTGGATGGAGAGAGTCTATTATCAACCGACGTTCATTTCCTGATTAGACAAAAGAATTTGAAAAGACATTAAAATAAGCTTAGTAGGTGACCAACTCTTGACTTATTGAGACTACTCCAATTAACTTTTACTACCATTCGCCAATCACACTCCAAACATTCCACCATATATGAAATAAAGTTAAAAAGAACAACAATGACGGATTTGGGTAGCTTCGAGTCACTACAGGGCGGCTGCAGTCCTTCGGTTTGACCGTCCATTTTCACAATCGATGGTTTAGATTTACGAATATATTGTTACTGCTAAGACTTGACAAACATCTAAACTGATGATTGCGGAGATAAATAGCTAAATTGAAATACTACAACCATGGAGTGCACTATAGGCTTCACAAATCCAACAATGACAGCCATATCACGAACTATTATTTGGATCATGCTTCAAAACACGTGTCTAAAGTGCATTATTGCCTCTTGAGACAGCTATCACAAACCCCATTCATACTCTTAGGAAAATGACTTCAACACAAAAAAAAAAAAAAAAAAAGGTGAAAGATAAAAGAAAATATTTTTTTAATGGGGTCTGAATCAATCTCGGGAGTAAGAATAACTTTCTTTTATGTAAGAACTCGGAATCTCTTGATGAGCTTATGTACTGACTTACAAGAATTGAAAGCACTTAGAAAATTTTGAACCAAAAACGGTTAGAGAACAACAAAATTTTTTAAGTCTAAGTTTTTAGATTTTCACCACCAGGCCAACCCTTGAACCCTTGAAGTTAGTAAAAATCTTTGTAGTTAACATGTAAGAATATATAACTCCGTGATTAAAAAAATGTAAGAATAACTTGATTTCAAAATAAGTAAAAGATAAAATTAAAGAGTGCATCGGGAAATCATCAGATAACTATCTCCAGCTTTGTTTACCTTGATTCACTAAATTATTGAGATATAGGCAAAAGACATTAGAGGTGCACAAGAAAATCGATATAACTGTTAAATCGATCCGATCCGGACTGGACTGTTCTATTTGGTTAGGTTATGCAGTTCATTGGTCTGCTTATGATTCAAAAAATATAAGATCCGGCAATTATGGTCCAGTTACTTGTTCTCAGTTTAAGAACCATGGTTAGAATCGGACCGGACCATATATATACATACACATATATTCATATTGACATATTTATACATGTACATAATGATGTATCTTGATTTGGTAAGTTAATTTTTTTCCCTAGTAATGTATTCGGTATTCTTTTATGGATATTTAGAAAGTCTTTAATATAATACTATAACTATTTGACTCTGATAATACCCAATTTTCAATTTAATTTCCCAGTAAAACATGCTACTTAATTGATTTTCTCATTTTTAGACTATTCCATTCGTTGTTTAAGCTACTTTATGGTTGTTTTCATCAATTTTAGGAGTTGTTTTATTTATGATAGATTGTGAAGTACTCCGTGTATCATGTGGACCATATTTTGTTTTGAGGCTTATAAAATTAAAAATCCTGTAATTATTTTATGAGTTGTTTGGGGCTCCAAATTCTAACTAATTTTTTGGATTCATGTGTTGTCAAAAAGTGTTCTAACGCTAATCGGGTAGAACCGGAACTGAACCAAAACCGGTCCGGTCTTGCGTTTTGGATCTGGACAGGTTCTACATGTATATTGGTTAGATTTTGGTTCTTAATTATCTCGAACCGGTGAAAATAGTCGGGTACTAGATTTCTAAAAAATCAGTCCAATCTAGATAGTGTGCACTCCTAAAAGACATGGACATTGCACATTTCCATCACTAGATTTGAAAGGGAGTGGATCCTCTCGGTTCCTTGAAATGGACGGCCAATATTTTACTTGTTCGTGGATTCTCTACTTCTTTTTTAGGGCACTTTGATTATTAAAGCATTCACTTTCTAGAGCTCTTGCCAACATCAATCATACAAAAAAGATCACTGTCATTGGATATCAAATGATGTGATTTGAAATGTATTTATCTTGAAATATAGAGAGATTAATTTAACCTCTGGATCGAAACTAAACTCATTTCCATGAAGGTAAATGTGTTTCAAAATCATATCAACCATATTCTATCAAAGTAATTTTTGGAGTAATCATCAAATAGGCAAGAAAAGCCTTTTGGCATTATCTTGTGATAAAAAAAATATCAAAAATTGTCAAAAAAAGAATTCAAAAATGGATAAAGCTAGACCCCATTTCATGGCCGGAGAGGATCTACCTCCGGTTTGAAAAGGGACAGTGTATGATAGCGGGCAAACGAGATTTCCTCTTTTAATTAATTCATTCTCGTTTGTACCTGTAAGAGAGTAAAATTTGTAGGGTACATAAATCAAGGATTAGTTGACTAGGGATGAGAATAATGGATGATTAACTTGAGGGACTGAAAGAGAATCTGTGGATTGGTGAAGAATAAGGCAAAATAGTAGGGAAGACCCTTGGTAGGAATTCGTCACCCAATTAGAGCAAGAATCAAGAACGACTTCTCTCTAGAAAGGAAGTTTCTCTCTCTAGAATCGCTCTTGAAGTCTGTCTAATCATCCTCCCCAAATGAGGGGAGAGTGCCTTATTTATAGGCCACTCGACCTCTTCTCTTGGCTGAGTGGACTAATAAAGTCGAGGCACATGTCGCACAAATAGTGCGCGAATATTCCTTCCGTACTGTTAGGCCGCGACACCAGTGGGGAGGGTCCTGCGGGTGCTACTCCACGAGTGCCTCTCCGCGACGAACCCTTGTTCCTAGCCACCAAACCAAAAAACCTCCAGTAATCTCAAGTGCACGGCACGGTCAAGGTTTGTCTCGGTCTCGTCGTTGCTGCTATCGAGCACGATCGAGTCTCTACCTTGCCATCACTGCGTGAGCGGCATGGTCATGACCTCCCGGGTCACGCCAATATCGCGGCCAAGCCTCTAAATGGCCTCCCCTCGGACCCTGACAAGTCGGCTGAGGGCAGACTCGTCGTCCGGCTCGGATCATCTTCAAAGGGTTAACGTCTATCTTTGTCGTCTTCCAAAATCTTGGGGAATCATAATCGATTCCTTGATCATCGTCTCACATCCGAGACTCGAATGGTATAAGTTGTGTCACCATCGGGTTGCTTGTTGATCGAGGCACCCTTATCTGTCACTTGAAACTCTGGCTTAGTATGAAAAAGTTACTTTTTTTCGGAAAGTTTCGATTTGGCCGATAAAAAGTCTTGGTATTTGTTCCTTGAATTTTTCTAACATAATAGTATAATCGGATGATTTTTTCGAGTACGGGAAGGTTGTCTTTCGGCCCTTTTCTTTGAAAAAAAACGTGTCGTTTTTCGCCTTAGAACTAAAAGTGGGGGGATGAGATTTTGATATGATTAGAATTTCAAAATTCTGGCAGTACCATTGTTTTCGAAAGGAGGGTACTTCCTTATTTTTCATAAATAAATTAAAGTAAAGAAATCTCAAAATAATCTTTACTAGAAAACTCGAAATAAGTGTTGGGTTATGGTTCAACACCCTAGGCCAAAGGGTCAACGCCCCCCCGCGGGTCCGAGTCTCTCCTCCGCGGGCCCATTCTCCTGCGGGTCCGAGTCTCCCCCCCGCGGGTTTATCCCCTAGTGGATGCAACATCTCCCTCCCGCAGGTCTTGGGGATGAGTTTCATGCCTTTAGAAATATTTCCTTCCTTTGGTCCTAGGGCTGGATCCCATGCCTTAGAACACATTTCGTTCTTTTGACTTCCAATTTGAAATTCGACCACTTTCTCCATGTGTCTCATTTCCTCAAGTGCCACGTGTTCGTGGTTATTTTACCCTCTTACATTACCAATTGGAAAAAATCTCAAATTATACTAATCTCTTGCAGAGTCAACAATGGTGGGGTTAATTAAAAACACTCGAACCTCCTATTTCACTTGATGCCTTTATCGCCACTTGGTATATTTCCATTGTTCTAATTTAAAAAATTTAATCGACTTTTATTCTGGAACATGAACATATATATTATTAATAGACTGACAAGTATAAAATATTTTTATTGATGAAGTGCACATGAGCAATAGATGAGTTTTAGTCATCACTTCTGTTCGGTGATCATTTGAATAGGTAAGTACCTATGCAATTCGCATCCGATCAAGATCCAAGATTGTGTACGAATTTTAGAAATATCAAAAATAGTTGGTTTGTCGTATAGGATTTTGAGTGACACGTGTGACAATAATTCAATTACCATAAGTAGATAATTCAAAATTTCAAGCAAGTTCCATGATTTAAGGAATCAGCACTCAAGATTTGTAAAGAAAATAATCTGTGAAATAATTTTAAATTTCAAATCCTCATCAATCAATAAATTCTACAAATGAAACAATTAATTAGCTAATTAAAAAATTCAAAATAATTTAAAAAATCACTCAACATTTGCAAATAAAAACAATAATCAATTAGTTTTAAATTCCAAATACATCTAAAACTTATAAAAATGAAAATGTCCATCCCTCATTTTCTCAACCTTCAGTCTAAAAACTCTTAACTCTCTCAATCCAACTAATTATATTTTCATACAAACCTTATAGTTGTTCTTGTACTTTGGCTACGGCCATGGTTGGCTTGGTGCAAATGAACAAATAACCCATGTTTTGGTAACGGTGAGTTAGTTTGTAGAGTAATAATTTTTTTTTCAGTTTCTATTAATTGGTATTCATTTTTTAAAAAAATCTATAATGGCTTTCGATGTCGAAATTTATGTTGGTTAAAAAATGACTCGGCTTTTACAGGATCGATGTGAGAACTTTGATGAGAAAGTCATTCGATTGAAATTGTCAAAACAACATTTTGAACGCAAAAATGGTCAAAGGGTTACATAATTGAAATATTATTCTCAATTTAGCAGTAAGTGTCAAGTTAATAGTTGCTATTGTTAAGATCTTGAAAGGTACAATACTAAATTACTATATGACTATCACATGACAAATAAGATCTTAACAATTCTTTTAGCCAATCTTTCTTGAGTTTTGTGGGATAGAATTTCTTCTTCTTCTTCTTCTGACAATATATTATTATATTCTACTTTAAGATAGAATGATGAATATCTATCTAATTTAAACAATTAATATATGAACAAAATAAGAAGCCGTAGAGTACAGTTGAATTATATTGTGGAAAAAATTCAAAACTCAAACATATGCCCTACACATATGATACGATAAGTAATAATCGCAAAACTAACATCCAAATATAAGAAACTATATATCCATATGAGTGAATTAATATTTTGAACCAATCATACATTAAGCACAACGATTGCACCACTGCAATGTCCAGCTCCATAAACAAAGGAGTTAAGCCCTAGAGCAAAATATGAAGGTCGTGAGATATTTTAAGATTTGATTAAGTTTGATTTTGTGAGGTACTTAAACAAGTTATAAGATTTTTTGACAATTTATATTAGAGAGTAATACCCAGGGACGGAGCCAGGATTTTGACTCGGAGGTAGCACCTAAAATTAATATTCTTCCACCACCATCCCACAAAAGAGTAGTCTATTAATTATAAAGCGACGTGAAAGTTTTGGACAAAAATCTCAATGAGTTCTTTAATTTTATATGAAGAAATGTATAAATTATGTACGGAGGTGCTCTATTTTTCTATCCGGAAATTAGATATTTTTTGGCAATGGATTATCTTTACGAACGGATGGATTATTAGTATAAAAAAAAGGTATAAGTATTCTAAGATTAATTATTTATAATACCCAAAAGAATACAAATTTTCATAGGTTAATCATCATCAACATGATTAATACACAAAAATTGCACACTTTCATCGATTAATCACTCATCAATATGTTTAATACCAAAAATAATACACGTGCTTTGTAGAATAACACTATTCTTGCCATAAAAATTTAAATTATTGGTATATGATAACATTAGTTCATCCCGTACATAGCACGGTTTTCCGCTAGATTGTGGAATCAAAGTAGCATATAATCATGTAGCACGGTACGAGGCTAGATTTTTGTGGAAAACTAAACTAACAAACAAAGAATGCCATTTTAATGTTGAAAGTATTCATCAATAGTTAAATTTTTTTCGTGTATTGCGACTTCGTGCATGGCACGGGTTTGATGCTAGTCTATTATAGTATTGCAAGATGGGTTTTCGCATGGAGAACTGTGGTTGCGACAAGTGTCGTTAGTTGATTGGATTGTGATGAGTTTTACAAAGGTAGCAATGTAGCTTGATCAAATCACGTATGTAAAACATTCCATAAAACTATTTTGAATTTCAAAATAAATAATCTTCAACTATCCATAAATTTTCTCAATATCCTTTCCATCATGATCAGTAAAACATTATTAATATCTTTTTACATTGATTTTTTTCCTTTCAAATTTCCTTAAATTGTGCTTCCAATCTAATTGGGAAACGGTTTTGAAAAGGCCACATTTAGAAGAAAAACAATGATTCAAAAAATGTACGGACGTATCAAATGCACAGTGATCGCAACAAAGAAAGTAAAATGTACGAATCACTCTATTTAAGGCTATCGTGGGGTACTTTTCTTTACCTCTCCATATTTTAATGCATGTAGTCTTCTTATTATGTATTTTCGCATGTTCGATAAACAAGTTAGAAGACAAGACTTATGGATGGATTATTTTCCTCTTCACGCATAAAACATTTCGTATGATTACAACAAGGAATCGATTATTTAGTCTTGTCTTCTTATTCAATAAACAAGTTAGAAGACAGGACTTATGGATGGATTATTTTACTCCTCACGCATAAAACATTCCGTATTATTACAACAAGGAATCGATTATTTATGCCTACCTTCTCAAAATGAATATGGAGTGATTATCTACCCCGAAGAGGTGTTTTTCAATGACATGTTTTGGTAGTAAAATTCGGTCAGATTTTACTCTCCAATTTTTTCATGGAGTTGTGTTTGAAAAATTCTTGCAGCCTGCAACACTATATTTATGGATAGTGAAGATTTTTTTTTTCTTTTTTGTCTTTATGATAAAAAAATAATTAGAGCAAACTCTGATAAGTGGTAACTTTATGTTCATGCATGAGTCAACAAAGAGGTGGCTCCAGGATTTTGGTTCATTGGTGGCAAAAATGTGAAGGATGTTTTTGTATATAAAACTGTATATAAAATAAACATGTTTATTTTGGTTACAAATTTATTGGATCTAATATGTCATTCGACATTTCTACTACTTACTGGACTATCTTAGCATATCTTTAAAAAAAAAGGATGAAGAGTGGATCAACGCAATATTTTGGAAGTTGTTTTACCATCAAGAGCGAAAACACACCCACATATTCTTAAGGGTTGATTATTGTTGAAAAAATATTCATTGGATCTTATAATTTGATCAATAATCATCTTTTTTTTTCTTAATCTCTATGTCATAATTATCTTCCTTTTTTTCTATTTTATTGTGTTGTCTACATTACGTACTATGGTGAATGACTAGAATGATGGAATACATTTAAAAGTTGGGTTTGGGCTAACTACTTATTTGATAGATCTTTTTTCTAAACTTTTTGTCTTTCATGACCTTTTCTTAGTTTTTCCTTAAATATTTGGAGATTATTGATACATCTCGCCAAGAAAAAAAAAATCTGTGACAAAAAATTTAGAAAAGTACACTAAAGACAACAATATAAAAACATAGATAAATTTGTATTGTTTTGTCTTCAATAAATTTTTAAACTTTATTTATTAATTTTTAACTCTTTAAATTCCTCTTATCGAGAAAAATTTATAATCTCCAAAGATTTAATGCAAAACTAAAAAATTAAGAAAAATGATCCTATAGTAAACTCAAGCAAAACACCAAGTCTCGTGCATAGCACGGGTTTTACGCTAGTGAGAACAAGTTAAAATATAGGACGTTCTGTACAAGATTCCACCCGTAAGGGAAGGAGGCAAACCATATATATTGGAGTGAGATCATTTTGAATTTCACACTTACGTGAGTTATATTCACAACACATAATAGGTGGGTGAGAACAAATGGATCTTATGTCAAAAGGAACCAAAGAGGAATGGAAATCTCATAAAATCAACCCATTTTAGCAAATGAAAATAGGTTAATTTTATGAAATTCCAATTTGATAAATCCCAACTTTTAATGATTAATTAAAGTCCTAGAATTTTTTGTAGAACAGCCATTAGAATGGGTAATGGTTCTCACACTCCAAATGCTCCACTAAAATTTACAAAAAATTGTTAACAATCAATTCTTAAAAACAATAAAAAAAAATCAAATGGAATGGACTGAAAATTATTTACTAAGGCCACATCTACTTGAAAGTTGCAAATACAAACAATTTATCTTTGTACGTCTCTATCACAGTACGTCTTTTTCACCAATCACCATACTAGACTATTCTGTGTCTTAAATCCCGCTATTAAATCCAATTATGATCAGCGAGGTGCTTTGCACCCCCCTCCCACTTGCCCACCCCGGGCCCCACCCCTCCCTCTCCCACATTTGCCCCCCCCCCCCCCCCCCCCCTTTTTTTCCGGCCCAAATTCCTTTTTTTTTTCCGAATTTTAATAATTTCATTTACTATTAACTTTATTTATTTAATTACTCATTTAATTTGGTTTATTCAAATTACATTTGAAAGTAAATTATTTTCTTAAATTTACATTTAAATTTGACTTTATATTTAGAAACTTTATATTATTTTATTTAGTTAATCAATTGTCTTAACAATGAATAATTTAAAAGAAAAATTTCTAAAAGTGAATAATATTACAATCACACTTAAAAGTAAATAAATATTACAATCACGTTTTAAAGTGAATAAATATTACAATCACGTTGACAAGTGGTCAGCCCTAATCAATATTGCCTCCAAATTGTGGTCCCGGCACGACACCCAGTACCTGGAACCACAAATCAAGACGTGTGTCATAACTTAAAGCCCATCCTTTAGCTTCATCCGATGCATTCTTCCACCACCACATTGGGATGGGTGGTACAGGGTGATTGGGGCGCAAAAAAAGTTGTACAAAGTGATTGTTAATACGGGCAATAGCTATTTCTTGGCGCTGTCGGACTGGAACTGGACGGGATCTCAAGGGCAAGTGAGTAAAACAACCTCCAGCATTCGTGTCAAATGTGTGTAGTACAATGTTGTACCGTGATGCGATGACTACCCCCAAACTCATATAGTCCATCCAATTTGTACATGGAGCTGTAGGCATCCAACAGCTCAGTGACTTTAGTACCTCATCTGCCATATTTTGTTCTAGATAAACCGCATTGTAGAGATATCTTTAGTACCTCATCTGCCATATTTTGTTCTAGATAAACCGCATTGTAGAGATATCTATTCTGATTAATTTCTTGGATAAGATCATGTCGTACTTGAGCCCAGCCCTCCTTAGTGTCATAGATTTCCGCGGCTATCGCCCTGAATCCACAATGACCATCAGCTTTGACGTCTTCAGTGTGAGACATATACTGCTGAAATTGCCAAGGTAAATGCTGAATGTAGCCTTGATGGGTACTCGTGACCCTCAATATTTTTCTGCTGGTTCATGGTTATGGAGACCACAAGAAACCCTTAAACCCCACTTGGCACCGTCTGGAGGTATTGGTATACCTCGCAACGCAAATGGACAGTCACATTTTTTAGTCCCAGTATTCCTATGCAAGATTTTCCCTTCTACCCCACGGTGCGGTCTGTACTTTCCTCCTCTCTCACAACCAAGAATGCACTTCGGCAGCTTGCCGCCTTTTAAATTAGCAGATTTATTAATAACTACCACAATACCGTTTTCGAGACCAACTCTCTTCGCCCAAGCTAACATATCTTCTCTACTTTAAAAAATCTATAAAAAAATAAATAACGAAAATGTATAAGTAAAACATTATTCAGTCGTACCATATTTTATCTCAGTCAAAATAACTGACGAATATGCATAAGAACAACGAAAATAACTAACCTGGTTAGTGCTAAATTCGGGTGTATAATCGTGACTGCTGTAGGAGATGCTCTCCTGACTTGGAACATCATTCTCAAATGACCAACCATCTGGATCGTAGTAGCCATCCATAATGTTCTTCGATGAATTACGAAAAAAGAAAGAAAAATATTGGGAGATGTTCTGTGAATGTACGTATGAAGTAGTGGGAGAATTAAGAAGAGAAGGTGTCAAGTAGTAGAAGAATGAGTAATATAAATAGATAAGAAAGTATTTTGCTGGAAATTTGAAAGGATCACATGGTCTCATAAGGCATGGGGGGGGGGGGGGGGGGGGGGGGGGCAGGATCAAAGATAGGTTTCAAGATCATGTAAGATTTGGGGGGGCCAGGATCAAAGATAGGTTTCAAGATCATGTAAGATGGACATCTGCCAATTTGATTTGGACCTATATGAGTATAAGATCCAAAAAGACAACTTAGTCAAATACCATACATTCAAATGGAGAATCCACATGGGTATGATTTTACCAAAAGTATCTGAATGGGGGGGCCAGGATCAGAAATATGCTGCTGGAAATTTGAAAGGATCACGTGGTCTCATAAGGCATTGGGGGGGCCAGAATCAAAGATAGGTTTCAAGATCATGTAAGATTTGGGGGGCCAGAATCAAAGATAGGTTTCAAGATCATGTAAGATGGACATCTGCCAATTTGATTTGGACCTATATGAGTATAAGATCCAAAAAGACAACTTAGTCAAACAACATACATTCAAATGGAGAATCCACGTGGGTATGATTCTACCAAAAGTAAGTGTAGTACATACCATTTGCACTAATCAAGTGTAGTACATACCATTTGCACTAATCAAGTAATTAAAAAAATGAAGTAAATAAACAATATTTAATAAATAAAAGAGAAAATAAAAAAGAAAAAAAAGATATTAGAGCATATTAAAAATATATATATAAAGTACGAGAATTAAAAAATATTAGAAAAACAAGATATTAAATAATTAAAAAAGAGAAATAACATATTAGAGATTTCTAAAAAGATAGAAGAGAAAAAAGATATTAATAAAAGATATAAAAAAATATTTAAATAAAATAAATGAATTAAATAAAAAAAACTATATAAAGAAAAATAAATGAATTAAATAATTAAATGAAATAATATAAAGAAATGAGTTAACTAAATAAAAGAAATAAAGAAATAAATTAATATTAATAATAGAAAAAAGATATTAATAAAAGATATAAATAAATATTTAAATAAAAGAAATGAATTAAATAAAAAAACTAAACAAAACAAAATAAATGAATTAAATAATTAAATGAATTAATATAAAGAAATGAGTTAACTAAATAAAAGAAATTAATTAATTAATTAATATTAATAGTCTAGCATAATACGTCCGAGTCGCGAAGCAACATCATGGTATTATACCAGGGCAGCACCATGAGCGATAAATCACTCAATAGCTAACTCTTATGCCCACTAACCCTTACTTTACAAGCAATACACAATATATGATTGAAAAGCAGTAATTAAAGGAATGTGCAGGAAATAAATCGTACAAGCAGAAATTAAACACATAGCTGATTTCATTACTATCCATTAACTTACATGTTCATCTAAGCTCTCAACCTAGAGAATTTTCCTCCCGGTTAACCACTAAGGAATATGACCAAACTGTGATTTACTCCCCCCTTGCTTGCCCGTGACTCGGGAGCCCCGACGGAAGGTATAAGTTATGTACTTAATCCAGCCGTCAGCCGCCTCACAAGGATGAATTTCCCAGGGACGAAACTGTACCACTGGGCTACGTATGGCAACTGCCAGGTCCTGTAGGTATATAGCCGAAACTGGTCTATAATACTTCCACCCTTATAACGCCTCAGAATTCAAATGAAGTAAATCACAGAGTGTCACATCCTAGGGTTTCGAAATCAAGGCAGACTGCCAAACAATCCTCCAAAACAAATCACTTGGCGGAACTGCCATACAACAACAATTTCGGGGTAACTCCCCATCAATCAATTTCAATTCACTTTTCCATTAACCTCATCGTCTATGTGATATCCGCGTACGATCACCCAACCCGGGAACCTAGTTGTCCATTCTAACATCCAACACGTTTATAGGAAGTGCACTTAACAGTAGAAGCAAAGTGATAACGATATTCTAAGAGTCACAAAATCAAGTAGCATGGTTCACAAGTTCACAATCGTCACAAACCAATTTAATTGAAAACAAGGGGCCTTAATGTAATTAAATAAAGTATGGGGTCATAAACGTTACCCATCCCATTATTCAACCTTCTTTCCAAATTATTGACATGGTATGATCGACACATTTTCGTTTCCCAGATTATCACGGAGTTTCATATTCACTCATCACGAGTTTCGAATTCCAACCATCACAAAGATCCATTTTCCAATCAACAAGCATTCAGCTTTCCATCATTTCAGTATTCACTTCCCCCCCTTGAGAATGTACATACAGCGCATTCTTCAAGATGCACATACAGCGCATAAGGGTGCACATTCAGCACATATCCTTAGGACGTACATTCAGCACGTGAGGTTGCACATACAGCACATTGCCTCGGGATGCACATACAGCACATAGGTATATCCAATGCCGCACAATCCATCAATTCCATTAACCTTGGCTGACTGCCAATCATAAAACATAAACTCTGCGGGATGACCTCCCCAACCGTTATCAACCACGTTCACCGTTTACTTTCCAAATCAAATACCACTCATGAACCTAATGTCCGTCTAAGTTAATGGGTAACCACCAGTGAACAACAACCATATTAATAACCACATTTTAACCAATACAAGAGGGATTCACGTGATACTCATAATAAGGAGTCATGGAATTCATACACAATGCATAAAGAGCTCAAGCGAACAACATTAACGCAATTCAAGAAATATCATTAGTATTTCACACCATGCATCCAATAGCACATACACACAACATTTAAACACAATATTATTTAATCATAGGTACATTATACACTTGAGTTTATTAACTTATTTTTATGGATCGTAAACACTTCTCGCACATCAATCGAGCATTAAGAACAGGTCTATATTACGCATAATATATTTAGAGAAAGTGGAATAAGAGTCTTCTACCTTTGGTCCGGACGAAAAGCTCGACGGTAAAGTCCGATGGTGTTTCGAGTGGTACTGAAGAACTCCATTGCGAACAGAATCTTTGGGCTGCGATATCGGGTTCAAACCTCGTCCGTTCCCAGCGATTCTTGTGTCTAAAACGAAGCTCTCGAAGTGCTCTACAACGTTGAAGAAGAAGTCTAAGCCTAAAACGCACTCCAACAATGAGAAAAATGGAGATTTGTCCAAGGACAGTGAGCTGTCTGGAAAATGTGGCCGAAAGAATTTTACTGAACTTTGGATGGCTATAACTCACTCAAAACTTCATCATATCAGACGAGACCAGTTGGGTTTGAAAGACAAGACATTTTTCTATCTTCTCAAACAAGAATCGCTCAAAAATATGGTTCGTGGAGGAAATGGGCTTGTTTCAAAAATGACAGCTGTCATGGAGGAAAAATAGGTATTCAAAACATATTACATATTGGATTTGATCCATTACTTTCAAAGAACATATGTCCACGAAAAATCATACTCATACTAGTCGCAAAGGAGAGTAATCACTCCAAAAATCAGAACATTTGAAGGTCATATGATACCCTTAAAAATTCGTACAAAACAGTGGTCTGTACAAAAACGAGTTAACACAAAACAGCCCAACTTCGAAAAATCACCATAAATCGATTTCTTAATATTTTGAAGTGATTCTAGTGTCAAAAGTTTCGTAGAAGAATGAAGTTCAAAAGCTATGAAGGGATCAAAATCAAGTTCGTACTCCAAAGGTGAGAAAATGGGAAAATACAGTGGCTATACGAATCTGTCTCGAAACAGATTTTCCAGATTTCAGACTAGATTTCAAAAATTCATAATAAATCGAATTCTCAATGGATTTGAGTGATTCCAGCGGCAAAAGAAAGAGCATTGAGTGTACTTTAAATCATAAGAAGGAACCAAAACCTAATTAGAAGTTTAAGAAGGAGAAATCAACCAAAGACCGAGACCTAGTTTGCTGTCAGGAACTGTTGCACATACAAGTATAGATACACGAATATTTTCGATAAAAATTGATAAAAACGAGGGAGATGAGAGCTATACTTGCAGAGGTGAAGTGGGGAGGTGGAGATGGTGGTCGGACGTGGCGGTGGAGGTCGCCGGAGGTGGTGGCAGTCGTGGTCTCCTTCTTTCTTTCCCTCCTTTCTTCTTCTTTTCTTCTTCTCTTCTTCTTCTTCTTATTTCTTCCCCAGACAAAAGAGGGGACAAGGGGACCGCATGGGAATGGGTGAGGTGCGGAGCACAAGGGGAATGGGAGGAAGAGAGGGGCGGCAGGCGTGGGGAGCAGGCGTGGGGTGGGGTGCGAAGCACGACGTGCAGTACAATTTACTCCGAGCAGTGTTCTAACTGTCCGGGTTTCGATTTCAGAAAAATACCAAAATATTCATACTGACTTAGAAAATCGAGGGCGACGTCACCGTATGCTCGGAATCGTTTGGAAAAATCTTGAAAGTAGAACACGCATTACGATGCGCTCGCCAGGTGAGCGTATATGGTTGACTCGGGTCCCACCACTGTAGTAGTCGTGCTAGTGTCATCTGCGTAGCTCAAAATCATCCTCCGCATTACGCACATTATTCTGGCCGTTCGTCCGGGCCCACTGGTGCCAAGTCGGTTGAAATCATTCTGTGCACCTCGAGCACTAATTCGTCTTAAGGAAATAAAATAAATAAATAACTAAATAAATAAATAAATAAGAGACCCGCAAATGGTCAACTAAAGTCAAAATTGGGAAAAAAAAATTAAATTAGGAAAATTAATATTTACAAATATCACAAATTTTATTTTTGAAAATTTGGGATATTACAATTACTGTGTGATGATCTCTACCATTTTGATACGTTATAACAATATCCCATATTTAGTGATGTGTTTAAAATTCATAATTTTCAAATTTCATCCATTTGAATTAGGATGGCTTTTTGAATTTTTTTTTTTGTTTCAAATTTCATTTTTTTAAGATGGAAACCAAATCAATGGGATTTTGGTTGCTTTGAATGTTTAAAATTTTTGAAGATATATCCAATCCCACTAATTTAGGATGGCAATATACACATACATATGGATATCTCATTAAAAGGGTAAGATAGAGAATTTACACTTTGAGAGGATGAAAACATAACTCCGTAAAACAAGGGGAATGAAAATCTAAATAGTATCCAAAAAAACGGATAATTATTTAATTACCTCCTAAGTCCATTCATTTATCGGTTGATGGGGATTACTGGAATACATATCAAAAAAATATTTGCAAGGTCAAGTGGTGCTTTTCACTTGCATGACGTCATATCAATTTTTTCTTGTTTTTTATTTCACTTTTTTTTTTTTTCAAAACTAGACTAGATGCACAAAATCTCTAACTTTTTTTTTCCCCTCTCAGTAGGCGATAACAAAGCTATTATTACATACAAACAAACAAGCCCAATCAAAGAAAAAAGAAGGAAAAAAGGGGATTCAAGAGTCCATAAAGATCAAGATAAAGACAGTTGAGCTAATTTGATATTTTGACATTTTCGCCACAAAGAAGAGCTTTCGGATTTTCCTTCCTTCATATCTTTCGGAGATGAAGAAATTTCAAACTTCCTATTACATACCCGTTGCACACTTGCACTATAATTTGGGGAAAAAATTTGTTCACCCTCACCAAAAGAGGGTAACCAAAACCCTCACTCTTATTGTTTAAGAGGAGTGGTCCCTACCACTTTTAACCCAACCCAACCCAACCCAACTCAAGTTACTTGTATGCTTAATTTCAGGAAAAACCCCTAAATTCTTAATTTTCTTTACCGAACCCCTCACCTAAATTAGGGTTCGTAGGATTGCATGCGCTGCCCCGTTGCTTGGTTCCGTTGCTTGATTTTATAGGATGAACACATAAGATAGTTATTACGTTGATGACGATATTGCTTGATTTGATCGACAAAAGAAATTGATTATCAACCAAAAAGGATTGCATGCGCTGCCCCTTTTCACAATAAAAGTTCTCACAAAATCACAGTCAAGTATCTCTATTTCAAGGATTGCATGCGCTGCCCCGTTGCTTGGTTCTGGTAAATTACCTATTTTCATATTCAACGGACATAATGTAAGGTGATAAACAATTAATCCATGAAGATAAGATCTTTGCTCTTTCTTCAAAGATTAATAAAAAATCTTATCTTCTTCCATCTCCGCATAATTCTTCAAAGCTTTCTCCCTATCAGCAATTTTTTCTTCTTCTAATTCAACCAATTTTTTCAAATTAAAGTTCCTCAAAATATTTCTCAAAAATAATTCAACCAATATAAACACTATCTCAAAAATATTTCTCAAAATATTTTTCTCAAAACTCTCAACCAAACAAAGTGTAGCAATCCTATAATTGTACCTTGGGGCTCATTTGGACGCCTGATTGGACAGTTGGATTGACAATCTTGGATTATTTAATCTTGGGTCCACACGTATAACTTGGTAAGGGAGTCAGGAGTCTATCTTTTATTTAACTTTTTGTATTTTTTTGGAAGGATTCACTATCTTTTTTAGAGATTTAGAGACTAAAATAGAGGTATGAAACTCTGTATCTGGATACTCAAAAGCAAATTTAGAACCAAATCTCTAAAACGTACAATAGATTCCTCCATAAAGCACAAAAATGTGAAAAAAAAAGGAGAGGGTAAATTGTAAAATTTTCCTTCCATGTGTCACAACCAATTCTGAAATAGAATTTAAATTGAAGATGATTTTTATGATTGCACCTGATGGCTCCCTTTACTAAAAGCAAAGTCCATCCACATGGAAAGGGTCTCCAAAAATATTAATACCAAGAATAGAGCAGTCGTACTATAGTAGCTGAGAGAAATTACTCCATGGAGTATTTTCCGGTAGATCTAGACATGGTGGTGGAGCCTACCTTGCAATATTTGACAAATCAATTGCACCTGCTCCTGCTGGTGCCTTTACTAAGGAGAAGTCCATCCACATGGAAAGGTGTATCAAGAATATCGTACTATAGTAGATGAGAGCAATTATTACGTGGAGTAATTTTTTTAGTAGATCTCGTACTATAGTAGATGAGAGCAATTATTATTGTTGATGAGAGCAATTATTAGGGCATCTTCAACCCAATAACCTCCATTCCTTCATTTTGGAGGATCAAAA
Source organism: Vaccinium darrowii (assembly GCA_020921065.1). Lineage (NCBI taxonomy): Eukaryota > Viridiplantae > Streptophyta > Magnoliopsida > Ericales > Ericaceae > Vaccinium > Vaccinium darrowii. The sequence continues at coordinate 22,273,037 of CM037156.1, forward strand.
TATAATTTTATATCTAAACAGTGAATTTGAAGGATTTCACTATTCATGTGAGCTCCAACCCAATAAGCTCCATTCCTCCTTTTCTCAAAACGTTGGCTTTATTATTGGAGGGTGAGGACAAAAAGAGGACATAAGAGGAATTTGAAAAGGATGAATAGTGAAATGGAGGTGACCCTCCATAGTTTTTTTATCCTCCATATTTGGAGGGTGAAAAACAATCCTCCAAAATGGAGGGAGAAATGGAGGATGGGTTGGGGAGAGGTCTTCCTCTAAAATGGAAGAATGAAGGCAAAAATGGAGTTATGGAGGATGGGTTGAAGATTCCCTTACGTGGAGTAATTTTTTTAGTAGGTCTCGTACTGTAGTAGATGAGAGTAATTATTACGTGGAGTAAGTTTTCATTAGTGAGGGGTTTAGAAAAGAGAATTAAGAATTTAGGGGCTTTTCCTGAAATTAAGCATATAAGTAACTTGAGTTGAGTTGGGTTGGGTTAAGAGTGGTAGGGACCACTCCTCTTAGCCAATGATAATGAGGGTTTTGTTCACCCTCTTTTGGTGAGGGTGAACAAATTTTTTTCCTATAATTTGGGTGTTTTTCTCCTTGAGACGTACTACTAAATTCTCATAAATGGGTCTTGGACGGGAAGTCTTACCAATCTCAATAAAGTCCTCAAAATTCCGGCCATAACGTTTTTGTTCGTTTCTCTGTTTAGTTTTAGTTTTGATGACATCATCATTTCTCTCATTTCTCTCTCAATCTCTCTCCACTCATTACACCTGCTGATATCATCAGAGCTGAACTAAACTATCTAACCAAACACAGCCAACAAATTTTAAAAACTATAGAGTCAATCATAAATGGTTGAGACACATGATTTGATTTGCTCTTGTTTGGTTTGGTTTGCTTTTTCTTTGCAGACTTTTTTTCCCCAAATTGCAATGATCAGAATTGTAAGTTGTATCTTTTCCATTTTATGGTATGAATGAAAATTGCAGTACTACGGCATAGTTTTCCAAAAAATTTTAGCAACTCAGTTGCTAAAATCAACCATGATTTTAGCAAATGAGTTCAGCAGGTGCAAAAATCATGGTTTTGAAATAAAAAAATGAAGTGGTTTCGTGTATCGTTTTTCGATTTTTTTAGCACCAAATTAAAGTACTCCTCGTGTATTTTAATTCGGTGTGAAAAATAAAAAAATAATACACAGAAACACTTAATTTTTTTATTTGAAATACCATGATTTTAGCACCTGCTAAACTCATTTGCTAAAATCATGGTTAATTTTAGCAACCGAATTGCTAAAATCAAACGAAAAACTTAGCCTCAATCCTAAAAGCAAGTCTTCTCAAATAATCAAAAGTCAAAAACTTCACCTATCCAACTGTCCAGAAAGCTAGATTTCATACGTAAAATTAATTCAACTGTCCAAAAAGTAAGTCTTTTTTTTTTGTTTTTTTGTGGAAAAGCTCGGGTTGCCTTGCATAGTAAAATTAATTTCAGTGTATCCATTCCCTTGACAGATGCCCTTTTTTCCCACTTTGCTTCATGAACTAAAATTTGTTGCACTTTTGACCATAAAACTTGGTACACGTTTTCAATGCCCCACCACCAGGCACCAGCCGCCAATAATTCGACAGTATGTGTTGGGGCCGCATGTTAATACGCCTGGTCCTGACCAATATTTGATAGGGACCAAATCAAATACCCAAGAGACCTGCCAGGCTAGCATAGCTGACAAGGTCACCCCACCTCCTCCGTGGAGGCCTGGGTTCGAGCCCCGCGAGGGGCGTGGCTAGACTAACCAACTAACACTACTAACCCCCCTTTCCCGCTAATGTATATTGACTGGCCAAAAAAAAAAAAAACATCAAATACCCAAGAGTATACTCTCCATACTCTTTTTAAAGAAAAATGAGAAAATAGACAAGGAATTTTTTTTTAAAAAAAATGGAGAAACTTAAGAGATAAGAGGGGAAGTGAGAGAAAGGGTGAGAAGAAGTACTATCAAACGTAGAGTGTGAGAAGAAGGATATTGAGCAACAAAGAAGCATCTCACCAAACGTCAATGGATCTATTCTTCAGATTCTCTAATACATTTCATCTTTTAGGTTTAGGGTTTTTGAAAACCAACTCTACCACTAAGAGCTCGACCACCACCACAATATAGTACGGGGACAACTAACACCAGTTACTGAAATGTACCACTCCAATCCCTTTTTCAATCACTGAGACCTTCTCTCTTTAACTTTCTCCCTTGAACCAGATCTAGGGTTTTCTCCTGGGGGGAGGGGGCGCCTCTCCCCTCTTCCTCTTCTTCCATGTCCGTTTGTTGGTGTATCCCTTTTCAGATCTGCTTGTTTTTAGGCGGTGATGGGCAACTTGTACATCACCGGCGTTTTCTAGATCTGGTTTTCCTACTCCGGTGGCGGCATGTGGGTTGAGTTTTAGCCTAGTTTTCTGTTTCTCCGACTACCTTTGCTAGTTTGGTTTTTCTTGTTACTGGTCTGTTAGTGCAGATTCGGTGGGTGACGGTGATGGGAAATAACTTTTGTAGCTTTGTTGGTTTTTGGTTCGTGCTTGTTGTTCCCTGGATTTGGTCTGTACTCGCCGTAGTTGCGAGGGCTGTCGGGTGTGCCAACAAACTTTGTTTCCTGTGACCAGAGACTGTCATGCCAGCGTAGTCTTGTTCGGAGTGTCATCCGGCTCTCCTCCGTGGTATTGAGATCTTGTTTCCAAGTGATCAATACGGCGTTTTGACCGGCGTTAGCTTATACTTTCCAGATTCAAGAAGAAGTTTTCCTATGTTTGCTCTTTGTTATCCTTGTCTGGTATTGCTGCTAGCCTTGGGGGATTGGTTGCATGATTTGCAACTCCTCGTGCCCCGCACCCCTGAGTCGGTGAGAAGCGAGTCATTAATATGACTCATGTTCGCACTTTGGGCATTAATTTGGCCTCTTATTTGCTATGTAGGCTCTAGTTGTAATTTCCTTTCACTGTATCTGTTGGAAAACTTTGTAAGCACCGGATGACTTATTTGAAATACAGTTATGCTGATCCAAAAAAAAAAAAAAAATACTAACCCTAGCTAAAAACCCAACTAAGTGCACCATTCAAAGTGCATGGCCCAGGACTTGTACCTTGTCAATATGGACCTCTTGCCATATAAGTTTCAAACGATTATCTCTAAGAGTCCGTTTTTGGGGAGGACATAGTAAATGAGTTTTTACTTCAATAAGGACATCAACTTTTTCTTTAATGCCAAAAGGACAAATTATCTACATATTTCAAAAATACCCCCACTAGCCAATGAAAGTGTTTAAACCCCCAAACCTAATGAAAGTGCCTAAACCTAAACCCTAGGGTACCCTATGAAAGTGCCTAAAACCCTAAGGTATCCTAAGAAAGTGCCTAAACCACTAAAACTCTATAATTGGAAAGTGCACCCTAAACCTAAACCCTATGGTACCCTATAAAAGTGCCTAAAATACTAGAGTACCCTATCAAAGTGCCTAAACAACTAAAACCCTACAGTTGGAAAATGCACCCTAAGTGCTTAAACCCTAGGGTACCCTATGAACGTTCCTAAACAACTAAAACCCTATAATTGGAAAGTGCACCCTAAGTGCCTAAACCAAAAATGCCTAAACTCACTATACCCTATCCCAAAGAGCCTAAGCCCCCTAAAATTGAATCTTAAAAATTGAACCCACCCCAAAATTGAGGAGAGAGAAATCAATTTTGTCCCACCCATGAGAGAGAGAGAGAGAGAGAGAGACGGGATGGGTCTGCTGCGTCAGCAGTCATTGTCGAGGAGAGAGAGAAATCAGTTGGCAATTGGCACACCCGTCGCTTTCAAGGGGTCCAAGCACACCCGTCGCTTTCATGCTGGAAATGAAATAGAGACAATCCTATCCACCCGTCGCTTTCAAGGTTGCTTTCTTTTTATGAGTGACAGACATGGTGCGCGTGATGGGCTTCTTCATTAAAGGTATTTTTGTCTAGTTTTGTCCTTGAGCCCTCAAAATTTTTCTATCAATGTGTTGGAGGCATTAAAATAAGTTAAGCTGGACTAAACACCATTTAAAACCCCAAACTTGACTTTTAGACCAATTTTCTGTATCTCTAAATACTCCTGATATTGTTAGGCTTTATTGTTATATCATAAACTGACAACACTAATGAGATACGGGTGGAAGCTAATAGGACTATATTTCTTTTGTGAACAATTAGGAAAGTATAAGTTTTTGCAAATTTAGGATAGCAGAAAGGTGCAAAATGAAACTTGCAATCAAAGTGGTACTGACCAAGCAATTTCCGTCAATACATTGACGTACAGTCTTCCTGGTGTTGGGATATTGAAAATGTTAAGTTCCAGGACCAAAGCGAGAAGTTTTTAACTTTGATTTGAAACTTGAAAGTGTAAAAGCCAGTTGACAGTATACGTGCAAAGTAAAATTGACCCAAGATTTATAATTCCATAGGAGAAAATGCATCAACATATCTCTCTCATCGCATTATTAAGGCCCAGTTTTCCAAAAGATTTTAGCACATCGCATTATTAGCCCATTAGGTAGGGTTCATTTTCATTTCTTAATGAACCGATTAGGACATCTCAGAGTAAATATTCCTACGAAAATGCTAAAAGAAACTCGGTGGAAGTTAAGGTTTAAAAATTGTATTGAAATGTGTAAAAAGAGTATAAAAATGGATGAAACTGTATTGAAAAGAATGTAAAAAGTACATTGAAAGGTGCGTACCCAGTCGCTGAGTGAAAGAAAGGGTGTAAAAAGTATATTGAAAGGTGTGCTTTTTTTTTTTTTTTGTCTTTTCTTGTGGGCAATGAGAGCTTTGTGGGCTTCCGTTAGTATGACACATATTCATAACCCCAGCATCGAAAATATGACGTGTCGGTGTTCCTCGACCACCCGAAAGTTTTCCACAGTGGTGGGGCATAGCTCTCCAAAAACTTATCCAAATAAGAGTCCGTAAAAGCAGGCAGAGTTCAATTACGAAAAACAAATCGGTTCTTTTCTTCTAGAAAAGGTTACATGACTGTTCATGTCACGACTTCAAACTTTCAAAGTCTAAACTCTGACGTTTGTTTGCTAATTCAAATAAGCAAACTTGATCATGAACATGGTCCTCCTTCACCTCATTCTCCTCTCCCTCTTTGCCTCACTCTCACTCTCCACCAAATTCACCGCCGCACTCGACACGCTATCCCTGAACCAAACACTCGCTGATGCCGCCGGCGGAACACTAGTTTCAGCCGGTGAATCCTTCGAGTTGGGCTTCTTCTCTCCACCAAACTCCGAAAACCGTTACGTGGGAGTATGGTTCAAGCAAGTCTCACTACGAACCCCAATTTGGGTTGCCAACAAAAACGACCCACTGACAAATTCATCTGGTGTCCTCACAATCACCCCCACTGGCAACATAATCCTCACCTCAAACCAAACAAATCCCATTTGGTCCTCAAATTCAACAATATTGTCAGCCAGTACTCCTGTTTTGCGACTCCTAGACACAGGCAACCTTGTTGTGGTCAATACCAATACAGGGAATTACTTATGGCAAAGCTTCGATTACCCATGTGATACGTTAGTACCAGGGATGAAACTGGGATGGGATCTTTCAAAAAACCAAGAGTGGTACTTAACGTCGTGGAAGAGTTTGCAAGATCCATCCACGGGGGATTTTACGTACAGGGTGGACCCCCGCGGCCTCCCTGAACTAGTCCTTCGTGAAGGATCAACAATCCGGTACCGAAGTGGACCTTGGGACGGTGTTCGTTTCGGTGGAGGTCCTCCACTTAAAGAGAACACCGTCTTTAGTCCTAGTTTTGCATTCAACGAAAGTTTTGTCTACTACTCCTTTGTCAACATTGATGATAATATCATTTCAAGGTTTGTGGTGAACCAAACAGGAGGATCAATTCAACACCTCACATGGAATCAGGGGAGCGGCAAGTGGGTCGCTATAATAACCCTGCAAGCGGATACATGTGATACCTATGAACTTTGTGGATCTTATGGGATTTGCAACGTAAACGAGTCGCCTATTTGTCATTGCGCTGATGGGTTTGTACCGAAAAATCCATTGGCGTGGAAGAGGTTGGATTGGACAGGTGGGTGTTTGGCAAAGACTGAGTTGAATTGCAGTGTGGCAGCGGGGTTTAGGAAGTTTTCTATGCTGAAATTGCCGGAAACATCCTATTTTTTGGTGAACAGGACCGAGGTAAGTCGGGTGGATTGTGAAGAGGCTTGTTTGAGGAATTGTTCTTGTATGGGTTTTGCTCAAACAGAAGTTAGAGGATGCGTGGTCTGGTCGGGTGATTTGCTTGATATGAGAGAGTGCAATGAAGGTGGACAGGACTTGTATATTCGGATGGCTGCTTCTGAACTCGGTAAGTGCATGATTCACAACAAATGGAAATTGCATAAACACACACTGCATCCACCACAAAATCACTGTGCTTGAGGCTCGGATCGTTAATGCCCCTGCTCAGCTCAGTTCTTTTAAGCGAGCCGAGCTCGAGTGCGTTAGCAGTAGCTCGAGCCGTGGACATAATTGCGGGTGGGATCCACAATACTATTGAGTGAACCGTTGATGTGCTATACTGCTCTGTGTGTGTTAATCACGCTTCATCATTAATTTTATAACCTCATTACTTCTTTAGATGCTAAACGCAATGCTTCATTCTTTTCTTCTGTTAGATTAGATATAAGATGTGAAAGACCCAGAACACCGTTTTCGTAATGAGACAACAAGTCAACTTCTTTTTTGCCCTATTTTCAGAACAATATTTGAAGTCACAACAGTCTCATGGGAAGAAGGGCAAGGTGGCAGCTATAGCGGCCTCTGTTACTGCAGCTTTACTTCTCACATTCTGCTTATTTTGTTGGTTCGTGGTGAAGAAAAGAAAAGGCAAACAGAAATTTCAATCTTTAGTCATCTTAATTTCTTACCTAATGATTAAAGAAGACTTATGTCGACGTCACATTGACTCCTCGTTGTTTTTATCCATCTAGTCAAAATCCTTCTTTTCCCGTTCCTCTTTCTAGAATTTGAAATGAACAGTTGTTTAATAGTCAAGTACCCGTGTGAATTAGAGTAGACGAATTCTCACGTGATTGACCTTAAGGAGGTTGAACAAGGCGCAGTTTCTTATCGTAACCAAACAGTGAGACAAAAAATTTCAACAAGCATGTAGATCAAGTGGTAACCTTAATGGATTTCGGAAATGAGAAGATAATGTCCATGGAACGGTTAGATTCAAAAAACATCAACGTCAACAAAAAAATCTACACAATTACGCGTTGTATAACAAGTGAACTAATCAAATCATGTCACCAAGCCGGCTTTCTTGTTCATTTTGTCGTTCACGTTTCACAGTTCTTGTAAAACATCGAATTTTACAGGTTTAACTTCTCCATTGCATTTTACTCTCTCTTCTCAAATTGTCAAACCAAGCAAGTAGGACTTTGTAGTCGATTGCATTTTGCCTAACTTGCTTTTTGTGCTCAATGACAGAAACAAGAGAAGAAAAAATTTTATTATTTAGTCCCTACAATACAACATCCCTTGAAGCTTCCTCAATGGGAAAACACTTTGATGGAAGTGGCACAAATGCAGAATTACCATATTTTGACCTAAGCATCATTGTCTCAGCCACAGACAACTTTTCATTGGCCAACAAGCTTGGCGAAGGTGGATTTGGCACCGTGTATAAGGTACACTTTAAGCTGGAAAGCCTCACACGATTACATATCTTACTTGTGATTGTGTATATTTGAATATGGAAGATGATAAAATAGCACCTAGAGTGTCGATAAGGTTGTAGAATTGTGCTAGTATTTGTCAAATGTGTGCTCAAATATGTAGTGCATTGAAATATGGAAGTGTGCATAAGAAATATCTGGCATTTTGTTTACCTTATTGACAATCCTAATCAGCAGTTGATTCCAGGACCATTTGAACATTGTCTAAGCTTAGCATGCACTGATTAAATGCAGGGTCGGCTACATGATGGAGAAGAAATCGCGGTCAAAAGGCTAGCGAAGAATTCAGGACAAGGGGTGGAGGAATTCAAGACTGAAGTTACACTGATTGCCAAACTGCAGCATAGGAATCTAGTGAGGTTGTTGGGATATTGCATTCAAAGAGAGGAGAAAATGTTGATATATGAGTACTTGCCAAACAAAGGCTTGGACTCTTTTGTCTTTGGTATGCAATATTTTCCTAGTTAGGTTCATTTTTTGCTACTTATGGAATTATTGCTTCGGCAATGGTGGATGAGCTTGGATTTGATTAGAACTAACTTTCAACTTTTGTCCAGATCGAACAAAAAGCTCATTTATAGATTGGAAAACGCGCTTCAACATCATTTTGGGGATTGCTAGAGGACTATTATACCTTCACCAAGACTCTAGACTAAGGATAATCCATAGAGACCTAAAAGCCAGCAATGTGTTACTAGATGCCGAAATGAATCCAAAAATATCAGATTTTGGTATGGCTAGAATATTCGGAGGGAACCAGATCGAAGCTAATACAAACAGGGTGGTTGGAACATAGTAAGTGAATGTCCATTCTGCATTTTTGTTGGGATACAGAGAAAGATGCAAGGAAGCCATTAAACTGTAATGCTTGTTTGACATTTGTGGTTGCAGTGGCTATATGTCACCTGAATATGCAATGGAAGGGCTATTTTCGATAAAATCTGATGTTTTCAGCTTTGGGGTTCTGCTCTTGGAGATCGTTAGTGGCAGAAAGAACAGCAGCTATTATAAGGACAATTTTGTGAATTTAATTGGGCATGTACGTATATAGGTGTATACATTTGTCAAATTTTCTTAGTATTCATGGAAAATCCTTTAGTTAACAAATCTCCTAATGATTAAAATAACAATTTTATTACACAAAAAAAAAAAAAAAAAAGAGATGGTCAATGCCAACAACAGACGGGTTTCCTTCTAATTTTGGTATACTCTTTTGTTTTAATTCTGGAATTATATCATTTTGTAATAAAACCCCAGTAAGATTAACTTTAAAACTGAGGGCTTTCCTTTAATGATGGTATTGTTGTTCACATATCGTTTGTTTCAGGTTTGGAGCTTGTGGAATGAAGGCCGGGCCGAGGAATTAGTTGATTCAACAATGAGCGAATCATATTCAGATAAAGAAGTTCTGAGGTGCATTCACATTGGTCTGCTGTGCGTGCAAGAATCAGCCAATGATAGACCAAATATGTCGGATGTTGCTTTCATGTTGTGTAACGAAACAGTACTTACTCCCCCTAAGCAGCCCGCATTCATCTTTAAAGGAGCTGACAGCAGACCGGAGACTTCCTCATCCGCAAGTCTTGGAGCAGTTTCTGTGAATGATGTTACGATGTCTGCGATTCGAGGTCGATAGGAGCTGAAAGATTATGTAGATGTGTTTTTGCTTGATCTTTTACCAAAATGTGATGTCTTTAGAATTCGTTTCTGTCAAGAATATTTTTTGTGGTGTGTGTAATGGTATATGTACGTAGTCATAGAGGACGTGTCTGTAGCCTCTTTTACATTCTTTTCTTGTGAATGAGAATTCCTTTGAAACCAACAAACTTACATAGAGTCGAGGAACGCATACCTTCCAATTACATAAAAATCAATTGAACAAGATATAGCAAAAGCGTCATGGGCAATTTTCCAGGAATTGCAAATCACAACACTAAGAGGGGACTGCTTTACGTAGATAAATTGGGAGACCTTAATGCGAGTGTTAAAACAGATCTTTTCAAGGACACTAAAGGTAGACTTGTGGATGCCCTAAAAAAATGCTGCAATTCCTTTCATAGGATAAAACTGTGTCAAAGAATTGAATGAGCCTAACAGCGTCGACCAAAGTTGATGGTAGCAGCTGAGGTCTGGAGAGGCCATAAGGGTCAACTGAGACTTGGCCAATAAACTTCATCTCCCACGGTGCTTAGTGGGAATTGATCGCTCGGTCACGGTATCCGCCGAAGGGATTTGGAGTCAGGGGATAAGTGCTCAAAAGAACGCCTCCGACTAGCCTCTCACTAAGTATTACTTCGGCAGGTGGCTCCTCAGCAGCACCATACATGCTCTTTAAGGTATCCGACACCCATCTACTCCTCCGAGGGGCTGTAGACTCCTCCGAAGGGTTGAAGACCACCTGGAGACGTCAGCCAGGCTTTCGAGTAACTGGCTTAGCTGAAGTTACCCTTCGAGAGGGAAGAAACGAAGTGTGGACGGTGATCTGAGGGCTAAGGGCTAAGGATGCTAGCCGAAGAAAAAGGTGTCGCCGAGGACCCTTGGAGCCGTCCTGGAAAGGGGTAGGTGGTGATGTGACAAGTGATAGATGGGATTGAAATGGTGTCAGGAAGCGTCAGGATGTTGCGCTCAAGGCGTCTAGTGGACCACGTGACGGACCGGGGGAAACCCGTGAGTTGTTGAGCGTTCAGACAAACAAGTAGGATGACATTAGCCGGAGTGGCGAAGTACTCATGGCTGGCTCAGGAAAGGACGGCGCGTGGGAGACACGGTTAGCGTAATGGGAAAGCTTCCCTTTGCCTATAAAAGGGAAGCTCCCCCACTAGATCAGGCGTTCCTCTTCTTTTTTTTCTCTTCACTCCTCTCTCTCCAAAAATATATACCATTTCTTACTTTTCCGGCCACATTTCTCACTGCCGGTGACTTACTGGACCGTCGGAGTGCCTTCCCGGACCACCACCATCCGAGCGAGGCGTAACGCGGTTGTTACTTGTGCAGGTCTCACTCTCAGGTGGATCCCCCGTATCTTAAGTTGTCCTCATCCTTTTGATTGTCCTTTTTATCCGTTCCACAAGGCTCAAGGAGGTGCAACGGAGAAGCGAGCCCCACAATGCAACGCTGTAGGCAAACGACGGAGGGACCAACCATATGACTTCGTCTAATGTGATCAACATAGCACATGCAGTTACTCCTATATGGTAAGAATCCAGATTGATTTTCCCCATCGACGGAAATTGCAAATGTAAACAAAAAGGGATGAAAAGTTGTATTTTGTTGAAGAGAAGGCTAGCATTATAATGACGTGAAGAATTTACTGAAGGAATTACAATACTACGATTTCTAACTAAGGAAGAAAGAAGGTTTTGCGCAAAGTATAAAGTAAACAGTACTTAGAAGGAAACCTGGTTTGAAACGAAATGGATCCGATCCAGGAAAATATTGAACTTAATTAGAACATAACGAGCAAAAATATGAAGAAAACAAAACAAAAAACTAAAGAATGATTCTATAGGGTACTTTATGGTTTCTGCGTTTCCATTTTCAAGATTTTCAAGTTCATGTCCTAACATGTGTTCGGTCAAGAAAACAAACAACCACACAAGCACACACGAAAGCAGAGTGATTATTCAGTGTCCCTGGAGTCCCGTGAGCGGTGAGGCTGACTTATTGGCCAAAGGGATGAGAAAACGAAGTTGGCAGTTTTGGTTGATTTTTAATTACAACTGTTAGCAAACTGAGTCAAATCTATCAGCCCCACTCACCATATTGTTGTGACCAATATTTTCAACCACTTAAGAATGGTAGGACCGTAGGAGGAACATTGTACTGGACAAAAAATGGATTGGTTGACTTTTCTCAATAAATTAATTTGTACCATTTCATAGTGGTGCTAAAGCTTTTCTCCCTGCACAGTTGATGGGTTTTGATTGTTGAGAACATTGTACTGGGTTGGCAAAAGCGTTTTGATATAATAGTGGTATTGTTTGAGGACTTCTCTATCTTCATCGGGATCCAAGATTGAGAATAATTCATATGGATCTGAAAGCTAGCAACATTTTGCTGGACAACGACATGAATCCTAAAATTTCAGACTTCAGATTGGCGAGAATTTTTGGAGATGATCAGTCTGAAGAAAATACAAATAGGGTACTTGGAACTTAGTAAGTACATCCCCGTCATCTCTCCCCTTCCATTATTCTTATCTATAGTTCATTTCATCTGATGCATTTCCATCTCATTTTGTTGTATGTAGTGGCTATATGTCTCGAGAATATGCAATAGATGGACTCTTCTCAGTGAAATCTGATGTGTTTAGCTTCGGTGTGTTGGTTTTGGAGATTGTGAGTGGCAAGAAGAACAGAGGATTTTACCATCCTGATCATGACCTCAACCTTCTGGGACATGTGAGTGCAAAAATTCTTCTTTGCCTGTATATGAGAAAACATTTTCATTGTGATTGGGAATAATTTTTCGAATTCGTGTTTGCTTTAGGCATGGAAACTATGGAACGAAGGAAAGCCCATGAATCTAGCAGATGCTTTGATGGATAGTCCGATCCCCACATCAGAAGTGGTAAGATGTATCCAAATGGCGCTTTTGTGTGTGCAACACCGTCCTGAAGACAGACCGACAATGTCAGTCGTGTTGTTAATGATAGATAGTGAAAATGCAACCCTGCCCCGTCCTAAACAACCTGGGTTCTACTCAGAGAGGTATAATCCTGAGACAGATTCATCATCAACTGGCAGAATTCCTCTTGCTTCAAACGAAGTAACATTGTCAATGCTTCATGGTAGATAGATGGGATTCTTGTCCTAAAACCTTGTAAAGGAACTTCTGTAGAAACTACTGGGTTTAAGTAATTTCATCTTTGCTCCACCAAACTCCGAAATTTGTCCTTAAAAGCATAATGATACCATGGTAATGAAGAAAGAGTACGTGAAATTAAAGATCAAAGACTCCGTTTGGACACCTATTGTAAGTTCCTATTCGACAGGGAAATAAGTAACTAAACATCCATATTGAGATCATGCTCTTCCTAAATTATTTTAATTTGGGTTTTTTTTTTCCCTTGTAATCCAACAAAAAAGGGCCCTAGTAGAACCTAGGACCTAGGAAGCATGTGTACGGGTACATTGATACATCGAAACCTAAAAAATGTAGCGTACGAATACTGCTACAACAAATGTAATTCGGAAATTTAGACGATGTATTACAGGTAATACTTACACTTTAAATTTTAAAAAATAGTTAAGTGACCAATAATGCTATGGGTACACCAAACTTGCACTGCACATGCACACCAAGGTGATGGGGCAAATGAAATGATGAGCTTCTCCTTATCTGACACATCACCGTGGTGTGATGTGGGGTGCAAGTTTGGTGTACCCATATCAATTTCTGCTAAGCAATGTGACTTGGGCAATGAGGAATCCAACATCAAATTATATTTTAGTGCCCTAACTACAAATTATAGTTTAATAGATTTTAGGTACATTTTTTGAAAATCTCATAAAATGAACATTTTATGGAGGGTGATAAAATGAAGTTGTTTTCCCAGCTAATAAAATGTAGTGGTTTTCCTATAGATTCTAGGAGGATTTTATGAAAATCTCATAAAATCACTTTTTCATTTTATTTGTTCAAATTGGTGTGTCATAAAATGTGAGATTTTATGAAACAAAAATCTGTTAAAGAACGAAGTACAAAAGAACCTCTAGACCAAAATCATTATTGTACAATCTTTTTTGTTTTCGGTATAGCTTGATATATTGTAAGTGCTTTTGGAAAAAAATTTGTATAGTGGGCGGGTACCACGTGGCCAAGTCTATGTGATGCCCAAACGCTGCATCTCTCTCCCTTTTCTCTCTCCATAATCTGGACCTTCCAAATCTGAAATGGATGGCTGGATGTGCAGCGCGGGGTACCACGTGGTACCCTCTCGGCACCGAAAGCTCGTTCGTGCTTTTGAGATATGTTAAATGTCAATGACAAAATTTTCTATAAATTTTCTCCATTCATGTATTTTGAAAAAGGGAAAATTTCATAAAACCCCCCAAACCCAAACTTTGACCAAAATATCAAAAAACCTCCCAAACTTTCATAAAATTTAATCCGCATCCCAAACTTGTCTTCCGTTAGTCAAATATACTCCCACCGTCTGGATCTATTACCAAACTAACGGAAAATGCTGAGGTGGAGGTTAACGGACCCAAAAAACCGTTAAGTGGCCCAAAACGACGTCGTTTTGAGCCCTTTTTTTTTATTTTTAAAATCTCCTTCTTCCTCCTCCCACAACCACCTGAACCACCACCATCAGCACCAAAATCACCCGAGACATCACCCACCGTAGCTCTAGCACCACCACCGCCGACACCCATCAACCCTTGACCATGTTTCTTACCTTTTTTGCAAGTAACAGTTCCAGATCTGGCCCCCTTGGCCAAAACCGTGACTTTCCCAGGCACCACGGAGTCTTCACGGACACCACCGCTCACCACCACTCCGGTTTGGGTGTTTGGGTCGACCGCGCGCTGCTCCCACCGTCGTTTTGAGCGGCGGTGTAGACTCCTCCGCCCCTTTTTCGCCATCATTGCCGCTCTGTATGGCCGTGGGTGGCCCTATCTCGGACGAATCGACCATGGGAGCTCACCAACGGACTGAAATCAAGCCAAAACCAAGTGGGTAGCGAGAAAATCGATCCTGAAGTTTGTAGATCTGAATTTTTTTGGACAAAAAATGGTGTAGCCCGGTGTGGGTTATGATGAAATCGTGGGAGAGAGAGAGAGAGAGAGAGAGAGAGAAAGAGAGAAGGCCGACGGTGGAGAGAGAGAGGGGCTGACGGTGGGAGGAAGAAGGAGATTTTTTTTTTTAAAAAAAAAAGGGCCCAAAACGACGTCGTTTTGGGCCACTTAACGGTTTTTTGGGTCCGTTAACCTCCACCTCAGCATTTTCCGTTAGTTTGGTAACAGATCCAGACGGTGGGAGTATATTTGACTAACGGAAGACAAGTTTGGGATGCGGATTAAATTTTATGAAAGTTTGGGAGGTTTTTTGATATTTTGGTCAAAGTTTGGGGGGTTTTATGAAATTTTCCCTTTGAAAAATAACAATGTTCGCTTTTATTAAATGATGCAGGACAATATCGCAGGAATATTATATTTTGGAAACTTTTATTAGTAGTAGCAAATCTGATTTAGTACTGCCTGTTTAGCACAATTCTAGTTTCCTATTTTGTAGTTTTCTAGAGTTTTATTTCCTTATTTTTAATTCCTTATTTTGTTTTGCTTGGTCCCTACACCAAGTTATACTCTTGGTGGCCAAGTATTACCATATTAGTTAGGCCTACTACTAGTATAAATAGGGGTGTAAGCCTATGGCATATGCAGCTTTTAATCAATTATAAATCAGAGTTATTTTCTTTCTTCTTGTGGATTCAAGAAACCTCGTGGATTCGAGATCTATCATCGTTTGAACTAGTACGCTAACTAGTTGCTCTGATACCACTTGACGCAGCGAAATTCACGAGATAATAGTTCGTGCATTCTGCTTATGATCATCATCAACCCTCACTAATTACTATTACCCTTTCTTCCCATCTTCATAGCCTGCGTTCACTCACTAACCAAGCAGGAGCTCTTTTTTCCAAGTGGGTATCCAATATTCAGGTCTCAAACTTGTTCCTTCTCATTAGTATTTGGTTTGGTTTGTATTTTACTTCATCGGTGCAAGTTTTTGTCTTCGTTGTACCATTTCTTGACCGACTTTAACCCTCGAAACCCTTTGAAAGGTGAAGCTAGAGGGGTTTTTTTTTTCTCTGTTGTTTTTCCCCTTGTTTACCTCACATTGCAAGTTTAAAGTAAACCCTTCAATCTAGGATGATTTTTTAAAATTCCCAGTTCTATTTTGTTTTAGCTACTACGTTTTAACAGTTTAGTCTAGTTGTTTGATACATTGATTGATGCAACTCTAGAATCTCGGTTGTGGTTGATGTGGGTAGTTTCGTTTTGAGGCTATTGTATGTTAGATAAAAGCTAAATGTGTCGTTTCTCTTTTTCGTTTTATTGCATATACTTTAACACATCTACATCAATTAACTTGGGCTGTATGTGCTTATTGTATTAGGTAGCTCTAACCAGACATCTTACTAATGATCATCATCAACCCTCACTAATTACTATTACCCTTTCTTCCCATCTTCATAGCCTGCGTTCACTCACTAACCAAGCAGGAGCTCTTTTTTCCAAGTGGGTATCCAATATTCAGGTCTCAAACTTGTTCCTTCTCATTAGTATTTGGTTTGGTTTGTATTTTACTTCATCGGTGCAAGTTTTTGTTTTCGTTGTACCATTTCTTGACCGACTTTAACCCTCGAAACCCTTTGAAAGGTGAAGCTAGAGGGGTTTTTTTTTTCTCTGTTGTTTTTCCCCTTGTTTACCTCACATTGCAAGTTTAAAGTAAACCCTTCAATCTAGGATGATTTTTTAAAATTCCCAGTTCTATTTTGTTTTAGCTACTATGTTTTAACAGTTTAGTCTAGTTGTTTGATACATTGATTGATGCAACTCTAGAATCTCGGTTGTGGTTGATGTGGGTAGTTTCGTTTTGAGGCTATTGTATGTTAGATAAAAGCTAAATGTGCCGTTTCTCTTTTTCGTTTTATTGCATATACTTTAACACATCTACATCAATTAACTTGGGCTGTATGTGCTTATTGTATTAGGTAGCTCTAACCAGACATCTTACTAATGGGAGGCTATTAAAATTCGAGCTATGTAAATGTTGTCAATAAATTTGCATTATGTCCTTTGATAGAGCTGACAGGGATACATGGTCAGTATATCTAACCCCGATTAATTCTGAGAAAAGCTTTAGTGAACTATGTGTTTATCAGTGGTGAGTGATGAGGGTGAGCTGTTGGTGGCGACCAGGTGATTGTTTGATGCTCCGGGGTTGCCGGGGGGTGTGGAGTTGTATGAGGTTAATGAAACATTAGTTGAGGAGTAGCTTGTCTACATTCAATCAGTTCAAAATGACTCGGAAGGCAAATTGATGATTTTGGAAATTAAAAGACCTACCATGGCTATCACGTGGACATTTTTTGTATGACCTATTGAAGGGTTGAGTAGAATAGTTGTTGTCCTATTGAACTCATCGATGATCAAGTTGGGTTGTAGCCGGCATTTTTACCTTAATTAATCTTGACCATATAAGTTTTTCGGATACCTCATTATGCCACACTTCCATCAGATGTGGATTCAATTGGAACAACTTCGTGCCAATGGGTATGGTAGAAGTTTTGCCCCAATTTCTACCTTACTTCTTATGCTACTTGCTATGAATTTATTGTTCCATTCATGCTGTTACAGTTTGGGTTGTTGAAAACATGATGGACTTCATCAAACATGACACTCATTTTGGTCCATAAGTTGAATTTTGTGTTTGGTAGCCTTAACTAAAAAGATTGAGTTTAAATTTCGTGAGATACATAAGTTTGGAGTTAGCGTGAGGGTTGAGTCTATATTTTCTGATAGAGAAAGTCTTGATTTTTTCTGAAATTGGCCATTAGAATTTTCCTTCAACCTGAGACCTGTTCTTTATATGGAAGATTCTGAGAATACAAAATGTTTGGCTTACATGCTTCCTGTTAAATGCCATATATTGGAAACATTTCCATTAGATAACAAGTTCTTTAACTTTTCCATCGAAAGGCATTCCAGGAAACAATGGGACAGAATTAACTTATCTATCAACTTTGATGTTGAGTGGCCAGAATCAATTGCTGATGCAAAGAGGAAAAAGAAAATGGCGGTGATTGTCGTTGTTGTTGTAGTATGTACAGTTTTGGGGATGATTATCTCAGCTACGATTGGCTATTATATTTGTCAGTTAAGGAAGGCAAAAATTAAAGGTAACACAGCTCTACCATTTCCGTTACTTTTAATTACTCATATTTGGCTATAGCCTTGTCGTATTGGGAAAACAAAGATAGAAAGTGTTTTTGAGGACCTTCTTACGATTTTGCTACCCTGATCCTAATCACTTGTTACATGGTACTTAACCTAGGAAGTGCTACTCGAGCTTCATTTGGTTTCATTTCTTTATACAAATCTTTCTCTACGTTTTTTTTTTTTTTTGGCTGAAATAGATGAATTCCCTTTGTAATTTGATCTGCACTTGGATGTGTGTTTGCATTATCTCAATCCCTCCTTGTTTGCTGAGACAGAAGGCTTTTATTATTTTCTTTTGCTTTGTCTAACAAATTTCCTATGCAACAGCCGGACAGGAGAACATTTTCTTCAAAGAGACTAATGAAGAAAGTCAAGATAATGATTTTGATTTACCTATTTTTGATCTGGGTACCATTTTCTCTGCGACTGACAAATTCTCTTCCGGAAAAAAGATAGGACAAGGTGGTTTTGGCTCTGTTTATGAGGTAAGATCCTTTTATGGTAGATTTCCAGCTGACGAATAATATAGATGAAATGGGACCAGATGGTTTTTCCTAGATTTATATATTGTTTGTCATCCATTTTTCCTTCTCGTTTAGTATACTGGGCACCTTCCAACCTTCCTTTGCTCCATCATCCTCTATTATTGCTAAGTCTTTGCATATGATTTTGTAGGGTGCACTGCCCAATGGTCAAGAAATAGCAGTGAAGAGGCTCTCCCAGAGTTCTGGACAAGGCCTCAAGGAGTTTAAGAATGAAGTTAGTTTGATTGCAAAACTCCAACACCGTAACCTTGTTAGGCTCCTGGGATGCTGCATTCAAGGAGAAGAAAGGATGCTTATTTATGAATTTCTGCCCAACAAAAGCTTGGACAACTTCATATTCGGTCTGCCAACCTTATCTTATCTACCTATACATTTGGCTATATTGCTATCTATTAGCGAAGTGTACTAAGGTGCAGTAAGGAGAAAATGAATGTTTCCTTGTTTTGTTCCTATGAAAAACATGTAAGTCCAAAAAAGATAAAATCGAAAAGGTTGGGTTGGAGAATTGGAAAAGAAAAGAGAAACTCAAAAAGAAAAGAAGTAATGTCATTTGAAGAAAATTAGAAAATTACACCATGAATTAACTGAAGAAGTTTTCGAAATGTCCACCATAAATCATTTAAATTCAATCATTTTTCTTAAAAAAATGACCGTCAACCATATTGCTAGCTGAATAATGTTTTTCATATTGTGTTAATTTTTATTTTTGCGATAGAGTTACTTTGTGTCTTCATCTAATTTTTTCCCCTATTCTTGCACAACGCCTTTTGGACTATAAATGCTTCCCTCTGTCTAAACTCTAAACCCATCAATCATCATTTTGGAAGACAAAATAATCTTAAAATCTGAATTCTCCTTGTTTAATTCTTGGTTTTCTCCTTATCCCAGAATATTTATCGAGAAGTTATTGAGTTTTGCTCTTCCTTCTAGTAGGAGAGAATTTATTGAAATATATTGTTTGCATTTTCATTTGCTTATGCTTTTCTTCTTTTATCACCTCATAATAATTAACACCAGCCAGATTTTGTGTGATGGAGGTTGATTAAGGGGGAAAAAAAAAAAAGAAGTTTTAATTAGAATTTGGTATTGTCATACCCAGATCAAACGAGAAGAAAACTGCTGCCTTGGAAAAAGCGCTTCAACGTCATTTCTGGAATTGCACGTGGACTACTTTATCTGCATGAAGACTCAAGATTGAGAATCATTCATAGGGATCTTAAAGCAAGTAATGTCTTACTAGACAATGAGATGATCCCCAAAATTTCCGACTTTGGCATAGCAAGAATTTTCGGAGGAGAGCAAACAGAGGAAAAGACCAAGAGAGTAATGGGGACATAGTAGGTGATCTTACCATATATAGATCTTACCATATATACCCAAAACATTGATTTGCATTTATAAGGGAAAATGTTCAACTTGCTGTTTGTCCAAATTTCATCTTGACTGGAGATCAATAGATCTCTCATCCTGAGAGTTCTTTGAAAAATTATGTCTATGCTAAGAATTGTGATTTCGTGGATGAAATAGCTCTTGATCTCCAATCGATTGTAATTTGTCTTTGGGAGAGTATCTAAAGTGTAAACCCATGATCAGTTTCGTGGGACTTGATGTTTCCAAATGTTTATGCTTTTGGTGGAAAATTTCTTAGTTTAGCCGAATTTAAAAATGTGTTTTTGGCTTGCAGTGGTTATATGTTTCCGGAATATGCGATGAGTGGTCAATTTTCTGTGAAGTCAGATGTGTTTAGCTTTGGTGTTTTAGTATTGGAGATAATAAGCGGCAAGAAGAATTGGGGATTTTATCACCCTGATCATGACCTCAACCTTATCGGGCATGTAAGTACAAGTATAGTATCGAATGGTGTTGATCTCCTTGTATAACCAGAATTTCTATGATTAAAACTTACCATGCTGTTACTGAGACGCTGGATTGAATTGGTCTAGGCATGGAAACTGTGGAATGAAGAGAGTCCTCTGGAACTAATAGATGAAGTTTTGAAGGAGTCATTTTCAGCAAATGAAGTGGTAAGATGCATGCAAGTGGGCCTTCTATGTGTACAGCAACGCACAGAAGACAGGCCAACAATGTCATCTGTCGTTTTTATGCTGAGTAATGAAAGTGCAGCGCTACCCCAACCGAAAGAACCTGGTTTTTCAGTGGCAAGCTTTTCCTTGAAGATTGAATCCGCGTCAAGTGGACAAACTTCTAGCACTGGTAATGACATTACCATCACAGCATTGGCTGGACGATAGAAGGATTAATGCATTCAAGTACTTTACATTCTGTGAGTTTACGATTTCCTATTGAACGAGTGTTGTACAGCCCATAGGATTTTGAGCAATTCTATGACATATTAGATAGTACAATTCTTTCCCTTGTATAGATTCAGTGTGACAGAATACTAGAATGCTGCAATTAGGTTAGCTTAGGTCCGTAAGAATTTTGGGTCTGTTGAAGCCTTGGAAGTACATTTTTTTAATTAATTAAACTCTTTTTGGAGTGGTTTTATATATAATTCCTTATCTTTTTGTGCTTCCTAGTTTCTGCTACTTCTTCTAATTTTCCTGGATGCTTTTTGCTTCAAGACACACAATGCTAATGTTTCTTATTGGACGCCTGGAAAAAAAATAGAACTTATGAGTTTCTGGTAAAAAATGGTTTGAGGTTAATTTTTCCAGTGTCAGGACTAAAGCACGTGAAAAAGTCTCTCTTTCTTGGTTGTATTTGAAAGAGCAACTTTTACCATGCACACAAAGATGGGCGAAGCAAGAAAGATAGATTTCAACATTTTACACACCTCAAAAGCACAAGTGCGTGCGGAGGCAGAGTCAGGATTTAGTGTCAGTGGATTCAACTACCTAGAGCCATATCTGGTTTGTTTTTCTGACTTTGAGTAGAGCCATATCTGGTTTGTTTTTCTGACTTTGATAATGTAATATTAACGTCAAACTAAAAATGTAAACATTCTAGATTGCAATAAAAATTATAACTACTAGAGGGGTATTTTCCAACAGAAAGGGGTCAAGTGACCTCGCTTGCCACCACATACCCCCATCCCTGAGCCACCTGCTCACTAATGGCTCACTAACACACACATACACTGTACACACCCTTTATATAATTACAAATAGAGAGAGAGAGTCAGAGAGGAGAGATTATATGTCTGCTAGCTCTGCATTTTGCTAAGTTACAGAATGCATTAGTAAAGGGCTTAAACATTAATGTAAAAAATGAGAGTGAAAGGTTCTTGCGATGGCCCAAAAAGTCAAATAAAATATGAAGCCATTTATTACATCAACTGCCTCAGTTACATTCGTAATCTTGTACAATAAAAGTTCATCCCTGTTAGTTATGGACAAACTAAAGTCCTTACATTTCAAATTCAGAGGTCGTGTTCACACCAGTAAAAGTAAAACAATAAAGCTATGCAAGATAACAGATAGTGGTGGCGTTTCAACTAGTGGCTCTTGTTGGTGGGTTGTTAATGTATACATATTCAGTAACAAAAAGATAGTAATTCACCATTAATGTTATTGCCATTTTCTCAGATGAAAACCTACCCTTTTAGATTTATGTATGTCTCTTTGTAATTATGAATTTGATTGCGAAAATGCAAGCAAGAGATTTCCATAATCTGCTCATTAATGAAATCACTACTTAAATGATTTGAACGCTCTGTGCATAAGGAAAAAGACATTAGTGCAGAAAATCAAACCTTTGATTCTATTTAGGTTGGTTTGAGATTTCAACCTATTAGAGGTTTGTAGCTGGTATACAACTATATTTACATATCCAGGGCAATGTACGTTGATATTCATCAACCCATGAATTTGACGGTAGACTTGAAAAGCCACCTACTGATGCTTTAGGTCTGACACAATCTGGATGACTCCTGCATCTTTTGTATTACCATGTGACGGCAGAATGAATCAATACTTTCAGCATGAATCAATATTCCCAAACAATAATACCGTACCAAAGGAAATGTAACAAGGTTGGCTCTGGGATTGCTAAAAAGTTTAACACTTCTCAAATTTGAACATAAATGCCTAAAACTGTTTTACCAAGAATAAAACTCATGTATTAAAGTTATATGAACCAGAATGCTTTGTGTTTAGCTACCATGCATCCTTTTCCTTGAAGATAAATAAATGCATATGACTGTAATGGAAAGCTTTATCATTGTACTTGGACAATTTTGACACTTGCTAGCACCATTTTAGAAAATTGGAAATCTGTAGCACAATCGCAATATGGTTTACCAAATGAATTTAATCTATATTAAGAAAGAAGTAATGGTTATTTAAGGATGCTATAATTTGAATTAGAATGGGAAGCCTCAATTAGTGGTCTTCCGTGCATCATTTGCATGAATGGTCCCATAATGACCTTTTTTACCCTTAGGACATGGTTGGATTGCAGATTAAAATTTGGAGAGAATTTGAAAATTGGGGAATATGGATGGAGATAGAGGAGACTTACGGGGTCCACGGATAAGCATTAAGATCACATGTACGATGGGAAATTAGTTATACGAAATGTGCTATTGTGGTTTCAAGGGAGAACGGTTACTTTTTGCCGTTGCGGTGAAGAGGGAAGATAATCTGGTGGGGGACTGGCTAATGTCACCTTAGCATTCGCTAATCCCTACATGGAGAGCTAATTGAGGGAGTAGTGACGGCCAACGGCTATACCCTAAACTAATCCTGCATAACAAACTGCTGACACACTGGTCCGCGGGAGAATGTGGGGTCCACATTTTCTTCATTCCCTAATCCCCTCTTTTTTAATCATACCACCAAACGAGCCGTCTACTCAATGCCTATATTCACACTAAATCTTACACGTGGTCCTAGTCAGTGACTAACTCTTCAAAAGTGTCACTCATCACCTATTTATACTGGCCACGCTAGAAAAGTTAACCCTGTTTCTCTAATTCGCCTTTTAAAAATCTCTGCTTCTCTCCCTTTCACTAACATCAACACCTGAGAAAACAAAGACATCCGTCAACATCAAGACAGAATCTTCATTGGCAATCCGAAATGGGGTTTCTGTCTCTTTTATTTACAGTGTATTGGATCAACATATCTGTGGTCTTTGCTGCAACAGACACCTTGACACCATACCAGAGACTCAAAGATGGCCAAACACTAGTGTCTGGCAACCTGGAATTTGAATTGGGATTCTTTGGGCCCCCTAACCAAACTAACATCAGGTACTTGGGGATTTGGTACAAAGACGTAACACCCCTTGCAGTGGTCTGGGTTGCCAACAGATCAAAACCAATAAAGAATTTGGATGCAACACTTATGTTAGACTTCAATGGAGGTCTTGCAATTCAAGATCGTAGGCATAACCTGGTTTGGCTCTCCATGCCTTCAAAAAATGCATGTAAACCCATGCTGCAAATCTTGAATTCAGGTAATCTTGTTGTTAAAGATGATTGTAATGGGTATTTATGGGAAAGCTTTGATTATCCAAGTGATACATTGTTGCCTGGAATGAAGATTGGTTGGGACTGTAAAACTGGTCCAAATCGGGTGATGACATCCTGGAAAAATAGTGACGACCCACAATCTGGTGATTTTTCTTTTGGATTGGACACACCTAGATTACCCCAACTCGTATTAGAAAGGAGTTCAATTAGGGAATCTAGGTGGGGTCCATGGGACGGGGCACGGTTCAGTGGTACGTATGCCCTCTGGACTAATCCAGTTTTCCAGCCGGTATTTTTCACCAATTCGGATGGTGTTCACTTCACATATAATGCCCTAAACAAGTCAGTTCTTGTCAGGCTTGCGGTAACCCCATTGGGTAAGGTCTAGTTTTTGACATGGAAGAATTATTCTAAAGAATGGGTTCCAGTTGTTACCCTTAATAAAGACAGTTGTGATGCTTATGGATCCTGTGGACCTTATGGAATTTGCTATGTTGGCGAACAAAATTGTGAGTGCTTGAAAGGGTTCACGTTTAATTTATCTGGGGGTTGGACGGATTGGACTGCTGGATGTAATCGGAACTTTGAGCTGAAATGTGATAGTGATGAGTTTGTAGAGTTCAAGGGATTGAAGTTGCCAGATAATGGAACTGTATGGGCAAATCTGGGGTACAATGAATGTGAGAAGAACTGCTTACAGGAATGCAGTTGTATGGCTTATACTTATTTAGATGTTTATGCCAATGGTACCAGTGCCTGTGTTGTCTGGTTGAACGACCTGTTCGATATGCAAAATTTTCCTCAAGGTGGCGATGATCTTCATATACGTATGGCGCGAGCTGAATTAGGTATGTATCGTTGATTAATACCATTATCCTTGTGTTTTTCCTTGGATTTGCTGCTTTATGAATTTTGTTGTACGCTTAATGCTTACTAATGGCTTCTGATATAGCTGGATTGTGTATCCCTGAAAGAGCGAAAACATGCATGAATAAACATGAAATGCGTGTATCCTACTGGGAAAAAATCAAAGCTCTTATGAATTGTTGAATTTTGTTGGGTTCGTTTTATCTTAAGCTGTTTATTTATTGTATGGCAGAACGATGAAAATAATTGGATGGTGGCACGTGGAAAGATTTTGGGGCAACCGATGACTTTACATCTGAAAATGCCAAGCTTAGAAACCGTTATGATGAACTTAACTAACTGTTTTAACGAACTTAACCAAATTTTTGGATGTAACAGAAAGCTTTTGAAAAATGTTTCTAATGAACTCAACCATAATCTTTGAATTAATAAAGAGAATCTACGATGAACTTGAAATCACGTAGCTAATATGGACACGGGTGTAGGTATTAGATAATTTAGATCCATCTACCCTCCAAATGTTTGAATCAGAGAGGTTTGACTTATTTCACAAGGTTGTTGATTACTTTTTGTCGTATGAAAATAAATTAAGTGTTGTACCACATAATGGTCTGACAAGTAATCTTCACCTAACTTTATTGCCATGGACGGACATTAGGGTTTAAAAATCTTGTTGAAGTAAAATTTAAATGATCATTTTGCCTATGCTAACGGTTGTCGGAGTCACCTCTTGCAAGAGTTTGGCCGTAAATTAAAGGGGGAATTGCCGTAAAAGGGCGGTAGGGGCAAATTATTGCGTTATAATGGTGTATTATTTTGAAATCACAGATCAATAAGAAGAGCAATAATAATTGTCATAACATGGCATAAGAAATATTGTTGGACGCAACTACCCTCGAAAGATATTTTGTTGCACACTTCGTCCACTTTAGTTGCACTCTACATGGAAAACGATTGCACTCTTCAATAAATTCATTGCACCCACACTCCTCAACAAATGTGGTTGCAATGTGATCAAGTCACACCTTCTGGAAAGATTTTCTAACTATTGCACCCTTCATCCACTTTTGTTGCACTATACATGGACAATGGTTGCACTCCTCAACAAATTCAATGCACCCTCGTTGGTCCAAATTCAAGAAGGGTGTATGTTCAAGTCACACTTTCTGGGAAGATTTTCTGACCATTGCACATTTCATTCACTTTTGTTGCACTCTACATGGACAACGGTTGCACTCCTCAACAAATTCATTGCACCCACGTTGTCCAAATTCAAGAAGGGGGTATTTCAGTCAACATTATAATGGGTACCATGTATGTGCAATTAAAATTGTGCGTTTCATGTTGGGAGCAATTTCTAAAAAGTGGTCCATGGAATGGCAAATATTTGCCCCTACCGCCATTTTACGGCAATTCTCCCTGAATTAAGACATCCAACACCCTAACCAGTAGGATTTTTTTTTGGTAGTATCTGCTTGAGAGGTGCGTTTCCTAAAATTAATATGTTTCTGGTGGGAACATTTCTAGGCTTGAACAAAATCTATCTTTTAATTTCTTGACCCATATCATGAAACAATGGACTAGGATCCCTTTTGACCTGAATTAATTCAACTTGTGGCAGTAGAAAGTTTTTAACTTATTTTTATGGTCTTTCTTCTATTGCCGGAAGTGTATATCACGCACCAACAGGCAATCTCAATATGCATAATGTTGTAATTAATGCAATCTGTATTCAGATGAAACATGGTTATCTGGATCTTATTGTAGATTAACAAATACCCATGAACGGTGATTTATTGTTTTTACTTGTTTTGTTTGTAGAGTTGATTGCTTCCTCCCTGCTGGAAAAAAACCAGAATCTGTTCAGCATCATAATTTCATCAACTGCTGCTGGGATTGTTTTGTTGGGTTTTCTTATGGCTTGGTGTGTGTTTAAAGGGAGGCAAGGTAAAACAGTTCCTATGTGAACCACCAATGATTTCAATCCCTCGCCCCCTCTCCTTTTATTGTTTTTATGCTGCTTAATTTAGCTGCAGCAACTATCTTGGATTAATGAAAATATATTGTCCTTGTCTTCTACCAAGTTTTCTGATATATGTGTATCTAATTCCATTATGAGCTATTGCCTGGAAAACGTTGGTAATATGAAGTTTTTTTAAGTTCGTGGATATAAGGCTAGAATATTCAGTTTCTTTGTTCGGGTGCTTCACAAAGCTTGTGGAACCCTACTTGGCCATAGATTGAACCTTAAGAATTAGGTGAATTGAATTGAATTCTTCTTCTCTTAATTAAGTAGGTCACCCGCCCGCCGCCTTAGGAAGGAAAAGTTAGTCAACTTTTCCTTACTGCATTTGAATGGATCGGAAGCTTATTCCAGATTTCTATTTTGCCCGTTTAAACTGATTTGCACTCATTATAATTCTTAAGTGCAAGTATTCACAACGGTTACCTGACTATTGTGGTATTGATGAACAGTTGAAGTAAGATGCATTATGTGTTACTTCGTAAGACTCACTTCTATGGCCTTGTTCTAAAAGTTTTTAAAAGACTCAATGATTTTCTTTGGTATATTGCTTTATTTTCGATTTAAGAAAGGTTCACAAGATGTCGTAGTGTAGTTTATGCGTATTGTAAGAGTTTTTTTGCATAATTCATTGTTAATTACAATAATGTAAATTTTTTTTTGGTGTATGCCTAGCTAATCATGTCAGACACAGATCACATGCCCGTATCCGAGTTCTGATATGGATACCTTACACATTTATAAGAGTTAATGTAACGTAGCTTCCAGTGTGCTACAAGTAGTTGTGTTTTCTTTCTCTTATTTTCTTATGAATTTCCTTTGTTGCAGGTCCAGAGAACTGTGAATTACATTCATCTGGACGTTCCAATGGGAGCCAAGAGGAAAATCTGGAATTCAGACTATATGATATATGCATCATTTCTGCTGCAACTAACAACTTCTCTATTGATAATAAGATTGGACAAGGTGGTTTTGGTCCTGTCTACAAGGTAACAAATTTCTTAATTTACTTTAATGTGTAGAGACTTGTCATCAGTTATTGCTGATTTTCTGTCTAATGAATTGGCAGGGTGAGTTACCCGGTGGAAATGAGATTGCAGTGAAGAGGCTATCTAGGACTTCGAGACAAGGACATGAACAGTTTGAAAACGAATCCAGTTTGATCGCAAGACTTCAGCACCGGAACCTTGTTAAGTTGTTGGATGCTGTGTTCATGAGGATGAAAGAATGCTCATCTATGAGTACTTGCTTAATAAAAGCCTGGATAACTTCATATTTGGTGTGGAATCTATCCTTAATATTGTTCTTTACATGCCTTTCAAGGATCATAATTTCTTTTCGGTATTTTTTTGGTTAGCTAGGATACAGAAACGTATTGGGAACATTTCCAAAACATTGTGTAACCGTAATGGGGCCTAATGGCAATATTAATAGAATTTGGGATGCACGAAAACATTACTTTGTATATCATTATTCGGTGTCAAAACAAGTCAATGTTTCGTTATTTTTCTAAGTGTTTCAACATGATTTCAGTGCATTTTGGTTTTGGTTCGGTGGGCCTACAGGAATCTAGGGTTCCACTATTGTTTTCTTTCATTTCGCCTTTTTAGAGAACATAAATATTTTGGCCATTTCTACGGCACCAAATCAATTTTGTTCCTTGATGCCTGCCTTAATTATACCTAGATAAATAGACATCTTGATTTGACTTTGGATTCTTTTCATTCAGACGAAGCAAGGAAACGACTCTTATCTTGGGCTAAGCGCTTTGACATTATTCTCGGGGTAGCAAAGGGACTGGTTTATCTCCACGACGACTCGGGGTTGAAAATAGTCCACCGTGATCTCAAAGCGGGAAACATCTTATTGGATGGTGAGATGAATCCCAAAATATCAGATTTTGGTCTCGCAAAGATTTTGGGAGAGGAAGAGCAGCCGCAGGAAGAGAACATGAGAGTGCATGGAACACAGTAAGTACTAAGTACTCATTGCGGATATCGGGGCCCATTTCATTCGCATTGCTATTGACTTTTTTTGAACAACTAAGCAACAAGGGAATTCTAGAATAAGTAAAATAGTTTAGCTACTAATTGCTGCTTATTGGTTATTTCTTATTTGCATATCTCAGAGGCAGTTTCTAAAGAAACTTATTTGCTTACGGTATACATGTGAGCCAAACAGGCCCTCAAACAGGCATTTCTTTATAAGAAATTACAATGTTATTGTCTTGGAATGCAGCGGTTACATTTCTCCAGAGTATACAACGCACGGGCAATTTTCAACGAAGTCGGATGTGTTTAGCTTCGGTGTTCTGGTGTTGGAAATAATAAGTGGACAGAAAAACTGGGCATTTCTTGTGATATTGTAATAAATATTTGCATGAAAGATTAGGTAAGGTTTATTTTGGTATATCATTTTCGGTTGTCATGATAAGTAGAATTTTGCATCAGATTAATAACTAGATTTGATCGAGCAAATGATTGTGAGCGCGTGCGCACACAAGCCACAGGGAGTAAAAGAGCTCTGATTTCTGGACTTAAATTTAAGAAATGTTATGTGCCAAATGCTTATTATATTTCTTGCTTCCGTATATGTGTTTGTCTTTAGTATTGAAAGTCTGTTTGTCGGATCACTATAACAAAGCTCTTCACCATAATCGTATTGAGGTTCAGATTCTCAAACGCACTCGAAATGTTCCGTGATTTCAATCAAGGGGCTAAGGTATGCGTACTCTCAACTCCATTCGCACAAGTACATTTTTCCGTCAAATGAAAAACAAGATTTCATTTCAATTGAAAACTGTCACGTAACACTATTTCGTCACCCAAAAAAAAAAAAAAAAGGAAAAAAAAACTGCTTTTATGACCAACGCTAACTCCGTCTCAAAATCAGGTAAGCTGAGCTATTTATTGATTTTACCTTAGGATCATTTAAAGAACCACGGGATGATTTGACTCATTTATTGTGCGCATTATTCTTGTAATATCTGATTAAGATGACAATATCTCAATAAAAAGCAAAAATGAGAAGGGAAGTTAATAAGTCCATTCATTTATCGGTTGATGGGGATTACTGGAATCCAGATCAAAAAATATTTACAAGGTCAAGTGGTGCTTTTCACTTGCATGACGTCATATCAATTTTTTCTTGTTTTTTTATTTCACATTTTTTTTTTCAATACTAGACTAGATGCACAAAATCTCAACTATTTTTTTTTCCCTCTCAGTAGGCGATAAAAAAGCTATATTACATCCAAACAAGCCCAATCAAAAAAAAAAAAAAGAAAAAAAGAAAGAGGATTCAAGAGTCCATAAAGATCAAGATAAAGACAGTTGAGCGAGTTTGATATTTTGACATTTTCGCCACAAAGAAGAGCTTTCGGATTTTCCTTCATATCTTTCGGAGATTAAGGAATTTCAAACTTCCTATTACATACCCGTTGCACACTTGCGATAACAAATTTTAAAAACTATAGAGTCAATCATAAATGATTGAGACACGTGATTTGATCTGCTCTTGTTTGGTTTGGTTTGCTTTTTCTATGCAGACTTTTTTTCCCCAAATTGCAATGATCAGAATTGTAAGTTGTATCTTTTCCATTTCATGGTATGAATGAAAATTGCAGTAATTTGGTTTGTATGAGTCAATCTTCTCGATCAAATCTTAAAAGCAAGTCTTCTCAAATAATCAAAAGTCAAAAACTTCGCCCATCCAACTGTCCAAAAAGTTAGATTTCATACGTATGTCTTTTTTTGTTTTTTTTGTGGAAAAGCTCGGGTTGCCTTGCATAGTAAAATTAATTTCAGTGTATCCATTCCCTTGACAGATGCCCTTTTTTCCCACTTTGCTCCATGAACTAAAATTTATTGCACTTTTGACCATAAAACTTGGTAAACGTTTTCAATGCCCCACCACCAGGCACCAGCCGCCAATAATTCGACATAAGTGTTGGGGCCGCATGTTAATACGCTGGGTCCCGACCAATATTTGATAGGGACCCAATCAAATACCCAAGAGTATACTCTCCATACTCTTTTTGAAGAAAAGTGAGAAAATTGATAAGGAAAATTAAAAAAAAAAATGGAGAAACATAAGAGATAATACGGGAAGTGAGAGAAAGGGTGAGAAGAAGTACTATCAAACGTAAACGTAGAGTGTGAGAAGAAGGATATTGAGCAACAAAGAAGCATCTCACCAAACGTCAATGGATCTATTCTTCAGATTCTCTAATACATTTCATCTTTTAGATTTAGGGTTTTTAAAAACCAACTCTACCACTAAGAGCTCGACCACCACAATATAGTACGGGGACAACTAACACTAGTTACTGAAATGTACCACTCCAATCCCTCTTTCAATCACCGAGACCTTCTCTCTCTAACTTTCTCCCTTGAACCAAATCTAGGGTTTTCTCCTAGGGAGACGGGGCTTATCCTTGGGGGATTGGTTGCCTGATTTGCAACTCCTCGTGCCCCGCACCCCTGAGTCGGTGAGAAGCGAGTCATTAATATGACTCATGTTCACACTTTGGATATTAATATAGCCTTTTACTTGCTATGTAGGCTCTTGCTGTAATTTCTTTTCATTGTATCTGTTGGAAAACTTTGTAAGCGCCGGATGGCTTATTTGAAATACATTTATGCTGATCAAAAAAATAAAAAATAAATAACACCACTTAAAAACCCAATTGAGTGCACCATTCAAAGTGTCTGGCCCCAGGACTTGTACCTGGTCAATATGGACCTCTTGCTATATAAGTTTCAAACGATTATATCTCTAAATACTCCTGATTAGGCTTTATTGTTACATCGTAAACTGACAACACTAATGAGATACGGGTGGAAGCTAATAGGACTATATTTCTTTTGTGAACAATTAATAAAGTATGCTTTTAAGTTTTTGCAAATTTTGGATAGCAGAAAGGTGCAAAATGAAACTTGCAATCAAAGTGGTACTGACCAAGCAATTTCCGTCAATATATTGAGGTATAGTCTTCCTGGTGTTGGGATATTGAAAACGTTAAGTTCCAGGACCAAAGCGAGAAGTTTTTAACTTTGAGTTGACACTTGAAAGTGTAAAAGCAAGTTTACAGTATATGGGCAAAGTAAAATTGACCCAAGCTTTATAATTCCATAGGAGAAAATGCATCAACATATCTATCTCATCGCACTATTAGCCTGTTAGGTAAGGTTCATTTTCATTTCTTAATGAACCGATTAGGACATCTCAGAGTAAATATTCCTGCGAAAATGCTAAAAGAAACTCAGTGGAAGTTAAGGTTTAAAAATTGTATTGAAATGTGTGAAAAGTGTATAAAAATGGATGAAACTGTATTGAAAAGAATGTAAAAAGTACATTGAAAGGTGCGTACCCAGTTGTTGAATGAAAGAAAGGGTGTAAAAAGTACATTGAAAGGTGTGTGTTTTTGGTCTTTTCTTGTTGTCAATGAGAGCTTTGTGGGCTTCCGTTAGTAGGACCCATATTCATAACCTGAGCATCGAAAATATGACGTGTCGGTGTTCCTCGACCACCCGAAAATTTTCCACAGTGGTGGGGCAAGCTTTCCAAAAACTTATCCAACGTTTG
This sequence comes from Vaccinium darrowii, assembly GCA_020921065.1. NCBI lineage: Eukaryota > Viridiplantae > Streptophyta > Magnoliopsida > Ericales > Ericaceae > Vaccinium > Vaccinium darrowii. The sequence goes on from CM037156.1 coordinate 22,305,223, forward strand.
ACGAATAAGAGTCCGCAGCGTTCAATTACGAAAAACAAATCGGTCCTTTTCTTCTAGAAAAGTTTACATGACTTATTCATGTCACGACTTCAAACTTTCAAAGTCTAAACTCTAAATTCCAACCACATTTTTGTTTGCTAATTCAAATAAGCAAACTTGATACATTTTCTGCTATAATCAAGATCATGTAACTATGGTCCTCCTTCACCTCATTCTCCTCTCCCTCTTTGCCTCACTTTCCCTCTCCACCAAATTCACCGCTGCACTCAACACGCTTTCCCCGAACCAAACACTCGCTGATGCCACCGGCGGAACACTAGTTTCCGCCGGTGAATCCTTCGAGTTGGGCTTCTTCTCTCCACCGAACTCCGAAAACCGCTACGTGGGAATATGGTTCAAGCAAGTCTCACTACAAACCCCAATTTGGGTTGCCAACAAAAACGACCCACTGACAAATTCATCCGGTGTCCTCACAATCACCCCCACTGGCAGCATAATCATCACCTCAAACCAAATGAATCCCATTTGGTCCTCAAATTCAACAATATTATCAGCCAGTACTCCTGTTTTGCAACTCCTAGACACTGGCAACCTTGTTGTGGTCAATACCAATACAGGGAATTACTTATGGCAAAGCTTCGATTACCCATGTGATACGTTAGTGCCAGGAATGAAACTGGGATGGGATCTTTCAAAAAACCAAGAGTGGTACTTAACGTCGTGGAAGAGTTTGCAAGATCCATCCACGGGCGATTTTACGTACAGGGTGGACCCCCGCGGCCTCCCCCAACTAGTCCTTCGCCAAGGATCAACAATCCAGTACCGAAGTGGACCATGGGATGGTGTTCGTTTCGGTGGTGGTCCTCCACTTAATGAGAACACCGTCTTTAGTCCTAGTTTTGCATTCAACGAAAGTTTTGTCTACTACTCCTTTGTCAACATTGATGATAATATCATTTCAAGGTTTGTGGTGAACCAAACAGGAGGATCAATTCAACACCTCACATGGAACCAGGGGAGCGGCAAGTGGGTCGTTATAATAACCCTGCAAGCGGATACATGTGATACCTATGAACTTTGTGGATCTTATGGGATTTGCAACATAAACGAGGCGCCTATTTGCCATTGCGCTGATGGGTTTGTACCGAAATTTCCGTTGGCGTGGAAGAGGTTGGATTGGACAGGTGGGTGTTTGGCAAAGACTGAGTTGAATTGCAGTGTGGCAGCGGGGTTTAGGAAGTTTTCCAAGCTGAAATTGCCGGAAACGTCCTATTTTTTTGGTGAACAGGACCGAGGTAAGTCGGGTGGATTGTGAAGAGGCTTGTTTGAGGAATTGTTCTTGTATGGGTTTTGCTCAAACAGAAGTTAGAGGATGTGTGGTCTGGTTGGGTGATTTGCTTGATATGAGAGAGTACAATGAAGGTGGACAGGACTTGTATATTCGGATGGCTGCTTCTGAACTCGGTAAGTGCATGATTCACAACAAATGGAAATTGCATAAACACACACTGCATCCACCACAAAATCACTGTGCTTGAGGCTCGGATCGTTAAGGCCCTGGCTCAGCTCAGTTCTTTTAAGCGAGCCGAGCTCGGGCCGTGGACATAATTGCGGGTGGGATCCACAATACTATTGAGTGAACCGTTGATGTGCTATACTGCTCTGTGTGTGCTTATCACGCTTCATCATTAATTTTATAACCTCATTACTTCTTTAGATGCTAACATTTATGGGTTTTTTTTTCCTTTTCATTTTTGTGATGGTGGGCGATCAAAAGGCTCCAATATGACCAAACGGAGGGCGTTGATTGCATCAGTAACGGTGGTTTCAGGGGTACTTGTATTAGGTTTAATCAGCTGGTATGTTATCAGGCGACGGAGGCGGATTACTGCTCAAAGGACAGGAGGTAAATATTATGTCCTAGGCTTTCTTTTTGGAAAAAATGTTTCATTTGTTAATAACATCCACATGTTTGATTTAATGTTTAGTTGCAAATAATCGATGGATCCATAAAAAACCACCACCAAATGTGTTCTCCGATTCGAAATGAACCTTTCCAAAACTCTTTTCCTAGTTATTGATGAAATTAGGGCTGCATAAACAATGAAACAACATATTCTATTGTTAATCTGTTACTTTCAGTGATTGGTTTGTTTTCTTCACTTAAGGGTGCAATCGAGCCGAGCTGAGCTCTATGATGTTTCAGCTTGGTTTGTGTACTAAACGAGCCTTTACAAATGAGTCGAGCCCATAAATACGAGTCAAGCTTGTCTACACGAGCTAAGTACAGCTAACTTGAGCTCGGCTCATTTACTAATCGAGTCGAGCAGAGCTGGGCCTCAATAGTTCGTGAACAACTCGGTCCGTTTGCGGTTCCAAGTTGATTTGAATTTGAAAGATGTAGTAAGCTCATAGCAAACTCAGATATCACTCAGGAAACTTCAGCTGCAATATCTAGTCAAAAAAGGTTTTTATATACGGTAGTCTTCGAATGGGACAGTTCAGATTTAGACCATGAACCAATAATCTCAGTGTCTTCCTAGGCTACTTGACAAACAGTGTCTGTTATAACTTGTGCTAAAAGTACATGATAACATTTGTTTGAACGTAAAATGATTTCTTGAAAAATATTTTCTCAGTTATTGACTTCTAGTCTGTTTGGTTCCACAAAATTGGAGTAAAATATTTTCGATGTGAAATGATTTGCATCCATCATAAGGAAAATGACTTGAGACAAACCCCAGTAAGTTACTTATGTCTGATCTCAACGATGACAACGACATGTACGGTAGCGATGACACCAATCTCGCGAAACAAATTTTACCCAATTGCTCTTGAAACATTATTATATGGTGTGCATTCGAACAATGGAAATGAAAAATATGAAGTTATTTTACCTGTAAAAAGTTCAACTTTAATGGAAAATATTTTACCTGTAAAAAGCCTAAATGATGAAGCTTTTCCTTTTCTCTTGTAATATCTCGTAATAATTTTCTTCTTTTGGGTTTCAAATTTGATGTTTCTATTGCTAAATGCTAATACAAGCAATTCCTAAAAAATTGCTCATAATGTGATGAGCCAGAAAAATAAAGGCTAATCAAAACATGTAAAATTGAAGGATTATTGGAGTGCCATTCTTAATATGCTTCAAACATTTATAATGTGATCAACTTTCAAATATATACAGCACAGAGACAGGAGACTGCAAGCCACCGGGTCCAAGAAAACAGCCAATGTATTGAGGAGGAGGACCTAGAACTACCTTTATTTGATTTGGCCACCATTTCAACAGCCACTAATAACTTCTCCTTTGAAAATAAGATTGGAGAAGGTGGATTTGGTCCTGTCTACAAGGTAATGTTCGATGCTTACATAGTTAGAAAGACAAATCTTATTGTCATCGAATATTTATTTTGCTGTCAAACACACTAGGGACATGTTATTTTGCTGTCATATGCATCATTGCATCGATTTTGAACATTATTTAGCGGTGTAGGAGTTAATAGTATTTCTATCATTTATCTATACACTATAAACCTTATTTTCTCCATGAATTTTCATCTCTACAATAGATTTATGCATTTATAAACGTATTTGTTTCCTACTTTTTGAAATGAGTTACGTGTTTGTGTGTCCATGTTTGGTCATTTTTTGTGTTTGTATATGTGCTTCTCAGGATTTTAGTCATGGCAAACTACCTTTGTTTTTTTGGCTTCTTGGCTAATGTTAAGTTTCATGACATGCCATAGGGTCAACTCTCAACTGGGCGAGAAGTAGCAGTGAAGAGACTATCCCAGACTTCAGGGCAAGGCCTCAAAGAGTTCAAGAATGAAGTCATCTTCATTTCAAAGCTGCAGCATCGGAATCTGGTCAGGCTATTGGGATGTTGCATTCACGAAGACGAACGGATGCTGATATACGAGTACATGCCAAAAAGGAGTTTAGAGTTGTACATCTTCAGTTAGCACCTAAACCTTTGAAACTTTTCTCATTGTTTCTTGGTGTATGGTGAAGTTCCTAACTTACTGTAAACTGCCTCAGATCAAACAAGAGGTACATCACTGGGTTGGCAAAAGCGCTTTGATATAATAGTGGGGATTGCTCGAGGACTTCTCTATCTTCATCGGGATTCAAGATTGAGAATAATTCATAGGGATCTAAAAGCTAGCAACATTTTGCTGGACAACGACATGAATCCTAAAATTTCAGACTTTGGATTGGCGAGAATTTTTGGTGATGATCAGTCTGAAGAAAATACAAATAGGGTACTTGGAACTTAGTAAGTACATCCCCGTCATCTCTCCCCTTTCATTATTCTTATCTATAGTTCATTTCATTTGATGCATTTCCATCTCATTTTGTTGTATGTAGTGGCTATATGTCTCCAGAATATGCAATAGATGGACTCTTCTCGGTGAAATCTGATGTGTTTAGCTTCGGTGTGTTGGTTTTGGAGATTGTGAGTGGCAAGAAGAACAGAGGATTTTACCATCCTGATCATGACCTCAACCTTCTGGGGCATGTGAGTGCAATTCTTCTTTGCCTATGAGAAAATATTTTCACTATGATTGGGAATAATTTTTCGAATTCTTGTTTGCTTTAGGCATGGAAACTATGGAACGAAGGAAAGCCCATGAATCTAGCAGATGCTTTGATGGACAGTCCGATCCCCACATCAGAAGTGGTAAGATGTATCCAAATGGCACTTTTGTGCGTGCAACACCGTCCTGAAGACAGACCAACGATGTCAGTTGTTTTGTTAATGTTAGATAGTGAAAACGCAATCCTACCCCCTCCTAAACAACCTGGGTTTTACTCAGAAAGGTTTAATCCTGAGACGGATTCGTCATCAACTGGTAGAATTCCTCTCGCTTCAAACGAAGTAACATTGTCAATGCTTCATGGTAGGTAGATGGGATTCTCGTCCTAAAACCTTGTAAAGGAACTTCTGCAGAAACTATTGGGTTTAGTAATTTCATCTTTGCACCACCAAACTCCGAAATTTGTCCTTAACAGCATAATGATACCATGGTAACGAAGAAAGACTACGTGAAATTAAAGATCAAAGACTCCGTTTGGACACCTATTGTAAGTTCCCATTCGCCAGGCAAATAAGTAACTAAACATCCATACTGAGGCCATGTTCTTCCAAAATTATTTTGGGCTTTTTTTTTTCCCTTCTCCTGGGAATTTTCGTTAGATTCGCAACTAAACTTGTGTACAAAATCTCCACAGTAGTTGATTGTTGCCAATGTTTTGATTGCAAAATGACCATTTGCCGATTGCAATTTGCAAGCATTTGTTGGTTGAAAATGCGCCTTCTGCCGTAGGTTAGCAGGAAAAATTTTCGACCAAAGAAAACTGGTGGGGGAGGGGACATGGTTCAACAGTATTCAACCGTAAGGCAGACTTGTGAGCAATATTTGATTTACCTTAAGCTAAACCGTTATTATTAGTAGAATCATAACTGCCTGGGCTATTGCCAGTCAACTTTGTTTACCGAGCCGAAAATTACTCTCAGATTTCTCGGATTCGCGTCATTGTAGTGTCCCAAGGTACTACACCCCTGTGCTCTCAAGCGTGAGCCCTCTGAAATGAACGCACTTCACAATCTATAAACCAAAGTTATGATTCCGGGTATTAGCTTACCTCTTTCTTTCATATATTTTTTTTTCACATTTTTTTTTGAACGACAAAAGAATTTTATTAATCAAGTGTAACATACATACCTCTTTCTTTGTTCTTTCTTCATCAAACGCTAGAAAACACTTTCCCTCTTAATTTTCTTTTTCTTTTCGTACCTAAACTAAACATAATCTAACTATTTTTATCTGTATGGCCACTTTTTCAACATGACTAATAGATAAGGAATTTATAACCTCATAAAATTATATGTTGTTCCACGGAATTGATTGTAAGGAGATTAATAACAGTGTTCTAAAAGTCGCTAGTCGCTCCCAGGTCGGATGGCTGCCGACTAGCGACTAGGGGACTAGTCGGCTAGATTTTTTTCTCTTTTTTTTTAAATATAAATTCTCCTTCATCCTTCATAAGTTTTGAGTAAGTAGAATAACATAAGTAGCAAATCATCAAATAAAAACATAGTGGCAACTAAAACTACAACAAGAATAATTAATCCTTAGCGGCAAACCACAACAACAATACACAGTGTGTTAATTTATTGATGTATTCTACAATCTACAGTACGTGGAAACTGTTTTTTAATGTTTACTGTTTTTTAATGTACATTCTACAATCTATACGTGGAAACCGCAAACCTTAGCCTCTCGTACTGTACATCATCCACAGTTTTGAGTTTGACCGAAAAACTCAAAAAAGGTATTAAAAAGGTATTAAACAGATACAGTGTACATACACGCACAACTGTACAGCGAAAAGAATCATGTACCTGAGAAGAAGAGAAGAGAGAGAGCTAACCGATTTGACTGTCGGCGTTCTCCAGCAGCACAGCAACAACAACAATCAGTTTGAAGAGGTGAGAGAACAATTTGGGGATTTAGCGTAAAAAATTAAAAACATTCAAAACAATTACAATGCAGCCCCAAAAATTTAGCAAATTCTATTTTTTTACCCTAATTTTTCTGATAGTCGTTGACTTGTCCGATTTTTTTCGACTCGCGACTTTTCCGATTAGACGACTTGTTGGATTAGTTGCCTACTTGAGCCCGACTAAGTCGGCCGGCGACTAAATCAATCAACTAGGCCCTAGTCGACTCGGAGAGCCCCCGACCCCGACTTAGTCGCCGAGTAGTCCCAACTTTTAGAACACTGATTAATATTACCATACCCAATGGTGTTATACATTCCATACTTTATGAGATTATATTGGCCTTGTTCGTTTCCCTGTTTAGTTTTAGTTTTGATGACATCATCATTTTCCTCATTTCCCTCTTTATCTCTCTCCACTCATTACACTTGCTAACATCATCAAAACTAAACTAAACTATCTAACCAAACACAACCATTGTTAATTTAATCCGTTTGGTAAGATTATAACCAAATACAACATGTGGAGTCTCATTAGATAAATAGTCCGCTGTCACACTCCCATTATATCATGCAAACAAGTCAGACTCAAAATGTCTACTATATCCTCATCAACGATCTTACTTCTTCTTCTTCTTCGTTTTTTTTTTTTTTTTTTCCAATTAACCAATCTTTTTTTTACAAACTGAAACGTATAACAGTGGCGGCTCACTACAAGAAAAAATGTCTATTGTGAGGATTGAGTTTCCTCGCCAAAGAACCAAATTTCCTCGCTAAAGGAATTGGCGAGGAAAAATTTTCTCGCCAGGTTTCCTCGCCAAAAGGTCGTCGCAAAAGGTATTCTAGCGAGGAAAAATAAATTTCCTCGCCTAATCTGCCAATTGGCGAGGAAATTTTTTTGTCGCCTATTCGGAAAAATTGGCGAGGAAATTTTTCCTCGCCTATTCGGACCAATTGGCGAGGAAATTTTGTTTTCCTCGCCTATTCGGAACAATTGGTGAGGAAATTTTTCCTCGCCTATTCTAACCAATTGGCGAGGAAATATTGTTTTCCTCGCCTATTTAGGACAATTGGCGAGGAAATTTTTCCTCGCCTATTATGACCATTTGGCGAGGAAAAATTTCCTCGCCAAAACTCCTGAAACAAAAACAAGAAGAAATCCAATTCTAGCTTCTCTGCCTCCGCTGGGAATCGAACCCGCGACCTCCTCTCAAGCAACGCGCGCCCCATCCACCACGCCAACTTCCATTTCAATGCAAAGTTCAACAACTTTTAATATATAACCTTTTGTAGTTCTTTTTACCTCACTATTTTTTTTAAATCTTTTTGTCTAAATTTAGTCTCTTTGTAGTGTTTCTTTAAACTTCTTTCTTAAATCTTTTAATGTTATTTGTTTTTACTGAAGTTCTTATTTTTTATAATTTGATATTTTCCTATACCCTTTTATAAGTCTTTACTTGTTAGAATTACTTACCTTTGCATTTATATATTTGTTTATTTTTAAATTGGATTTTGTTAATATGTGCCCCCAAGGCACATGATAAGAACACATTAATTGCTCCACCTTACTCCACTTCCACAAGGAATTAAAGTAGAGTAATCAATTGTGTTTTGGAAAGATAAATCTTTTTTTGATTAGACGAAAATGCCACCAACTACCCATACCCATGGAACAAAAACCTAAGATGCAATACTTGACCAAATAAAAACGAAAATTATTTGAGAATTAGTTGGCCAGTGTTCTCCCATAAATTTTTGGAACATAATTTTAGAAAATTAATTATCAAACATAAACCCAAAAATGAAGAAATGTTGTTGGGTGAGACCTAACCACCTTCTTCGTTCCAATTGATAACATAAATTCTTCTTAACATCATGTTTTTAAACATTATTAGTATGCTAAAGAGTAATTTGGAATTTATTGACAAATAATTGATCTACTCTTTGGCTTTCTTGAATTTTTTAAACTTCTTATCATGAGAATTTACTTCACTAATTTGTTTTGAAGAGAAAATGTAAAAGTAAAAGAGGACTAAATATGAAAAGATTAAAAACAAGACAACATTAGCCCAAATTCTAGTTGAAGGGAAAAATCAATTGCTTTGTGTTTGTAGACCATTTTGGTGAGTGATGCCCGTAGGATTTTTTTTCTCTTTAGCGGGTTTAAACTGAGTTGAAACACTTATTAGAAAACTCAAGGGCAGTTGAAAAGATAGCATTGAAAGAGAAGTTAAAGAGTAATTTTTTTTTAATGACCGTTAAAGGGTAATTTAGTCTCATTAGAAACACGTTTTCCTCCTAGACTGTATGATACCCACCTTTGTTTCAAAATGGATGATCGTTTTAGGAGACCAAATCATTTTTCTACTAGAGTAATAATAATAATAGATTTATATGCAAATGACATGATCAATATGATATGTATACATTTAGTCTCACTAATTAGTATGTGCATACGACAAATAAGTTCTTTTATTATAATTTTATGGTATCATAAATAGGATAAATATCTTACCATTGGGATAATACAACACATCTATATCAAAATCTAAATAGTCCTAGAAAAGGTGTGGAAATATTTCGTCACCTAACATTAACATTTGGCGACGAAACAAAATTTCCTCGCCTATTCTGAACAATTGGCGAGGAAACTAGCATTTCCTCGCCAATTCTTAGTTTTTTTGCGAGGAAAAATAATTTCGTCGCCAAATCTTAGCTTTTTTGCGAGGAAAGATAATTTCGTCGCCAAATGGGTACCCTTTAGCGAGGAAATATGCATTTCCTCGCCAAATCTTAGCTTTTTGACGAGGAAATATAATTTTGTCGCCAATGTTAGCTTTTTTGGCGAGGAAAGATAATTTCGTTGCCAATCTTTGATGTTTAGCGAGGAAATTCAAATTTCGTCGCCAAATGGTAGCCTTTTAGTGAGGAAATGTTCATTTCCTCGCCAAATCTTAGTTTTTGGGCGAGGAAAGATAATTTCGTCGACATAGTGTACTCTTTGCCGACGAAATCGATTTCCTCGCCATAAAGACCCATTTGGCGAGGAAATTTGAATTTCCTCGCCAGCTTTCGTCGCCATAGTTACTTTTTGTTGTAGTGGCTCCAGGATTTTTTAGCAGGGTGTTCAGAAATTACCTTTAACTCTACTAGCTTAACCAATCAGTCTTATCTTCACAAAATTTCATATACTAGTGTGTATAATGCGACCTCAAAAATACAAAACACGTAAAACGTTGTAGTTGTTTTCAGTTTTTTTTTTTATATTTTTACCAAAGCAAAATCAAACAAGAGCATAAATATGCTTATTTTTTTTTTAGGAAATTATGTAGCGAATACGTTTGCACGGATCTTTTTAAACATATGTTTTTATTTTTGGATTGTCTGCTCTAAGAAAAACTACACCATAACGATACCAATAGATATTTTTTCCTCTCCATTTTTTTTGTCATTAAAATGTCTATCTTATTTTGAGATGGTATATTAAGTATTCAATTGTAAATCACTTGAATTGCAGTGTGTTTTGTTCATAGTATAGGACTAACTGTTCAAACAAAATATTAGATAAAATTACTAGATGCAATATAACAACAAAATAAAAAAGCGTGCTTAATTGATCACATTTTCTTATATGTGGTGCCACCTATGATTGGGTTATCACGGGATGCAATTTAAGTTTTTAAAAGTAGACTGATTTGTTGGTGGATGTTCATTTAATTTTGCCTTGGGTGTTCATTCATATTTCGGCTGGGTGTTCAAAACATGAACTAACCTAAAATTTGTACAATTTTTTACATGTATTATTAGTACAAATTTTTTTTTAGGGTGGTCATGTGACCATCCACCCCATAGGGTGGAGCCGCCAGTGACGTATAAGGAATTCACCATCTTAGATTATCCGATCCTCAAAAAAGTAATCCAACAAAAAAGGGCCCTAGTAGAACCTAGCACCTAGGAAGTATGGGTACGGGTACATTTTTTTTTTTTTTAAGAGTGTGTACGGGTACATTGATACATCGAAACCTAAAAAATGTAGGGTATGAATATTGGTACAACAAGTAAATTGGGTCATGGTTTAAGATTATTCTTAATTTTCTATGAACCAATCAAAGAATTGGCCACAAATATTATTTGCAAAAAAATAATATTGCTATTGTAGCATGTACATTTTATTGTTTCGGCAAATAATACTCCAACAAAATAAAAATGTGATTAAATCTATTATTTTAATGACTGAATATAGTATAAAATATTAGTTGTTAGGTGAATAGTGACTTACGTAAAGAAGAGAGACACTGTTGCAAAAACAAAGTAGAGATAAACTTTGTTGAGGCTGATGATGCAACGATTTTTGTAATATTTGACTTGCTATAATAGCTAAAAGTGATTTTGCTCATCTTGATGAGAATGCTTTAAGGCAGTAGTTAATGTTTTCAACGACTCCGTCTTCCTACATTTCGTTTCAACCTCACCAAAAGCTAAAAGAAAACAGAGGAGCTCAAGAGTGGCTCACTTCTTCTTCCTCAAAAAGAACAACTGAGAAAAACAAATCACTTCAACCACACCCATGTCTCATGAAACTACGATCCTCTGTTCCATTTTCCTACTTCTTCTTCAATTCCAGTTCCAATTCCAATTTTGCACCCCCACCGACATCATAAACACAACCCAATCCCTCAAAGATGGTGACTTGTTAATCTCCGGCAATCAAACCTTTGCCCTCGGCTTCTTTACCCCCGGAAAATCAACAAACGGTACCTCGGAATATGGTACAACAAGGTTTCAGAACAAACCGTTGTTTGGGTCGCCAACAGAGGCGACCCAATCAACGACACATCCGGTTCCCTCTCATTTGACAGCATGGGAAACCTCGTCATAACTGGACCAGACCAGAACAATCCGGTTTGGTCCACAAATGTTTCGAATCCGACACTGGCGAAAAACTCCTCGGCTCAGCTACTAGATACAGGAAATTTGGTGTTGCTTGATAGCAACAGGGTAGTTGTGTGGCAAAGCTTTGATCATCCTACGGATACAGTGCTTCCCTACTTGAGATTTGGTGTGGACCGGAAATCCGGTCTGAACCGGTTCGTGACAGCTTGGAAGTCGCGTGACGACCCGGGACCCGGGGAGTACTCTTTAAAAATGGACCTCAAAGGGTCACCGCAATTGTTTCTGTACAAGGGTTCGAATGTGTTTTGGCGGGCGGGTTCTTGGATTGGGCGCGGGTGGAGTGGTATACCCGACATGACACCTAACTACATATTCAACATCAATTACGTCGAAAATCAGGATGAGGTAACTTTGGGTTATTTTATCCGTAACGCCTCGATTTTCTCAACGTTGGTACTGAATGAATCTGGGACGCTCCAGAGGCTGACATGGCACGACAACGAGCATCGATGGGTCCTGTTTTTTTCAACCCCAAAAGACCAATGCGACTCCTACAATTATTGCGGCCCAAACGGAAATTGCAACCCGTATAACGCAGACACGGATCAGTTCGACTGCAGGTGCCTGCCCGGGTTCGAGCCCAAGTCGACAAATGATTGGTACTTGAGGGACGGGTCGGGCGGGTGCGTAAGGAAGCGGGGCAGGCACGCGTGCGGGAACGGAGAGGGTTTCGTGAACGTAGCACGTGCGAAGGTGCCGAACACGTGGATGGCACGTGTGAATAAGAGCAGTGTGGGGTTGAAAGAGTGTGAGATAGAGTGCTTGAGGAACTGCACGTGCAATGGGTATGCGAGTGCGGATATTTCTCATGGGGACGATGGGGGCGGGTGTGTGATGTGGTTTGGGGATTTGATCGACTCCAGAGTGTTTTCAAGTGGGGGCCAGGATTTATACATTCGGGTTGATGCGGTTGAATTACGTATGAAATCAATTTCAGCTCTTAATTGTGTGTTTTTTTAGCTAACTCTTAATTTTGTGTGTTTGCTAAATGATTTAGTAAGTTATTAAGAGCATCGTCAATAGCCTAATCAATATTCAAAAGTTGGTAGTTGTTGAAACTAGGAATGTCGCGTTGAGAGTTTTTTTGTTCATTTAGAGTTAAGTTAAAATCAATGGACCCTATCACTTTTTTAAACTTGGATATCAAAATTTAACATCACTTTTTCAAACTACAAAAAAAATAGTTTTTGAACAATTTTTAAAAAATATTTTTTTGAATTTTTGGTACAAAAATGGTTTTGAAAAGGAGTTAAAAAAAAAAAACATAGTTTTGTGCAAATACAGTTTGCGTAAAAAGAGTTTTTGAAAAACCAATTTTACAAAAACAGTTTCGTGTAAATACAATTTTGTAAAAAAACAGTTTTGTGTAAATACGGTTTTTGAAAAAACTACTTTTTTAAAAGTATGGAAAAAAAACATTTTTGAGTAAAAACTGTTTTATAAAAAACTGTGCGTTGTGTAAATAGTGTCCACTAAATTTGATTATTGGTAAAAAGTTACTAATTTTGTTTATTCAAGAGCCCAAATTTGGTTTGTTATTTCGATGTGAGCACTTTTTTAACGAACATTGCTAATATTAGCAACTTTTTAGTTTTGGTTAGGCTATTATTAATGGCCTCACGAGAGTGTGAGATTCGTATTGTCCTGGTTTCATAATGTGCTGCCATGGAAAACAATGGTTAAAGAAAACTAGGATGCGGGAAAGATATTCCCAAAGAAAGAGTAAATTGAAGTGAAGTAAAGGAAACAATTGAGGGTTTTTTTTTTTTTTTGACAACATAGGAGGTATCCCCACACCCAAACGGAATAAGACTAATCCACCTAGGACTGACCCATAGAGAACAGAAACCCATGGAAAGTAGTTAGGAGGGGAATCAAAGGACGCGCCTATGAGGCTACCATAGGGACTTTCACTTCCCAACTGGTTTGCCTACCCCCGAGAATTGAACTCACACCCCCAGGGTGGGAGCAAACCCTTGACCAGTGAAGGCAACCCTCATTGGGTCACGAGTGTTCATTTGACAACAGAATTTTGCAAAAAAAAAAAAAAAAAAAATCAAATTTTAATTGTTCATTTGCCAAGAAAGGAAAACAATTGGAAAGTTATTTATTTTGATTCAAATAAGTGAGAATGATTAGGAGAGAACTTTCCCGCAACACTAAATTCTATATATTTTTCTGGATGTGTTTAAAGAAAAAGTGAGTCATGTTGGGAATATTATTTGTGTAGGTTCCGTTATTTTCTTGATAATTAAACACTCTAAAATATGTTGGAATGTTAATTTTGTCATCTTTTCCTATCATTTCTTGACATCTAAGCAGGGAAGGTGGTGTATTTATGGGGCTCCGATAACAAAATTAGTTAACTTGTCAAAAAAAAAAAGGGGGATAAGAAAATTTATGTGCATATACTTTGCTTTAAATTTGCAAGTTCCTTTGGGTAAGTAAAAATTTTTGCAAGTTATCTAGACCTAATGACTGATGAAGACTTGAACAAGACATTTTTATCAAAAGCAGCCGGGTTTGAGCGATCAATCTGTGAAAACGAGTGCCCCGTGACAACTCCATATATTTTAATTGCAGAAGGCCCTATCATTCTGACTTGTCCCTACCAAAATCAAGTTTAATACAGAAGTGGTTGCGACTTCTGACTTGCCCCTACCACAATCGAGTTTAATACAGAAGTGGTTCCGACTTGCAACATGTTAATAAATATTGTCCCACACTGCTTAGAAGTGGAATAAGTGATCATTTAATATATGTTGAGACATCTCCACTCATTACCAATTAGCTTTGAGTTGGATATAAAGTTTCCACACAGCACAAAACTTGACCTTTTCGTTACGAAACCGTGTTGTGGGTTTTTGACATTTTATATCTAATCTAATCGAAGAAAAGAACGAAGTGTTAGTAATATTTTTGGTGATTTCCGGGTTATTGAAACCATTTGAGTATGCACTTATTCTTTATTCATTTGGGTTTAGGAGTGAGTTGGTTGGGCTGCTTGAGCATAGAGACTCCACTCACTGAATCAAGAGAAGTTTGACATTCCTTTGCCCACAATTTGCTCAAGTTCAATCCGGAAAGGCATAATCATGTCATCTGTATGTCATCCTTCATTTAGCTTATTAATGCATTTGTGTTGAATTCTTTATTTCCATCTGAGGCATAAGTGTGTTCTTCGTTTCCAGAAAGTTGGGTTTGTATAGAGCTTCCATGACGCACGTGCGCTCCAAGTTTTGTTGTAGGGAGTTCAAAAAAATTTCTAAGGTAAGGGTTGGTTTTAGAAACCAGAAACTTGCGTTAGTTTGAGGCTTTGTCCGGAACATGTGCATGCGCTTCTCCTCCCAAGTCAGCTGTGTACTCTCAAAAGGAAAGGCGCCTCCGTGGCATTTGATAGCGTTTGATGGTCTTGCCTTGGTTTACTAGTGCTCCCTTAGCGTTTGTTGAGCACTTCCTTAGTGTTTGTTGAGTGCTTCCTTAGGGTTTGATGTACCAGATCCGTTTTGTAGAAGCATCTCTGAAGCGTTTGTTGACCACACGTGCTCCTTATACTCCCCTTTCCATGCCCACTCCGTGGCGCCTCACTTGCGCACATGTGCTCCGTATTTTTGGACTACTTCTGACTACGTGTCTCTCTCCTATTCGCCCATTGTAGGGTTTCGTACCTTACATTATATAAGTACACTTTTGTGGATACCACTTGTACAAAAAGTACACTTGTACGTTAAAGTACACTTTAAGTGTACTTTAACGTACAAGTGTACTTTTTTGTACTCTTAACGGGTGCACTATGGCACCCGTTAGCATTTCCCTTTTTCTAATTTGGGTACCACTTTCGGTACCAACCCACTTTAGAGAGACAAAATCCTCCCCTCTTATTCCCATGTGTTCTTGGTGCACTTAAGATGATCTTAACATTGTTTTGATCATTTTGCTTGTTCAATCTTGTGCAACGCCATCATTCTTGATGGATTGACTCTAGATTGATTTTAATTTCCAAAAAGCTTCACGTAGTGGGCCGAAATATGATTTTTCGAGGGGCCATGGTTGGTTCAGTCCAAAGGCCCAAGGCCCAAATGGAACGAGGCCCAATACCAAACTTGAAGCAAACTAAGTTGGCATCCGAGCCTAGTATGATCAAACCAAGGCGATTTGGATCGGCGCGAGCTAGCATCTCGACCGAGAAGGTACTGATCCGAACGAGTCATTCGAACCAGGTAAACCTAAAGTGACTCGCGAGGAATCCAAGAAACATATATAACTAACGTCACGGATGATGCCATCCGAGGCGGTTACTTCTCGTGGCAAGCCATGTGCATTAGATAGTTGTCCTTGCATCATTGTGACGACAGCCGAACCGTTATGACACGTGTCAAGCTACGATTCGAGACAATTGCATGCGGTGATAACAGATTTGGCTCGTGATGTGTCATGACGTCATCTGAGCCAAATGACTGATTTGCCCCTGTACTTGGAGCACAAGTCAGGAGGAGTCTATATAAAGGAGGAGAAGGAACCCAAAGAGGTACATAATTCACTCTCTTTAAACAATTATCACTTCTCTTTGGTACTTCTCTTCTCCGGCTAGTTCCTTACTAGACCGTCGGAGTGCCTTCCCTGGCCAAAATCGGGCTAGGTTAGGCGCTAATTGCGGGTGCTATGTGTGCAGGAGTATCTGAGGGATTTACGTCTGTCACCTATGGTGGAAAGGAAGCTAACCAAAGAATTCATCTAGAAAACTGGACACCACACTTCATATCAAATCATATCATCATTCATAATCATGGTTTGTTGCCTACACATCTACATGAGCCGGATGGTAACAGTGCCGTCGTGATACGGAGATCGAGATAATGACTAGTGGCGTCCAAGAATTCAAGAAGGAGCACGGTGTGCTAGATCATAAGTTGGAGGTACGAATAGCAAGGCGCTTGTGGGTAATTCCTAATCTTTAACTTTTTCTAACCTTTTCAATTAAAAAAGGGTCCATTTTTTGGGAGGACATAATAAAGGGATCTTTACTTCAATAAGGACACCAACTTTTTCTTTAATGACAAAAGGACAAATCACCTACACATTCCAAAAATGCCCCCACTAGCCAATAAAAGTGCCTAAACCCCAAAACCTAAACCCCATTGTACCCTATGAAAGTGCCTAAAACCCTAGGGTACCATATGAAAGTGCCTAAAATCCTAGGGTACCCTATGAAAGTGCCTAAACTACTAAAACCCTATAATTAAAATCCTAGGGTATCCTATGAAAGTGCCTAAACAGCTAAAACCCTATAATTGAAAAGTGCACCCTAAAACTAAACCCTAGGGTATCCTATGAAAGTGCCTAAAATACTATGGTACCTTATGAAAGTTCCTAAAATACTAGGATACCCTATGAAAGTGCCTAAACAGCTAAAACCCTATAATTGGAAAGTGTACCCTAAGTGCCTAAACCCAAAATACCTAAACCCACTACACCCTATCCCAAAGAACCCCATAAAATTGAGGAGAGAGAAATTAATTTGGTCCCATCCATTAATCCCACGCATGAGAGAGAAAGGATTTGACAGCGACATGAGAGAGAGAGAGAGAGAGAGAGAGAGAGAGAGAGAGGGTTTGACCAACTGTCAAACAATGATCATTGTCGGGAAATTGCTTTTGTCTGTGGGGCAATTGCTTTTGTCCGCCGAAAATTCCTCCGCATGCATGAGTGGTGTGGTTCATTAAGGGTATTTTTGTCTAGTTTTGTCCTTGACACATGAAAAATTTCCTATCAATGTATTGGATGCCTTAAAATAAGTTAAGCTGGACTAAACACCATTTAAAGCCCCAAATTTGTCCTTTAGACCAATTTTTTGATTAAAAAAATATAAGTAGAGTAAGGCATTGGTTTTATCCTTAGAGTGTTAGACCCAAAGTAGTTTTCACGTATATCTCATGTTTTGTCTCTTTAGTTCAATTTCATTATATTACGCTTATTGAATTGAGTTATTTGCCATGGAGTCCGAGTGATTGAATCGTTCTTATTTTATTAAATTTTTAATTAGTAGTCCTATTCACCCCTCTCTAAAACTTGTAGCGCTATCGCATAATTTCATTAAGCATTGCATTTAATTTTCGTCCATAAGAGACGACAAATCAACTTATTTTCCGCCCTATTTTCAGCACAATATTTGAAGTCACAACAGTCTCATGGGAAGAAGGGCATGGTGGCAGCTATAGCGGCCTCTGTTACTGCGACTTTGCTTCTCACATTCTGCTTATTTTATTGGTTGGTGGTGAAGAAAAGAACAGGTAAACAAGTCTTTGATCTTTAGTCATTTTAATTATTCAACCACCGACTATACCGATTAAAAAAGACTTTTGTCAACATCAAATTGACTCCTCGTAATTTTTAATTCTTATCTTGTGACTTTGGTTGTACCACAAGATTTCCCATAAAATCAACATGCTAACATGAAAAATCTCATAAAATATTTTATAGGATTTCTCATAAAATCTTATAGCAAACCTAGCCTATTACTAATGTACCATCCATCTTGATTTAGTCAAAATCCCCCCTTCCCTTTCCGTCTTTCAAGAATTTGACCAAACAATGACACAAAAAATATCATCAAGCATGTAGATCAAGTGGCAACCGGTACAGTTGTACTTTTCTTGCATTTAATGAAGTTTTTTATGCTTCCAAAAAAAAAAAGGGGGCAACCGGTTATTTTAGCCTTAATTTATTGCGCAAATGAAAAAAAAAAAAAACAATTACGCATTGTGTAACTTGTCAACTAATCAAATCATGTCACTTCTTGTTCATTTTGTTGTTGCCCTTTCGTAACTTTACTCTACTTAAAAAAATGAACTTTAAGGCTCCGTTTGTTTCGACGTAAAATATTTTTTTCATTTTCCATTGTTTGGTAGACAAATGAAAGTAAAATATTTTCCATCATCGGAGCACAAATGATTTCATTCTCAATTCCCCACAAGTTGTTTTTTCCCAGAGCGCCATCCTTAGATGGAGTGCCGCCTCTTCACACTATTAACAGCCAATGGAAGAGTATTATTTTCTCCATCATCGAAAACCCAATTAAGAGAGAGATCATAGAGGAATAATTGGAATCCAACGTGAAATTGAAAACTGCTTAAATTTGAACGTATATATCTAGCTCATTGTAATGTATTTGTATGTATATGCTTTGATACAGTGCATTTTCCGTGCTGGAGGAAATTTTTTTCGCTACGGAATATATGTTCAATTGTTAACCAACCAAACATAGGAAAATCAAAACAAAAGAATTATCTGTTTATAGGTGCATATTTTACATGAATTTTTTTTTTACATTGTTGAAAATTTTACTGCAAAACAAACGGAGCCTACATGTTTAACTTTTTTCATTGCATTGGACTCTCTTTTGTCAAACAGTCAAACCAAGCAAGTAAGACTTTTTAGTTAATTACATTTTGCTGAACTTGTTTTTTTTTTTCCTCAATGACAGGAACAAGAGAACATCAAAATTCATTATCCAGTTCCAAGAGTACAACATCCCTTGAAGCTTCCCAAATGGAAAATCACTTTGATGAAAGTAGCACAAATTCAGAACTACCCTATTTTGACCTAAGCATCATTGTCTCAGCCACGGACAATTTTTCGTTGGCCAACAAGCTTGGCGAAGGTGGATTTGGCACTGTCTATAAGGTACATTTAAGATGAAAAGTTTTATACGATTATGCATATTTGAATATGGAAGATGATAAATTAGCACATTAAGCTGTCGATAAGTTTTTAGAAGTGTGTTCGTGTTCAAATATGTAGTGAATTGAAATATGGAAGTGTGCATCAGAAATCCAATGTTCTGGCTTTTTGTTTACCTTATTGACAATCCTAATGGACCCTAATGGACAGTCGATTCCTTGACCGTTTACACAACGTTAAGCTCACCATGCATTGACTAAATGCAGGGTTGGCTACCTAATGGAGAAGAAATCGCGGTCAAAAGGCTAGCAAAGAATTCAGGACAAGGGGTGGAGGAATTCAAGACTGAAGTTACATTGATTGCCAAACTGCAGCATAGGAATCTAGTGAGGTTGTTGGGATATTGCTTTCAAAAAGAGGAGAAAATGTTGATCTATGAGTACTTGCCAAACAAAGGCTTGGACTCTTTTATCTTTGGTATGCAATATTTTCCTAGTCACGTTCAGTTTTTGGCATTTTTGCTACATAGGGAATTATTGTTTCGGCAATGGTGGATGACCTTGGATTTGATTAGAACTAACTTTCAGCATTTGTCCAGATAAGAAAAAAGGCTCGTCTATGGATGGCAAAACGCGCTTCAACATCATTTTGGGGATCGCTAGAGGGCTATTATACCTTCACCAAGATTCTAGACTAAGGATAATCCATAGAGACCTAAAAGCCAGCAATGTGTTACTAGATGCAGAAATGAATCCAAAAATATCAGATTTTGGTTTGGCTAAAATATTCAGAGGGGACCAGATCGAAGCTAATACAAACAGGGTGGTCGGAACATAGTAAGTGAATGTCCATTCTGTATATTCGTGTTGGGACATGGAGAAAGTGCAAGGAAGCCATTGAACTCTAATGCTTGTTTGACATTTGTGGTTGCAGTGGCTATATGTCACCCGAGTATGCAATGGAAGGGCTATTTTCGATAAAATCTGATGTTTTCAGCTTTGGGGTTTTGCTCTTGGAGACCATTAGTGGCAGAAAGAACAGCAGCTATTATAAGGACAATTCCATGAATTTAATTGGTCATGTAAGCAAATGGATGTCTACATTTGTCAAATTTTCTTAGCATTCATGGAAAATCCTTTTGTAATGAAACACCAATGAGATTTAAAACAGAGGGATTTCCTTTAGTGATGGTATGTTTGTTCATGTAACGGTTGTTTCAGGTTTGGAGCTTGTGGAATGATGGCTGCTTGCGTCCTTGGATTGTATTTCAAATGATGTTTCCCCAAGCGTAGGGTTTAGGCATCGCATAGCATGATAACCGGTAAGACCGGGTCGAATCCACAGGAACCGAACGCACCCGGCGTGAGAGTTGTCTTGCAAGTGTAAGTTTTCAGCCTTAAAGCGGCAAACTTGGCGTTTGTAGTTTGGGGGTGGAATTCACTTAACTTCGTGAACGACTCGGAAGATTAAAAACAACAAATTAAACTAAGGCAAAGTCTAGGGGACTTTAGCAACCATAACTTAGGCTAATTCGTTCCTCTCTTGTTGAGATTAAGATTCTTGTAACCATTTGGCAAACATCTAGGTTGACATCGCTCCAAGCATCACACGTAAAAAGGAGAATCAACCCTTAACTACGAGAGATCAAAAAGGTTAACAAACCTAGACTTCGATACATAAAATCGATCCTAACTCTTTGAACTAGAAATGGTGTTCGATAAAGTTTAGGATTCTTGTGCCATTTAGACAAACATTTAGATTGACATCGCCCAAAGCATCACACGTGAAAAGGAGAATCAACCCTTAACTACGAGAGATCAAAGAGATTAACAAATCCAAATTTTAATACATAAAGATGAACCCGTGACTGTATTAAACAAGAAGTGTTTGCAATTTGGCGAGAAGAACGAATTGAACCTAAGTCATGGAGTGCTAACCACCCCATGACCGAGCCTAAAACGACTACTCGATCATTACGCAAAGACTAATTAATTTAATTAAGGAAGTTATAAACATGACCAATAACTTTGAAAAGTGATTAAAGAAGATCGGTCTTAAGTATGTACCGATGAGATGTGTACAGGAGGGTAGACCAAAGGTGTCCTCCTTTCAATCTCCAAGGTTTCCACAAATAAGACTAAACTTAGATTTAAGTTTGGTGTGAGAAACAGCCAGTAAGTTTGCGAACTCTCACAACCAAACTTTAATCTCTTGATTAAGCGAATTTAAATTGAGAATTAAACTGACAAGTAAATTAAAGTGAACTCGGAAATAAAGTTGCAAAACTAAACTCTTAAACAGCAAATTAAGAACTTGGTAGGGAAATTATATTGGGCAATAGAAAGCTTAAGGCTTCTGGACAAGAAAACAGAAAGATTGAAATAAAGAAGATGACAGAAAGAAAAAAGAACAAGAAAGAAAGAGACTGATTTCCTAGTTTCTATTTCGGATTCCTACTTCCGATCCTTTTGTTATGCAACACTCATGCCTTATATAGGCAGCCAAAGGAAAAAAAAAAGAATTAAAAAAACTAAGGAAAAGTAAAGGAAAAAGCAACGGCAATTGATCACTTATTGGGCACTTGGCACTGACTTGGTCCGCGACGCTCTCGACTGATGTTTAAAACGGTGTCCGATTGGAGTGCCGGAACAGTCAACTTTCTTATTTTAATACCGGGAATAAAACGGTATAACTCTTGTAATTTATGTGCTTTGCATGTGCTTCGTGGGGCGAAACAAGATATCATCTGGACTCCGCGATATTTGTAATTCCCAGCCGCCCATGCACTGATTGATTAAAAAATCAATCCACTGACTTTCTTTCTTTTTTTGTTTTCTTATTTTATTATTTTTTTCTTTGCCAGCTTTCTTTTTCTTCTTTTTCCCATGTGACATGACAATGATCCGGTGCGACGCGATCATTGATCATGCACGTTCCCAACAGCATTAGATGCACCATTTTTACACCGTTTTCTCCTGAAATACTCAAAACACACCTTATGCATAATATCTTATAAAAATTAATAATAAACATAATAAAAAGATAAAACTCGAGGACTTAAGCCCACTAATATTTACATATTTGTGTGCTTATCAATGGCCAGGCCATGGAATTAGTTGATTCAACGATGAGCAACTCATATTCGGATAAAGAAGTTTTGAGGTGCATTCACATAGGTCTGTTGTGCGTGCAAGAATCAGCCACCGATAGGCCAAATATGTCGGATGTTGCTTTCATGTTGTGTAACGAAACAACACTTACTCCTCCTAAGCAACCCACATTCATTTTTAAAGGAGCTGATGGCAGACTAGACCAGACACTTCCTCATCGGCAAGTGTTGAAGCAATTTCCTCAAAGATTGTGTAGATGTGTTCTTGCTTCCTCTTTTACGAAAATGAGTTGTCTTTAGAATTTGTTTGCTGTCATGATTTTTTTTTTTTAGTGGCTGTAATGGTATATGTAGTCACAGAAAACGTGTTTGTAGCCTCTTCTATTTGTTAATTCGAATTAACATTCTTTTTTTGATGAATGAGAATTCCTTCGTAATGAACAAACATATATAGAGTTGAGGAACACATACCTTCCAATTAAATAAAAATAATCGAAACAGATATAGCAAAAACATCATGGGATATTTTCCAAGAATTGCAAATCATAGTACTAAGAGGGGGTTGCTTTACATAGATAAATTGGGAGAACTTAATACTGAGTTTTAAAACAAATCTTGTCAAGGGCAACAAGGGGGACTTGTGGATGCCATATTCCTTAGGGAAAACTTCTAAAAAGCGTCCAAATTTACACCGCAATGCCTCATAGGCCTCCAAACTTAAAGAAATGTCAATTAGAACTCCGAACTTCACACATTGCATTCAATTACACCCACGCCGTTGCTTCTCGTCAATTTCCTAACTAAAAATGCTGACATGGCACGTTTGGAGGGAAATTCACTCGTTATGGAGCGAATTGAGAACACGTGACCTTCACGTGGCAAGAGAAAGGACGTAAATACACTGGTTTACGTATGTTCTAATCCCAGAAAACCCACTTCCCTATTTTCACTCCTTCAAACAGAAAAAAATAAATAAATAAATAAAATAAAAACCTTAATCACCTCATTCAAATCACAAGCATCTGGTTGTTTAATCCTTCATAAATCGGGAGGAAGACGAAATAGGTTGGATGATGCGAGAATCTGGTAGTGATTGGTAGTGATCTTCCTATATATGGTACGTACTTGCCTTTGTTTGGATCAATAATATTTAGGTTTTTTTAATGTGTTTTTTCTTCTACTTAGTGAAATAGTGTTGTTTATTGTGATTTTTCTTTCACCTAGTGTTTTTTTAATGAGGTTTTCTTCCACATGGTGTGACTGTGGTCTGTCTATTGGGATTTTTTTTCCACTTACTCCCTCCGTCCCATAAAGGCGGTCTCCTACGAAACTATGTGCAATTTTCAAACTTAAAAATATTGTACTTACCGAAATATTTTTTCACCATCAACGTTATTGGATGGTGTATTTGAAAGGTGTGTTTGAAATGGTGTGTACATAACAAACGGAACAGGACGTAACTAATAATTTTTTGATTTTTTTGCACCGTTCAAAAGATTTGATTGAAAACAATCAAACAAGATCCATATTGCACAAAAAAAATTTCAGTAAGTACATTATTTTTAAACTTGAAAAATTGCAGGTAATTTCATAGCTAGGTGACTAACTCTATGGGATGGAGGGAGTATTATATATGAGTTTTACTAGATGTGCTTTGTTTATTGGAGTGTTTTGTTTAGTCAAATGCATGTGTGAATATTGTTTTTTTTTTTTTATCATTGTGTAGATTCTGGAGAATATTTTACTGTTAGAATGCATCATGGTGGTGTATTCAACAGTAATTGAACAATGGTTTACATAGGGGGAAGCACTAGATGGAATTGGGGAACGTGGCTTTTAAAATGGGTGAATTTACAAGTAATGAATTTTATGGTATTTTAAATGGGTCAATGAAGTTAAACAAAGGTGATAACGATGCCACTGATTTGTGTTTGATTGTAAATAAATACAAAGTGGTTGAATACTACATGGTATCTAAATTGGTTGAGTGTTACGTAACCTTAGCCATACCCAGTACATAATTAAACACCACCACAAACCCATAACCACTACCAAGTACAGACAGAAGCCTTGCATTTTCTGGAACAAGACAATGGCAATGGCAACCCAAATCATTGGTAATGCAACAAATAGTTTCTTCTCCTTAGCCTCCAACCTTGCGATCTCAGCCTCCATTCTGTTTCCCCTTCTAAGTAGCCCTGGAATTATTTGGACAGACCTCTCACGCATGGGCGAATCAAGCCAATCAAAGTCTTTGTAAACATTATTAGGACAGAAAACAAACCTTCTTCCTGGATTCACCATTGCCCAATAGGTGTGCATTTCTCTTTGGTTGCCACAAAATCTGCAAGGATTGTCTTTCATGAAGTTGGAGATGTCACCTGCATTTCTCATTTTTCAGATAGGAGAGAGATAAGATGGAAGTAGAGTTTTAAGATGGGAGACTGAGAAACTAAAGGGGGGAACTAGGGTTTTAGGGTTATTTGGTGTGTCATGGGTGTATACATAAAGAGAAAATGAAGGAGAACCACTAAGTAGTGAAATTTCCCTCCAAAACAAGGGCCAACACGCCATGCTAGCATTTCTTGTAAGGAAATTGAGGGGAAGTAATGGCGTGGCTGTAATTGAATGCAATGTGTGAAGTTCGGAGGTCTAATTGACATTTCCTTAAAAGTTTGGAGGCCTATGAGGCGTTGCGGTGTAAGTTTAGAGGTTTTTTTTTGAAGTTTTCCCTATTCCTTGCTTTCATTCCTTGCTTTGTGTGTGTGTGTGTAAAATTTAGGCCTAACAAGTTTTAGCCCATCCCAAAATTTTCACCCCAAACTATTCTAATGTTGGTCCAAAATAACAGCCTTACCTAAAATCCACAACCCTGTCCAATTTATAGAAAAATCATACCGTGTGGTTGAGGGAAAACGGAAGCAACAATCGTTGTTGATGCCGACGGCAGTGTTTATTCCTTCGAATAAAAAAAATCGGTAGTTCGGCAAAGAAAGCAGACGAAGAAGAACCCACTTGTGTTGATTCCTTCTCCTTTGATTGTCTTGCACATTACCATCACCGACTGATTTTGACGAGAACTACTATTCTCTGTTTTTTCAACTACCAGGGGATTGAGATCTATTGCATATTTTATAATATATAAACTATTGGATGTATTGTATACAGTACATTAGTAGTGGTAACAACAATGCTATGGGTACACCACATGTGCACCTCAAATGCACACCACCTTGAGGTGGCAAATGAGTAAAGACCCAGTGTGGGCAGTGGCGGAGCCACTACCAAACCAGTGTGGGCACAGGCCCACACTGGATTTTTGAGAGTTTTTTTTTTTTTTTTTTTTTTTGCATTCTTAGAGAAAAATGTATTAGAAATTTCACCGGCACATCATATTATTTATACAAAAGATTAATTATTGCTTTTGGGGCACCACTTTATGGTATTATAACATCATTCTCCTATGCATATTGATGTGAGACTTGAGACTAAATATGTGATTTTTACCTTACTATGAGATGATGAAGGCCGTAAAAAAAAAAAGATCACGGAGAAGGATTTAGGGCGCCACACAGAGATACCCCAGAATCATCAAATAACTAATTACTGCAAACAAACTTCAATTCACTTAATTTTTGCCTCGAAACTATTAGGTTTTTATAGATTTATAATCACTATATTACCATAAAATGTAAGTCTTTTTTTCCTTACGATATACATCAACAAGGGTTAGTGAAAAAATTAGTGCGTTAACAACAAAAGAGAGTCGGAAATCTCTCAACTAACTCGAACCACAAACCTCTCATTGGAATTCAAAGGGTATACCCAAATAGGCTGAGGCACATTTTTACACTACAAAATACTGGCGTTTATGGTCCAATTGTGCCCTCACTCGTATGATTTTCTGGCTACGCCACTGAGTGTGGGGGTCAATGGGCCCTCTACTCATTTGCCACCTCAGGGTGATGTGTATTTGTGTGCATAAATGAGCAGTTTGGAGGTTTTTTTTTGAAGTTTTCCCTATTCCTTTCTTTCATTCTAATGGTACTCTTCGTCATTGTTGTCATACTCCACTCAGCCTTACGTTATCCTAAGCGATCCATCAACATTTCTGTTTGGACCGTCCCTGCATTTGGCCAATTTTTTTAAGAGAGATCGAGGTGTTTTTCGTAATTCCTCTGCCTCTTGGGTCCCTACTTTGATTTTTAAGCCCAAGATTATGACGTCGGCTTCTGTCTTGACATTTTTGGATATTCTTTTCATTGAATCGGATTGTAGTAAGTAAAAAGCAATATAACCGGATTATATTTTGATTTTTTGTTTATGTAATTCAAGATAAAAGCTCAATGTAACGGAAGAGGAGTTCCTGATGTGCAGACGTTGCACAACACCATGTGGTGTAGAGCAGCCAGCCGTCTATTGTGAAAATGCACAGCTCGGATTTAATCCGAGCCCCACGTCAATCCAAACTGCCCATTGCTTGGATTAAATCCTAGCCGTACATTTTCGCAATGAATGATCCAATCGCCGCACCACAGAGTGCCATGCACCATGTGCATATGTGCATATCAGAGACCCCTCTTTCTTTTCTTTTTTATGGCTAATACTATTCGAGCAACTATCTAAACTTGAGACGACCCAAACATCTAGGCCGCCCTGCTTTTACCTTCCGTCCTTGGAGTCGGAGTAATATGAAAGCAGTAGATGGAAACAGTTAATGTTTTCAAAATAAGGTACTCGTAGCAGTTAATGTTTTCAACAACTCCGTCCTGTATATCGTTTCCAACTCACCGAAACCAAAAAGAAAACAGAGGAGCTCACGAGTGGCTCTCACTTCTTCTTCCTCAAAAAGAACATCAGACAAAAACAAATCGCTTAAACCACACCCATGTCTCATGAAACTAAGATCCTCTGTTCCATTTTCCTACTTCTTCTTCAATTCCAGTTCCAATTCCAATTTTGCACCCCCACCGACATCATAAACACAACCCAATCCCTCAAAGATGGTGACTTGTTAATCTCCGGCAATCAAACCTTTGCCCTGGGCTTCTTTACCCCCGGAAATTCAAGAAACCGGTACCTTGGAATATGGTACAACAAGGTTTCTGAACAGACCGTTGTTTGGGTCGCCAACAGAGGCGACCCAATCAACGACACATCCGGTTCCCTCTCGTTTGACAGCATGGGAAACCTCGTCATAACCGGTCGAGACCAGAACAATCCGGTCTGGTCCACAAATGTTTCGAATCCGACACTGGCCTAAAACTCCTCGGCTCAGCTATTAGATACCGAAAATTTGGTGTTGCTTGATAGCAACGAGGTTGTTGTGTGGCAAAGCTTTGATCATCCTACGGATACTGTGCTTCCCTACATGAGATTTGGTGTGGACCGAAAAAACCGGTCTGAACCGGTTCATGACAGCTTGGAAGTCGCGTGACGACCCGAGACTCGGGGAGTACTCTTCAAAAATAGACCTTAACGGGTCTCCGCAGTTGTTTCTGTACAAGGGTTCGGATGTGCTTTGGCGGGCGGGTTCTTGGACTGGGTGCGGGTGGACCGGTGTACCCGACATGACACGTAACTTCATATTCAACCTCAATTATGTCGAAAATCAGGACGGGGTATATTATAGCTACTCCATGCGTAACGCCTCGATTTTCTCAATGATGGTAGTGAATGAATCCGGGAAGCTCGAGAGGCTGACGTGGCACGAGAACGAGCATCGATGGGACCTGTTTTATTCTGTTCCGAAAGAGCAATGCAACTCCTATAATCTTTGCGGCCCCAACGGAAACTGCGATCCAAGTAATGCAGGCATGGGTTTGTTCGACTGCTCGTGCCTCCCGGGTTCGAGCCCAAGTCGGCAAGTGACTGGTACTTAAGGGACGGGTCGGGTGGGTGCGTGAGGAAGCGAGGCGGGCACGTGTGCCTGAACATAGAGGGTTTCGTGAAGGTAGCACGTGCAAAGGTGCCGAACACGTGGACGGCACGTGTGAATAAGAGTATTTTGGCGTTGAAAGAGTATGAGTTGGAGTGCTTGAGGAACTGCACGTGCAATGGGTATGCGAGTGCGGATATTTCTCATGGGGACGATGGGGGCGGGTGTGTGATGTGGTTTGGGGATTTGATCGACACCAAAGTGTTTCCAAGTGGGGGCCAGGATTTCTACGTCCGAATTGATGCGGTTGAAATAGGTACGCAATCAATTTTTGCACTTAATTTTGTGTGCTTGCAAAATACTAGTTGAGTTATTTAGTGAAGGTTTCATAATGGACTGCCGCGGAAAACAAAGGTTAAAGAAAACTAAGATATTTTCAAAGGAAAAGTGAACTTGAGTGATGTATAAGAAGAAAAGTTATTTTACCAATAGGTTTCTTTCTTCTTCTTTTTTTCTTTACAAGTTAGGAAGTATGCTAACACCCAAACTAGATAAGACTAATCCATATAGGGATCCACATAGGGTTGGTCGTGAAGAACTGAAACCCGCGGAAAGTAGTTTGAAGTAGGGATGGCAACAGGGCGAGTTGGTGAGGGTTTGGATGATCCCGGACCAAACCCTGAAATTCCTGAATGACTCCTAACCAACCCCTAACCTTACCGGGTTATTTATGGGTACCTCTGCCCTTGCCCTTGCCGGGTATCGGGTTTACCCAGGGCATGCCCCTTTTTCTTTTTTTTTTTCACATATCAAGACAGTATATTTTAGACTCCAATATTAGTGAGCACAAATGATAAAAGGTCACAAAATAACTATTACAACTTAACCAAAATCTACTATATATCTAATGTTGTATGTTGGTTGTAAAAATATAATTTTAAGAATACAAATAACATTGGATGCATATAAGGGAGAAAATATAATTTTATATATAAATATAAGGGTATATAAATATAATTATACATATATATGTATGTCGGGCCGGCTACATCAGGGCGGCGTGACCATACCCCTGTCTCTACCCTAACCTTGGCGGGTTTTCTAAAATCACCCCCTGGCGTACCCGTTACCCAAAAAAAAAAAAAAAAAACCTACCCTAGCGGGGTGGAGTAGGGCCGGGGTGGGGCCGGTTGAATTGTCATCCCTAGTTAGAAGGGAGACCACAGGACGCACCCATGAGACTACCCACATGGACTTTCACCTCCCAACTAGTTGGTCTACCCTAGTGGAGGCCATCCTCGTTGGGTCACGAGTGTTCATATAACAAAAGAATTTTGCCAGAAAATTAAATTTTAATTGTTCATTTGCGAAGAAAGAAAAAGAATGGGAAAGTTATTTATTTTGACCCAAAAAATTGAGAATCGTTAGGAGAGAACTATCTCGCGACGCTAAATTTCATATCTTTTGTTGGATGTGTTTTAAGGAAAAGTGAGTCATCTTGAGATTATTATTTGCGTAGGTCCCATTATTTTCTTGGCAACTAAACCCTCTAAAATACGTGGGAAAGTTAACTTTGTCATCCTTTCCCATCCTTTCTTAATAGCTAAACAGGATAGGTGGTGTAATTGGGGCTCCGATAAGAAAAAAAGTGTGCAAACTTTGATTCAAATTTGCAAGTTTCTTTGGCTAAGTCAAAATTTACTAGTCATCTACAACAAATGACTGATTAAAACTTGAGCAAGACAAAACAGCCGGGTTTGAGTGATCAACCTGTGAAAATGATTGCTCAGTGACACCTCCATGTATTTTAATTGCAGAAGGCCCTACCATTCTCATTTCTACCTACTGCAATCAAGTTTAATACAGAAGTGGTTGCAACACATCTCTTGTCTTGTTCATTACTAAACTTGACCCTTTCGTTACAAAAACCGTGTTCTGGGTCTTTCACATTCTATATGACATCGGCTTTTGTCTTGACATTTTTGGATATTTTTTTCATTGAATCGGATTTTAGTAATTAAAAAGTAATATAATCGGATTATATTTTGATTTTTTGTTTATGTAATTCAAGATAAAAGCTCAATGTAACGGAAGAGGAGTTCCTGATGTGCAAACGTTGCACAGCCCTGTGTGGTGTAGAGCATCCGGCCGTCTATTGTGAAAATGCACGGCTCGGATTTAATCCGAGCCCCACGTCAATCCAAACTGCCCATTGCTTGGATTAAATCCTAGCCGTGCATTTTCGCAATGAATGGTCCGATCGCCGCACCACAGAGTGCCATGCACCATGTGCATATGTGCATATCAGAGACCCCTCTTTCTTTTCTTTTTTATGGCAAATACTATTCGAGCAACTAAACTTGAGACGACCCAAACATCTAGGCTGCCCTGCTTTTACCTTTCGTCCTTGGAGTTGGAGTAAGACGCCACTGTATATGAAAGCGGTAGATGGAAACAATTGGCCAATCATCAAAATAAGGTACTCGTAGTAGTTATATATATATATATATATATATATATATATATAACTACTACGAGTACCTTATTTTGATGATTGGCCAGATGGAAATATATATATATATATATATATATATATATATATACACACGAGTGGCTCACTTCTTCTTCCTCAAAAAGAACATCAGACAAAAACAAATCGCTTAAACCACACCCATGTCTCATGAAACTAAGATCCTCTGTTCCATTTTCCTACTTCTTCTTCAATTCCAGTTCCAATTCCAATTTTGCACCCCCACCGACATCATAAACACAACCCAATCCCTCAAAGATGGTGACTTGTTAATCTCGGGCAATCAAAACTTTGCCCTCGGCTTTTTTACCCCCGGAAATTCAAGAAACCGGTACCTTGGAATATGGTACAACAAGGTTTCTGAACAAACCGTTGTTTGGGTCGCCAACAGAGACGACCCAATCAACAACACATCCGATTCCCTCTCATTTGACAGCACGGGAAACCTTGTCATAACCGGTCCAGACCAGACCAATCCGGTCTGGTCCACAAATGTTTCGAATCCGACACTGGTGAAAAGCTCCTCGGCTCAGCTATTAGATACAGGGAATTTGGTGTTGCTTGATAGCAACGGGGTAGTTGTGTGGCAAAGCTTTGATCATCCTACGGATACTTGGCTTCCCTACTTCAGATTCGGTGTGGATCGAAAATCAGGTCTGAACCGGTTCGTGACAACTTGGAAGTCGCGTGACGACCCGGGACTCGGGGAGTACTCTTTCAAAATCGACCTTAACGGGTCACCGCAGTTGTTTCTGTACAAGGGTTCGGATGTGGTTTGGCGGGCGGGTTCTTGGACTGGGCGCGCGTGGAGCGGCATACCCGAGATGACACAAAACTTCATATTCAGCGACAATTACGTCGAAAATCAGGACGAGGTATATATGAGCTACTCTATCCGTAACGCCTCGATTTTCTCAATGATGGTACTGAATGAATCCGGGAAGCTCGAGAGGCTGACGTGGCACGATAACGAGCATCAATGGGACATGTGGTATTCAGCTCCGAAAGAGCAATGCGACTCCTATAATTTCTGCGGCCCGAACGGAAACTGCGATCCAAGTAATGCAGGCATGGGTCTGTTCGACTGCTCGTGCCTGCCCGGGTTCGAGCCCAAGTCGGCAAGTGACTGGGACTTGAGGGACGGGTCGGGTGGGTGCGTGAGAAAGCGAGGCGGGCACGTGTGCCTGAACGGAGAGGGTTTCGTGAAGGTAGCACGTGCAAAGGTGCCGAACACGTGGACGGCACGTGTGAATAAGAGTATTGTGGGGTTGAAAGGGTGTGAGGTAGAGTGCTTGAGGAACTGCACGTGCAATGGGTATGCGAGTGCGGATATTTCTCATGGGGACGATGGGGGTGGGTGTGTGATGTGGTTCGGGGATTTGATCGACACCAGAGTGTTTCCAAGTGGGGGCCAGGATTTCTACGTCCGGGTTGATGCGGTTGAATTAGGTATGCAATCAATTTCTGCTCTTAATTTTGTGTGCTTGGAAAATAATTTGAGTTATTTAGTGAAGGTGTTTCGTAATGGGCTGCCATGGAAAACAAAGGTTAAAGAAAACTAAGATATTTTCGAAGGAAAAGTGAACTTGAGTGATGTATAAGAAAGAAAAGTTATTTTCCCACTATGTTTCTTTTCTCTTTTTTTTTTTTTTACGAGTTAGGAAGTATGCCTACACACAAACAAGATAAGACTAATCCACATAGGGTTGGTCGTAAAGAACCGAAACCCACGAAAAGCAGTTAGAAGTAGGGATGGTAACGGGTCGGGTTGCATGGGCGGGTTTTGATGATCCGGTCCCAACCTTAAAATTCCTGAATGACCCCTAACCCGTCCCTAATGTGACAGGGTAATTTATGGGTACCCCCGCCCCTGCCCCTATCGACTATCGGGTTCATCCGCCCTGCCCTTATTTTTTTCACATATTAAGAAAGTATATTTTAGACTACAATATTAATGAGCACAAATGATAAAAGGTCACAAAATTACTATTACAACTTAACCAAAATCTACTATCTAATGTTGTATGTTAGTTGTAAAAATAAAATTTTAAGAATACAAATAAGATTGGATGCATATAAGGGAGAAAATATAATTTTACATATACATATAAGAGTATATAAATATAATTATACATATATTTGTATGTCGGGGCGGGGTGACCATACCCTGCCCCTACCCTAACCCTAGCGGGTTTTCTAAAATCACCCCTGCCCGTACCTGCTACCCAAAAATAAGAAGAAAAAAACCCTACCCTATCGGGGCGGAGTAGGGCGGGTTGAATTGTCATCCCTAGCGGGGGACCGTAGGACGCGCCCAAGAGACTACCCACATGGACTTTCACCTCCCAACTAGTTGGTCTACCCTAGTAGAGGTAACCATCGTTGGGTCACGAGTGTTCATTTAACAAAAGAATTTTGCAAGAAAATCAAATTTTAATTGTTCATTTGCGAAGAAAGAAAGAAAATGGGAAAGATATTTATTTTGATCCAAAAAATTGAGAATCATTAGGAGAGAACTTTCTCGCGATGCTAAATTCCATATCTTTTGTTGGATGTGTTTTAAGGAAAAGTTAGTCATCTTGGGATTATTATTTGTGTAGGTCCCATTATTTTCCTAGTAACTAAAAACTCTAAAAATGTAGGAAAGTTAACTTTGTCATCTTCTCCCATCCTTTCGTCATCTAAACGCGATAGGTGGTGTAATTGGGGCTCCAATAAGAAAAAAGGTGTACAAACTTTGCTTCAAATTTGCAAGTTTATTTGGCTAAGTCAAAATTTACTAGTTATCAAGAAAAAATGACTGATTCAAACTTGAGCAAGACATTTTTATCAAAAGTTTGAGTGATCAACCTGTGAAAATGATTGCTCAGTGACACCTCCATGTATTTTAATTGCAGAAGGCCCTACCATTATCATTTCTCCCTACTGCAATCAAGTTTAATACAGAAGCGGTTGCAACACATATCTCTTGTCTTGTTCAGTACTAAACTTGGCCTTTTCGTTACAAAAACCGCGTTCTGGGTCTTTCACATTTTATAACTAATCTAACCGAATAAAAGAATGAAGCATCGCGCTTAATTTTCGTCGGTAAGAGACGACAAGTCACCTTCTTTTTTGCCCTATTTTCAGAACAATATTTGAAGTCACAACAGTCTCATGGGAAGAAGGGCAAGGTGGCAGCTATAGCGGCCTCTGTTACTGCAGCTTTGCTTCTCACATTCTGCTTATTTTGTTGGTTAGTGGTGAAGAAAAGAAAAGGTAAACAGAAATTTCAGTCTTTAGTCATCTTAATTTAGTGATTAAAAAGACTTTTGTAACAAGATTATTTCCGACGTACCAAAAAAAAAAAAAAAAAGACTAATGTCGATGTCAAATTGACTCCTCGTTGTTTTTATTCTTATCTTTGAATTATAATACTAAACTCATGTAACATCCATCTGGTCAAAATCCTTCTTTTCTCGTTCGTCTTTCTAGAATTTGAAATGAACCGTTGTTTAATAGTCAATTGCGCGTGTTATGAATTAGATTACACGAATTCTCACGTGATTGACCTTAAGTAGGTTGAACAAATAGATCAGGAATTCTAATGTAAAATTATGTCGTGTTAGGCGCAGTTTCTTGTTCACTTGTGTTTCCCACTTTCTTATCTTAACCAAACAGTGAGACAAAAAAATTCAACAAGCGTGTAGATCAAGTGGTAACCTTAATGGATTCCGGAAATGAGAAGATAATGTCCATGGAATGGTTAGATTCAAAAAACATCAACGTCAACAAGATAATCTACACAATTACGCATTGTATAACAAGTCAACTAATCAAATCATGTAACCAAGCCGGCTTCTTGTTCATTTTGTCGTTCCTGTTTCATAGTTTTAGTAAAAAAAATGAATTTAACTGGTTTAACTTTTCCATTGCATTTTACTCTCTTTTCTCAAATTGTCAAACCAAGCAAGTAGGACTTTGTAGTCGATTGCATTTTGCCTAACTTGCTTTTTGTGCTCAATGACAGAAACAAGAGAAGAACAAAATTTATTATTCAGTCCCTACAATACAATGTCCCTTGAAACTTCCTCAATGGGAAAACACTTTGATGGAAGTGGCACAAATGCAGAATTACCATATTTTGACCTAAGCATCATTGTCTCAGCCACAGACAACTTTTCATTGGCCAACAAGCTTGGCGAAGGTGGATTTGGCACCGTGTATAAGGTACACTTTAAGCTGCAAAGCCTCACATGATTACATATCTTTATTATGATTGTGTATATCTGAACTGAGTATGGAAGATGATAAAATAGCACATAGATAAGGTTGTATAATTGTGCTAGTATTTGTCAAATGTGTGCTCAAATATGTAGTGCATTGAAATATGGAAGTGTGCATAAGAAATACATTGTTCTGGCATTTGTTTACCTTACTGACAATCCTGATCAGCAGTTGATTCCAGGACCATTTGAACATTGTCTAAGCTCAGCATGCACTGATTAAATGCAGGGTCGGCTACCTAATGGACAAGAAATTGCGGTCAAAAGGCTAGCGAAGAATTCAGGACAGGGGGTGGAGGAATTCAAGACTGAAGTTACACTGATTGCCAAACTGCAGCATAGGAATCTAGTGAGGTTGTTGGGATATTGCATTCAAAGAGAGGAGAAAATGTTGATCTATGAGTACTTGCCAAACAAAGGCTTGGACTCTTTCATCTTTGGTATGCAATATTTTCCTAGTTAGGTTCATTTTTTGCTACTTATGGAATTATTGCTTTGGCAATGGTGGATGAGTTTGGATTTGATTAGAACTAACTTTCGACGTTTGTCCAGATCGAACAAAAAGCTCATTTATAGATTGGAAAACGCGCTTCAACATCATTTTGGGGATTGCTAGAGGGCTATTATACCTTCACCAAGACTCTAGACTAAGGATAATCCATAGAGACCTAAAAGCCAGCAATGTGTTACTAGATGCCGAAATGAATCCAAAAATATCTGATTTTGGTATGGCTAGAATATTTGGAGGGGACCAGATCGAAGCTAATACAAACAGGGTGGTTGGAACATAGTAAGTGAATGTCCATTCTGCATTTTTGTTGGGATACAGAGAAAGGTGCAAGGAAGCCATTAAACTCTAATGCTTGTTTGACATTTGTGGTTGCAGTGGCTATATGTCACCTGAGTATGCAATGGAAGGGCTATTTTCAATAAAATCTGATGTTTTCAGCTTTGGGGTTTTGCTCTTGGAGATCATTAGTGGCAGAAAGAACAGTAGCTATTATAAGGACAATTCTGTGAATTTAATTGGGCATGTAAGTAAATAGGTGTATACATTTGTCAAATTTTCTAAGTATGCATGGAAAATCCTTTAGTTAACAAATCTCCTAATGTTTAAAATATCAAATTTATTACACAAAAAAAGAGATGGTCAATGCCAACAACAGAAGGGTTTCCTTCTATTTTTGGTATAATCTTTTGTTTTAATACTGGAATTCTATCATTTTGTAATAAAACCCCAGTGACAAACTTTAAAACTGAGGGCTTTCCTTTAATGATGGTATAGTTGTTCACATATCGTTTGTTTCAGGTTTGGAGCTTGTGGAATGAAGGCCGAGCCGAGGAATTAGTTGATTCAACGATGAGCGAATCATATTCGGATAAAGAAGTTCTGAGGTGCATTCACATCGGTCTGTTGTGCGTGCAAGAATCAGCCAACGATAGACCAAATATGTCGGATGTTGCTTTCATGTTGTGTAACGAAACAGTACTTACTCCACCTAAGCAGCCTGCATTCATCTTTAAAGGAGCTGACAGCAGGCCGGACACTTCCTCATCGGCAAGTCTTGGGGCAGTTTCTGTGAATGATGTTACGATGTCTGCGATTCGAGGTCGCTAGGAGCTGAAAGATTATGTAGATGTGTTCTTGCTTCATCTTTTACCAAAATGTGATGTCTTTAGAATTCGTTCTGTCATGAATTTTTTTGTAGTGTGTGTAATGGTATATGTAAGTAGTCATATGGTACAACAAGGTTTCTGAACAAACCGTTGTTTGGGTCGCCAACAGAGGCGACCCAATCAACGACACATCCGGTTCCCTCTCATTTGACAGCACGGGAAACCTAGTCATAAATGGTCGAGTCTGGTCCACAAATGTTTCGAATCCGACACTGGCGAAAAGCTCCTCGGCTCAATTAGTAGATACAGGAAATTTGGTGTTGTTTGATAGCAACGGGGTAGTTGTGTAGAAAAGCTTTGATTACCCTACGGATACTGTGCTTCCCTACTTGAGATTCGGGGTCGACCGAAAATTCGGTCTGAACCGGTTCGTGACAGCTTGGAAGTTGCGTGACGACCTGGGAGCCGGGGAGTACTCTTTAAAAATGAACTTTACAGGGTCTCCGCAGTTGTTTCTGTACAAGGGTTCGGATGTGTTTTGGCGGGCGGGTTCTTGGATTGGGCGCAGGTGAGAGTGGTATACCCAACATGACAACTAACTACATATCCAACATCAGTTACGTTGAAAATCAGGACGAGGTAACTTTGAATTACTTTATCCGTAACTCCTCGATTTTCTCGACATTGGTACTGAACGAATCCGGGACGCTTCAGAGGCTGACAGGGCACGATAACGAGCATCGATGGGTCTTGTTTTTTTCAGCCCTAAAAGACCAATGCGACTCCTACAATTACTGCGGCCCGAACGGAAATTGCGACTCGTATAACGCAGACACGGATCAGTTCGACTGCAGGTGCCTGCCCAGGTTCGAGCCCAAGTCGACAACTGACTAGTACTTGAGGGACGGGTCGGGCGGGTGGGTAAGGAAGCGGGGCAGGCACGCGTGTGGGAACTGAGAGGGTTTCGCGAAGGTCACACGTGCGAAGGTGCCAAACACGTGGACGACACGTGTGACTAAGAGCATTGTGGGGTTGAAAGAGTGTGAGTTAGAGTGCTTGAGGAACTGCACGTGCAATGGGTATGCGAGTGCGGATATTTCTCATGGGGATGATGGGGCCAGGTGCGTGACATGGTTTGGGGATTAGATCGACTCCAGAGTGTTTTCAAGTGGGGGCTAGGATTTATACATTCGGGTTGATGCGGTTGAATTAGGTACGCAATCAATTTCCGCTCTTAATTGTGTGTGTATGTTAGTTTTTTTTTAGCACTCTTAATTTTGTGTGCGCGCTAAATGATTTGAGTTATTGCGAGCATCTTCAATTGCCGGAAATTTTTTTTTTTTCACCCTCACCACAAAATGTTATGTTCCCACAAGTGTTTTTTTTTTTTTACAACATAGGAGGTATCTCCGCACCCAAACGGGATAAGACTAATCCACCTAGGACTGGCCTCATAGAGAACAGAAACTCACGAAAAGCAGTTAGGAGGGGAATCACAGGACGTGCCCATGAGGCTACGCATATGGACTTTCACTTCCCAACTGGTTGGCCTAACCCCAAGAATTGAACTCACACCTTCAGGGTGGAAGCAAACCCCGGACCAGTGAAGGCAACCCTCATTGGGTCATGAGTGTTCATTTGACAACATAATTTTGCAACAAAAAAAAAAATCAAATTTTAAATTGGAAAGTTATTTATTTTGATTCAAATAAGTGAGAATGATTAAGAGAGAACTTTCCCACAACACTAAATTTTATATATTTTTCTGGATGTGTTTAAAGAAAAAGTGAGTCATGTTGGTAATATTATTTGTATAGGTTCCGTTATTTTCTGGATAATTAAACACTCTAAAATATGTAGGAGTGTTAACTTTGTCATCTTTTCCTATCGTTTCTTGACATCTAAACGGCGTAGGTGGTGTATTTATGGGGCTCCGATAACAAAATTAGTTAACTTGTCAAATAAAAAAAAGAAGGATAAGAAAATTTATGTGCATACTTTGCTTTAAATTTGCAAGTTCCTTTGGGTATGTCAAATTTTTTGCAAGTTATCTAGAACTAATGACTAATGAAGACTTTTTGAACAAGACATTTTTATCAAAAGCGGCCGGGTTTGAGTGATCAACCTCTGAAAATGAGTGCCCAGTGACACCTCCATAGATTTTAATTGCGGAAGGCCCTATCATTCTCACTTGTCCCTACTGCAATCAAGTTTAATACAGAAGTGGTTGCAACTTGCAACACATATATCTCTTATTCAGTGCTAAACTTTTTGTACGTGCTGAGAATTGCAGCACAAAACTTGACCTTTTCGTTGCCAAACTGTGGTTGTGGGTCTTTCACATTTTATATCTAATCTAACAGAAGAAGAGAACGAAGTGTTAGAATTTTAACATTGTTTTGATCATTTTGCTTGTTCAATCTTGTGCAATCCCATCATTCTTGGTGGATTGACTCTAGACTGATTTTAATTTCCAAAAAGCTTCATGTAGTGGGCCGAAATATGATTTTCCGAGGGGCCATGGTTGGTTCAGTCCAAAGGCCCAAGGCCCAAACGGCGTGTTTGGATACCGGAGATGGCGCCCGGATTTGTACTCCTGGCCCCACACAAATCCGGTGTTTGGAATGCAAAATGAGAGGCCGGATTTGGGCTCCGGTCCAACACAACCGGAGTTGTAATCCACCCGCAGGTGGATTTGCCAACGCTGGCCTTACCCCTATCGTTGGCAAATCCGGGTGTTTTGGGACTATTTTACCCCTCCAAATTCACCTCCTTTTCTACTGGAGAGAGAGAGAGAGAGGAACCAGAGGTCGGAGGAGATGAAACAGAGGTCGAAAATTTTGAGTTGGATCTGGGTTGTGGTGGTTGCCAGCGGTGGGTTTTCCGTTGTTGGTGGTGGATCCTGATGGGGTCGTCGATTTCGGATAAGGGTCAGTCGGTGGGTGAGTGTATTGGTCGGCTGTGAAGGATGAAGAAGAAGATGAAGTGTGAAAGAAAAAATTATGTTGGTAAAGTAAATGGTTGGGAAATTAAAAAATAAAATAAGAAAAAACTGGATGGCTGGGAAATAAAAAATTATGTCGGTGGGTGGGTGTGTTGGTACAGTACATTTATTTGTTACAAATTGGGTCCTTTATTTGTTTTCTAATTTTTTAAAACAACAAAAAAAATTCACATAATGTAATAACTCACGTAATATAGATTTTAATTTATTTTCCAGAAAAAAAAAATTAATGATAAAAAAAATAGGGTGTCAACATTGTAATTTTTAAATTATCCAATTTTTTCATACATTAATCAATTGGGGGCAATTAAGCCATTTGACAAGTCATCCTATTATATCTACCTTCCAAATCCCCCTTCTCAAAATACCATCCAAACACCGGATTACAAATCCACCCAAATCAAATCCGTCATCCAAATGGGCCGAAATGGAATGAGGCCAATACCGAACTTGAAGCAAATTGGTTCGGCGTTCGAGCCTAGTATGATCAAATCGAGGCGGTTTGGATCGGCACGAGCCGGCATCTCGACCGAGAAGGTACTAATCCGGACGAGTCATCCGAACAGGGTAAGCCCGAAGTGACTCGCGAGGAATCCGGGAAACCATATATAACTAACGTCACGGATGATGCCATTTGAGGCGGTTACTTCTTGTGCCAGGCTCGTGGCAAGCCATGTGCATTGGGTAGCTGTCCTTGCGTCATTGTGACGGCAGTCGAACCGATATGACACGTGTCAAGCTACGATTTGAGACAATTGCATACAATGATAACAGATTTGGCCTGTGACGTGTCATGACGTCATCTGAGCCAAATGACTGATTTGCCCCTGTACTTGGAGCACAAGTCAGGAGGAGCCTATATAAAGGAGGAAAAGGAACCCTAAGAGGTACACAATTCACTCTCTCTAAACAATTATCACTTCTCTTTGCTACTTCTCTTCTCCAGTTCCTTACTAGACCGTCGGAGTGCCTTCCTTGGCCAAATTCCGGCCAAGTTGGGCGGTAACGACAGGTGCAATGTGTGCAGGAAGTTAACCAGAGGATTCATCTAGAAAACCGGACACCACACTTCACATCAAATCATATCATCATTCATAAATATGGTTTGTTGCCTTCACATCTACATTAGCTGGATGGTAACCATACCATCGTGATACGGAGATCGAGATAGTGACTCTCGTGGCATCCAAGAATTCAAGAAGGAGCATGGTGTGCTAGATCATAAGTTGGAGTTAGGAATAGCAAGACACTTGTGGTAATTCCTTATTTTTAACTTCTTAAGGCCTTGGTTTTATAATTAGAGTGTTAGACCCTAAGTAATTTCCACGTATGTCTCGTGTTTTGTCTCTTTAGTTTAATTTTGTTGTATTGCGCTTATTGAAATTGAGTTATTTGCCATAGAGTTTGGGTGATTGAATCGTTCTTAGTTTATTAAATTTTTAATTAGTAGTCCTTCTCACCCCTCTCTAAGACGACAAATCAACTTCTTTTTAATTTCAATAAGCATTACGTTTAATTTTCGTCCATAAGAGACGACAAATCAACCTCTTTTTTGCCCTATTTTCAGCACAATATTTGAAGTCACAAAAGTCTCACGGGAAGAAGGGCGTGGTGGCAGCTATAGCGGCCTCTGTTACTGCGACTTTGCTTCTAACATTTGCTTATTTTATTGATTGGTGGTGAAGAAAAGAACAGGTAAACAAGTCTTCGATTTTTATAAAATCAATGTGCGAAAATGAGAAACCCCATAAAATCTTATGGCAAACTTGGCCTATTACTAATATACCATCCATCTTGATTTGGTCAAAATCCCTCTTTCCTCTTTCCGTTTTTCAAGAATTTAACCAAACAATGACACAAAAAATATCATCAAGCATGTAGATCAAGTGGCAACCGGTACAGTTGTACTTTTCTTACATTTAATGAAGTTTTTTACGCTTCCAAAAAAAAAAGTGGCAACCGGTTATTTTAGCCTTAATTTACTGCACAAATGAAAAAAAACAATTACGCAGTCAACTAATCAAATCATGTCACCTCTTGTTCATTTTGTTGTTGCCCTTTCTTAAAACAATGAACTTTAAGGTTCGGTTTGTTTCGACATAAAATGTTTTTCTCATTTTCCATTGTTTGGCAGACAAATGAAAGTAAAATATTTTCCATCATTGGAGCACAAATGATTTCATTCTCAATTCCCCATAAGTTGTTTTCTCCCAGAGCGCCATCCTTAGATGGAGTGCTGACTCTTCACACTATTAACAGCCGATGGGAAAGTATAATTTTCTTCATCATCGAAAACCCAATTAAGAGAGAGATCATAGAGGAATTGGAATCCAACATGAAATTGAAAACTGCTTAAATTTGAACGTATATATCTAGCTCATTGTAATTAATTTGTATGTAGTATATGCTTTGATACAGTGCATTTCCGTGCTGGAGGAAATTTTTTTCGCTACGGAATATATGTTCAATTGTTAACCAACCAAACATAGGAAAATCAAAACAAAAGAATCATCTGTTTATAGGTGCATATTTTACATGAATTTTTTTTTTACATTGTTGAATATTTTACTGCAAAACAAACGGAGCCTACATGTTTAACTTTTTCCATTGCATTGGACTCTCTTTTCTCAAACAGTCAAACCAAGCAAGTAAGACTTTTTAGTTAATTACATTTTTCTGAACTTGCTTTTTTTTTTTTTTTTCTCAATGACAGGAACAAGAGAACATCAAAATTCATTATCCAGTTCCAAGAGTACAACATCCCTTGAAGCTTCCAAAATGGAAAATCACTTTGAGGAAAGTGGCACAAATTCAGAATTACCCTATTTGACCTAAGCATCATTGTCTCAGCCACCGACAATTTTTGGTTGGCCAACAAGCCTGGCGAAGGTGGATTTGGCACCGTGTATAAGGTACATGCACTTTTAGATGGAAAGCCTTATGCGATTATGTATATTTGAATATGGAAGACAATAAAATAGCACATTAAGCTGTCGATAAGTTTTTAAAAGTGTGATCGTGTTCAAATATGTGGTGAATTGAAATATGGAAGTGTGCATCAGAAATCCAATGTTCTGGCTTTTTGTTTACCTTATTGAGAATCCGAATGGACCCTTATGGAAAGTCAATTCCTTGACCGTTTGCACAACGTTCAGCTCACCGTGCATTGACTAAATGCAGGGTCGGCTACATAATGGACAAGAAATCGCGGTCAAAAGGCTAGCAAAGAATTCAGGACAAGGGTTGGAGGGATTCAAGACTGTAGTTACACTGATTGCCAAACTGCAGAGGAATCTAGTGAGGTTGTTGGGATATTGCTTTCATAAAGAGGAGAAAATGTTGATCTTTGAGTACTTGCCAAACAAAGGCTTGGACTCTTTTATCTTTGGTATGCAATATTTTCCTAGTTAGGTTCAGTTTTTGCTACATATGGAATTATTGTTTCAGCAATGGTGGGTGACCTTGGATTTGATTAGAACTAACATTCAGCGTTTGTCCAGATAAGAAAAAAGGCTTGTTTATGGATGGCAAAACACGCTTCAACATCATTTTGGGGATCGCTAGAGGGCTATTATACCTTCACCAAGACTCTAGACTAAGGGGTAGTTTTCCATTTGCTAAAATGGAAATTTGCTAAAATCAAGTGGAAGATTTTAGCAAATGAAGTGGGGAGGAGATTTTAGCAATAATGAATCTGGACATATATATATCCAGATTCATTGTTGCTAAAATCTCCTCTCCACTTCATTTGCTAAAATCTTCCACTTGATTTTAGCAAATTCTCATTTTAGCAAATGGAAAACTATGCCTAAGGATAATCCATAGAGACCTAAAAGCCAGCAATGTGTTACTAGATGCAGAAATGAATCCAAAAATATCAAATTTTGGTTTGGCTAAAATATTCAGAGGGGACGAGATCGAAGCTAATACAAACAGGGTGGTCGGAACATAGTAAGTGAATGTCCATTTGGTATATTTGTGTTGGGACATGGAGAAAGGTGCGAGAAAGCCATTGAACAATTCTAATGCTTGTTTGACATTTGTGGTTGCAGTGGCTATATGTCACCCGAGTACGCAATGTAAGGGCTATTTTCGGTAAAATCTGATGTTTTTAGCTTTGGGGTTTTGCTCTTGGAGATCATTAGTGGGAGAAAGAACAGCAGCTATTTGAACACATTATCCAAAAATTTTGAACACCTAATCCTAATGACGGAATTCACCATGCACTATTTGATACTCCATTAGAGAATAGTATAAATTGGATATTTGTGAATTTGGGTGTTTCTTTGTCTCAACACATTTAGCTCAAAGAGATAAGAACACTTTTAACTCTCTCTTTAATCTATTTATACTTATTCCAAATGATTACTCATTACATTATAAAATACAGATCAATAATTTAATATATGCGCGCTATCTTTTTTTGTGAAACACTTTAATATATATGCACAGAGGGTATATAGACACAATAGATTTGGATTATTACATAGGCCATTCATAGGTTTGATTCTTTTTAAATTTTTGTTTGGTAGTTGGAACCATGGACAAGTTTGTGATAAGAAAATCTAGAATGGTGCAAGAGTCATTTCCTTTTGAAACTTTTTTGATGTTAGCAGCTCCTAAAACTCGTCGAAGCGAAGCCGTATTGACTTGGAATTATTGTTTTTTCGGTAGCATTGTTGTATTAGTAGAATTTTTATTTTTATTTATTTATGTACAATTATGATTTCTAGAGGACATTGGCTTTGCCCGGTTTATGTGTGTGGCGAGGCGTAAATAGACCCTGGGATTAGTGGCAACAACGTTTTGATTTAACAAAAAAAAAAAAGTTGGACTCACGAACATCATTTTGCCATCCTTTTTAAATTTCTTGCACGAAAGTGTTAAATGTGTTAAACTCTCACAACTATCATGTATGACCAAACAGTTTTTGCAATAATAATATCCAATGCATGACTCATAAATTAAATAGTTTGGATTAACCGTTGTAAGCCTACGAAAGATCCACGAATGCCCAAAATTGGATGGGACTGGATGGATCAGGACTAGAGAGTAGTCTTTTCCTGTCGAATGGCACCATTTTCTCATACCTTTCCTTATGTGTGTGAAATACAGTTTATAAAGATCAATCCCTAGTCTATTCTCTCTCTGTAAGTAAATGCAAGTGGAAGAGGGAGGGATGGAAACAGCCAAACGGGTCATGGCCCAACTCAAGTCTTCGTCTTTTCACAACAAAATTGCTCAATTTAGATTCCTTCCCCTTTACACATGAGTG
This sequence comes from Vaccinium darrowii, assembly GCA_020921065.1. Taxonomy (NCBI): domain Eukaryota; kingdom Viridiplantae; phylum Streptophyta; class Magnoliopsida; order Ericales; family Ericaceae; genus Vaccinium; species Vaccinium darrowii. The sequence goes on from CM037156.1 coordinate 22,350,041, forward strand.
CGCGCAGGATAGTCCGGACCACCCAGTTATATAAAAAATGATTTCTAGAGGACCGTAGTAGAATTTCTAAACACCCTCAAGGGAATTCATGGAGCTGCCACTAGTGCAAAAGACTCGTGGATAAAAAAAAAATAGTACAAAGGACACGCCGGTCCTTCCGGGGTAACATCTTGAGCAATCAACCTTAACTTACAAAGAAAAGAACTTCTCTTCTCCTCCATCTACGTCATGTTTAGTATCCACAAGTACTTGAAAGGTATAGATGTATGGAAAACAAACTTCCTACTGTAAATTCAAATCTAGCACTAATACAAGTTGAAAAATTCTGTTCTTCCCAACTGCCGTGTAGTATGAGTTTGTGGCAACAATGTTTGGATTTAACCAAAAAAAAAAGTTGGACGCACGAACATCATTTTTGCCATCCTTTTTAAATTTCTTGCATGAAGGTGTTAAATGTGTTATCCTCTCACAGCTATCGTGTCTGACCACACAGTTTTTGCAATAATAATATCCAATGCAGGATTCATAAATTGAATGGTTTGGATTAACCGTTGTAAGCCTACAAAAGATCCATGAAGGCCCAAAATTGGATGGGACTAGATGGATCATGACTAGAGAGTAGCCTTTCCCTGTCGAATGACACTATTTTCTCATACCTTTCCTTATGTGTGTGGAATACGGGTTAGAAAGATCAATCCCTAGTCTATTCTCTCTCTGTCAGTAAATGCAAGTGGAAGAGGGTGGGATGGAAACAACCAAACAGGTCATGGCTCAACTCAAGTCTTCGTCTTATCAAAACAAAATTGCTCAATTTAGATTCCTTCCCCTTACACATGAGTGCACGCAAGATAGATCGGACCACCCAATTATATAAAAAATTATTTCTAGATGACCGTAGTAGAATTTCTGAACACCCTCAAGAGAATTCCTGGTGCCGCTACTACAATTTAGATTCCTTCCCCTTTACACATGAGTGCGCGCAGGATAGTCCGGACCACCCAGTTATATAAAAAAATGATTTCTAAAGGACCGTAGTAGAATTTCTGAAGACCCTCAAGAGAATTTCTGGAGCCGCCACTGGTCATGGGTGTATACATAGAGAGAAAATGAAGGAGGAGAACCACTAAGTAGTGAAATTTCCCTCCAAAACAAGGGCCAACACGCCATGCTAGCATTTCTTGTTAGGAAATTGAGGGGAAGTAACGGCGTGGGTGTAATTGAATGCAATGTGTGAAGTTTAGAGGTCTAATTGACATTTCCTTAAAGTTTGGAGGCCTATGAGGCATTGCGTTGTAAGTTTAGAGGTTTTTTTTTTAAGTTTTCCCTATTCCTTCCTTTCATTCCTTGCTTTGTGTGTGTGTGTGTGTAAAATTTAGGCCTAACAAGTTTTAGCCCATCCCAAAATGTTCACACCAAACTATTCTAATATTGGTCCAAAATAACAGCCTTACCTAAAATCCACAACCCTGTCCAATTTATAGAAAAATCATACCGTGTGGTTGAGGGAAAACAGAAGCAAAAATCGTTGTTGATGTCGACGGCAGCGTTGATTCCTTAGAATAAAAAAAATCGGTAGTTTGGCAAAGAATGGAGACGAAGAAGAACCCACTTGTGTTGATTCCTTCTCCTTTGATTGTCTTGCACATCACCATCGCCGACTGAGGTGGGTTTTCGGTCTTGATTTTGACGAGAACTACTATTCTCTGTTTCGGTCTATTGCATATTTTATAATATATAAACTATTGGATGTATTATATACAGTACATTAGTAGTGGTAACAACAATGCCATGGGTACACCACATGTGCACCTCAAATGCACACCACCTTGAGGTGTCAAATGAGTAAAGACCCAGTGTGAGGCTCAATGGGCCCTCTACTCATTTGCACCTCAAGGTGATGTGTATTTGGGTGCATAAATGAGCAGTTTGGAGGTTTTTTTGAAGTTTTCCCTATTCCTTTCTTTCATTCTAATGGCACTCTTCGTCATTGTTGTCATACTCCACTCAGTCTTACGTTATCCTAAGCGATCCATCAACATTTTTGTTTGGACCATCCCTGCATTTGGCCAATTTTTTTAAGAAAGACCGAGGTGTTTTTCGTAATTCCTCTGCCTCTTGGGTCCCTACTTTGATTTTTAAGTCCAAGATTATGACATCGGCTTCTGTCTCGACATTTTTGGATATTCTTTTCATTGAATCGGATTGTAGTAATTAAAAAGCAATATAACCGGATTATATTTTGATATTTTGTTTATGTAATTCAAGATAAAAGTTCAATGTAACGGAAGAGGAGTTCCTGATGTGCAAACGTTGCACAGCACTGTGTGGTAGAGCATCCGGTTGTCTATTGTGAAAATGCACAGCTCGGATTTAATCCGAACCCCACGTCAATCCAAACTACCCATTGCTTGGATTAAATCCTAGCCGTGCATTTTCGCAATGAATGATCCGATTGCCGCACCACATAGTGCCATGCACCATGTGCATATGTGCATATCAGAGACCCCTTTTTCTTTTCTTTTTTATGGCTAGTACCATTCGAGCAACTAAACTTGAGACGACCCAAACATCTAGGCCGCCCTGCTTTTACCTTCCATCCTTAGAGTCCGAGTAAGACGCCACTATACATGAAAGCAGCAGATGGAAACAGTTGGCCAATCATCCGTTAAGGATTCTTCTTAAGTTTTGTTATTTCTGTTGTAATTCTGTTGTAATTGTGCAAGGTTATAATCATGTAATTGTGTTAGTTGGGGGCAGTTACGGTAGGTCCAGGTCAGCAATCCAAGTGGTATCTTGGCAACCAATCAGAGCACATGCTTTAGTCTGTATAAACAGGGGGTTTCTCTCCTGGATCAAGGGTCAACGAAATAAAGATTTTCAGTTTACATTTCCTCTCTCTCTCTCTCTAGATTGAAGATTTTCTTATCATCAAGATAAGGTACTCGTGGGAGTTAATGTTTTCAACAACTCCGTCCTGTATTTCGTATCCACCTGACCGAAACCAGAAAAGAAAACAGAGGAGCTCACGAGTGGCTCTCACTTCTTCTTCCTCGAAAAGAACATCAGACAAAAACAAATCACTTAAACCGCACCCATGTCTCATGAAACTAAGATCCTCTGTTCCATTTTCCTACTTCTTCTTCAATTATTCCTATTCAAATTCCAATTTTGCACCCCCACCGACATCATAAACACAACCCAATCCCTCAAAGATGGTGGCTTGTTAATCTGCGGCAATCAAAACTTTGCCCTCGGCTTTTTTACCCCCGGAAATTCAAGAAACCGGTACCTTGGAATATGGTACAACAAGGTTACTGAACAAACCGTTGTTTGGGTCGCCAACAGAGGTGACCCAATCAACGACACATCCGGTTCCCTCTTGTTTGACAGCACGGGAAACCTCGTCATAACCGGTCGAGACCAGAACAATCCGGTCTGGTCCACAAATGTTTCGAATCCGACACTGGCCAAAAACTCCTCGGCTCAGCTATTAGATACCGGAAATTTGGTGTTGCTTGATAGCAACAAGGTTGTTGTGTGGCAAAGCTTTGATCATCCTACGGATACTGTGCTTCCCTACTTGAGATTAGGTGTGGACCGAAAAACCGGTCTGAACCGGTTCATGACAGCTTGGAAGTCGCGTGACGACCCGGGACTCGGGGAGTACTCTTCAAAAATAGACCTTAACGGGTCTCCGCAGTTGTTTCTATACAAGGGTTCGGATGTGCTTTGGCGGGCGGGTTCTTGGACTGGGCGCGGGTGGACCGGTGTACCCGACATGACACGTAACTTCATATTCAACCTCAATTATGTCGAAAATGAGGACGAGGTATATTATAGCTACTCCATGCGTGACGCCTCGATTTTCTCAATGTTGGTAGTGAATGAATCCGGGAAGCTCGAGAGGCTGACGTGGCACGAGAACGAGCATCGATGGGACCTGTTTTATTCTGCTCCGAAAGAGCAATGCGACTCATATAATCTCTGTGGCCCCAACGGAAACTGCGATCCAAGTAATGCAGGCATGGGTCTCTTCGACTGCTCGTGCCTGCCCGGGTTCGAGCCCAAGTCGGCAAGTGACTGGTATTTAAGGGACGGGTCGGGTGGGTGCGTGAGGAAGCGAGGCGGGCACGTGTGCCTGAACGGAGAGGGTTTCGTGAAGGTAGCACGTGCAAAGGTGCCGAACACGTGGACGGCACGTGTGAATAAGAGTATTTTGGCGTTGAAAGAGTGTGAGTTAGAGTGCTTCAGGAACTGCACGTGCAATGGGTATGCGAGTGCGGATATTTCTCATGGGGACGATGGGGGCGGGTGTGTGATGTGGTTTGGGGATTTGATCGACACCAGAGTGTTTTCAAGTGGGGGCCAGGATTTCTACGTCCGGGTTGATGCGGTTGAATTAGGTACGCAATCAATTTCTGCTCTTAATTTTGTGTGCTTGCAAAATACTAGTTGAGTTATTTAGTGAATAGGCTGCCATGGAAAACAAAGGTTAAAGAAAACTAAGATGTTTTCAAAGGAAAAGTGAACTTGAGTGATGTATAAGAAAGAAAAGTTATTTTACCAATAGGTTTCTTTCTTTCTTTTTTTTTTTTCTTTACAAGTTAGGAAGTATGCTAACACCCAAACGAGATAAGACTAATCCATATAGGGATCCACATAGGGTTGGTTGTGAAGAACCGAAACCCGCGGAAAGTAGTTAGAAGTAGGGATGGCAACAGGGCAAGTTGGTGAGGGTTTTGATGATCCCTGACCCAATCCTAAAATTCCTGAACGACTCCGAACCAACCCCTAACCTTATCGGGTTATTTATGGATACCTCAGCCCCTGCCCTTGCCGGGTATTGGGTTTACCCGGGGCATGCCCCTTTTTTTTTTTCACATATCAAGAAAGTATATTTTAGACTCCAACATTAGTGAGCACAAATGATAAAAGGTCACAAAATAACTATTACAACTTAACCAAAATCTACTATATATCTAATGTTGTATGTTGGTTGTAAAAATATAATTTTAAGGATACAAATAACATTGGATGCATGTAAGGGAGAAAATATAATTTTATATATACCTATAAGGGTATATAAATATAATTATACATATATATGTATGTCGGGGCGGCTATATCGGGGCGGGGTGACCATACCCCTGTCTCTACCCTAACCTTGGCGGGTGTTCTAAAATCACCCCCTGGCGTACAAAAAAAAAAAAAACCTATCCTAGCGGGGAGGAGTAGGGCGGCTTCGGGGTGGGGCGGGTTGAATTGTCATCCCTAGTTAGAAGGGAGACCACAGGACGCACCCATGAGACTACCCACATGGACTTTCACCTCCCAACTAGTTGGTCTACCGTAGTGGAGGCCATCCTCGTTGGGTCACGAGTGTTCATTTAACAAAAGAATTTTGCAAGAAAATCAAATTTTAATTGTTCATTTGCGAAGAAAGAAAAAGAATGGGAAAGTTATTTATTTTGACCCAAAAAATTGAGAATCGTTAGGAGAGAACTATCTCGCGACACTAAATTTCATATCTTTTGTTGGATGTGTTTTAATGAAAAGTGAGTCATCTGGAGATTATTATTTGCGTTGGTCGTCCCATTATTTTCTTGGCAACTAAACCCTCTAAAATACGTGGGAAAGTTAACTCTATCATCCTTTCCCATCCTTTCTTAATGTCTAAACAGGATAGGTAGTGTAATCGGGGCTCCGATAAGAAAAAAAAGTGTGCAAACTTTGCTTCAAATTTGCAAGTTTCTTTGGCAAAGTCAAAATTTACTAGTTATCTACAACAAATGACTGATTAAAACTTGAGCAAGACAAAACAGCCGGGTTTGAGTGATCAACCTGTGAAAATGATTGCTCAGTGACACCTCCATGTATTTTAATTGCAGAAGGCCCTACCATTCTCATTTCTCCCTACTGCAATCAAGTTTAATACAGAAGTGGTTGCAACACATATCTCTTGTCTTGTTCAGTAGTACTAAACTTGACCCTTTCGTTACAAAAACCGTGTTCTGGGTCTTTCACATTCTATAACTAATCTAACAGAAGAAAAGGACGAAGCATTGCGTTTAATTTACGTCAGTTAGAGACGACAAATCAACTTCTTTTTTGCCCTATTTTCAGAACAATATTTGAAGTCACAACAGTCACATGGGAAGAAGGGCAAGGTGGCAGCTATAGCGGCCTCTGTCACTGCAGCTTTGCTTCTCACATTCTGCTTATTTTGTTGGTTCGTGGTGAAGAAAAGAAAAGGTAAACAGAAATTTCAATCTTTAGTCATCTTAATTTCTTACCTACTGATTAAAAAAGACTTATGTAATACAACACTAATGTAACATCCATCTAGTCAAAATCCTTCTTTGCTCGTTCGTCTTCTAGAATTTGAAATACTCAAATTACCCGTGTGAATTAGAGTACACGAATTCTCACGTGATTGACCTTAAGTAGGTTGAATAAATAGAATGTCGTTTTCATGGACCGATTAGTTTTTAAGCATATAGGAGCAGTTTCTTGTTCACTTGTGTTTCCCACTTTCTTATCTTAACCAAACAGTGAGACAAAAAAAGTTCAACTGCGTGTAGATCAAGTGGTAACCTCAATGGATTCCGGAAATGAGAAGATAATGTCCATGGAACGGTTAGATTCAAACATCAACGTCAACAAAAAAATCTAAACAATTACACGTTGTATAACAAGTGAACTAATCAAATCATGTCACCAAGCCAGCTTTCTTGTTCATTTTATCGTACCCGTTTCACAGTTCTAGTAAAACAACGAATTTTACAGGTTTAACTTCTCCATTGCATTTTACTCTCTTTTCTCAAATAGTCAAACCAAGCAAGTAGGACTTTATAGTCGATTGCATTTTGCCTAACTTGCTTTTTGTGCTCAATGACAGAAACAAGAGAAGAACAAAATTTATTATTCAGTCCCTACAATGCAACATCCCTTGAAGCTTCCTCAATGGGAAAACACTTTGATGGAAGTGGCACAAATGCAGAATTACCATATTTTGACCTAAGCATCATTGTCTCAGCCACAGATAACTTTTCATTTGCCAACAAGCTTGGCGAAGGTGGATTTGGCACCGTGTATAAGGTACAATTTAAGCTGGAAAGCCTCACATGATTACATATCTTTATTATGATTGTGTTTATCTGAACTGAGTATGGAAGATGATAAAATAGCACATAGATAAGGTTGTATAATTGTGCTAGTATTTGTCAAATGTGTGCAGTGTGCTCAAATATGTAGAGCATTGAAATATGGAAGTGTGCATAAGAAATACATTGTTCTGGCATTTTGTTTACCTTATTGACAATCCTAATCACCAGTTGATTCCAGGACCATTTGAACATTGTCTAAGTCAGCATGCACTGATTAAATGCAGGGTCGGCTACATAGTGGACAAGAAATCGCGGTCAAAAGGCTAGCGAGGAATTCAGGACAAGGGGTTGAGGAATTCAAGACTGAAGTTACACTGATTGCCAAACTGCAGCATAGGAATCTAGTGAGGTTGTTGGGATATTGCATTCAAAGAGAGGAGAAAATGTTAATCTATGAGTACTTGCCAAACAAAAGCTTGGACTCTTTTATCTTTGGTATGCAATATTTTCCTAGTTAGGTTCATTTTTTACTACTTACAGAATTATTGCTTCGGCAATGGTGGATGAGCCTGGATTTGATTAGAACTAACTTTCAACTTTTGTCCAGATCGAACAAAAAGCTCGTTTATAGATTGGAAAACGCGCTTCAACATCATTTTGGGGATTGCTAGAGGGCTATTATACCTTCACCAAGACTCTAGACTAAGAATAATCCATAGAGACCTAAAAGCCAGCAATGTGTTACTAGATGCCGAAATGAATCCAAAAATATCAGATTTTGGTATGGCTAGAATATTTGGAGGGGACCAGATCGAAGATAATACAAATAGGGTGGTTGGAACATAGTAAGTGAATGTCCATTCTGCATTTTTGTTGGGATACAGAGAAAGATGCAATGAAGCCATTAAACTATAATGCTTGTTTGACATTTGTGCTTGCAGTGGCTATATGTCACCTGAGTATGCAATGGAAGGGCCATTTTCGATAAAATCTGATGTTTTCAGCTTTGGGGTTCTGCTCTTGGAGATCATTAGTGGCAGAAAGAACAGCAGCTATTATAAGGACAATTCTGTGAATTTAATTGGGCATGTACGTATATAGGTGTATACATTTGTCAAATTTTCTTAGTATTCATGGAAAATCCTTTAGTTAACAAATCTCCTAATGATTAAAATAACAATTTTATTACACACACACACACACACAAAAAGAGATGGTCAATGCCAACAACAGACGGGTTTCCTTCTAATTTTGGTATACTCTTTTGTTTTAATTCTGGAATTCTATCATTTTGTAATAAAACCCCAGTAAGATTAACTTTAAAACTAAGGGCTTTCCTTTAATGATGGTATTGTTGTTCACATATCGTTTGTTTCAGGTTTGGAACTTGTGGAATGAAGGCTGGGCCGAGGAATTAGTTGATTCAACAATGAGCGAATCATATTCAGATAAAGAAGTTCTGAGGTGCATTCACATTGGTCTGTTGTACGTGCAAGAATCAGCCAACGATAGACCAAATATGTCAGATGTTGCTTTCATGTTGTGTAACGAAACAGTACTTACTCCCCCTAAGCAGCCCGCGTTCATCTTTAAAGGAGCTGACAGCAGACCGGAGACTTCCTCATCGGCAAGTCTTGGAGCAGTTTCTGTGAATGATGTTACGATGTCTGCAATTCAAGGTCGATAGGAGCTGAAAGATTATGTGGATGTGTTCTTGCTTGATCTTTTACCAAAATGTGATGTCTTTAGAATTCGTTTCTGTCAAGAATTTTTTTTTCGTGGAGGTGTGTGTAATGGTATATGTACATAGTCATAGAGGACTTGTCTATAGCCTCTTTTACCTGCAAATTAGAATTTAACATTCTTTTCTGGTGAATGAGAATTCCTTTGAAACCAACAAACGAGGAACGCATACCTTCCAATTACATAAAAATCAATCGAACAAGATATAGCAAAAGCGTCATGAGCAATTTTCCAGGAATTGCGAATCACAGCACTAAGAGGGGACTGCTTTACGTAGATAAATTGGGAGACCTTAATGCGAGTGTTAAAACATTTCTTTTCAAGGACACTAAAGGGAGACTTGAGGATGCCCTAAAAAACTGGTGCAATTCCTTTCTTAGGATAAAACTGTGTCAAAGAATTGAATGAGCCTAACAGCGTCGACCAAAGTTGATGGTAGTAGCCGAGGTCCGGAGAGGCCACAAGGGTCAACTAAGACTTGGCTAATAAACTTCATCTCCCACGGTGCTTAGTGGGAATTGACCGCTCGGTCACGGTATCCGCCGAAGGGATTTGGAGTCAAGGGATAAGTTCTCAAAAGAACGCCTCCGACTAGCCTCTCACTAAGTATTACTTCGGCAGGTGGCTCCTCGGCAAGACCATACATGCTCTTTAAGGTATCCGGCAACCATCTACTCTGCCGAGGAGCTGTAGACTCCGCCGAAGGGCTGAAGACCACCTAGAGACGTCAGCCAGGCCTTTGAGTAACTGGCTTAGCTGAAGTTACCCGCTGAGAGGGAAGAAACGAAGTGTGGACGGTGATCCGAGGGCCAAGGGCTAAGGATGCTTGCCAAAGAAAAAGGTGTCGCCGAGGACCCTTGGAGTCATCCTGGGAAGGGGTAGGTGGTGATGTGACAAGTGACAGATGGGATTGAAATGGTGTCGGGCGGCGTCAAGACGTTGCGCTCGAGGCGTCTGGTGGACCACGTGACGGACCGGGGGATACCCGAGAGTTGTTGAGCGTTCAGACAAACAAGTAGGATAACATCAGCCGGAGCGGCAAAGTACTCATGGATGGCCCATGTGCTCAATCAGGAAAGGACGGCGCGTGGGAGACAAGGTTAGCGTAGTGGGGAAGCTTCCCTTTGCCTATAAAAGGGAAGCTCCCCCACTAGATCAGGGGTTCCTCTTCTTTTTTTCTCTTCACTTCTCTCTCTCCAAAAATATACACCATTTCTTACTTTTCCAGCCACATTTCTCACTGTCGGTGACTTACTGGACCGTCGGAGTGCCTTCCCGGACCACCACCATCCGGGCGAGCCGTAACGCAGTTGTTACTTGTGCAGGTCTCACTCTCAAGTGGATCCCCCATATCTTAAGTTCTCCTCATCCTTTTGATCGTCCTTTTTATCCGTTCCACAAGGCTCAAGGAGGTGCAACGGAGAAGCGAGCCCCACAATGTAACGCTGTAGGCAAACGACGGAGGGACAAACCTATGACTTTGTCTAATGTGATCAACATAGCACATGCAGTTACTCCTATATGGTAAGAATCCAGATTGATTTTCCCCATCGGCGGAAATTTCAAATGTAAAAAAAAAAGGATGAAAAGTTGTATTTTGTTGAAGAGAAGGCTAGCATTACAATGACGTGAAGAATTTACTGATGGAATTACAATACTGCGATTTCTAACTGAGGAAGAAAGAAGGTTTTGCGCAAAGTATAAAGTAAACAGTACTTAGAAGGAAACCTGGTTTGAAACGAAATGGATCCGATCCAGGAAAATATTGAACTTAATTAGAACATAACAAGCAAAAATATGAAGAAAACAAAACAAAAAACAAAAAAAGGATTCTATAGGGTACTTTATGGTTTCTGCGTTTCCATTTTCAAGATTTTCAAGTTCATGTCCTAACATGTGTTCGATCAAGAAAACAAACAACCACACAAGCACACACGAAAGCAGAGTGATTATTCAGTGTCCCTGGAGTCCTGTGAGCGGTGAGGCTGACTTATTGGCCAAAGGGATGAGAAAATGAAGTTGGTAGTTTTGGTTGATTTTTAATTATAATTACTACTGTTAGCAAACCGAGTCAAATCTATCAGCCCCACTCACCATATTGTTGTAACCAATATTTTCAACCACTTAAGAATGGTAGGACCGTAGGAGGAACATTATACTGTGGACAAAAAATGGATTGGTTGACTTTTCTCAATAAAGTAATTTGTACCATTTCATAGTGGTGCTAAAGCTTTTGTCCCTGCACAGTTGATGGGTCTGATTGTTGAGAACATTGTACTGGGTTGGCAAAAGCGTTTTGATTTAATAGTGGGTATTGCTTGAGGACTTCTCTATCTTCATCGGGATTCAAGATTGAGAATAATTCATAGGGATCTGAAAGCTAGCAACATTTTGCTGGACAACAACATGAATCCTAAAATTTCAGACTTTGGATTGGCGAGAATTTTTGGAGATGATCAGTCTGAAGAAAAATACAATAGGGTACTTGGAACTTAGTAAGTACATCCCCGTCATCTCTCCCCTTCCATTATTCTTATCTATAGTTCATTTCGTTTGATGCATTTCCATCTCATTTTGTTGTATGTAGTGGTTATATGTCTCCAGAATATGCAATAGATGGACTCTTCTCAATGAAATCTGATGTGTTTAGCTTCGGTGTGTTGGTTTTGGAGATTGTGAGTGGCAAGAACAGAGGAGTTTACCATCCTGATCATGACCTCAACCTTTTGGGACATGTGAGTGCAAAAATTCTTCTTTGCCTGTATATGAGAAAACATTTTCATTGTGATTGGGAATAATTTTTCGAATTCGTGTTTGCTTTAGGCATGGAAACTATGGAACAAAGGAAAGACCATGAATCTGGCAGATGCTTTGATGGATAGTCCGATCCCCACATCAGAAGTGGTAAGATGTATCCAAATGGCGCTTTTGTGTGTGCAACACCGTCTTGAAGACAGACCGACAATGTCAGTCGTGTTGTTAATGTTAGATAGTGAAAACAAAACCCTGCCCCGTCCTAAACAACCTGGGTTCTACTCAGAGAGGTATAATCCTGAGATAGATTCATCATCAACTGGTAGAATTCCTCTCGCTTCAAACGAAGTAACATTGTCAATGCTTCATGATAGATAGATGGGATTCTTGTCCTAAAACCTTGTAAAGGAACTTCTGCAGAAACTATTGGGTTTAAGTAATTTCATCTTTGCTCCACCAAACTCCGAAATTTGTCCTTAAAAGCGTAATGATACCATGGTAATGAAGAAAGAGTACGTGAAATTAAAGATCAAAGACTCCGTTTGGACACCTATTGTAAGTTCCTATTCGACAGGGAAATAAGTAACTAAGCATCCATATTGAGGCCATGCTCTTCCTAAATTATTTTGGTTTTTTTTTTCCCCCTTGTAATCCAACAAAAAGGGCCCTAGCTAGTAGAACCTAGCACCTACGAAGCATGTGTACGGGTACATTGATACATCGAAACCGAAAAAATGTAGCGTACGAATACTGCTACAACAAATGTAATTCTGAAATTTAGACGATGTATTACACGTAATCCTTACACTTTAAATTTTAAAAAATAGCTAAGTAATAATGCTATGGGTACACCAAACTTGCACTGCACATGCACACCAAGGTGATGTGGCAGATGAAATGATGGGCTTCTCCTTATCTGCCACATCACCTTGGTGTGATGTGGGGTGCAAGTTTGGTGTACCCGTATCATTTTCCGCTAAGCAATGTGACTTGGGCAATAAGGAATCCAACATCAAATTATATTTTAGTGCCCTAAGTACAAATTATAGTTTAATAGATTTTAGGTACATTTTTTGAAATCTCATAAAATGAACATTTTACGGAGGGTGATAAAATAGAGTTGTTTTCCCAATTGATAAAATGTAGTGGTTTTCCTATAGATTTTAGGAGGATTTTATGAAAATCTCATAAAATCACTTTTACATTTTATTTGTTCAAATTGGAGTGTCATAAAATATAAGATTTTATGAAACAAAAATCTGTTGAAGAACAAAGTACAACAGAACCTCTAGTCCAAAATCATTATTGTACAATCTTTTTTGTTTCAGGTATAGCTTGATATATTGTAAGTGCTTTTGGAAAAAAAATTGTATAGTGCGCGGGAACCACGTGGCCGAGTCTACGTGGTGCCCAAACGCTACATCTGTCTCCCTTTTCTCTCTCCATAATCCGGACCGTCCAAATCTGAAATGGACAGCTGGATGTGCAGCGCGGAGTACCACGTGGTACCCTCTCGGCACCGAAAACTCGTTCGTGCTTTTGAGATATGTTAAATGTCAATGACAAAATTTTCTATAAATTTTCTCCGTACATGTATTTTGAAAAATAACAATGTTCCCTTTTTTTAAATGCTCATTGTCGTTTTGAAACCAGGGTGGCGCGTTCCACTCCCCCATCTTACGAGAAAAACTTGGGTTCAAATCGGGTACGGCTGAGGTGGGGCCCGATCGCGCGTCTCAGCTGTCTAAAATGTTTTGTACGGCCCAAATTTCTCCATTCCTCTCTCTTCTCTCTCCCCTTTCTCTCTCATTTTTCTCTCTCTAAAATCAAGACCATCCAAAACACTTTTGGATTGCCAGGATACGTGCTCAAGTTTTTCTCCCCTCTTACCCTTTGTCCCTGTACTCGGAGTGAGTGGCATATGAAACTAAAAGATAGAAACAATTGGCCAATCATCTAACAAGAGCATCATTACCAAGCTCAACAAATTTTGGACCAAATTTAACATCAAAATCACCTTTTATACTTCCGCAAATTACTTTTTAAAAAACTTATAGAATCATACTACTCTCTATTCTAAACTGTACTATATTAAACTAAGGCTGGTTTCGCTAACACAACCTTTAACACAAACTTTGACACAAAATCTCAGCCTTTGAAATGAATGGATATGATTAAAACATTAATGTTGCAATACTCTTTCTCACCCCTCTCCTCATCTCACCCAATTCTTCTCTCTTCCCCACCAATCCAAAATCACGTTCTCTCTCTCTCTCTCTCTCTCTCTCTCTCTCTCCATGTAATCTGTATAATTGGGACAAATAAAATTGCACACTCCATTTTTTTACCACAGACCTCGTTATTTTTTTTACAATTTTGGGAGATAAAACTTCAACTTTCATTTTTTAACCGAATTCTCCTATCCAGTACTACAATGTTTTGTTAAAAAAGACAAATAATCTCATTTTCTTTTTTCTTCAAAATCTTCCCCATTTAAATTTACATTTAATGGTGGGACAAAAAACAAAGCAAATGTTGTAACAAAAAATTAATAACTATCAAATATATGAAATTGATAGAGCATACAACGAATTGTCAAATATGACGCCGGAATTGTGAAACAATTGACCAATTCACATCATCAATCGAACAGACTTCTCACGTCCAAAGATAACCGATGAAGTATCTTGGGCATTTGGGTTGTCATACGCTCATAAAGTCACATACAATTGCTAAATCAAAACCATTGTGGGTTTGTAACAGTCCCTAAAATGGCCTAGATTTCGCATTCAAAGTCAGATAGGGCCAGAGTTGTCGACGTGGAGCCGCCAAGGGTCGTCGATAGGGGATGGGATCAGAGGGTTTAACGAGAGAGAGAGAGAGAGAGAGAGAGAGAGAGAGAGATTTTGGATTGGTGGGGAAGAGAAGAATTGGGTGAGATGGAGATAGGACTGAGAGAGAGTGCAGCCAATATTTTAATCTCAACCATTCATTTATGAGATCTTGTGTCAAAATTTGTATAAAAAGTTGTGTTAGCGGAACCGGCCCCATTAAACTATTATTTCTTTCTACTTATACTTTTCTATTCAAATATCTTTCTAAATTTTTTTTATTCTTGAAAAAACAGGTTTCCCTTAAAATCTGTTAAAACCCTAACAGTATGAATGCGAATCACTAATCAAATCAACCAACAAAAAATTACGCAAGCAGTCAAAACCCACAACACAGAGATATACGTGGAAAACCCTAAATGGGTAAAAAACCACGGGAAGGAATCAAAATCACTATACTCATTGTGCAGTTACAGATATACCTATCCAAACGATGTAAATCACTCACAACGTTCTAAGTATCACCTGCCGAGTCACACGTACACCGCACCCAGTGATCTTGATCGCCAACGCCTTGAAACGCACAAGCCTTCCTTAGATACTTTCGGAATCCCACCAAAGAACTCTAACTGAAAGTTGATTGTTGAAGCATTAAACCCCTTGAAGATGAACTCTAAGCATCCGGCCTTCAAAGATCTTCAAGTTCCACAAACCCTAGCCGCCACAAGTGTTTTAAGGATGAGTAGGAGTGCAGAGAATAAAGTGTGGCTGCTCAAATTTCGTTTAACCTAGTTGATGAGAATATATAGGCGCATAGCGGTTGCTCAAGCAAGAACCAAGTTGCTCGAGCAACTAACGAATAGCAGATTTGCTTGACAGGTTGCTTGAGCAAGTCGTTGAGCAACTTCTGAACAAGTAAAATAACCTACTCAACTCGCCACTAAAATAAATACTACCGCACTCTCAACCATTACATAAAGAGATGATTCCTTTCCACACCTAAATAGACACTCTATAAAATAAAATTACAACTCGATGTAAATGTGTGTTTTGTCAAACGGAATTGCCAAAACAAAGGAATCCGAAACTTGGTCTTTACAATCTCCCCCTTTGGCACTCCCATGACAAAACACACTACAAGGGCAATCTATCCTATATGAACGAGTTGTAGAGAGCCTGCAAACAAAACTCAACATCCAAATATATTAGAACATTAGGCAACCTACTCCCCCTTTCATCATTCTCCCCCTTTTTGACATGGAATGACAAAGGGCGAATAGGATAAACAATTAAGCAATAAATGTAAACAAAGGAGTGCATTGAACAATAAAAGCTCAAGAGAAGCAGCCAAGTGAGATATTTAAGAGAGAAGCGAACACTAGCACAAATAGCATGATGCCTAAACTCAATAGCAGACAAAGTACTAAAAGCACGCAAAGCTCAATAAAACATAATTAAACTCAAAAAACATAATTAAACTCAATGCTAAAAGATTATAAAATTTTTGAAGATATGAGCATGAGAATGTTTTAGCGCAAGTATTATATCATGAGATGCAATGAACAAGACATCCAAACTTTAAGATACAACTTGATAATAGAACACCATGCAAGGCAGAAGAAGAACAACAAACCATGATCAACGACATATGAGGAAAGTGTGTGTGTGCATCCATGGCGTAGATATCAGGTTAGCTCAATTTAGGACCCATATTCTCATGAACAATAGGAGTATCAAGATGACGCCCCATCAAGAAGTCAAACCAAGCTAGGTCCTCAATGATTTTTGGTTGATAAGTACTTGCGGAGCTCCCCCTCAACTTCTAATTTTTATTCTTTTTACAATGTATTCTCTTTTACCCCACTCGCCGTTTGACGCGACCGTCCGGACTGGATAGAGCCGAATGCAACCGGTTACTAAGCAAGTGGTCCAATACTAATACCACCTTTTCCATAAACTCTCATTTTTTTATATAACCTCACCGATGGAAATATTTTTTTCATTGTATTTTGCACTATCATCGGCGGCTTTCACACTACTAGGACTTTTGTCCTATAGGTAGCCCTTTCCTCAATTCATTCATTCTCTCAATTCTGGACGGGGAGATGGAGACAAAAAACAAATGGTGGTGGATGGATTTCAACATCACATTTGGAATTCTAACCACGGGTCAATCTCAAAAAGAAATCTCAAGATACAGACCAAGTTTATGAGAACAAGACCCCTAATTGTCAACCATCCATAATAGTCATGAATAAGTGTACAGAATGTCGGATACTCATGGTTTATTGACATTCAAATGTTCTTGCAGGGAGAATACCAAAAAGAAGTGCAATAAAAATAAGGATGAACATGTTCATAAAATCCAATGATATTCAACTACGCACCGAGACTATCAGGCTCAATCCACAAAACAACTGATAAATAGACATAAAAGTTTTGATTTTTTTTATATAAAAACTCAAAGAAAACAAAAATAAGACAACTATGAAACAAACTATAAATTAAACTCCATAAATCTAGGTATTAAGATATGCATGATCAAATAAACCTAATTTATGGAACCAAAACCTAGCCTTAAAAGGCAATGCCAAACTCTCCAAGTGAATTATAGTCATCTAGAGAGTCAAGATCATCGTCAACGCGAGATCCTAAATCACTTTTACGAACCCACATCTGTCTAGGCTTGCCCTTTTCAACACTAGTCTTTTTAGTAGTTTTGGGTGTTGGATTTCTCGAAGCAAAATTAGCATGCGAATGAGTTTTATGTCTAGGCCTCTGAAAGTACTCCCTATGATTATTCATGTTATGGTAGCGGGGAGGGGTCCTATAATAACCATGAAGGGCAAAACAGTAAGGACGAATATGGCCTCTAATTCCACAATGATGGCAAATTGGCACAAAACTATTATGACCATAAGAATGAGCTTCATATACATCATGTGAAGTGTTCAACTCATGCATTTTCCTACAGTTCGGTCTAATGTGGCCAGTCATACCGCAATAATGACAAGTAGGAATGAATTTAACAACAGGATTAAAAACCTAGGACTTAGCTTTATCAATAACTTTAGTTTTTACCTCCATGCGTTTGAGATGTCCGTTTACCACTGTTGTCGTTTGCTTCTTTGCCACGGGAGAATTGAGCCCGTTCTGCATGCCATTAGTATTCTTCTTCTTATCTTTATGATTGATCCCTTCTGTCCCAATTTGCGGAGTTGAAGATGTCGCATGATAACCCAGCCCTGAACGATCGCTAGGATGTCGTTGGATAGAAAGAATATGATCCAATACTTGGGTCCCCGTCTTTGCATCATCCTCTATTTTTTCCTTCGACTTTGCACTAGTCAAGGCCTTATTTTTCTCAAGAAGGAGCTCAATTTCTTTATTCCTCTCATCCCTCTCTTGAGTGCGTTCATTCAAAGTAGCTTCTAAAACCTTGACCTTATCAGAAAGCTTATCATTCACCTTCATCAATTTTTTACTAAAAATATGGAGTTTGTTATACTCCTCTCTGGCCTCATCTAAATCATCACAGCTTTCTGGCTCGCTATTATCTGTCTCAGAATCACTCGATTCGGAAAGACTTTGTGGGTATAAAGAAACTCCAAAAGCCAAAAAGTTTCTATCATTATTTTCTTCGCCACCTTCTTCTTCATTTGATTTATCAGAATCGCTATCATCCCACGTTTGAGCAACAAAACTCTTCTCTTTCTTTTTTTTGGCACATTCTTTGGCATAATGACCAAAGCCATGGCACTCAAAACACTGTGGCCCCTCAGGTGGTCCCGTTCCCTCCTTTTTAATTTTGTTAGAAAATTCTCCTTTTCCTTTATCATTTTTCTTTTTCATACTATTTTTAAATTGTTTGAAAAAGGCTTTCATCCCCTCGAAATCGACATCACTATCACTATCTGAACCTTTCTTATATTTTTTTTGAGTACTTTTAAAAGCAATTGAAGACTCCGAATGTTTTACTTTAGGCTGAATAGGTTCAGATTGCAATAGGTCAGCCTCATAAGTTTGGAGAATTCCAACTATTTCTTGAACAGATTTTTCTTTTAATTTTCTCTTACCTTCCAGCATAGTTACTTGAGTTTTAAATCTAGGAGGTAAGGAACGTAAAATTTTCTTAATAATACGAAAGGAAGGAATTGGCTCACCCAAGTTCTCACAGCTATTGACGATGGCGATGAGCTTGGAGTAAAATTGATTGAATGTCTCCTCCTCTTGCATTCTGATGGTCTCAAACTCCGTAGAAAGCCTTTGCAGCTTAGACTGCTTAACCACGTCTGTTCCCTCGTGACAAGTAACCAGAATGTCCCATGCCTCTTTCGCTATTTCACAGTTAGCTATTTTCCTGTGCTCATTAATATCAACAGCAGAAAATAAAATATCAAGTGCACGGTTGTTAGCCTGAAGTAATACTTTTTCGGCGACTGATAACTCAGATTGGGGTTTTTTAACCTCTTTGTCCTCTACTGTTTTCATGGGTCGAGTGTACCCCACAATACATAAATCCCAAATTTCTTCACCTGCGGATCTCATTATAGCCTTTATTCTAGATTTCCAGTAATCAAAATTATCAGCATCAAGTATAGGCAAATTTCTAGACACGTGATTCATATTCATACTCATGATGGATCTGCTCTAGGAAAATAAATCCTAACGGAAGGAGCAGCTAGCTCTGATACCAATTGAAAAAACAGGGTTCCCTTAAAATCTGTTAAAACCCTAACAGTATGAATGCGAATCACTAATCAAATCAACCAACAGAAAATTACGAAAGCAGTCAAAACCCACAACACAGAGATATACGTGGAAAACCCTAAATGGGTAAAAAACCACGGGAAGGAATCAAAATCACTATACTCAATGTGCAGTTACAGATATACCTATCCAAACGATGTAAATCACTCACAACGTTCTAAGTATCACCTGCCGAGTCATACGTACACCGCACCCAGTGATCTTGATCGCCAACGCCTTGAAACGCACAAGCCTTCCTTAGATACTTTCGGAATCCCACCAAAGAACTCTAACTGAAAGATGATTGTTGAAGCATTAAACCCCTTGAAGATGAACTCTAAGCATCCGGCCTTCAAAGATCTTCAAGTTCCACAAACCCTAGCCGCCACAAGTGTTTTAAGGATGAGTAGGAGTGCAGAGAATAAAGTGTGGCTGCTCAAATTTCGTTTAACCTAGTTGATGAGAATATATAGGCGCATAGCGGTTGCTCAAGCAAGAACCAAGTTGCTCGAGCAACTAACGAACAGCAGATTTGCTTGACAGGTTGCTTGAGCAAGTCGTTGAGCAACTTCTGAACAAGTAAAATAACCTACTCAACTCGCCACTAAAATAAATACTACCGCACTCTCAACCATTACATAAAGAGATGATTCCTTTCCACACCTAAATAGACACTCTATAAAATAAAATTACAACTCGATGTAAATGTGTGTTTTGTCAAACGGAATTGCCAAAACAAAGGAATCCGAAACTTGGTCCTTACAATTCTCATATTTTTTAGTTTCAAACAAAGAAATTATTCTTATTCTTATTCTTATCTTTCTTTATTTTTAATGTTACGTGTCTTGTAATTTTAATTTGAAAGTAAATTGGGTCGTGGTTTAAGATTATTCGTAATTTTCTATGAACCAATCAAAGAATTGGCCACAAATATTATTTGCAAAAAAATAATATTGCAATTGTAGCATGTACATTTTATTATTTTGGCAAATAATACTCCTACAAAATAAAAAGGTGATTAAATCTATTATTTTAATGACTGAATATAGTATAAAATATTAGTTGTTAAGTGAATTGTGACTTACTTAAAAAAGAGACACTGTTGCAAAAACAAAGTAGAGATAAACTTTGTTGAGGCTGATGATGCAACAATGTTTTGTAAAAGCATCCTTATCAGAAGCACCAAATTTTTCACCAAATTTAACTTCAAAAACACTTTTTACAAACTTAGCAAGTTACTTCTCCAAAGTTCTCAAAATTAGACACTCTATCCAAATTTTACTAGAAAGGTTAGTGAATCGTAATTAAGTTAACAAAGTTGAGGCGTTACTGTAGCAAAGCTACAAGTTTAACAAATTTGCAAAAGATTTGTTAAGCCTGATTTTAGAAGATTTTACTGCATTTCACTCATCAAATTTAACTTTTAAGGGATTTGTTAAGCCTGATTTTACAAACTTAGCAAGTTACTTCTTATTTGACTTGCTATAATAGCTAAAAGTGGTTTTGCTCATCATGACCATGATGCTTTAAGGCAAGTAGTTAATGTTTTCAACGACTCCGTCTTCCTACATTTCGTTTCAACCTCACCAAAAGGGAAAACAGAGGTGCTCACGAGTGGCTCACTTCTTCCTCAAAAAGAACAACTGAGAAGAACAAATCACTTCAACCACACCCATGTCTCATGAAACTACGATCCTCTGTTCCATTTTCCTACTTCTTCAATTCCAGTTCCAATTCCAATTTTGCACCCCCACCGACATCATAAACACAACCAAATCCCTCAAAGATGGTGACTTGTTAATCTCCGGCAATCAAAACTTTTCCCTGGGCTTCTTTACCCCCGGAAAATCAACAAACCGGTACCTCGGAATATGGTACAACAAGGTTTCTGAACAAACCGTTGTTTGGGTCGCCAACAGAGGCGACCCAATTGACGACACATCTGGTTCCCTCTCATTTGACAGCACGGGAAACCTCGTCATAACCAGACCAGACCCGAACAATCCGGTCTGGTCAACAAATGTTTCCAATCCGACACTGGCGAAAAACTCCTCGGCTCAGCTATTAGATACAGGAAATTTGGTGTTGCTTGATAGCAACAGGGCAGTTGTGTGGCAAAGCTTTGATCATCCTACGGATACCGTGCTTCCCTACTTGAGATTCGGCGTGGACCGAAAATCCAGTCTGAACCGGTTCGTGACGGCTTGGAAGTCGCGTGACGACCCGGGACCCGGGGAGTATTCTTTGAAAATGGACCTTAAAGGGTCTCCGCAGTTGTTTCTGTACAAGGGTTCGGATGTGTTTTGGCGGGCGGGTTCCTGGATTGGGCGCGGGTGGAGTGGTACACCCGACATGACACCCAACTTCATATTCAACATCAGTTACGTCGAAAATCAGGACGAGGTAACTTTGGGTTAGTTTATCCGTAACGCCTCGATTTTCTCAACATTGGTACTGAACGAATCCGGGACGCTCCAGAGGCTGACATGGCATGATAGCAAGCATCGGTGGGTCCTTTTTTTTCAGCCCCAAAAGACCAATGCGACTCCTACAATTACTGCGGCCCGAACAGAAACTGCGACCCGTATAACGCAGACACAGATCAGTTCGACTGCAGGTGCCTCCTCGGGTTCGAGCCCAAGTCGACAAATGACTGGTACTTGAGGGACAGGTCGGACGGGTGCGTAAGGAAGCGGGGCAGGCACGTGTGCAGGAACGGAGACGGTTTCGTGAAGGTCGCACGTGCGAAGGTGCCGAACACGTGGACGGCACGTGTGAATAAGAGTATTTTGGCGTTGAAAGAGTGTGAGTTGGAGTGCTTGAGGAACTGCACGTGCAATGGGTATGCGAGTGCGGATATTTCTCATGGGGACGATGGGGGCGGGTGCGTGACATGGTTTGGGGATTTGATCGACTCCAGAGTGTTTTCAAGTGGGGGCCAAGATTTATACATTCGGGTTGATGCAGTTGAATTGGGTAGGCAATCAATTTCTGCTATTAATTGTGCGTGTGTGTTGTGTTTTTTTTTTTAGCATACTTTTAAATTTTTTTTGAAAAGCTACTTTTTTTAAAGTTTTGAAAAAAAAACATTTTTGAGTAAAAACTGTTCTTTGTGTAAATAGTGTCCGCTAGATTTGGTTATTGTCAAAAGGTTACTAGTTTTGGTTATTCAAGAGTCCAAATTTAGTTTGTTGGTAAGAGGTTTTTAAGTTTTTGTCAATTCAACGTGAGCACTTTCTTTAACGACCATTGCTAACATTAGCAACTTTTTAGGTTTGATTAGGCTATTATATAGATGCTCTCATGAGAGTGTGAGATTCGTACAGTCCTGGTTTCATAATGGGCTGCCATGGAAAACAAATGGTTAAGGAAAACTAGGATGCAGGAAAGATATTCCCAACGAAAGAGTAAATTGAAGTGAAGTATCCCACAAGTGTTTTTTTTTTCCTTGACAACATAGGAGGTATCCCCACACCCAAACAGAATAAGACTAATCCACCTAGGACTCGCCCGTAGAGAACTGAAACACACAGAATGGAGTTAGGAGGGGAATCACAGGACGCGCCCATGAGGCTACACATAGGGACTTTCACTTCCCAACTGGTTGGCCTACCCTCGAGAAATGAACTAACATCTCTAGAGTGGGAGCAAACCCCTAACCAGTGAAGGCAACCCTCTTATTGGGTCACGAGTGTTCATTTGACAACAGAATTTTGTAAAAGAAATCAAATTTTAGTTTCTCATTTGCCAAGAAAGGAAAACAATTGGAAAGTTATTTATTTTGATTCAAATAAGTGAGACTGATTAGGAGAGAACTTTCCCGCAACACTAAATTCTATAAGTTTTTCTGGATGCGTTAAAGAAAAAGTGAGTTTTTCTGGATGCGTTTAAATAAAAAGTGAGTCATGTTGGGAATAGTATTTGTGTAAGTCCCGGTATTTTCATAATAATAAAACACTCTAAAATATGTGAGAATGTTAACTTTGTCATCTTTTCCTATCGTTTCTTGACATCTAAGTGGGGTAGGTGGTGTATTTACGGGGCTCCAATATATAACAAAATTATGTAATTAACTTGTCAAAAAAAAAGGGATAAGAAAATTTATGTGCATATACTTTGCTTTAAATTTGCAAGTTCCTTTAGCTAAGTCAAAATTTTTGCTAGTCATTTAGAACTAATGACTGATGAAGACTTGAACAAGACATTTTCATCAAAAGCAGCCGGGTTTGAGTGGTCAACCTGTGAAAATGAGTGCCCAGTGACACCTCCATATATTTTAATTGCAGAAGGCCCTATCATTCTCACTTGTCCCTACTGCAATCAAGTTTAACACAGAAGTGGTTGCAACTTGCAACACATTATATCTCTTATTAATTGCTAAACTTTTTGTACGCGCGTGCTGAGAATTATAGCGCAAAACTTGACCTTTTCGTTACAAACCATAGTTGTCAAATCGTGAATCGAATCGAGAATCAAAATGGTCCGGTTGCGAATCGTGAATCAAATCGAATCGTGAATCGCTTCGATTCAATCATTTTTTAAAAAAAATGCATAAAAAAGGTAGATTTCAAGTTGGAATCAATAAAATTAATGTTTAAGAAGATAAATGGATGATCATGTGGTCTAAATAGGCAAGACACTTGCTTTTATAGCAAGGGATGTGATGGTGGTCTTCCCAGCTGGTGCAAAACCCTAACTTTTTCCAGTACAATCTATTGAAAAGTGCTATGGAAGTTTTTAAAAAGAGAGTCGACCCTTTATATGCCAGAAAAATTAAAGAAAACCCTGCAATTTATCAATTATGCTTTTATAGCAAGACATGGGTTTAAAATTGAACTGAATCGTATGATTCTTACGATTCGATTCACGATTCACTGATTCAGTGTACGATTCTATTAAACCTACGATTCATAGTATCAGTTCGTATCGAAAACACCCTGAATCGAACCGAATCATACGATTCGAATCGCAAATCGCACGATTTCGATAACTATGTACAAAACCATGTTGCGGGTCTTTCACATTTTATATCTAATCTAACACAAGAAAAGAACCAAGTGTTAGTATTTTTGGCGATTTCCGAGTTATTCAAACCATTTGAGTATGCATTTATTTTTTATTCATTTGGGTTTGGGAGTTAGTTGGTTGAGTCTAGACACTCCACTCATTGAATCAAGAGAAGTTTGGCATTCCTTGGCCCGAAATTTGCTCAAGTTCAATACGGAAAGGTATAATCATATAATATGTATGTCATCCTTCATTCAGCTTATTAATGCATTTGTGTTGAATTCTTTATTTCCACCCAAGGCATGAGTGTGTTCTTCATTTCCGGAAAGTTGGGTTTGTATAGAGCTTCCATTACGCACGTGTGCTTCAAGTTTTGTTGTAGGGAGTTCAAAATATTTTCTGAGGCATGGGTAGGTTTTAGAAACCAGAGACTTGCGTTAGTTTGAGGGTTTGTCCAGCACACGTGCATGCGCCTCTCCTCCTAAGTCAGCCTTGTACTCTCAAAAGGAGAGGCGCCTCCGCGGCATTTGATAGCGTTTGATAGTATTGTCTTGGTTGACTAGCACTCCCTTAGCGTTCATTGAGCACTTCCTTGGCGTTTGTTGAGCGCTTCCTTAGGGTTTGATGTACCAGATCCGTTTTGTAGAAGCGTCTCTGAAGCGTTTGTTGAGCGTACGTGCTCCTCAGACTCCCCTTTGCATGGCCCCTCCATGATGCCTCACTTGCGTACATCTCCATGTTTTTGGGCTACTTTTGACTACGTGTCTCTCTCCTATTGGCCCATTGTAGGGTTTTGTACCTTACATTATATAAGCACATTTTTTTTCTAATTTGGGTACCACTTTCTATACCAACCCACTTTAGAGAGACAAAATCCTCCCCTTTTATTCCCTTGTGTGTTTGGTGTACTTAAGATGATCTTAACATTATTTTGATCATTTTGCTTGTTCAATCTTGTGCAACCCCATCATTCTTGACGGATTGACTCTAGATTGATTTTAATTTCCAAAAACCTTCATGTAGTGGGCCGAAATATGATTTTCCGAGGGGCCATGGTTGGTTGAGTCCAAAGGCTCAAGGCCCAAATGGAACGAGGCCCAACACCAAACTTGAAGGAAACTAGGCCGGCATTCGAGCCTAGCTAGTATGATCAAACCGAGGCAGTGTGGATCGGCACGAGCCAGCATCTCGACCAAGAAGGTACTGATCCGGATGATTCATCCGAACTGGGTAAATCCGAAGTGACTCGTGAGGAATCTGGGAATCCATATATAACTGACGTCACGAATGATATCATCCGAGGCAGTTACTTCTCGTGTCAGGCTCGTGGCAAGCCACGTGCGTTGGTTAGTTGTCCTTGCGTCATTGTGACGGCAGCCGAACCGTTATGACATGTGTCAAGCTACAATTCGAGACAATTACATGCAAGGATAACAGATTTGGCCTATGATGTGTCATGACGCCATCCGAGCCAAATGACTGATTTGCCTTGGAGGACAAGTCAAGAGGAGCCTATATAAGGAGGAGAAGGAACCCTAAGAGGTATATAATTCACTCTCTCTAAACACTTACCACTTCTCTTCTCTAGTTCTTTACTAGACCATCGGAGTGTCTTTCCTGGCCAAATTCAAGCTAGGTTGGGCACTAACGGCGGGTGCTACGTGTGTAGGAGTACCTGAGGGATCTATGTCCGTCACCTATGGTGGAAAGGAAGCTAACCAAAGGATTCGTCTAGAAAACCGGACGCCACACTTCATATCATCATTCATGATCATGGTTTGTTGCCTTCACATCTACATGAGCCGGAGGGTAACGGTGCCATCGTGATACGGAGATCGAGATAGTGACTCTCGTGGCACCCAAGAATTCAAGAAGGAGCACGGTGTGCTAGATCATAAGTTGGAGTTAGGAATAGCAAGGCGCTTGTGGTAATTCCTTATCTTTAACTTCTTATGACCTTTTGAATTATGAAATATAAGTAAGGCTTTGGTTTTATACTTAGAGTGTCAGACCCTAAGTAGTTTCCACATATAACTCATGTTTTGTCTCTTTAGTTTAATTTCGTTAGATTGCACTTATTGAATTGAACTATTTGCCACTGAGTTTGGGGGATTGAATCTTTCTTAGTTTGTTAAATTTTTAATTAGTAGTCCTATTCACTCCTCTCTAAGACTTGTAGTGCCATCCCATAATTTCACTAAGCATTACGTTTAATTTTCGTCCATAAGAGGCGACAAGTAAGCTGCTTTTTTGCCCTATTTTCAGCACAATATTTGAAGTTACAACAGTCTCACAGGAAGAAGGGCGTGGTGGCAGCTATAGCAGCCTCTGTTACTGCGACTTTGCTTCTCACGTTCTGCTTATTTTATTGGTTGGTGGTGAAGAAAAGAACAGGTAAACAAGTCTTCGATCTTTAGTCATTTTAATTGACTCCTCGTAATTTTTTATTCTTATCTTGTGACTTTGGCTTTACCACAAGATTTCCCATAAAATCAACATGCTAACATGAAAAATCTCATAAAATATTTTATAGGATTTCTCATAAAATCTTATAGCCAACCTAGCCTATTACTAATGTACGTACCATCCATCTTGATTGTCAAAATCCCTCTTCCCTTTTTCTGTCTTTCAAGAATTTAACCAAACAATGACACAAAAAATATCATCAAGCATGTAGTTCAGGTGGCAACCGGTACAGTTGTACTTTTCTTGCATTTAATGAAGTTTTTTACGCTTCCAAAAAAAAAAAGTGGCAACCGGTTATTTTAGCCTTAATTTACTGCGCAAATGAAAAAAAAAAACAAAAAAAAAAAAACAAGTACGCATTGTGTAACTAGTCAACTAATCAAATCATATCACTTCTTGTTCATTTTGTTGTTGCCCTTTCATAACTTTACTCTACTTTAAAAAATGAACTTTAAGGTTCCGTTTGTTTCGACGTAAAATATTTTTCTCATTTTCTGTTGTTTGGTAGACAAATGAAAGTAAAATATTTTCCATCATTGGAGCACAAATGATTTCATTCTCAATTCCCCGTAAGTTGTTTTCTCCCAGAGCGCCATCCTTTGATGATGTTAAATCTTATCGAAAGCGTGTAAATCATACAAGACTTACATAATGAAGCGCAGCGGAATACTTCGAGCTTTCGGAGATCGACGAACCGAGACCCGCTCTACAAGCACAATCTGTAACCACGTACAAGAACCCAAACACCGTCTTCTATCCTCGTCGCGTAGAGAAGACTACCAGAGCCTACTCTTGCTATCCACACTGCAAATCCTAGGGTCGTAGATGGAAACCCTAGAGAGAAGATATAGATACGAGAATATTTTTGGGGAGAAGGAGATAACAAGAAATCTGATTCTTTTCTTGTGTGTATTTCTCATGTATCTGCAGGACTATATTTGTAGACCAATTAAGTCTTAGAGTTTAAATCCTCCTCGATCTCGTGCTACATGTTTTGTTGCTCCTGTATCCACAATCCAATTAGGATTAGTATGAGCAATCAATACATGAGAGCAAACTAAGCAATCTGTGCGAGATCTAAAGTAAGATGGTACCTTCTGCTCAGTGCACTCACGAGCGAAGTGTCCATTCTTCTGACAGTTGTAGCAAGTCACTTTGGATTTATCCTTTTTGCCTCCTCTCTTGCCTCTGCGGCGCTTAACACGTTCTTTTGGCGCATTATCTCCAGCTTGTGCCTGCTTAGCCTTCCCACCTTGCCTTTTGCGCTTAGACCCATTTGTCTTGCGCTGGCTAGGTTGAACCACGAAAGCCTCACTGCCTCGCCTTGCTTCTTGGTGCTCAGCTTCAAGCTCAAGATGACGTGCCAAATCACTAAAGGTTTTAACCATTTCATTGTGCGTCATTGTGAGCTTGAAATACTCCCATGGTTTATCAGGCAAGGACCTAAGCAAAGCGAGAATTTGCTGCTCATCAGTTAGAACATTACCAGCAGCCCTAAGGTCGCGTATCATAGCCGACATAACCCTCAAATGTTCAGGCACGGAATGTTGGGGGTTCATTGTATAACTGTCGAACTTCATTGTCAACGCGCGCAACCTAGTTGCTGTTGTGCCACCAAAAGCAATTTTCAGCTGGTTCCACATCTCTTGGGCCGTGGCGCAGTTTTCAAACTCGCCAATGAGATCATTGTGCATGCTCGCTAACATAGTAAAGCGCGCACGACGGTCTTTCTTAACCCAATTTTGATAAGTTTCCATGTTTCGGCGGTGTTGGGCAGTGGTCCCCTCTTCCGGGGCAGTCATAGCATTGGTCAAGGTTTCAAGTTCATCGTCCTCATTAAGGAGATACTGGATTTTCTTACTCCACATGTCGTAGTTTTTCCCATCCAGTTTCTCCCCCTTAACAAGATCGGCAACAATTGTCTTCGAGGCCATTTCACTACATTCATTTGCGCATTGGAATATTTTTAGCACATTACAATTAATTTTATCCCAAAACCCTATTAAGCAAATAATAATTTTAACCATAGGCGGGGATCGAAAATTTGCTATGCTCGTAGTCATCACCCCAACACATGGTATAAATTATTATTTCTTAATCGATTTTTAGACAAAATAACCAATGATTATACACCAAAAAAGAGGACGGGACTAAGTATTTTAAGTCCCTAATTAATATTTTATGCAAGTATGGGAGACACAAAAATTATACAAAAATAAGTGCAAAAACACACCCCCTTACAAATTAAAAAACAAATGAGGGTGTTGCACTTATCTTCATATAATAAATTTTTCTCCGGTCTCTATCATCAATGAGAGCCCATCTCCAAACGCATACAAATATTAATCCCTTAAATCAACCATCCATGCTAACATGCAACAACACATAATGGGTATAAATGCATGGATGGTTCCATCACAATCTCCCACTAGGAAGACAGATGCAAGTCCAAATAATCTAGGGTCCAATTATTTGCGCCGTAACGCAGCAATAAACAATTACATAATAAACTGAATTACTATGGATGATTCACTATTTTTCCAGAAACAAATAGATGAAGTAGGATGTAGATTAAAATCTACGTCAATCCAAAAAAAAAAACGAGAACAAAGAAAAAAAAACAGGCTTCATAGTCTTTGACTCTCGGCTATCATATTCTCTTTCACCGAATCACAAAAAATATGGGGTGGCTTGGTGGATACATCAGTCAAAATAGCCAAGGTTTATTTATTTATTTTATTGCTTTACAAAACCAAATACCAATCAGTGGTTAAAACGTCCAGCAAGCTTTTTTCCCTAAAAAAAAAAAAAATTGATCACAATTATTTTTCTTTTTCTTTTGAAAGAGAGAAAAAAAAAAACTGATCATTCTTTACTACTGCCATTCAATGGTCAAAATGGTTTTGTTGGTAGAATGGCACATAAGCCACATGGCATGAACAAGGATTGCTGTAACCTAGAAACAAATAAATAAATAAACC
Organism: Vaccinium darrowii; assembly: GCA_020921065.1. NCBI lineage: Eukaryota > Viridiplantae > Streptophyta > Magnoliopsida > Ericales > Ericaceae > Vaccinium > Vaccinium darrowii. The sequence goes on from CM037156.1 coordinate 22,379,678, forward strand.
CCTTGGCAGTTTTCTTATCAAGCAAAACAGAAGATTGATTAAGGAGCACACCAGTGCTTCTACCTATACGGTGCCTTGCCGCTAATAATCGGCGCACTCATAATCAGTTTCTTGTGATTATCCGATCGGCGTAATAGATAATCACACAACCCCAAGCACCAAGCCAAAAACGTATCTGTTTTGTTTCTTTTCTCACTTCTTCATCCTTTTTTTTTTTTTTTTTAATGATAAAACAGATATCAAGAACACGATTCAGATCTGGAAAAATAAAACAGATAAACAGGCAATCATGCGAGAGTGAGCCGTAATGGCTCTGATACCAATGTTAAATCTTATCGAAAGCGTGTAAATCATACAAGACTTACATAATGAAGCGCAGCGGAATACTTCGAGCTTTCGGAGATCGACGAACCGAGACCCGCTCTACAAGCACAATCCGTAACCACGTACAAGAACCCAAACACCGTCTTCTATCCTCGTCACGTAGAGAAGACTACCAGAGCCTACTCTTGCTATCCACACTGCAAATCCTAGGGTCGTAGATGGAAACCCTAGAGAGAAGATATAGATACGAGAATATTTTTGGGGAGAAGGAGAGAACAAGAAATCTGATTCTTTTCTTGTGTGTATTTCTCATGTATCTGCAGGACTATATTTGTAGACCAATTAAGTCTTAGAGTTTAAACTCGCTTTAAACTCTCCTAACAGATAGAGATAAGAGTCCATCTCTTATCATCCTTCTAACTAACCCAATCACTTGACCCATGTGGATGATCCGTGTGTATTGGGTCCGGTTGAACCGACCCATAAATACTAACAGATGGAGTGCGGACTCTTCACACTATTAACAGCCGATGGGAGAGTATAATTTTCTTCATCATCGAAAAACCCAATTAAGAGAGAGATCATAGAGGAATTGGAGTCCAACATGAAATTGAAAACTTCTTAAATTTGAACGTATATATCTAGCTCATTGTAATGTATTTGTATGTATATGCTTTGATACAGTGCATTTTCCGTGCTGGAGGACATTGAATTTACAACTAACAGTGGGTGAGTTATTGGTGAGAAAAGTTATGATTCTCATCAGCCCATTTGTTGTCGGTAGTTGTTAAACCCATTTATGGTCGGTAGCTGTTAAACTGATATAATCTCAAACATATTTATTATATGAATAGTAAAATGAAGGTGATCCTCCATAAATGTTTTGACCCTCCATATTTGGAGGGTGAAATACAATCCTCCAAAATGGAGGAGAAAATGGAGGATGGGTAGGGGAGAGGTTTTCCTCCAAAATGGAGGAATGGAGGTAAATTTGGAGTTATGGAGTTCGTGTTGTGTCAATCATCAAAATAACGTACTCGTAGCAGTTAATGTTTTCAACAACTCCGTCCTGTATTTCGTTTCCACCTCACCGAAACCAAGAAGAAAACAGTGGCTCACTTCTTCCTCAAAAAGAACATCAGACAAAAACAAATCGCTTAAACCAGACTCATGTCTCATGAAACTAAGATCCTCTGTTCCATTTTCCTACTTCTTCTTCAATTCCAGTTCCAATTCCAATTTTGCACCCCTACCGACATCATAAACACAACCCAATCCCTCAAAGATGGTGACTTATTAATCTCCGGCAATCAAAACTTTGCCCTGGGCTTCTTTACCCCCGGAAAATCAACAAACCGGTACCTCGGAATATGGTTCAACAAGGTTTCAGGACAAGCCATTGTTTGGGTCGCCAACAGAGGCGACCCAATCAACGACACATCCGGTTCCCTCTCATTTGACAGCACGGGAAACCTCGTCATAACCGGACCAGACCAGAACAATCCGGTCTGGTTTACAAATGTTTCGAATCTGACACTGGCGAAAAACTCCTCGGCTCAGCTATTAGATACAGGAAATTTGGTGTTGCTTGATAGCAACAAGGTAGTTGTTTGGCAAAGCTTTGATTATCCTACAGATACTGTGCTTCCCTACTTGAGATTCGGCGTGGACCGAAAATCCGGTCTGAACCGGTTCGTGACATCTTGGAAGTCGCGTGACGACCCGGGACTCGGGGAGTACTCTTTCAAAATAGACCTTAACGGGTCTCCGCAGGGGTTTCTGTACAAGGGTTCGGATGTGCTTTGGCGGGCGGGTCCTTGGATGGGGCGCGGGTGGAGTGGTATACCCAACATGACACCCAACGACATATTGAACATTAGTTATGTCGAAAATCAGGACGAGGTAACTTTCAGTTACTCTATCCGGAACACCTCGAGTTTCTCATACCTTGTACTGAACGAATCCGGGACGATCGAGGGCCTGGCGTGGAACGATAACGAGCATCACTGGCTTCTGTTTCATTTAGCTCCGAAAGACCCATGCGACAACTATAATTTCTGCGGCCCGAACGGAAACTGCGATCCAATTAATGCAGGCATGGGTCATTTCGACTGCTCGTGCCTGCCCGGGTTCGAGCCCAAGTCGGCAAGTGACTGGAACTTGAGGTACGGGTCGGGCGGGTGCGTGAGGAAGCAGGGCGGGCACGTGTGCGGGAACGGGGAGGGTTTCGTGAAGGTCGCACGTGCGAAGGTGCCGAACACGTGGATGGCACGTGTGAATAAGAGTATTTTGGCGTTGAAAGGGTGTGAGGTAGAGTGCTTGAGGAACTGCACGTGCAATGGGTATGCGAGTGCGGATGTTTCTCACGGGGACGATGGGGGCGGGTGCGTGATGTGGTTCGGGGATTTGATCGACACCAGAGTGTTTCCAAGTGGGGGCCAGGATTTCTACGTCCGGGTTGATGCGGTTGAATTAGGTATGTAATCAATTTCTGCTCTTAATTTTGTGTGCTTGAAAAATAATTTGAGTTATTTGAAGGTGTTTCATAATGGGCTGCCATGGAAAACAAAGGTTAAAGAAAACTAAGATATTTTCAAAGGAAAAGTGAACTTGAGTGATGTATAAGAAAGAAAAGTTATTTCTTCTGTTTTTTTTTTTTACAAGATAGGAAGTATGCCCACACCCAAACGAGATAAGACTAATCCACATAGGGTTGGTCGTATAGAACCGAAACCCACGGAAAGCAGTTAGAAGTAGGGATGGTAACGGGGTGGGTTTTGATGATCCCTGACCCAATCCTAAAATTCCTGAACGACCCTTATTTTTTTCACATATTAAGAAAGTATATTTTAGACTCCAATATTAGTGAGCACAAATGATAAAAGGTCACAAAATTACTGTTACAACTTAACCAAAATCTACTATCTAATGTTGTATGTTAGTTGTAAAAATAAAATTTTAAGAATATAAAGAAGATTGGATGCATATAAGGGAGAAAATATAATTTTATATATACATATAAGAGCATATAAATATATGTTGGGGCGGGGTGACCATACCCTACCCCTACCCTAACCCTGGCGGGTTTTCTAAAATCAGCCCTTACCCGTACCCGCTACCCAAAAAAAAGAAGAAAAAAACCCTACCCTATCGGGGCAGAGTAGGGCGAGTTCGGGGTGGGGCGGGTTGAATTGTCATCCTTAGTTAGAAGGGGGACCATAGGACACGCCCAAGAGACTACCCACATGGACTTTCACCTCCCAACTAGTTGGTCTACCCTAGTAGAGGCAACCATCGTTGGGTCACGAGTGTTCATTTAACAAAAGAATTTTGCAAGAAAATCAAATTTTAATTGTTCATTTGCGAAGAAAGAAAAAGAATGGGAAAGATATTTATTTTGATCCAAAAAATTGAGAATCATCAGGAGAGAACTTTCTCGCGACGCTAAATTTCCATATCTTTTGTTGGATGTGTTTTAAGGAATAGTTAGTCATGTTGGGATTATTATTTGTGTAGGTCCCATTATTTTACTAGTAACGAAAAACTCTAAAAATGTTGGAAAGTCAACTTTGTCATCCTCTCCCATCCTTTCGTCATCTAAATGCGATAGGTGGTGTAACTGGGGCTCGAGTAAGAAAATAGGTGTGCTAACTTTGCTTCAAATTTGCAAGTTTATTTGGCTGAGTCAAAATTTACTAGTTATCAAGAAAAAATGACTGATTCAAACTTGAGCAAGACATTTTTATCAAAAGTTTGAGTGATCAACCTGTGAAAATGATTGCACAGTGACACCTCCATGTATTTTAATTGCAGACGGCCCTACCATTCTAATTTCTCCCTACTGCAATCAAGTTTAACACAGAAGTGGTTGCAACACATATCTCTTGTCTTGTTCAGTACTAAACTTGACCTTTTCGTTACGGAACCGTGTTCTGGGTCTTTCACATCTTATATCTAATCTAACAGAAGAAAAGAACGAAGCATTGCATTTAATTTACGTCGGTAAAGAGACGACAAGTCAACTTCTTTTTTGCCCTATTTTCAGAACAATATTTGAAGTCACAACATTCTCATGGGAACAAGGGCAAGGTGGCAGCTATAGCGGCCTCTGTTACTGCAGCTTTGCTTCTCACGTTCTGCTTATTTTGTTGGTTCGTGGTGAAGAAAAGAAAAGGTAAACAGAAATTTCAGTCTTTAGTCATCTTAATTTCTTACCTAATGATTAAAGAAGACTTATGTCTCACATTGACTCCTCTTTGTTTTTATTCTAGTCAAAATCCTTCTTTTCTCGTTCGTCTTTCTAGAATTTGAAATGAACAGTTGTTGTTTAATAGTCAAGTACCCGTGTGAATTAGAGTAGACGAATTCTCACGTGATTGACCTTAAGGAGGTTGAACAAGGCACAGTTTCTTGTTCACTTGTGTCTCCCACTTTCTTATCGTAACCAAACAGTGAGACAAAAAATTTCCACAAGCATGTAGATCAAGTGGTAACATTAACGGATTTCGGAAATGAGAAGATAATGTCCATGGAACGGTTAGATTCAAAAAAACATCAACGTCAACAAAAAAATCTACACAATTACGCGTTGTATAACAAGTGAAATAATCAAATCATGTCACCAAGCCGGCTTTCTTGTTCATTTTGTCGTTCCCGTTTCACAGTTCTAGTAAAACATCGAATTTTACAGGTTTAACTTCTCCATTGCATTTTACTCTCTCTTCTCAAATTGTCAAACCAAGCAAGTAGGACTTTGTAGTCGATTGCATTTTGCCTAACTTGCTTTTTGTGCTCAATGACAGAAACAAGAGAAGAACAAAATTTATTATTCAGTCCCTACAATACAACATCCCTTGAAGCTTCCTCAATGGGAAAACACTTTGATGGAAGTGGCACAAATGCAGAATTACCATATTTTGACTTAAGCATCATTGTCTCAGCCACAGACAACTTTTCGTTGGCTAACAAGCTTGGTGAAGGTGGATTTGGCACCGTGTATAAGGTACACTTTAATATGGAAAGCCTCACACGATTATATAACTTACTTACGATTGTGTATATTTGAATATGGAAGATGATAAAATAGCACATAGAGAGTGTCGATAAGGTTGTAGAATTGTGCTAGTATTTGTCAAATGTGTGCTCAAATATGTAGTGCATTGAAATATAGAAGTGTACGTAAGAAATACATTGTTCTGGCATTTTGTTTACCTTATTGACAATCCTAATCTGTAGTTGATTCCAGGACCATTTGAACATTGTCTAAGCTCAGCATGACTGATTAAATGCAGGGTCGGCTACATAATGGACAAGAAATCGCGGTCAAAAGGCTAGCGAAGAATTCAGGACAAGGGGTGGCGGAATTCAAGACTGAAGTTACACTGATTGCCAAACTGCAGCATAGGAATCTAGTGAGGTTGTTGGGATATTGCATTGAAAGAGAGGAGAAAATGTTGATCTATGAGTACTTGCCAAACAAAGGCTTGGATTCTTTCATCTTTGGTCTGCTTCCTGGTAAGGTTCATTTTTTGCTACTCACGGAATTATTGCTTCGGCAATGGTGGATGAGCCTGGATTTGATTAGAACTAACTTTCAACTTTTGTCCAGATCGAACAAAAAGCTCGTTTATAGATTGGAAAACGCGCTTCAACATCATTTTGGGGATTGCTAGAGGGCTATTATACCTTCACCAAGACTCTAGACTAAGAATAATCCATAGAGACCTAAAAGCTAGCAATGTGTTACTAGATGCCGAAATGAATCCAAAAATATCAGATTTTGGTATGGCTAGAATATTCGGAGGGGACCAGATCGAAGCTAATACAAACAGGGTGGTTGGAACATAGTAAGTGAATGTCCATTCTGCATTTTTGTTGGGATACAGAGAAAGATGCAAGGAAGCCATTAAACTGTAATGCTTGTTTGACATTTGTGGTTGCAGTGGCTATATGTCACCTGAGTATGCAATGGAAGGGCAATTTTCGATAAAATCTGATGTTTTCAGTTTTGGGGTTCTGCTCTTGGAGATCATTAGTGGCAGAAAGAACAGCAGCTATTATAAGGACAATTCTGTGAATTTAATTGGGCATGTACGTATACATTTGTCAAATTTTCTTAGTATTCATGGAAAATCCTTTAGTTAACAAATCTCCTAATGATTAAAATTACAATTTTATTACACACACAAAAAAAAAAGAGATGGTCAATGCCAACAACAGATGGGTTTCCTTCTAATTTTGGTATACTCTTTTGTTTTAATTCTGGAAGTCTATCATTTTGTAATAAAACCCCAGTAAGATTAACTTTAAAACTGAGGGCTTTCCTTTAATGATGGTATTGTTGTTCACATATCGTTTGTTTCAGGTTTGGAGCTTGTGGAATGAAGGTCGGGCCGAGGAATTAGTTGATTCAACAATGAGCGAATCATATTCAGATAAAGAAGTTCTGAGGTGTGTTCACATTGGTCTGTTGTGCGTGCAAGAATCAGCCAAAGATAGACCAGATATGTCGGATGTTGCTTTCATGTTGTGTAATGAAACAGTACTTACTCCCCCTAAGCAGCCCGCATTCATCTTTAAAGGAGCTGACAGCAGACCGGAGACTTCCTCATCGGCAAGTCTTGGAGCAGTTTCTGTGAATGATGTTACGATGTCTGCGATTCGAGGTCGATAGGAGCTGAAAGATTATGTAGATGTGTTCTTTCTTGATCTTTTACCAAAATGTGATGTCTTTAGAATTCGTTTCTGTCAAGAATTTTTTTTATGGTGTGTGTAATGGTATATGTACGTAGTCATAGAGGACGTGTCTGTAGCCTCTTTTACCTATAAATTAGAATTTAACATTCTTTTCTGGTGAATGAGAATTCCTTTGAAACCAACAAACTTACATAGAGTCGAGGAACGCATACCTTCCAATTACATAAAAATCAATCGAACAAGATATAGCAAAAGCGTCATGGGCAATTTTTCAGGAATTGCGAATCACAGCACTAAGAGGGGACTGCTTTACATTGATAAATTGGGAGACCTTAACGCGAGTGTTAAAACAAATCTTTTCAAGGACACTAAAGGGAGACTTGTGGATGCCTTAAAAAAATGCTGCAATTCCTTTCATAGGAAAAAACTGTGTCAAAGAATTGAATGAGCCTAACAGGGTCGACCAAAGTTGATGGTAGCAGCCGAGGTCCAGAGAGGCCACAAGGGTCAACTGAGACTTGGCCAATAAACTTCATCTCGCACGGTGCTTAGTGGGAAATGACCGCTCGGTCACGGTATCCCCCGAAGGGATTTGGAGTCAAGGGATAAGTGCTCAAAAGAACGCCTCCGGCTAGCCTCTCACTAAGTATTACTTCGGCAGGTGGCTCCTCGGCAGCACCATACATGCTCTTTAAGGTATCTGGCAACCATCTACTTCGCCGAGGGGCTGTAGACTCCACCGAAGGGCTGAAGACCACCTGGAGACGTCAGCTAGGCCTTCGAGTAACAGCATAGCTGAAGTTACCCTCCAAGAGGGAAGAAACGAAGTGTGGACGGTGATCCGAGGGCCAAGGGCTAAGGATGCTAGCCGAAGAAAAAGGTGTCGCCGAGGACCCTTGGAGCCGTCCTAGAAGGGGGTAGGTGGTGATGTGACAAGTGACAAATGGGCTTGAAATGGTGTCAGGCGGCGTCAGGACGTTGCGCTCGAGGCGTCTGGTGGACCACGTGATGGACCGAGGGATACCCGAGATTTGTTGAGCGTTCAGACAAACAAGTAGGATGACGTCAGCTGGAGCGGCGAAGTACTAATGGCTGGCCCATGTGCTCAATCAGGAAAGGACGGCGCGTGGGAGACATGGTTAGCGTAGTGGGGAAGCTTCCCTTTGCCTATAAAAGGGAAGCTCCCCCACTAGATCAAGGGTTCCTCTTCCTTTTTTTCTCTTCAATCCACTCTTTTCAAAAATATACACCATTTCTTACTTTTCCAGCCACATTTCTCAATGCCGGTGACTTACTGGACCGTCGGAGTGCCTTCCCGGACCACCACCATCTGGGTGAGGCGTAACGCAGTTGTTACTTGTGTAGGTCTCACTCTCAGGTGGATCCCCCGTATCTTAAGTTGTCCTCATCCTTTTGATCGTCCTTTTTATCCGTTCCACAAGGCTCAAGGAGGTGCAACGGAGAAGCGAGCCCCACAATGCAATGCTATAGGCAAACGACGGAGGGACCAACCATATGACTTCGTCTAATGTGATCAACATAGCACATGCAGTTACTCCTATACGGTAAGAATCCAGATTGATTTTCCCCATCGGCGGAAATTGCAAATGTAAACAAGAAGGGATGAAAAGTTGCATTTTGTTGAAGAGAAGGCTAGCATTACAATGACGTGAAGAATTTACTGAAAGAATTACAATACTGCGATTTCTAACTGAGGAAGAATGAAGGTTTTGCGCAAAGTATAAAGTAAACAGTACTTAGAAGGAAACCTGGTTTGAAACGAAATGGATCCGATCCAGGAAAATATTGAACTTAATTAGAACATAACGACCAAAAATATGAAGAAAACAAAACAAAAAACAAAAAAAGGATTCTATAGGGTACTTTATGGTTTCTACGTTTCCATTTTCAAGATTTTCAAGTTCATGTCCTAACATGTGTTCGGTCAAGAAAACAAACAACCGCACAAGCACACACGAAAGCAGAGTGATTGTTCAGTGTCCCTGGAGTCCCGTGAGCGGTGAGGCTGACTTATTGGCCAAAGGGATGAGAAAACGAAGTTGGCAGTTTTGGTTGATTTTTAATTACTACTGTTAGCAAACCGAATCAAATCTATCAGCCCCACTCACCATATTGTTGTGACCAATATTTTCAACCACTTAAGAATGGTAGGACCGTAGGAGGAACATTGTACTGGACAAAAAAATGGATTGGTTGACTTTTCTCAATAAATTAATTTGTACCATTTCATAGTGGTGCTAAAGCTTTTCTCCCTGCACAGGATGGGGTCTGATTGTTGAGAACATTGTACTGCGTTGGCAAAAGCGTTTTGATATAATAATGGGTATTGCTTGAGGACTTCTCTATCTTCATCGGGATTCAAGATTGAGAATAATTCATGGGGATTTGAAATCTAGCAACATTTTGCTAGACAACGATAGGAATCCTAAAATTTCAGACTTTGGATTGGCGAGAATTTTTGGAGATGATTAGTCTGAAGAAAATACAAATAGGGTACTTGGAACTTAATAAGCACATCCCCGTCATCTCTCCCCTTCCATTATTCTAATCTATAATTCATTTCGTTTGATGCATTTCCATCTCATTTTGTTGTATGTAGTGGCTATATGTCTCCAGAATATGCAATAGATGGACTCTTCTCAGTGAAATCTGATGTGTTTAGCTTCGGTGTGTTGGTTTTGGAGATTGTGAGTGGCAAGAACAGAGGATTTTACCATCCTGATCATGACCGCAGCCCTTCTGGGACATGTGAGTGCAAAAATTCTTCTTTGCCTGTATATGAGAAAACATTTTCATTGTGATTGGGAATAATTTTTCTAATTCTTGTTTGCTTTAGGCATGGAAACTATGGAACGAAGGAAAGCCCATGAATCTAGCAGATGCTTTGATGGATAGTCCGATCAGAAGTGGTAAGATGTATCCAAATGGCGCTTTTGTGTGTGCAACACCGTCCTGAAGACAGACCGACAATGTCAGTCGTGTTGTTAATGTTAGATAGTGAAAACGCAACCCTGCCCCGTCCTAAACAACCTGGGTTCTAATCAGAGAGGTATAATCCGTAGACAGATTCATCATCAACTGGTAGAATTCCTCTCGCTTCAAACGAAGTAACATTATCAATGCTTCACGGTGGATAGGTGGGATTCTTGTCCTAAAACCTTGTGAAGGAACTTCTGCAGAAACTATTGGGTTTAATTAAGTAATTTCATCTTTGCTCCACCAAACTCTGAAATTTGTCCTTAAAAGCATAATGATACCATGGTAATGTAGAAAGAGTACGTGAAATTAAAGATCAAAGACTCCGTTTGGACACCTATTGTAAGTTCCTATTCGACAGGGAATTAAGAAACTAAACATCCATGCATATTGAGGCCATGCTCTTCCTAAATTATTTTGGTTTTTTTTTTTTTTCTTTTTTTCCCTTTTCATCCAACAAAAAAGGGCCCTAGTAGAACGTAGCACCTAGGAAGCATGTGTACGGGTACATTGATACATCGAAACCTAAAAAATGTAGCATACAAATACTGCTACAACAAATGTAATTCTGAAATTTAGACGATGTATTACACGTAATACTTACACTTTAAATTTTAAAAAATAGCTAAGTGACCAATAATGCTATGGGTACACCAAACTTGCACCGCACATGCACACCAAGGTGATGTGGCAAATGAAATGATGGGCTTCTCCTTATCTGCCACATCACCTTGGTGTGATGTGGGGTGCAAGTTTGGTGTACCCATATCATTTTCCGCTAAGCAATGTGACTTGGGCAATGAGGAATCCAACATCAAATTATATTTTAGTGCCCTAAGAACAAATTATAGTTTAATAGATTTTAGGTACATTTTTTGAAAATCTCATAAAATGAACATTTTATGGAGGGTGATAAAATGGACATGTTTTCCCAACTGATAAAATATAGTGGTTTTCCTATAGATTTTACCAATAGATTTTAGGGGGATTTTATGAAAATCTCATAAAATCAATTTTACATTTTATTTGTTCAAATTGGAGTGTCATAAAATGTGAGATTTTATGAAACAAAAATCTGTTGAAAAACAAAGTACAAAAGAACCTCTAGACCAAAAGCATTATTGTACAATCTTTTTTGTTTTCGGTATAGCTTGATATATTGTAAGTGCTTTTGGAAAAAAATTTGTATAGTGGGCGGGTACCACGTGGCCGAGACTACGTGCTGCCCAAACGGTGCATCTCTCTCCATAATCCGGACCGTCCAAATCTGAAATGGACAGCTGGATGTGCAGCGCGAGGTACCACGTGGTACCCTCTCGGCACCTAAAACTCGTTCGTGCTTTTGAGATATGTTAAATGTCAAAGACAAAATTTTCTATAAATTTTCTCCATACATGTATTTTGAAAAATAACAATGTTCCCTTTTTTTAAATACTCATTGTCGTTTTGAACCCAGGGTGGCACGTTCCACTCCCCCATCTTACGAGAAAAACTTGGGTTCAAATAGGGTACGACTGAGGTGGGGCCCGATCGCGCGTCTCAGCCGTCTAAAATGTTTTGTACGGCCCAAATTTCTCCATTCCTCTCTCTTCTCTCTCCCCTTTCTCTCTCATTTTTCTCTCTCTAAATTCAGGACCATCCAAAACACTTTTGGATTGCCGGGATACATGCTCAAGTTTTTCTCCCCTCTTACCCTTTGTCCCTGTACTCGGAGCGAGTGGCATATGAAACTAGAAGATAGAAACAAATGGCCAATCATCGAAACAAATGGCCAATCATCAAATAAAAGCATCATTATCAACCTCAACAAATTTTGGACCAAATTTAACGTCAAAACCACCTTTTATACTTTAGCAAATTACTTTTTCAAAAACTTATAGAATCATACTACTCTCTATTCTAAACTGTACTATATTAAACTAAGGCTGGTTCCGGTAACACAACCTCACAAACTTTGACACAAAATCTCAGCCTTTGAAATGAATGGCTATGATTAAAACAGTAATGCTGCACTCTCTCTCACCCCTCTCCTCATCTCACCCAATTCTTTTCTCTTCCCCACCAATCCACAATCACGTTCTCTCTCTCTCTCTCCATTTTTAATTGGGACAAATAAAATTGCACACTCCATTTTTTTACCACAGACCTCATTATTTTTTTTACAATTTTGGGAGATAAAACTTCAACTTTCATTTTTTAACCGAATTCTCCCATCCAGTACTAAAATGTTTTGTTAAAAAAGACAAATAATCTCATTTTCTTTTTTCTTCAAAATCCTCCCCATTCAAATTTACATTTAATGGTGGGACAAAAAACAAAGCAAATGTTGTAACAAAAAAATTTTTTTTTTTTTTTTGTCAATCGATAGAAGAGAGATCAATTACATCACATATGAAGTACAAAGTACCAACCCGGGACACTACATGAGTTGTGAGAGTCCACGAGACAACCAAGCCCAACAACTTAATCAATACAAGAAATAAGCCCGTTACAGGGTAGAAACATAGAAAGAAACAAAGAAAAGAAAAGCCCATGCACGCAGGCTGGGAGATTCGAACTCCTGACCTCCTAGTGAGATGCAAGAGCTCTGGCCAATTGAGCTAGCCCCGTTGGTTGTTGTAACAAAAAATTAATAACTATCAAATATATGAAATTGATAGAGCATACAACAAATTGTCGAATATGACGCCGGAATTGTGACACAATTGACCAATTCACATCATCAATCGAACAGACTTCTCACGTCCAAAGATAACCAATGAAGTATATTGGGTATTTGGGTTCTCATACGCTCATTAAGTCACATACAATTGCTAAATCAAAACCATATATAGTGGGTTTGTAACAGTCCCTAAAATGTCCCAGGCATTCAAAGTCAGATAGGGCAAGAGTTGTCGACGTGGAGCCGCCAAGGGTCGTCGATAGGGGAGTGGCATAAGAGGGTTTAACGAAATACTGAGAGTGAGAGAGAGAGAGAGAGAGAGAGAGAGAGAGAGAGTTTGGATTGGTGGGGAAGAGAAAAGAATTGGGTGAAATGGAGATACGACTGAGAGAGAGTGCAGCTTCAATATTTTAATATCCCCTTTAATAAAGAATTGGTGTAAGGTTCACCTCATCTTTTTATAAAGTCTCGTATCCACTCCTACACATTTTGTAAAGCGTTAGGTCCACTGACCTTTTTTATTGAGTCAAAAATGCCCTCAGTTGTTATATTCCTCTTTTTAATTTCAAAGCACCGCTCCTCTCTCGCGCCCCCTTCTGCGGCCTCGCCGGTGTTCGGCTCTCTCTCTCTCTCTCTCATGCACTAGCGGGATTTGATACCCATCGACGCAGCTCAAGCACTAATCGACAATGGAGCTCTCTCAGGTCGCCATCGTCGGCAGCTGAAGCAGCAGTAAATCAAGCATCCTACAAGCTCTTCGATCATGATTTTTATCATTGGAGTTCTCTCAAGTCGCCATCTGTTGTCTATTCGGTACCCCTCTCTCTCCTTCGTCCTTATCAAAGCCCATTTAGAACTCACAAATGGCACATTCCATTTGAGTCACCGTTTATCGGTGATGTTGTGAGCTCTCTCTCTGGGTATGTATATGTATTTACTACATTGTATCGTTTGACATTGTAGTGCATTTTAGGTTGAATGCCTCAAAAGTTTTGACATTCTAGTTAATTTGTTAATTTACGCAGTATACAGTACACCGTTTGAAGCAAGAACAAAATTGAATAAGTGTTGGCATGTTATGTTTCAGATTTAGTGGACCAGTTATGTAGTAGATCAGCACTGTGTAAGATCTTGTGGGGAGGGCAGGTGTGAGCGTTGTGGAATCCAATATTCCAGTCGTAGCCTACGTGTTTGACAAAATGACTAGGCGAAATCAAAGTGATTATTGGGTGCTGATTTTCATGTTCGCTTATAAAGGAGAGTAGTGATTGATTACATGGTATGTGCCCCTTGAACTTGAAGTTAAATATACAATATAAATGGTCCATATGAATTTGAAATATTTGGTTTTAAACCTCATTATCCAGGAATTTGAATCCTTAATATAAGCAACGACGCATATAGATATTTTTCTTGGTTTTTAGTGCATTTCAAAACAAGTATTTTTGTTCTTAGTTTACTACATTCTAGAATGTGGTCATTTCCAGTTTCTAAGGATTGAGTGGTACACCAATGGTAGTAAAATCTAGAACACCTTGTTTTGCAATATTGTATTTGTATAGGAGTTGGCATTTTCATCTTTTCGTAATCTAGATATGATGAGAAAACAATCCTGTTGGACAAAAGGCTGCATTGTCATTTTTTGTTTGACAAAAGGATTCCATGAATTCCTGTATAGCTTCCTCATAATAAATAATGCATATATTTGTGCCATGGGTTTGGGTTCAAGCTTGTGAAGCTGGTTCTCATGATTGATTCAAGCCCCCTGGTATATCTTCCCCATATCACGGTATGGGTATGTGGTTCCACAACCTTCCGCGCTCAATTTATATTCAAATCAAATTAAAACGGACAAATGTATATACTGACATACCATGTCAATTACAGTTTTGATTATACTTCCTAGGTTGTTGATCTTACTTGGTAATGGTTATTGTAGCCGAGAAAGGTTTGGAGAAACGCATGCAAGGATATGGTGGGAAGAGAATCGAGCTAGGATACAAGAATTATACTACTAGTTTTACTTGGGATTCAACATGACGTTGGGAACACCAAAGGATGCAAGGGAGAAACTTAAATTTATAGTTTTATGCTGCTATTCAATGACTTGTCTTCCTTGTTCATGTCAAGTGGTACTTCGGTTTCTCGAGACTTGGTTTGTTGTCAAGCTCATGTTACCATAAATCTTATAACTCTAAGTCATCTTGATTATGCTTGTGCGTTTTGTATGATTTTACTTTTGAAAACTGTCATAGGCTTATCTCAACCCATTGGGATATAAATCACTGTTTCTATTAGCTAGGTGGTGCACGGCTTCAATATTTTCAATATGATAAGTTCATCCCTTCAATATTTTGTATGATCAGTGTATATTATAGCATTTGTGTTGCATTTTTCTATTAATTCAAAGAAAATTGGACTATATCTTTTTTTTAAAAGCCTATTTTGGATCAAATGTGGTTATTTGGACTCACAAGATGTGGTTATTTTGTTTTTTCTTTTGTTTTCTCTTTTTTTTTTCAGATTTTTTCATAGATTTTTTTGGTAGGTTGTTATTTTAGGGTTCTGATTAATGGATTCTTTTTTTTTTCGGTAACTCGGAATATTGATGGATTCTTCTCTCTTAACTAAAAAAGATGTGGTTATCTAGACTAATTTTTTTTTATTTAAAAAAAGCCTACTTGAGATCAAATGTAGTTATCTGAACTCACAGGAGGTGGTTATCTGAATTCACAAGATGTGGTTATCTGAACTCAAAAGATGCGGTTATCTAGAGATTCTAGACTATATCTTTTTTTAAAAAAGTCTATTTGGGATCAGATGTGGCTATCTAGACACACAAGATGTGGTTATTTTTTGTTTTTTTTTTTTCAGTTGTTTTTTTATAGATTTTTTTTGGTAGGTTGTAATTTCAGGGTTTTGATTAATGGATTCTTTTTTTTTTTTTTTTTGGTAACTCCAAATATTGATGGATTCTTCTATCTCTTCACCAAAAAAGATGTGAATATCTGGAATAATTTTTTTTTTTTAAAAAAAAACCTACTTGAGATCAAATGTGGTTATCTGAAATCACAAGAGGACGTTATTTGAATTCACAAAATGTGGTTATCTGGACTATATTACTCCCTCCGTTCCAAAATAAATGTCCACTATGAAAAGTCGTGCCATTTTTCAAATCAAAAAATTAAGTATTTCCGTGTATCGTTTTTCAAACTTTTCTCACATCGAATTAAATTACTCATTGAGCACTTTAATTAGGTGCAAAAAACTTCGAGACACGATACATGGAAGTACTTAATTTTTTGATTTGAAAAATGGTAAGAGAGCGAGCATGGGACACTTATTTTGGAACGGAAGGAGTTTTTTCAAAAACTTACTTGGTATCAAATCCTCCTCCACCCACATGCAAGACAAAACATATTTGAGCATTTAAAAATTCATTATATAAATAAATATCTATTTAAATATAGTACAAAGAATACACAGTTAGTAGGAGTAGGAGTAGGAGTATTTCAACGTCATGTCAAGCATATTCACAGCCTTATACCACACATTTGTAAGTTTGAGTAAAATAGACGCAACTTTTAAGACTTTTTTCCCACTCACCTATGAATTACAGTAAAAAGAATCAGACCATTTTCTCCAACATTTTCTCTCTCTTCAGTAATCTAACAGGAAAAAGTAATTGCCATTCCCTCCTACAGTTCATCTTCCCCACTTGGCACCGGCAAGAAAGTTGCAGAGGCGTGAAGAAAGAGCGACAACATTCTCCGATCGGCGATGCAACAGAATATCACAGCTCTTCGACCGGCAAGTCTTCGTCAGAACTCTTCACTCTTCTACTTTCTCTCGTTTTCTCGGCAATGTAACTGCACACCCTTCCTCACTTTCATCAGATTAAATCTTGGCTGTCCGTTTACTTTCAAAATCTACACCATAGGCGGCGAGATTTCAGTCTAAAACCGCCGGCAGTGGAGGGGTGAATGACTTCGGTAGGTATGGAGATGTCTTTTCCGGCGGTAGATAAGGAAAGTGTGGTTTAACGGCGACGGACTCAAGAACGGTGGCCGGTAATTTAATCCTGGCGGTTGTGGATATGTCAATCTATCGGAGGTAGGAGGAGTCCGGCCACCTGAGGTCGGTTGGCCCTCCGAGTTCGAGAGACCAAGAATTGACGGGAACGTACATATCTAAGATAGAACATATTCGAGGGGTATTTTAGTATTTTGGATGGGTGAGTGGACTGAATGTGTTAGGAAAATGTCAAGTGGACTAGAAGTGTTAGGAAATAGGTATAGTGGACCCTATAGCAACTGTCCCATATTTTAATCCCAATCATTCATTTCTGAGATCTTGTGTCAAAATTTGTGTTAAAAGTTGTGTTAGCGGAACCGGCCCCATTAAACTATTCTTTCTTTCTACTTATACTTTTCTATTCAAATATCTTTCTAAATTTTTTTTACTCTTATATTTTTTAGTTTCAAACAAAGAAATTATTCTTATTCGTGTTCTTATTCTTATCTTTCTTTATTTTTAATGGTACATGTCTTGTAATTTTAATTTGAAAGTAAATTGGGTCATGGTTTAAGATTATTCTTAATTTTCTATGAACCAATCGAAGAATTGGCCACAAATATTATTTGCAAAAAAAAATAATATTGCTATTGTAGCATGTACATTTTATTATTGTGGCAAATAATACTCCTACAAAATAAAAAGGTGATTAAATCTATTATTTTAATGACTGAATATAGTATAAAATATTAGTTGTTAAGTGAATTGTGACTTACTTAAAAAAGAGCGACACTGTTGTAAAAACAAAATAGAGATAAACTTTGTTGAGGCTGATGATGCAACAATGTTTTGTAATATTTGACTTGCTATAATAGCTAATAGTGATTTTGCTCATCTTGATGATGAGGATGCTTTTAAGGTAGTAGTTATGTTTTCAACAACTCCATCTTCCTACATTTCGTTTCAATCTCACCAAAAGCGAAAAGAAAACAGAGGAGCTCACGAGTGGCTCACTTCTTCCTCAAAAAGAACAACTGAGAAAAACAAATCACTTCAACCACACCCATGTCTCATGAAACTACGATCCTCTGTTCCATTTTCCTACTTCTTCTTCAATTATCCTTATTCCAATTCCAATTTTGCACCCCCACCGACATCATAAACACAACCCAATCCCTCAAAGATGGTGACTTGTTAATCTCCGGCAATCAAAACTTTGCCCTGGGCTTCTTTACCCCCGAAAAATCAACAAACCGGTACCTCGGAATATGGTACAACAAGGTTTCTGAACAAACCGTTGTTTGGGTCGCCAACAGAGTCGACCCAATCAACGACACATCCGGTTCCCTCTCATTTGACAGCACGGGAAACCTCGTCATAAACAGTCCAGACCAGACCATTCCGGTCTGGTCCACAAATGTTTCGAATCCGACACTGGCGAAAAACTCCTCAGCTCAGCTATTAGATACGGGAAATTTGGTGTTGCTTGATAGCAACAGGGTAGTTGTGTGGCAAAGCTTTGATTATCGTACGGATACTGTGCTTCCCTACTTGAGATTCGGCGTGGACCGAAAATCCGGTCTGAACCGGTTCGTGACAGCTTGGAAGTCGCGTGACGACCCGGGACCCGGGGAGTACTCTTTAAAAATGGACCTTAAAGGGTCACCGCAGTTGTTTCTGTACAAGGGTTCGGATGTGTTTTGGCGGGCGGGTTCTTGGATTGGGCGCGGGTGGAGTGGTATACCCGACATGACACCTAACTACATATTCAACATCAGTTACGTCGAAAATCAGGACGAGGTAACTTTGGGTTACTTTATCCGTAACGCGTCGATTTTCTCAACATTGGTATTGAACGAATCCGGGACGCTCCAGAGGCTGACATGGCACGAAAACGAGCATCGATGGGTCCTTTTTTTTTCATCTCCAAAAGACCAATGCGACTCCTACAATTATTGCGGCCCGAATGGAAACTGCCACCCGTATAATGCAGACACGGATCAGTTCGACTGCAGGTGCCTGCCCGGGTTCGAGCCCAAGTCGACAAATGACTGGTACTTGAGGGACGGGTCGGGCGGGTGCGTTAGGAAGCAGGGCAGGCACGCGTGCGGGAACGGAGAGGGTTTCGTGAAGGTCGCACGTGCGAAGGTGCCGAACACGTGGACGGCACGTGTGAATAAGAGCATTGTGGCGTTGAAAGAGTGTGAGTTAGAGTGTTTGAGGAACTGCGCGTGCAATGGTTACGCCAGTGCGGATATTTCTCATGGGGACGATGGGGGCGGGTGCGTGATGTGGTTCGGGGATTTGATCGACTCCAGAGTGTTTTCAAGTGGGGGCCAGGATTTATACATTCGGGTTGATGCAGTTGAATTAGGTACGCAATAAATTTCTGCTCTTAATTGTGTGTGTATGTTGTTTTTCTTTTTTTTAGCATACTCTTAATTTTGTGTGTTGCTAAATGATTTGAGTCATTTTGAGCATCTTCAATAGCCTAATCAATAATCAAAAGTTGGTTATCCATTCAGAGTTTGTTAAAATTAAGAATGTCACGTTAGAGTTTGTTTATCATAGTAGAAAACAATGGACCCTATCACTTTTTCAAACTACAGAAAAATAGTTTTAGAATAATTTTTTAAAATAATTTTTTTAATTTTTTGTAAAAATTAAACCACTATTTACACAAAACGGTTTTTTTTTAAAACCATTTTTGGTAAACAAAAAAATGGTTTTGAAAAGGAGTAAAAAGAGTTTTTGAAAAACCAATTTTACAAAACCAGTTTCGTTTAAATACAATTTTGTAGAAAAACAGTTTTAATGTAAATACGGCTTTTGAAAAAACTACTTTTTTAAAAGTTATGGGAAAAAAAACATTTTTGAGTCACTACAAGAAAAATGGGCTTTTGTGACAAAAATCTTTGTGGCAACTCAAAATTTGTCACTAAAATGATATGTTAAGTGACAAAAGTAAACTTGTCACTAAAACATTGTATTTTGTGACAACACAAGAAAATTGTCACTAGAAAGTTATATTTAGTAACGAGACATAAATATTGTCACTAAAGATAATAATTTAGTGACAAAAACAAATATTGTCACTACAGATTTACATTAGTGACAACTAATTGTTGTCCCCAAATATCGTCATATAGTCATGCTTTACCTTTAAAGTTTATATAATGAAAAAAAAATTCACAGTAATTAGATTTTTTTTAAAAAGTAGAGTTCAATTTAATTAACTAAATTTGGATAATTTGTTTGAGAAAACCTTGTCTATATAGTGGATGTATATATACATGCTATCTCATAAGAGTATATTACAGTCTTTATATATTATAATTACATGAATTTACATACAATATCGTAATAAAATAAAACATATAAAAATATGCTTACACATCTAATGAATTGAATTTGAGTAACTAAAAAATTGTACGAAAGGAGCGAAGCATATTTCTTATTAATTAGACTTTACAATATTTGTATATATATCATATAATGATAATATATGTACAAAACGTGTTTTGAAGGTAAAAAATAAAACAAAATTCCCGGAAGGGCTTTATCCGAGCAGTTTTCGATAAACTATACATATACACATTTTATCGAAAATTGTTCGGATCAAGCATTTCCTTTTCTTTTTTTTTTTTTGACGAATCTTCGCGTTGGATCTTAAAAACATGTTTTGAACACATCTAATGGTTTGAATCGTCGAAATTCGATCCCGAATAAAAAATTCTGTATAATAATATGCATATATAGGATATATGTATATTTGTTAATGCAATATAGATATAGGCAAAATCATGTATAAAGAAAACGAGGGTAAGATTGTCATTAGAAATAAATATTACAAGCATTTATGTCTAATATGGAAAACAATGGTGAAAAATGATGGTTTGTAAGTTTTCATAAACACAACTCAATATATCTAGGCATATTTATTGCACCTAAACAATTGCCTCAGGGGCACCCATTAGCGGGACAAGAAATATTTGCATGATGGAATAAACGTTCATTGGATACTATATATATAATATTGGACGGAATGAGAGCACGAAAGTTGTGCTTGGTCTGGTGGTTGATGGGATGGTGCAAGGATTCTGGTAGAAGCGAGGTGATGCGGGTTCGAAACCCAGCGCCTTTCAAAGTGGTAACTATTTTGGTTATCTTTTTAAATGTTGTCACTAAATGCCATCTTATAGTGACAGCCTACCACTTGCCACTAAAGAGCAAATATTAGTGACATCTTTGTAAAAAATGTCACTATTAACTTTTAGCAACACGTTTTTAGTGACATCCTTGTGACATACAAATTTTGTGTCACTGAAACATTTAGTAACAATTTTTCAATACTTAGTGACAATTTTTGCTTGTCATTACAGGCCAATTTTCTTGTAGTGAGTAAATACTGTTCTTTGTGTAAATAGTGTCCGCTAAATTTGGTTATTGGCAAAAGGTTACTAGTTTTGGTTATTCAAGAGTCCAAATTTGGTTTGTTGGTAAGAGATTTTTAAGTTTTTGTTATTTCAATGTGAGCACTTTTTTTACCGAACATTGCTAATATTAGCAACTTCTTAGGTTTGGTTAGGCTATTATAATTATAAAGATGCTCTCATAAGAGTGTGAGATTCGTATAGTCCTGGTTTCATAATGGGCTGTCATGGAAAACAAATGGTTAAAGAAAACTGACAATTCCTTTTGCACCGACTGTGGTCGGTGCATCATGGTCGATGCGGGTAGAAGGGTTCAAAGAAAACTAGGATGCAGGAAAGATATTCCCAACGAAAGAGTAAATTAAAGTGAAGTAAAGGAAACAAATGTTATGTTCCCACGAGTGTTTTTTTTTTTCCTGACAACATAGGAGGTATCCCCACACCCAAACAGGATAAGACTAATCCACCTAGGATTCGCCCGTAGAGAACTGAAACCCACAGAATGGAGTTAGGAGGGGAATCACAGGACGCGCCGATGAGGCTACCCATAGGGCCGGACTTTTACTTCCCAACTGGTTGGCCTACCCTCGAGAATTGAACTAACATCTCTAGAGTGGGAGCAAACCCCTAACTAGTGAAGGCAACCCTCATTGGGTCACGAGTGTTCATTTGACAACAGAATTTTGTCAAAAAAAAAAATTTTAGTTGCTCATTTGCCAAGAAAGGAAAACAATTGGAAAGTTATTTATTTTGATTTAAATAAGTGAGACTGATTAGGAGAGAACTTTCCCACAACACTAAATTCTATATGTTTTTCTGGATGCGTTTAAAGAAAAAGTGAGTCATGTTGGGAATAGTATTTGTGTAGGTCCCGTTATTTTCAAAATAATAAAACACTCTAAAATATGTGAGAATGTTAACTTTGTCATCTTTTCCTATCGTTTCTTGACATCTAAGCGGGGTAGGTGGTGTATTTACGGGACTCCAATAACAAAATTAGTTAACTTGTCAAAAAAAAAAAAAAAAAGGATAAGAAAATTTATGTGCATATACTTTGCTTTAAATTTGCAACTTCCTTTGGCTCAGTAAATTTTTTTGCAAGTTATCTAGAACTAATGACTGATGAAGACTTGAACAAGACATTTTTATCAAAAGCAGCCGGGTTTGAGTGATCAATCTGTGAAAACGAGTGCCCAGTGACAACTCCATATATTTTAATTGCAGAATGCCCTACCATTCTAACTTGTCCCTACCACAATCAAGTTTAATACAGAAGTGGTTGCGACTTCTGACTTGTCCCTACCACAATCAAGTTTAATACAAAATGGTTGCTACTTACATGTTAAGAGATATTATCCCACATTGCTTAAAAGTGGAATAAGTGATCATTTAATATATGCTGAGACCTCTCAACTCGTTACCAATTAGCTTTGAGTTGGATATAAAGTTTCCACACAACACATATATATCTCTTATTCAGTGCTAAACTTTTTGTACGTGCTATGAGAATTACAGCACAAAACTTGACCTTTTCGTTACGAAACCGTGTTGTGGGTTTTTGACATTTTATATCTAATCTAATCGAAGAAAAGAACGAAGTGTTAGTAATATTTTTGGTGATTTCCGGGTTATTCAAACCATTTGAGTATGCACTTATTCTTTATTCATTTGGGTTTAGGAGTGAGTTGGTTGAGCTGCTTGAGCATAGAGACTCCACTCACTGAATCAAGAGAAGTTTGACAGTCCTTTGCCCACAATTTGCTCTAGTTCAATCCGGAAAGGCATAATCATGTCATCTGTATGTCATCCTTCATTTAGCTTCCATCTAAGGCATAAGTGTGTTCTTCGTTTCCAGAAAGTTGGGTTTGTATAGAGCTTCCATGACGCACGTGCGCTTCAAGTTTTGTTGTAGGGAGGTCAAAAAAAATTCTAAGGTAAGGGTTGGTTTTAGAAACCAGAGACTTGTATTAGTTTGAGGCTTTGTCCGGCACACGTGCATGCACTTCTCCTCCTAAGTCAGCTGTGTACTCTCAAAAGGAGAGGCGCCCCCGTGGCATTTGATAGCGTTTGTTGGTCTTGCCTTGGTTGACTAGCGATCCCTTAGCGTTTGTTGAGCACTTCCTTAGCGTTTGTTGAGCGCTTCCTTAGGGTTTGATGTACCAGATCTGTTTTGTAGAAGCG
Organism: Vaccinium darrowii; assembly: GCA_020921065.1. Taxonomy (NCBI): domain Eukaryota; kingdom Viridiplantae; phylum Streptophyta; class Magnoliopsida; order Ericales; family Ericaceae; genus Vaccinium; species Vaccinium darrowii. The sequence continues at coordinate 22,402,985 of CM037156.1, forward strand.
TCTCTGAAGCGTTTGTTGAGCGCACGTGCTCCTCATACTCCCCTTTGCATGGCCCCTCCGTGGCACCTCACTTGCGCACATGCGCTCCACATTTTTGGACTACTTCTGACTACGTGTCTCTCTCCTATTGGCCCATTGTAGGGTTTCGTACCTTACATTATATAAGTACATTTTTTTCTAAGGGTCATGCTAACGGGTGCCATAGTGCACCCGTTAAGGGTACAAAAAGTACACTTGCGCTCCGCATTTTTGGACTACTTCTAACCATGTGTCTCTCTCCTATTGGCCCATTGTAGGGTTTCGTACCTTACATTATATAAGTACATTTTTTTCTAAGGGTCATGCTAACGGGTGCCATAGTGAACCCGTTAAGGGTACAAAAAGTACATTTTTGTGGGTCCCACTTATACAAAAAAAAAGTACACTTGTACGTTAAAGTACAGTTAAAGATGTACTTTAAAGTACAAGTGTTCTTATTCCCTTGTGTTCTTATTTCCCTTTTTCTAATTTGGGTACCACTTTCTATACCAACCCACTTTAGAGAGACAAAATCCTCCCCTCTTATTCCCTTGTGTTCTTTGTGCACTTAAGATGATCATAACATTGTTTTGATCATTTTGCTTGTTCAATCTTGTGCAACCCCATCATTCTTGATGGATTGACTCTAGATTGATTTTAATTTCCAAAAAGCTTCATGTAGTGGGCCAAAATATGATTTTCCGAGGGGCCATGGTTGGTTCAGTCTAAAGGCCCAAGGCCCAAATGGAACGAGGCCCAATACCAAACTTGAAGCAAACTAAGTTGGCATCCGAGCCTAGCATGATCAAACCGAGGCGGGTTGGATCGGCGCGAGCCGGCATCTCGGCCGAGAAGGTACTGATCCGGACGAGTCATCCGAACCTGGTAAACCAGAAGTAACTCGCGAGAAATCCAAGAAACCATATATAACTGATGTCACAGATGATGCCATCCGAGGCAGTGACTTCTCGTGCCAAGCCATGTGCATTAGATAGTTGTCCTTGCGTCATTGCGACGGCAGCCGAACCGTTATGACACGTGTCAAGCTACGATTCGAGACAATTGCATGCAGTGATAACAGATTTGGCCCGTGATGTGTCATGACGTCATCTAAGCCAAATGACTGATTTGCCCCTGTACTTGGAGTACAAGTCAAGAGGAGCCTATATAAAGGAGGAGAAGGAACCCAAAGAGGTACACAATTCTCTCTCTCTAAACAATTATCACTTCTCTTTGGTACTTCTTTTCTCCAGTTCCTTACTAGACCGTCAGAGTGTCTTCCCTGGCCAAAATCCGGCTAGGTTGGGCGCTAACGGCGGGTGCTACGTGTGTAGCAGTATCTGAGGGATTTACGTCCGTCACCTATGGTGGAAAGGAAGCTAACCAAAGAATTCATCTAGAAAACCGGACACCACTCTTCATATCAAATCATATCATCATTCATGATCATGGTTTGTTGCCTTCATATCTACATGAGCCGGATGGTAACGGTGCCGTCGTGATATGGAGATCGCGATAATGACTTGTGGCGTCCAAGAATTCAAGAAGGAGCACGGTGTGCTAGATCATAAGTTGGAGGTACGAATAGCAAGGCGCTTGTGGGTGATTCCTAATCTTTAACTTCTTATAACCTTTTCAATTAAAAAATATAAGTAGAGTAAGGCCTTGGTTTTATCCTTAAGAATGTTAGACCCTAAGTAGTTTTCACCTATATCTCGTGTTTTGTCTCTTTAGTTCAATTTCGTTATATTACGCTTATTGAATTGAGTTATTTGCCATGGAGTCTGAGTGATTGAATCGTTCTTATTTTATTAAACTTTTAATTAGTAGTTCTATTCACCCCTCTCTAAAACTTGTAGCGCTATCGCATAATTTCATTAAGCATTGCGTTTAATTTTCGTCCATAAGAGACACAAATCAACTTATTTTTCGGCCTATTTTCAGCACAATATTTGAAGTCACAACAGTCTCATGGGAAGAAGGGCATGGTGGCAGCTATAGCGGCCTCTGTTACTGCGACTTTGCTTCTCACATTCTGCTTATTTTATGGGTTGGTGGTGAAGAAAAGAACAGGTAAACAAGTCTTCGATCTTTAGTCATTTTAATTATTCAACCTCCAACTATACCGATTAAAAAAGACTTTTGTCAACATCAAATTGACTCCTCGTAATTTTTAATTCTTATCTTGTGATTTTGGTTTTACCACAAGATTTCCCATAAAATCAACATGCTAACATGAAAAATCTCATAAAATATTTTATAGGATTTCTCATAAAATCTTATAGCAAACCTAGACTATTACTAATGTACCATCCATCTTGATTTAGTCAAAATCCCTCTTTCCTTTTTCCGTCTTTCAAGAATTTAACCAAACAATGACACAAAAAATATTATCAAGCATGTAGATCAAGTGGCAACCGGTACAGTTGTACTTTTCTTGCATTTAATGAAGTTTTTTACGTTTCCAAAAAAAGAGAAAAAAAAAAGTTTCAACTGGTTATTTTAGCCTTAATTCATTGCACAAATGAGAAAAAAAAAAAAAAAAAACTATTACGCATTGTGTAACTAGTCAGCTAATCAAATCGTGTCACTTCTTGTTCATTTTGTTGTTGCCCTTTCTTAATTTTTTACTCTACTTAAAACAATGAACTTTAAGATTCTGTTTGTTTCGACATAAAATGTTTTTCTCATTTTTCGTTGTTTGGTAGACAAATGAAAGTAAAATATTTTCCATCATCGGAGCACAAATGATTTCATTCTCAATTCCCCATAAGTTATTTTCTCCCAGAGCGCCATCCTTAGATGGAGTGCCGACTCTTCACACTATTCACAGCCGATGGGAGAGTATAATTTTCTTCATCATCGAAAACCCAATTAAGAGAGAGATCATAGAGGAATTGGAATCCAACATGAAATTGAAAACTGCTTAAATTTGAACGTATATATCTAGCTCATTGTAATGTATATGCTTTGATACAGTGCATTTTACTGCAAAACAAATGGAGCCTACATGTTTAACTTTTTCCATTGCATTGGACTCTCTTTTCTCAAACAGTCAAACCAAGCAAGTAAGACTTTTTAGTTAATTACATTTTGCTGAACTTGCTTTTTTTTTCTCAATGGCAGGAACAAGAGAACATCAAAATTCATTATCCAGTTCCAAGAGTACAACATCCCTTGAAGCTTCGCAAATGGAAAATCACTTTGATGAAAGTGGCACAAATTCAGAATTACCCTATTTTGACCTAAGCATCATTGTCTCAGCCACGGACAATTTTTCGTTGGCCAACAAGCTTGGCGAAGGTGGATTTGGCACCGTGTATAAAGTACATGCACTTTTAGATGGAAAGCCTTATACGATTATGTATATTTGAATATGGAAGACAATAAAATAGCACATTAAGCTGTCGATAAGTTTTTAGAAGTGTGTTCGTGTTCAAATATGTAGTGAATTGAAATATGGAAGTGTGCATCAGAAATCCAATGTTCTGGCTTTTTGTTTACCTTAAGCTGTCGATTCCTTGACCGTTTACACAACGTTAAGCTCACCATGCATTGACTAAATGCAGGGTCGGCTACATAATGGACAAGAAATCGCGGTCAAAAGGCTAGCAAAGAATTCAGGACAAGGGATGCAGGAATTCAAGACTGAAGTTACACTGATTGCCAAACTGCAGCATAGGAATCTGGTGAGGTTGTTGGGATATTGCATTCACAAAGAGGAGAAAATGTTGATCTATGAGTACTTGCCAAACAAAGGCTTGGACTCTTTTATCTTTGGTATGCAATATTTTCCAAGTCACGTTCAGTTTTTGCTACATACGGAATTATTGTTTCGGCAATGGTGGATGACCTTGGATTTGATTAGAACTGACTTTCAGCATTTGTCCAGATAAGAAAAAAGGCTCGTCTATGGATGGCAAAACGCGCTTCAACATCATTTTGGGGATTGCTAGAGGGCTATTATACCTTCACCAAGATTCTAGACTAAGGATAATTCATAGAGACCTAAAAGCCAGCAATGTCTTACTAGATGCAGAAATGAATCCAAAAATATCAGATTTTGGTTTGGCTAAACTATTCGAAGGGGACCAGATCGCAGATAATACAAACAGGGTGGTCGGAACATAGTAAGTGAATGTCCATTCTGTATATTTGTGTTAGGATATGGATAAAGGTGCAAGGAAGCCATTGAACTCTAATACTTGTTTGACATTTGTGGTTGCAGTGGCTATATGTCACCCGAGTATGCAATGGAAGGGCTATTTTCGGTAAAATCTGATGTTTTCAGCTTTGGGGTTTTGCTCTTGGAGATCATTAGTGGCAGAAAGAATAGCAGCTATTATAAGGACAATTCTGTGAATTTAATTGGGCATGTAAGCAAATGGATGTCTACATTTGTCAAATTTTCTTAGTATTCATGGAAAATCCTTTTGTAATGAAACACCACTGAGATTTAAAATAGAGGGATTTCCTTTAGTGATGGTATGTTTGTTCATGTAACGGTTGTTTCAGGTTTGGAGCTTGTGGAATGATGGCCAGGCCATGGAATCAGTTGATTCAACGATAAGCAATTCATATTCGGATAAAGAAGTTTTGAGGTGCATTCACATCGGTCTGTTGTGCGTGCAAGAATCAGCCACCGATAGGCCAAATATGTCGGATGTTGCTTTCATGTTGTGTAACGAAACAGCACTTACTCCTCCTAAGCAGCCCGCATTCATTTTTAAAGGAGCTGATAGCAGAGTAGACCAAACACTTCCTCATCGGCAAGTGTTGAAGCAATTTCCTCAAAGATTGTGTAGATGTGTTCTTGCTTCCTCTTTTACGAAAATGAGTTGTCTTTAGAATTTGTTTGCTGTCATGAATTTTTTTATTTTTTTTAGTGGTATATGTAGTCATAGAAGACGTGTTTGTAGCCTCTTCTACTTGTTAATTCGAATTAACATTCTTTTTTTGGTGAATGAGAATTCCTTCGTAATGAACAAACATATATAGAGTTGAGGAACACATACCTTCCAATTAAAAAAAAATAATCGAAATAGATATAGCAAAAACATCATGGGATATTTTCCAAGAATTGCAAATCATAGTACTAAGAGGGGGTTGCTTTACATAGATAAATTGGGAGAACTTAATACTGAGTTTTAAACAAATCTTGTCAAGAACAACAAGGGGGACTTGTGGATGCCATATTCCTTTGAGAAAACTTCTAAAAAGCGTCCAAATTTACACCGCAATGCCTCATAGGCCTCCAAACTTAAAGAAATGTCAATTAGAACTCCGAACTTCACACATTGCATTCAATTACACCCACGCCATTGCTTCCTGTCAATTTCCTAACTAAAACTGCTGACATGGCACGTTTGGAGGGAAATTCACTCGTTATGGAGGGAAATGAGAACACGTGACCATCACGTGGCAAGAGAAAGGACGTAAATACACTGGTTTACATATGTTCTAATCCCAGAAAACCCACTTCCCTATTTTCACTCCTCTAAACCGAAAAAATAAATAAATAAATAAATAAATAAAATAAAAACCTTAATCACCTCATTCAAATCACAAGCATCTGGTTGTTTAATCCTTCATCAATCATGAGGAAGACGAAATAGGTTGGATGATGCGAGAATCTGGTAGTGATCTTCCTACATATGGTACGTACTTGCCTTTGTTTGAATCAATAATATTTAGGTTTTTCTAATGGGTTTTTTCTTCTACTTAGTGAAATAGTGTTGTTTATTGTGGTTTTTCTTTCACCTAGTGTTTTTTTAATGAGGTTTTCTTGCACATGGTGTGACTGTGGTCTGTCTATTGGGATTTTTTTTCCACTTACTCCCTCCGTCCCATAAAGTTGGTCTCCTACGAAACTACGTGCAATTTTCAAACTTAAAAATAATGTACTTACCGAAATATTTTTTCACCATCAACGTTATTGGATGGTGTATTTGAAAGGTGTGTTTGAAATGGTGTGTACAACAAACGGAACGGGACGTAACTAATAATTTTTTGATTTTTTTGCACCGTTCAAAAGATCTCATTGAAAACAATCAAACAAGATCCATATTGCACAAAAAAATATTTCGATAAGTACATTATTTTTAAGCTTGATAGGTGACTAACTCTATAGGATGGAGGGAATATTATATATGAGTTTTACTGGATGTGCTTTGTTTATTGGGGTGTTTTGTTTAGTCAAATGCATGTGTGAATATTGTTTTTTTTCTTGATCATTGTGTAGATTCTGGAGAATATTTTACTGTTAGAATGCATCATGGTGGTGTGTTCAACAGTAATTGAACAATGGTTTACATAGAGGTAAGTACTACATGGAATTAGGGAACATGGTTTCTGAAATGGATGAATTTACAAGTAATGAACTTTATGGTACTTTAAATGGGTCAATGAAGTTAATCAAAGGTGATAATGATGTCACTGATTTGTGTTTGACTGTAAATAAATATAGAGTGGTTCAATGTTACATGGTATCTAAATTGGTTGAGTGTTACATAACCTTAGCCATACCCAGTACATAGTTAAACACCACCACAAACCCATAACCACCACCAAGTACAGACAGAAGCCCTGCATTTTCTGGAACAAGACAATGGCAATGGCAACCCAAATCGTTGGTTATGCAACAAACAGTTTCTTCTCTTTAGCCTCCAACCTTGCGATCTTAGCCTCTATTCTGTTTCCCTTTCTAAGTAGCCCTGGAATTATTTGGACCGACCTCTCACGCATGGCGAATCAAGCCAATCAAAGTCTTTGTAGACATTATTAGGACAGAAAACAAACCTTCTTCCTGGATTCACCATTGCCCAAGAGGTGTGCATCTCTCTCTGGTTGCCACAAAATCTACAAGGATTGTTTTTCATGAAGTTGGAGATGTCACTTGCATTTCTCATTTTTCAGATGGGAGAGAGGTAAGATGGAAGTTGTAACGCCCCCAAAATTTGGGCACGTTAATTATTATTACAAACCATAATAAAGTTTAATCCCAAACTTTAATACAAATAGTAATGTCCTCAAATACTAAATAAATAATAACCGGGGTGGTTCTAGGTCTTCGTCTATCCCTGCGCCGGGTCATTCCCCATTCCGGCAACGATTCCAGCTCCATAGGACTGGTCCCCATAGTATTGTTCCTGTCCATCTGGATAGTCTAACATAATACGTCTGAGTCGCAAAGGCAACATCATGGTATTATGTCAGGGTTACACGAATGCAACACCGTGAGCAAGCTCAATAGTTCACTATGCTAAACTTCTAAGTAGCAATTCTAGAACAATATATTCACAAACAACATATATTACTTATGTACGGAAAACCATGCAAAACATCATGCGTGTCTATGCGGATCAGAGTAAACATGCGCAGAAAACAGTATTTCAATATCTCATTGGTGTCACGTGTCACTTTTCTCAATCGTTTCTCAAATCATTTCTCAAAAACATATCTCATTCATCATTCGTTTTCCCAAAAAAATTCAGTTTCTCAATTCGGTGCCTCTTTCAGCATTCTTCTTCAAATTTCATACATCTTCCACCACTCGAAAGTTATTGGTCCGCGTATGCCTCCTTTCAGCTAACGGTACCAACTTTTCCGCTCGAGGTCCCGGTTATCGTGCATCACCGAACTTAACAGCCTGTTTGCACAGTCCGTTCTCCCCGCGACTCACACGACACAGTCCCGGCCGTCTCATATCACTGAACTTAACCAATCTGTTTATGAGGTCCGTTCACCGTGTGTTGTACACGCGTAGCCCAACATCCAAGTTCTCTCCGCGAACCGGAAGTGGCGCTCCCGCTGCACTACCGCATCAAAACCATTCCTCTAAGTTCTCTCCGCGAACTTGAGGTGGTATCCAAATCTCATCTCATCTCATAACATCTCATTTCATTTCCCGAAAATTTCATTTCTCGTTCCAAAAACTCGTTTTCATTCTCATTTCTATTTTCCCGAAAATAGTTAACAAAATTCCGTGTCATAACGTTTCGCGTACGTGCTCATTATCTCATGCTCAAATCATGCCCATGCAATAGTTCATAATTTCTCTTTCGAAAATCACATATTTCCCAATAACATTTTCCCACATAAAATCATGCTCTTTTTATTTATCAACTTTCTAAAAATGATACTTCCAACTAGGAAAATCTTCTCACATAAAATCATGCAATTAATATTTCTCCAAAAATTTCTTTCACATAAAATAATGCACTCAAATGCACTATCTCCTCAAAAGAAAATAATATTCCCCAATTTCTCTAAATCTTTATTTCTCATCAAAAATCTCATTTCTTCCTTTTCTCTCATAAAACCATTTTTATTCCTCTCTAAGAAAGAAATTTGTCAACAATCTCTTTTTCAAAAATAAATACTCCAAATTTCTTTTTCTAGAAATTCTTGCCCAATAAAATATACCAACTCACTAATTTCTAGAAAAATAATTTATCTCTCCAAAAATATTCTCCTCTCTAAATAATTTAAATAAGACAATCTCTCTCTTTTTATATATCTAATAAAATCACAACTTTCTTTCTAGAAAGTTTTACAACAATAAATCATTTTTCTTCTTTTGCAAAATCCAATATACTCTCTAATCTAGTCAATCATTTCTAGAAAAATCATTTTTCTAAAAATCTCTTTTCTCCATTTCTAAAAAAAACACCATACTTTCTTACATAAAATAATAGCTCTTTCTTTCTAGCAAGAAATAATTTCTAAATAAATTCTCCCACTTATAAAATATCATTTGAACACAACCAATAATTTAATCATCACTAATTAATTAGTTCTTACAAGAATCACTAATAAAATAATACTAGCATCTTTCTAGAAAAATTAACACCTCTTCTAATCTTTCTAATCAATCTTCCAATCACCTTAATTTCACTAATCTAACTTCTAATTCCATGAAGAACCATTCTAATTAGAACCAAATTAACATTCTTGGTAATTTTCAACATGAAATCCTCTTACTAATATACTAGGAAATATGACTAATAACTTATTACATGCACTAATTAACCAAATCAAGCCTCAAATACATACTTAGAAAAGTAATTAGAACATCTTAAAAGTTCTAGAAAAACTAATTAGAAGGTTTAGTTTAGTAAACTACCTTGTTTTCCGGGTGTAAACCGGAAGCCGATTAGCACTCCGTTGGTGTAGGCTCTCCTTAATCCACCTAGCTTACTTACTAATTAGCTTAGTAAGTAGCTAAGTAGAACTATAACAGGGTGGCTAAAAGGTGGTAGAAGTTGGTGGTTTGGTTGGAAATAGAGAGACAAACAATATAGTGTGGGGTGTAAGTGGTCCAAATGAACAGAGTGGAGTCTATTTATAGCAAAATGAGTGACCTCTCTCTCCCTCTTTGACACTCACGGCACACACACACACTCTTGGCCGATGCTCCCATGTGGGAGGAGTTAATATGGTAGTTTGATGGCACATGGGAAGTACACCACTTGCACTTCTAGGTCTAGGCTAGGTTTAGGCTAGTTCTAGTGTACTACATACTTGCAAACTAAGCAAATGTGGGAATATATGGGGTTCCAACGTGGGCATGCATAGTGGGGGAAAAACTAGGCCTCTCGTTGTGTAGGTTTTTGCACGGTTATCTTTGATACGGGGTGTTTTTAGGAACTATATTCACCCAATGTGCATGTGAATGCATTAAATGGCTAAGGGTAGCCCTAACTAGCTACAAGTAGGAAGAATATTCCTTCCTTAAAACATGGAGCCATGTTTCAAGGAACTAGGGCTCTAGGTTTAGCTAAATAAGGCTTATGTTGTGTAGATTGTGCACTAATACATGTATTGTGTGGGTATGCAAAGGTTACTCTAAATATAGTAAGGCTTGTTCTAACTAGTTTTGGGTACAAAACCTTAGTCTTAGGAATCTTCCTTACCCCTCCACTTGCTTGAACAAGTGAACAATGCATTAAAACCTTGCATGTGCAAGTGTACTTGCATGCATGCACACACACACACACTCTCACTCTCTCTCTACCGATCTCTCTCTCTCTCTCTCTCTCAGCATCTCTCTCTCTCTCTCTCTCTCTCTCTCTCTCTCTCTCTCTCTCCCCGTGGCTCTCTCTCTCTCTCTAAGTTACTCCCTCTCTCTCTCTAACTTGGTCAATACCAAGTTCCAATGTTGGGGAGGTGACTAGACCTTGACGTACCGAATATGGTTGAACGAAGTAATGGTGGTGGTTGGGTAGGTTTCGGGTATTAAACACGGTCTTCCGGGTGCTACGGTAGCGTAACGGATGTGTTACTCGGGCTCGTACGCGCATATACATGGCTATATTTTGAGTTATTCGAATAAAAAGAATTAATTAATATTTTAATAGAAAAATATTTCAGTAATCCGGAAATTAAAAATAATTAATTAAATTATTTAACGAAATTTTTATTTACGAAAATTAGGGTCGTTACAGAAGTAGAGTTTTAAGATGGGAGAGTGAGAAACTGAAGGGGGGAACTAGGGTTTTAGGGTTATTCTCTGTTTTTTCAACTACCAGGGGATTAAGATCTAGTGCATATTTTATAACATATAAACTATTGGATGTATTGTATACAGTACATTAGTAGTGGTAACAACAATGTTATGGATACACCACATGTGCACCTCAAATGCACACCACCTTGAGGTCGCAAATGAGTAGAGACCCAGTGTGGGGCTCAACTGGGCCCTCTACTCATTTGCCACCTCAGGCTGATGTGTATTTGGGTGCATAAATGAGCAGTTTGGAGGTTTTTTTTTGAAGTTTTCCCTATTCCTTTCTTTCATTCTAATGGCACTCTTCATCATTGTTGTTATACTCCACTCAGCCTTATGTTATCCTAAGCGATCCATCAACATTTCTGTTTGGACCGTCCCTGCATTTGGTCAATTTTTTTAAGAGACTGAGGTGTTTTTCGTAATTCCTCTCCCTCTTGGGTCCCTTCTTTGATTTTAAGTCCAAGATTATGACATCGGCTTCTGTCTCGACATTTTTTCATAGTCTTTTCATTGAATCGGATCGTAGTAATTAAAAAGCAATATAATCGAATTATATTTTGATTTTTTGTTTATGTAATTCCAGATAAAAGCTCAATGTAACGTCAATCCAAACTGCCCATGTGCATATGTGCATATCAGAGACCCCTCTTTCTTTTCTTTTTTTATGGCTATTACTATTCGAGCAACTAAACTTGAGACGACCCAAACATCTAGGCCGCCCTGCTTTTACCTTCCGTCCTTGGAGTCGGAGTAAGACGCCACTATATATGAAAACAGAGAAGCTCACGAGTGGGTCTCAATCCTCCTTCCTCAAAAAGAACATCAGACAAAAACAAATCGCTTAAACCAGACTCATGTCTCATGAAACTAAGATCCTCTGTTCCATTTTCCTACTTCTTCTTCAATTCCAGTTCCAATTCCAATTTTGCACCCCCACCGACATCATAAACACAACCCAATCCCTCAAAGATGGTGACTTGTTAATCTCCGGCAATCAAACCTTTGCCCTGGGCTTCTTTACCCCCGGAAATTCAAGAAACCGGTACCTTGGAATATGGTACAACAAGGTTTCTGAACAAACCGTTGTTTGGGTTGCCAACAGAGGCGACCCAATCAACGACACATCCGGTTCCCTCTTGTTTGACAGCACGGGAAACCTCGTCATAACCGATCGAGACCCGAACAATCCGGTCTGGTCCACAAATGTTTCGAATCCGACACTGGCGAAAAGCTCCTCGGCTCAGCTATTAGATACAGGAAATTTGGTGTTGCTTGATAGCAACAGGGTAGTTGTGTGGCAAAGCTTTGATCATCCTACGGATACTCTGCTCCCGTACTTCAAATTCGGTGTGGACCGAAAATCCGGTCTGAACCGGTTTGTGACATCTTGGAAGTTGCGTGACAACCCGGGACTCGGGGCGTGCTCTTTAAAAATAGACCTTAACGGGTCTCCGCAGTTGTTTCTGTACAAGGGTTCGGATGTGCTTTGGCGGGGGGGTTCTTGGACTGGGCGCGGGTGGACCGGTGTACCCGACATGACACGTAACTTCATATTCAACTTCAATTATGTCGAAAATCAGGACGAGGTATATTATAGCTACTCCATGCGTAACGCCTCGATTTTCTCAATGATGGTAGTGAATGAATCCGGGAAGCTCGAGAGGCTGGCGTGGCACGAGAACGAGCATCGATGGGACCTAATTTATTCTGCTCCGAAAGAGCAATGCGACTCCTATAATCTCTGCGGCCCCAACGGAAACTGCGATCCAAGCTAATGCAGGCATGGGTCTGTTCGACTGCTCGTGCCTGCCCGGGTTCGAGCCCAAGTCAGCAAGTGACTCGTATTTAAGGGACGGGTCGGGTGGGTGCGTGAGGAAGCGAGGCGGGCACGTGTGCCTGAACGGAGAGGGTTTTGTGAAGGTAGCACGTGCAAAGGTGCCGAACACGTGGACGGCACGTGTGAATAAGAGTATTTTGGCGTTGAAAGAGTGTGAGTTGGAGTGCTTGAGGAACTGCACGTGCAATGGGTATGCGAGTGCGGATATTTCTCATGGGGACGATGGGGGCGGGTGTGTGATGTGGTTTGGGGATTTGATCGACACCAGAGTGTTTCCAAGTGGGGGCCAGGATTTCTATGTCCGGGTTGATGCAGTTGAATTAGGTACGCAATCAATTTCTGCTCTTAATTTTGTGTGCTTGCAAAATACTAGTTGAGTTATTTAGTGAAGGTTTCATAACGGGCTGCCATGGAAAACAAAGGTTAAAGAAAACTAAGATGTTTTAAAAGGAAAAGTGAACTTGAGTGATGTATAAGAAAGAAAAGTTATTTTACCATTATGTTTCTTTCTTCTTCTTTTTTTTTTTTCTTTACAAGTTAGGAAGTATGCTAACACCCAAACGAGATAAGACTAATCCATATAGGGATCCACATAGGGTTGGTCGTGAAAAACCGAAACCCGCGGAAAGTAGTTAGAAGTAGGGATGGCACCAGGGCGAGTTGGTGAGGGTTGTGATGATCCCTGACCCAATCCTAAAATTCCTGAACGACTCCTAACCAATCCCTAACCTTATCGGGTTATTTATGGGTACCTCTGCCCCTGCCCTTGCCGGGTATCGGGTTTACCGCATGTCTCTTTTTTTTCACATATCAAGAAAGTATATTTTAGACTCCAATATTAGTGAGCACAAATGATAAAAGGTCACAAAATAACTATTACAACTTAACCAAAACCTACTATATATCTAATGTTGTATGTTGGTTGTAAAAATATAATTTTAAGAATGCAAATAAAATTGGATGCATATAAGGGAGGAAATATAATTTTATATATACATATAAGGGTATATAAATATAATTATACATATATATGTATGTCGGGGCGGCTATATCGGGGCGGGGTGACCATGCCCCTGTCTCTACCCACATGGACTTTCACCTCCCAACTAGTTGGTCTACCCTAGTGGAGGCCATCCTCGTTGGGTCACGAGTGTTCATTTAACAACAGAATTTTGCAAGAAAATCAAATTTTAATTGTTCATTTGCGAAGAAAGAAAAAGAATGGGAAAGTTATTTATTTTGACCCAAAAAATTGAGAATCATTAGGAGAGAACTATCTCGCGATGCTAAATTTAATATCTTTTGTTGGATGTGTTTTAAGGAAAAGTGAGTCATCTTGAGATTATTATTTGCGTAGGTCCCATTATTTTCTTGGCAACTAAACCCTCTAAAATACGTGGGAAAGTTAACTTTGTCATCCTTTCCCATCCTTTCTTAATATCTAAACAGGATAGGTAGTGTAATCGGGGCTCCGATAAGAAAAAAAGTGTGCAAACTTTGCTTCAAATTTGCAAGTTTCTTTGGCTAAGTCAAAATTTACTTGTTTTCGACAACAAATAACTGATTAAAACTTGAGCAAGACAAAACAGCCGGGTTTGAGTGATCAACCTGTGAAAATGATTGCTCAGTGACACCTCCATGTATTTTAATTGCAGAAGGCCCTACCATTCTCATTTCTCCCTACTGCAATCAAGTTTAATACAGAACTGGTTGCAACACATATCTCTTGTATTGTTCAGTACAAAACTTGACCCTTTCGTTACAAAAACCGTGCTCTGGGTCTTTCACATTCTATAACTAATCTAACAGAAGAAAAGGACGAAGCATTGCGTTTAATTTACGTCAGTTAGAGACGACAAATCAATTTCTTTTTTCCCCTATTTTCAGAACAATATTTGAAGTCACAACAGTCTCATGGGAAGAAGGGCAAGGTGGCAGCTATAGCGGCCTCTGTTTCTGCAGCTTTGCTTCTCACATTCTGCTTGTTTTGTTGGTTCGTGGTGAAGAAAAGAAAAGGTAAACAGAAATTTCAATCTTTATTCATCTTAATTTCTTACCTAATGATTAAAAAAGACTTATGTCGACGTCACATTAACTCCTCGTTGTTTTTATTCTTATCTTTTGAATTATAATACTCCACTAATGTAACATCTGGTCAAAATCCTTATTTGCTCGTTCGTCTTTCTAGAATTTGAAATGAACCGTTGCTGTTTAATACTCAAGTACCCGTGTGAATTAGAGTACACAAATTCTCACGTGATTGACCTTAAGTAGGTTGAACAAATAGGATGTCGTTTTCATGGAGCGATTAATTTTTAAGCATATAGGCGCAGTTTCTTGTTCACTTGTGTTTCCCACTTTCTTATCTTAACCAAACAGAAAGACAAAAAAATCAACAAGCGTGTAGTTCAAGTGGTAACCTTAATGGATTCCGGAAATGAGAAGATAAATGTCTATGGAACGGTTAGATTCAAAAAACAGCAACTTCAACAGGAAAATCTACACAATTACGCGTTTTATAACAAGTCAACTAATCAAATCATGTCACCAAGCCAGCTTTCTTGTTCATTTTATCGTTCCCGTTTCATAGTTTCAGTAAAACAACAAATTTTACAGGTTTAACTTTCCCATTGCAATTTACTCTCTTTTCTCAAACAGTCAAACCAAGCAAGTAGGACTGTTTAGTTAATTGCATTTTGCCTAACTTGCTTTTGTGCTCAATGACAGAAACAAGAGAAGAACAAAATTTATTATTCAGTCCCTACAATACAACATCCCCTGAAGCTTCCTCAATGGGAAAGCACTTTGATGGAAGTGGCACAAATGCAGAATTACCATATTTTGACCTAAGCATCATTGTCTCAGCCACAGACAACTTTTCATTGGCCAACAAGCTTGGTGAAGGTGGATTTGGCACCGTGTATAAGGTACACTTTAAGCTGGAAAGCCTCACACGATTACATATCTTTATTATGACTGTGTATATCTGAATATGGAAGATGACAAAATAGCACATAGATAAGGTTGTATAATTGTGCTAGTATTTGTCAAATGTGTGCAGTGTGCTCAAATATGTAGAGCAATGAAATATGGAAGGTGTGCGTAAGAAATACATTGTTCTGGCATTTTGTTTACCTTATTGACAATCCTAATCAGTAGTTGATTCCAGGACCATTTGAACATTGTCTAAGTCAGCATGCACTGATTAAATGCAGGGTCGGCTACATAATGGACAAGAAATCGCGGCCAAAAGGCTAGCGAAGAATTCAGGACAAGGGGTTGAGGAATTCAAGACTGAAGTTACACTGATTGCCAAACTGCAGCATAGGAATCTAGTGAGGTTGTTGGGATATTGCATTCAAAGAGAGGAGAAAATGTTGATCTATGAGTACTTGCCAAACAAAGGCTTGGACTCTTTCATCTTTGGTATGCAATATTTTCCTAGTTAGGTTCATTTTTTGCTACTTACGGAATTATTGCTTCGGCAATGGTGGATGAGCCTAGATTTGATTAGAACTAACTTTCAACTTTTGTCCAGATCGAACAAAAAGCTCGTTTGTAGATTGGAAAACGCGCTTCAACATCATTTTGGGGATTGCAAGAGGGCTTTTATACCTTCACCAAGACTCTAGACTAAGAATAATCCATAGAGACCTAAAAGCCAGCAATGTGTTACTAGATGCAGAAATGAATCCAAAAATATCAGATTTTGGTATGGCTAGAATATTCGGAGGGGACCAGATCGAAGCTAATACAAACAGGGTGGTTGGAACATAGTAAGTGAATCTCCATTCTGCATTTTTGTTGGGATACAGAGAAAGATGCAAGGAAGCCATTAAACTGTAATGCTTGTTTGACATTTGTGGTTGCAGTGGCTATATGTCACCTGAGTATGCAATGCAAGGGTTATTTTCAATAAAATCTGATGCTTTCAGCTTTGGGGTTCTGCTCTTGGAGATCATTAGTGGCAGAAAGAACAGCAGCTATTATAAGGACAATTCTGTGAATTTAATTGGGCATGTACGTATATAGGTGTATACATTTGTCAAATTTTCTTAGTATTCATGGAAAATCCGTTAGTTAACAAATCTCCTAACGATTAAAATAACAATTTTATTACACAAAAAAAAAAAAAAAAAAAAGAGATGGTCAATGCCAACAACAGACGGGTTTCCTTCTAATTTTGGTATACTCTTTTGTTTTAATTCTGGAATTCTATCATTTTGTAATAAAACCCCAGTAAGATTAACTTTAAAACTGAGGGCTTTCCTTTAATAATAGTATTGTTGTTCACATATCGTTTGTTTCAGGTTTGG
This sequence comes from Vaccinium darrowii, assembly GCA_020921065.1. NCBI lineage: Eukaryota > Viridiplantae > Streptophyta > Magnoliopsida > Ericales > Ericaceae > Vaccinium > Vaccinium darrowii. The sequence continues at coordinate 22,419,666 of CM037156.1, forward strand.
AGCTTGTGGAATGAAGGTCGGGCCGAGGAATTAGTTGATTCAACAATGAGCGAATCATATTCAGATGAAGAAGTTCTGAGGTGCATTCACATTGGTCTGTTGTGCGTGCAAGAATCAGCCAACGATAGACCAAATATGTCAGATGTTGCTTTCATGTTGTGTAACGAAACAGTACTTACTCCCCCTAAGCAGCCCGCATTCATCTTTAAAGGAGCTGACAGCAAACCGGAGACTTCCTCATCGGCAAGTCTTGGAGCAGTTTCTGTGAATGATGTTACGATGTCTGCGATTCGAGGTCGATAGGAGCTGAAAGATTATGTAGATGTGTTCTTGCTTGATCTTTTACCAAAATGTGATGTCTTTAGAATTCGTTTCTGTCAAGATTTTTTTTTGTGGTGTGTGTAATGGTATATGTACGTAGTCATAGAGGACGCATCTGTAGCCTCTTTTACCGGTAAATTAGAATTTAACATTCTTTTCTGGTGAATGAGAATTCCTTTGAAACCAACAAACTTACAAAGAGTTGAGGAACGCATACCTTCCAATTACATAAAAATCAATCGAACAAGATATAGCAAAAGCGTCATGGGCAATTTTCCAGGAATTGCGAATCACAGCACTAAGAGGGGACTGCTTTACGTAGATAAATTGGAAGACCTTCATGCGAGTGTTAAAACAGATCTTTTCAAGGACACTAAAGGGAGACTTGTGGATGCCCTAAAAAAAATGCTGCAATTCCTTTCATAGGATAAAATTGTGTCAAAGAATTGAATGAGCCTAACAGCGTTGACCAAAGTTGATGGTAGCAGCTGAGGTCCGGAGAGGCCACAAGGGTCAACTAAGACTTGGCCAATAAACTTCATCTCCCACGGTGCTTAGTGGGAATTGACCGCTCGGTCACGGTATCCGCCAAAGGGATTTGGAGTCAGGGGATAAGTGCTCAAAAGAACGCCTCCGGCTAGCCTCTCACTAAGTATTACTTCGGCAGGTGGCTCCTCAGCAGCACCATACATGCTCTTTAAGGTATCCGGCAACCATCTACTCCGCCGAGGGGCTGTGGACTCCGCCGATGGGCTGGAGACCACCTGGAGACGTCAGCCAGGCCTTCGAGTAACTGGCTTAGCTGAAGTTACCCTCCGAGATGGAAGAAACGAAGGGTGTCGCCGAGGACCCTTGGAGCCGTCCTGGAAGGGGGTAGGTGGTGATGTGACAAATGACAGATGGGATTGAAATGGTGCCAGGCGGCGTCAGAACGTTGCGCTCAAGGCGTCTGGTGGACCACGTGACGGACCGGGGGATACCCGAGAGTTGTTGAGCGTTCAGACAAACAAGTAGGATGACGTCAGCCGGAGCGGCGAAGTACTCATGCCTGGCCCATGTGCTCAATCAGGAAATTAGAACGGCGTGTGGGAGACACGGTTAGCGTAGTGGGGAAGCTTCCCTTTGCCTATAAAAGGGAAGCTCCCCCACTAGATCAGGGGTTCCTCCTTTTTTTCTCTTCACTCCTCTCTCTCCAAAAATATACACCATTTCTTACTTTTCCAGCCACATTTCTCACTGCCGGTGACTTATTCGACCGTCGGAGTGCCTTCCCAGACCACCACCATCCGGGCGAGGCGTAACGCGGTTGTTACTTGTGCAGGTCTCACTCTTAGGTGGATCCCCCGTATCTTAAGTTGTCCTCATCCTTTTGATTGTCCTTTTTATCCGTTCCACAAGGCTCAAGGAGGTGCAACGGAGAAGCGAGCCCCACAATGCAATGTTGTAGGCAAACGACGGAGGGACCAACCATATGACTTCGTCTAATGTGATCAACATAGCACATGCAGTTACTCCTATATGGTAAGAATCCAGATTGATTTTCCCCATCGGCGGAAATTGCAAATGTAAACAAGAAAGGATGAAAAGTTGCATTTTGTTGAAGAGAAGGCTAGCATTACAATGACGTGAAGAATTTACTGAAAGAATTACAATACTGCGATTTCTAACTGAGGAAGAAAGAAGGTTTTGCGCAAAGTATAAAGTAAACAGTACTTAGAAGGAAACCTGGTTTGAAACGAAATGGATCCGATCCAGGAAAATATTGAACTTAATTAGAACATAATGAGCAAAAATATGAAGAAAACAAAACAAAAAACAAAAAAAGGATTCTATAGGGTACTTTATGGTTTCTGCGTTTCCATTTTCAAGATTTTCAAGTTCGTGTCCTAACATGTGTTCAGTCAAGAAAACAAACAACCACACAAGCACACACGAAAGCAGAGTGATTGTTCAGTGTCCCTTGAGAAGAATTGAAAACCAGTAGAGAGAGAAAATGAAACAATAAAATGTTTGTTGTATATCTGTCTTGACGATACAAAGAATGCCTCTGCCCTTATATACTGGGCTCACACTTCTCTCTTATTGGACAAATTACTAGCACACAGATTGATGACATGGCACAAGACTTCCCACCTAATTCAACAGACAACCGACATTCAACTACTAAACTCATACTACTACATACAGCTGAAAATCAACACGAATGAACAAGAGAAGAAACACATATGTAAACACATCACTTTATCACAGCATCCTCATGCCTTGAGCTCTCAGAAATAAGCTTTGAAGTAGTGTCCTCCTTAACACCCCCTGCAAACACATGGGAGGCAGACCAATCATGAGTTTGGACTTCAAGAAACGAAACCTGGAAATAGTCAGGCCTTTGGTGAAGATGTCAGCAAGCTGTGCATGAGATGCAATATAATACAAGACAATTTTCTGAGCCAAAACCTGCTCACGAATAAAATGATAATCTATCTCAATATGCTTGGTACGAGCATGAAACACAGGGTTACTAGCCAATGCCATGGCAGATTTATTATCACACCAGAGAACATGGGGATGAGAAACAGGAACATGAAGCTCAGTAAGAAGTTGTTGGATCCACACTAAATCAGTAGCAGTCTGGGCCATAGCCCTATATTCAGCCTCAGTTGAAGATCGTGCAACAATGGGTTGCTTTTTAGCACACCAAGAAACAGGATTAGAACCTAAAAAGATAACAAAACCAGAAGTGGATCTTCTATCAATAGGGTCCCCTGCCCAATCAGCATCCGTGTAGGCAGTCAAGGAGAGACAACCAGATGTCAAATGTAAACCATGACTCAAAGTACCCTTAATGTATCTGAGAAGACGTTTAACAGCACAAAAATGACTCAATTTGGGTCGATGCATATGCTGGCAGACAGAGTTGACTGAGAAAGCAATTTCTGGTCTTGTGAGAGTCAAGTATTGTAAGGATCCCACTAGAGTTCTGAATAAAGTCACATCTTCAAATAAGGGATCAGCTGGATCAAGAGGACGTTTGGAGGAGATTGGTGAAGCACTAGGCTTGCAATCCACCATACCTGCCTTAGCCAAAACCTCTGTAGCATATTTGGTTTGTGAAAGAAATAAACCACTGTGAGTGGATGACACTTCTATGCCAAGGAAATAGTGCAAATCCCCGAGATCTTTCATTGCAAACTTGGAACTAAGTTGCTGAATCAGAGTATCAACAGGAAGCAGTATTATTGCCTGTGATGATGATATCATCCACGTAAACCAAAACAAGAGTGATTGCAGCACTGCTGTGACAAATAAAGAGAGAGGTATCGGCCTTACTAGCTGTGAATCCAAGAGACATAAGATGAGAAGAAAACACAGAGAACCAAGCTCTTGGAGCTTGTCTCAAACCATACAGTGCTTTGTTAAGTCTACATACAAAATGAGGATGGGCTGGATCCTTGTAGCCTTGAGGCTGTCTCATGAATACATCTTCAGAAATCATGCCATGGAGGAAGGCATTAGACACATCAAGCTGCCTTAAAGACCACTTATAGTGAACTGCCAAACTAAGAATGATTCTAACTGTGGGTTGTTTGACCACAGGACTAAACGTTTCTAAGAAATCAAGGCCTTGTGACTGCTGATTTCCATTGGCCACCAACCTTGCTTTATACCTGGCTATAGACCCATCAGAATGTCGCTTAATTTTATAGATCCATTGACAATTGATTACATTTCCATGAGATGGTGGTGGGACAAGGTTCCATGTACCCTGTTTGACCAAGGCTTCATACTCTTCAGCCATAGCCTTCTGCCAAACTGTATGAGAAATGGCCTCTTGAAAGGTTTTTGGTTCAGAAATAGATGAAGAAATAGTGGTGAACAAAGATATAGGATGTTTTGGCTTAATTACCCCTGATTTAGATCTAGTTTGCATAGGATGAAAGGATGAAACAGCGGTAGAAGAAGAGACATGAGTAGGACTAGGAGCAGAAACAGTAGCGACAGAAGAAGTAACATGAGGATGAATAGAAGTACTCTCAGTAGAAGTATTTGAAGTAGTGTCCTCCGAGGAAGGAATAACAGTGGGTAAAGTAGGGACAGAAGTAGGAGAAGAGGAAGGAAAAGAGGAGGAAAACACAGGAATTTGGATATTATCAAAGGTAGTAAGAGGAACTGCAAAGTAGAATAGGAAGAAGAAAAAGTAGATGATGAAGTAGAGTTAACAAGAGAGGAATAGGGAAAACAAGTTTCTTCAAACTTAACATGACGTGACACATACACTTTATCATGGACAGGGTCATAGCACCTATAACCCTTGGAGGTAGCACAGTATCCAAGAAAAACACAACAAAGAGACTTAGGAATAAGTTTGTGAGATGTGTAAGGCTTGAGCCATGGAAACACATGCACAGCCAAATGGCTTAAGACTATAGTAATCTGGAACATTATGAAATAAGTGGACATAAGGAATCTGAAACTGCAGAGAAGAATGGGGAAGCCTATTTGCTAGATAAACGGCTGTAGTTAAAGCCTCAAGCCAGAAATGTGTAGGGAAGACCAGCATGAGTTAACAAGGTCAAAGTGGTCTCAATTAGATGCCTATGCTTCCTCTCTACAAGACCATTTTGTTCTGAAGTATGGGGACATGAAGTTTGATGAACAATTCCAGCAAGAAGATACAAATTTTTGAGGTAGTTGTTAACAAATTCACCACCATTATCAGATCTCACAGTTTTGACAGAAGTTTTGAATTGATTTTCAACATAGGCTTTGAAATGTGTGAGAGCTGTCTTAACTATAATGGAGAGGAAACAACCAAGAATAGCGACTAAAATCATCTATGACCAAGAGATAATATCGAAATCCTTGGACAGAAGGAACTGGGGCTGGTCCCCAAACGTCCATGTGTAAGAGTTCAAAGGGAGAAGAAGATATAGTTTGAGAAGTAGGAAAGGGTAATTTGTGACTTTTGACAGAATTACAACTAAAACATGTAAGCTCATATGGTCGAGTAGGAAGAAGATTAAATTGCTTTACTAAAGCTTGAAGAAGAGGAAAACTTGGATGACCCAACTTAGCATGCCAATTAGCAGAAGAAGAAACAGGGGTACTTACAAACACAGTGTTGGATGGAGACAAGAGGGCAGCTTTAGAGAAGTTCTGCATTGGATACAATCCCCCCACACAAGGTCCCTTGTGGAGAATGTGGTGAGTGTACTTGTCCTGAATGGTATATCCATCACAGTCAAACAAAAGAGTGCAGTTATTATCTTTTGCAAATTGAGACACAGAAATCAAACTATGAGTGATAGATGGTGAGTGAAGAACTTGATTTAGATAAAAAACAGTTTGAGGTGTAGAAAGAATTCCTTTACCAGAATGAGTGACTGGAACTGCTGAACCATTTCCAATGACCACTCCTTCACCAGTGTAGCAGGACTGTGACTGAGAGAGCTGACCAAGATCGTTAGTAACATGAGTAGAAGCACCACTATCAAACAGCCAGTTGGGAGAAGCACTAGGTACACCAGAATAATCAGAAACTCCAACTCCTCCTTGACCAACCTGATTATTAGCAGAAAAACCAGCATACACTTGAGGTGTTGTACCAACAAACAACTGTGGACCCTGTGATTGAGGCACAGTTGTGGTAATATATGCTTGTGGTGGTGGTTGTGGTAAAGACATCACTTGTGACCCCCTTTGCATCTGATAAACAGAAGATGAGGGAGAAGAAAAATATCCTCCTGATACATTCACAGTTGGCTGTGATTGTGGTGTGACAACTGCATATGTCTGTGACTGAGGTGGAACTCTCTGATATGTCTGTGGTTGAGACACAAAAGAACCATTTGTAGCAGCATTATTATCACCATTCCAAAACGGATTCTTAGATCCTCCATTCCAAGACTGATTTGATCCCTGATTTGAAGATCCTCCATTCCAATTTCTAGGTCTAGAATACTGAGAAGAGTTGCAGGTGGTTGGTACTGTAAATTCTGTCTATGATAACAATATAGAGCAGTATGATTAGTTTTCCCGCAGATTTGACACTCCATTTTATTGTTTGATCCTCTGTTTCCCCTGCTAGACTACCCTAAATTAAAGTTTCTGTTGTTCTGAACAGGAAAATAAGATCCTAAAGCTTGTGGATTCTGAAACATTGGGACTTGGTAAAATTGAGGTGCAGTCCCTAGTAAACCACCAGAAAACACAGATGTAGGTAGTGCAGATCCCATTGGTTGATGTTAAGGTCCTGTAGATATTGCAGATACATTTTGTGTCTGACCTGTGAGAAACACTTTTGGTGCAGACAAACTCTCATCCCTAAGAATTTGTGATTCTTCATTCTTTAGAATAGTAGCAAGATCACTAAACATTATATCTCCTTTAGCATTCAAAGCAGCTCTTATAGGTTTATATTCTTCTGGTAAGCCTTTCAGAGCATAAAAAACCAAGTCATCATCATCGACTTGATACCCCACAGCTTGAAGTTTTTGGTCATAACCTCTAATCTCATCTATGTAATCATCCATACTCCCTTTCATCTTGACATTGAAGAGTTTATTTTTCAACTCATGAACATGAGATTTTGACAAAGAATTAAATCTATGCTCCAGAATAGCCCAAACTTGATTAACATGCGTATGCCCTAGTACATGGGGCAAAGTAGTTGGTGAAAGACTAGACGTCAAACACGACAATAACTGGTTATCAATTAGAGTCCAAAGCGTAAAAGCTGGATTTGAAACCCTAGTATTTGAAGAATCTAAGATCATTGGTTCAGGAGAGGGTTTAGAACAATCCAAAAACTCGATGTATCCATTTGCCCTAAGTACGTTCATTACTTGAGTTCGCCACAGTAGGTAATTTCCAGAATCAAGTTTGATATTAACTAGGGCATGAAAATTTGAAACTAAAAAGGCGAGAGAAGAAGGTAATGTTACAGAATTTGTTGAAGCACTTTCAGATGATGTAGATGCCATTGTTGTTCTACAAAGATCTTGAATGTTCTAAATGTGTTCTTGAGAAGATTCGATCTCAGGATCTTGATTCCTCTTAGACTTTCGTCACTTATTGCTCTGATACCATGAGAAGAATTGAACACCAGTAGAGAGAGAAAATGAAACAATAAAATGTTTGTTGTATATCTGTCTTGACGATACAAAGAATGCCTCTGCCCTTATATACTGGGCTCACACTTCTCTCTTATTGGACAAAACACTAGCACACAGATTGATGACATGGCACAAGACTTCCCACCTAATTCAACAGACAATCGACATTCAACTACTAAACTCATACTACTACAGACAACTGAAAATCAACACGAATGAACAAGAGAAGAAACACATATGTAAACACATCACTTTATCACAGCATCCTCATGCCTTGAGCTGTCAGAAATAAGCTTTGAAGTAGTGTCCTCCTTAACATCCCTGGAGTCCCGTGAGCGGTGAGGCTGACTTATTGGCCAAAGGGACGAGAAAACGAAGTTGGCAGTTTTGGTTGATTTTTAATTACTACCGTTAGCAAACCGAGTCAAATCTATTAGCCCCACTCACCATATTGTTGTGACCAATATTTTCAACCACTTACGAGTGGTCCGTAGGAGGAACAGTGTACTGGACAAAAAATGGATTGGTTGACTTTTCTCAATAAATTAATTTGTACCCATAGTTTTAAATCTCGGTATCGGTCGCGGTATCGGGGTGTATCGGCGATACGTCACGGGAATCGGCTGTCTCGGCCGTGAATTTTTTAAAATCATTCACAACTCATATAAACTTTTATGATACACATTTTTTTCTCTCATCGGGCATATTTTGGCACATTTTACACATTCTTAGGACATGTAAAGAGGGTATCTTGAGATGTTGAATATTTCACAGCTGTGCTTCATCAAGTCATGCGTGCTGTTGATGTTGAATATTTCAACGTGGGTCCCATTGTCCATTGAAAGGACCACCGAATAAGCTGCTCCTGCAGGGAGCTATACAGCTGTAACAGTACCTTTTTGACAAAATAGGCGTGCATGTGGTGATGGTACAAATCCCAAGTGCAAAAATGCCCACTTGCTCCAAACATTTTTTGCGTGTAAAGGTCCAAGAAAAGGACTGTGGTCCCCATTTTTAAGGTGTACCGGATAGCCACCATTTTAACTGGATTCTTCTTCTTCTCTCGTACGCTTCTTCTTCTATCGAGTAAAACTTTTCCGGAGAGAGTTTTTTTTCCCCTTTGATTTGTTGCGTGCAAAACTTCAAAAGAGGTTTGATTTCTCTCTCTCTCTCTCTCTCTCTCTCTCGATCCCCCTCTTTCTCCGCCGCCGCACATAGCGGCCGCCGCTGCACAGAGCAGCCGATCTGAGCTTTTTTTTTTTTTTTTCGTATCGGCCGAGACAGATGCCGTATCGGCCGAGACACCGATACGTATCGGGTATCGGCCGAGACAGGGTGCGATTTTTCCTCACACCGAGATATCGGCCTGTATCCGTATCGGAGGTCCCAAATACCGGTATGTATCGGCCGATACGATACGTCTCGGCCGATATTTAAATCTATGTTTGTACCATTTCATAGTGGTGCTAAAGCTTTTCTCCCTGCACAGTTGATGGGGTCTGATTGTTGAGAACATTGTACTGGGTTGGCAAAAGCGTTTTGACATAATAGTGGGTATTGCTTGAGGACTTCTCTATCTTCATCGGGATTCAAGATTGAGAATAATTCATAGGGATCTGAAAGCTAGCAACATTTTGCTGGACAACGACATGAATCCTAAAATTTCAGACTTTGGATTGGCGAGAATTTTTGGAGATGATCAGTCTGAAGAAAATACAAATAGGGTACTTGGAACTTAGTAAGTACATCCCCGTTATCTCTCCCCTTCCATTATTCTTATCTATAGTTCATTTCGTTTGATGCATTTCCATCTCATTTTGTTGTATGTAGTGGCTATATGTCTCCAGAATATGCAATAGATGGACTCTTCTCAGTGAAATCGGATGTGTTTAGCTTCGGTGTGTTGGTTTTGGAGATTGTGAGTGGCAAGAAGAGAGGATTTTACCAGCCTGATCATGACCTCAACCGTCTGGGACATGTGAGTGCAAAATTTCTTCTTTGCCTGTATATGAGAAAACATTTTCATTGTGATTGGGAATAATTTTTCGATTTCGTGTTTGCTTTAGGCATGGAAACTATGGAACGAAGGAAAGACCATGAATCTAGCAGATGCTTTGCTGGATAGTCCGATCCCCACATCAGAAGTGGTAAGATGTATCCAAATGGCACTTTTGTGTGTGCAACACCGTCCTGAACACAGACCGACAATGTCAGTCGCGTTGTTAATGTTAGATAGTGAAAACGCAACCCTGCCCCGTCCTAAACAACCTGGGTTTTACTCAGAGAGGTATAATCCTGAGACAGATTCATTATCAACTGGTAGAATTCCTCTCGCTTCAAACGAAGTAACATTGTCAATGCTTCATGGTAGATAGATGGGATTCTTGTCCTAAAACCTTGTAAAGGAACTCCGAAATTTGTCCTTTAATGCATAATGATACCATGGTAATGAAGAAAGGGTACATGAAATTAAAGATCAAAGACTCCGTTTGGACACCTATTGTAAGTTCCTATTCGACAGGGACATAAGTAACTAAACATCCATATTGAGGCCATGCTCTTCCTAAATTATTTTGGTTTTTTTTTCCCCCCTCGTAATCCAACAAAAAAGGGCCCTAGTAGAACCTAGCACCTAGGAAGCATGTGTACGGGTACATTGATACATCGAAACCTAAAAAATGTAGTGTACGAATACTGCTACAACAAATGTAATTCTGAAATTTAGACGATGTATTACATGTAATACTTACACTTTAAATTTTAAAAAATAGCTAAGTGACCAATAATGCTATGGGTACACCAACTTGCACAGCACATGCTCACCAAGGTGATGTGGCAAATGAAATGATGGGCTTCTCCTTATTTGTCACATCACCTTGGTGTGATGTGGGGTGCAAGTTTGGTGTACCCATATCATTTTCCGCTAAGCAATGTGACTTGGGCAATTAGGAATCCAACATCAAATTATATTTTAGTGCCCTAAGTACAAATTATAGTTTAATAGATTTTAGGAACGTTTTTTGAAAATCCCATAAAATGAACATTTTATGGAGGGTGATAAAATGTAGTTGTTTTTCCAGCTGATAAAATGTAGTGGTTTTCCTATAGATTTTAGGAGGATTTTATGAAAATCTCATAAAATCACTTTTACATTTTATTTGTTCAAATTGGAGTGTCATAAAATGTGAGATTTTATGAAACAAAAATCTGTTGAAGAACGAAGTACAAAAAACCTATAGACCAAAATCATTATTGTACAATCTTTTTTGTTTTCGGTATAGCTTGATATATGTAAGTGCTTTAGGAAAAAAATTTATATAGTGGGCGGGTACCACGTGGCCGAGTCTACGTGGTGCCCAAACACTGCATCTCTCTCCCTTTTCTCTCTCCATAATCCGGACCGTCCAAATCTGAAATGGACGGCTGGATGTGTAGCGCGGGGTACCATGTGGTACCCTCAAGGCACTGAAAACTTGTTCGTGCTTTTGAGATATGTTAAATGTCAATGACAAAATTTTCTATAAATTCTCTCCATACATGTATTTTGAAAAATAACAAATGTTACTTTTTCATCAAATAGAAACAATTGGCCAATCATCAAATAAGAGCATCATTATCAAGCTCAACAAATTTTGGACCAAATTTAACGTCAAAACTACCTTTTATACTTTAGCAAATTACTTTTTCAAAAACTTATAGAATCATACTACTCTCTATTCTAAACTGTACTATATAAAACTAAGGTTGGTTCCGCTAACACAACCTTTAACACAAATTTTGACACAAAATCTCAGCCTTTGAAATGAATGGCTATTATTAAAACATTAATGCTGCACTCTCTCTCACCCCTCCTCATCTCGCCCAATTCTTTTCTCTTCCCCACCAATCCAAAATCACGTTCTCTCTCTCTCTCTCTCTCTCTCTCTCTCTATGTAATCTGTATAATTGGGACAAATAAAATTGCACACTCCATTTTTTTACCACAAACCTCATTATTTTTTTTTCAATTTTGGGAGATAAAACTTTTTTTTTGTTGCCAATCGGCAGCTAGTTTATTGATTACGATAAATGCGAAATATCAAAAAGAGCTTCCCTACTCACCCAGTCCGGACAAGTCCCTTCCCAGGTTGTAGGTAGCTCAATAGATAGGGCGTGTTTGGCCACTACATGGGCCAACCTATTACAATCACGAGGAACAAATGAAAACGAAACATCACAAAAGGAACTAGAAAGTCTAATGGTATCTCGGATGATCACCGCTAAGCTTGATTTGGCTGCCTTCACTCCTTGGAGCATCTGTACAATACATTGTGCGTCTCCTTCAAAAGAAAAGTGCTCGCCCCCTTTATCTTTAGCCAAAGTCACTGCCCATCTAAACCCCAAGGCCTCCACTGCTTCAGCAGACTGGATATTTGAGATTGGGATAGCAATAGTCCATTTCACATGCCCAAGATGATCTTTGGCCACAAGCCCTACCCCACCTCTCTTTCCCGACCCATCAAATGCTCCACCAGAATTAATCTTCAACACATCGTTGGTTGGAGGACTCCATATACTAACTGTTTCACCCACTGGTTGTCTTGGCCCTCTTGTTTTTGCCATGGCTGATACAAAATCATGAAACTCATTAGTCGCTTGACTCAGGATTTCCTGCTCACCATTCCACTTCCTATTAAACACCCAATCATTCCTAGCCTTCCAGCTATGCCCGCAAACAAACGCAAATAGCCCCAGAGACTCCTTTCGATTCCCTCCACTAGTTATAGATCCTATGCCTGTCCACAACTCTCTAAACTGGGCAGTAGCCAAATTTTCCGGTCTGAACCGAAAAGGTGAGAGTAACCACACTTTACACGCCCTATCACAAGTCAGCAATACATGAGTTGTAGTCTCCTCCATCAATCCACAAACTGGACACTCCGTCGGCACCGGTACTTTATGTTGGGTTAACATTTTGTTAACGGGAAGGATATCGTGCAAGCTCCGCCATAGGAAGAGTTTGAGTTTGTTAGGGGCTTGAATGTGCCATATCCGCTTCCATTTATCTTCATCAAAACTGCTGCCACTAGTTTGCCCACCGTCAACAGTACGGTTTGGAGATTGCTGTCCCAACTGTTTTGCAATGACGTACGCCGACTTGATGGAGAATTTTCCATCCGGTGAACCCCTCCAAATACGCTCATCTATTTGATTAGTGGTGCTTAGTCATAGGCACAAAATTTGTTCAGCATCTCGAGGATTAAACACAGCCCTTACCAATGACTCATTCCATGCCTTGCAATCATGGTCAATAAGCTCACTAACTTTCTCACAATGCACGTTTTCCGGTCTAGGTGATAGGATTGTTGGTAGTAAAGGATCCTCAAGCCATGGATCATTCCATATCGCAATTTTCGTACCCGTAGCTACTCTCCATCTCCACCCCTTTTCCACCACCACTTTGCTTGGTAAGATGCTTTGCCAAGCCCAAGATGTTGTAGGTTTAGCCCGTGCTTCCAAAAAATTCTAATTAGGAAAATATTTGGATTTAAAGACCTTGTAGAACAATGAATCCTCCCCCTTAGCTTGCATATTTGGAAAATATTTGGATTTAAGTAACCTCCATCCTTGCTTAGCTAGCATAGCTGGATTAAAAGCTTCTAAGTCTCTAAAGCCCAATCCTCCCTTGCCTTTTACTTGGGTCATTTTATCCCAACTCAACCAGTGGATCGTTCTATTCTCATCATCTCCATTCCAAAAAAATTTATCAATCACCGAATTAAGCAAGTTGCATAAACCCTTTGGAATCTTGATACAAGCCATTGTATAAGTGGGCAGCGTTAATAGGACAGATTTCGCCAATACCTCCTTACCTGCTGGATTGACATGCTTTCCCTTCCAATTCTTAGCTTTATTCATCACTCGCTCCTTAATGTACCCCAAAGCTGCATTTTTAGAGTGCCCAATAATGAAAGGTAGCCTCAGGTATCTCCCTTCTTCCGAGCTTCTACTAAAACCCAAAATATTACGGCATATCCCTTTACAATCATCAGTCAGTGTTGGGGCTGAAAAAGATCGATGATTTATGTTCGTTCACCAGTTGCCCCGAAGCTTTCCGGTACGTATCTAGGACACACTTAACCACCTCACTATCTCGGCTTGTGGCTGGGCAAAAAATGAGTGAATCGTCCGCAAATAGAAGGTGTGAGATGGACGGCCCATTCCTGCAAATTTTGATGCCTTTAAGATCACCACACCTCTCCTTTTCCTGTAGCAAACTAGACAAACCTTCAGCACATAACAAGAATAAGTATGGGGAAAGAGGATCCCCCTGACGAAGGCCCCTCTGGGGTTTAATAAAACCATGATGTTGGCCATTAACAGTTACCGAGTATGATACCGTGGTGATACAGTTCATAATCCAGCCCCTCCATTTCTCATCAAAACCCATCGACTGCATAACCTTCTCAAGTTATACCCATTCAACCCTATCATATGCCTTGGCAATATCAAGTTTAAGATCCATCTGACCTTCCTTACCACTCCTATTTTTAAGGTGATGCACCAATTCATGGGCTACTAAAATGTTATCACATATCTGCCTATCTTGAATAAAAGCACTTTGGTTGGGGCTAATTAAATGAGGCAGAATAATATGCAATCTATTAGCCTAAGGCTTTAGCAATAATTTTGTACACAACATTGCATAAAGAGATAGGGCGGTATTGAGAAACCTGTAGTGGAGTCTCGACTTTGGGGATCAACACAATTTGAGTGTGATTAAAGCTTCTTAAAATCTGACCATTCTGAAAGAAACTCTGCACTGCATGGATAATATCGTCTCCAACTATGGACCAATATTGTTGATAGAACCCAGCCGTCGTGCCGTCTGCCCCCGGAGCCTTTGTAGGATCCATATCAAATAGAGCCTTTTTTATTTTGCTACGGGTAAAATCCCTCGTAAGCCAGCTGTTCATAGTCTCTGAAACTCTTCCGTGAATAGTGCCGGTCACCTCCTCCATGTGCTCTGTACCTTCCGATTTAAAAATTCCCTGGAAGTACTTGACAAATTCATTAGCTACCTCATCCGGCTTATCACGCCATACCCCGTTTGAATTTTGAACACCGGATATAACATTACGTGTTAGATTTTTTGGCACTTTCCGGGGTTGTCCAAAACCATCATTTGTGTATGGGTAGATTTTTTAGAGGGTAGCTGCTCGCTCAATGCTCTTCCCATTTTCTGCACCAAGTTGACCGCTATGAAGACAATCTTTTTGTGTGAGAGGTAAATGCATTGCACAACATATCATTCATATATTTTCTTATTAAAAGATTATATTTTTGCTCATTTGCCTTTCCTATAAAACTCACCGAAAATTCACTTTCCATATCAATCAAATAATTTTCTTTTAAGTCACTCAATATTCGCTTGATTTTCTTTACCTTTTCGGGAAAAAAAAAAAACAATTGTGTTTTCCATTTATATATCATTACAAGTTTTTTTTTTTTTGACAGAAATCATTCATAATAAGAAAGTTCCCGAATGTGTCGTCTCACGATTAACTCTAATTTAAGTTAAAAAACGATTAACTCTAATGTAGGGATCATCTTTTAAAGTCATATTTCGGTCAATCTAGGCATTTATCCTATATTAGTTTACACTACAATGCTTCCTTTCTTAAGAAGATTTCTTAACTTGTTTTTGGAAAAGAGATCAAAGAGATTTATTTATTCTTTATAGGAACAAAAGCTTTCATAGAAGAGAAAATTTGTTTATGTCCATATTTGGACTCCACGTGCAAAGAATGGAAAATTTCTGTCTTGGAAATATACCCCATTATGTTATGATCTCATTTGACCCTTAGGAAAATCTTCTTTCTTGAGTAGTATAAAAAGAAGTTTTGGGTGCCTAGGATATACACGGCAGAAAGCAAGAAAATAAAGACCAAAGAAAGTTTTATTGGCTGCCCATTATTTTGTTCATGCACATTTTTCACGTAGAGAAGAAAACCGAGAGACTACATTTTATTGTGCATTAGTATTTTGAAGCAACACCTTTCAAATCATATCATTTGTTGTTCGTATTTCGTGGTGCCGTATACTGCTGTGGTCGAATCTTTTGGAGATTGATTCGGAGCCAGTTGAATCCGGAGATCGGGCGTGAAGTCTGTGGTTCATCTATTGAATCTTGAAGAAGCTCTGGGAGCATCGGAGATTGGCGAGAATAGGTAAAGGCTTGGGGTAAGGATTTTACTATTTCACAATCTGTACTTCTTTTTTATTAATAGAATAAAGCAGTAGTGTTAGGCCGTGGTTTTGGCTTAGGGTTATTTAGGACCCTAAGTTTTTCCACGTAAATCGTGTGTTTATTGTCTCCATTTTATTTTCACTACACTACTCGTGGTTTGTTTAAATTGCATTAATCAAGATAATTAACCAGTTATTTTTTAATATTTTTTTAATCAACATATAAACTGGTAATTTTTATCATAACTCCTATTCACCCCTCCTCTAGGAGTAAATTGAACGCTTCCGCATAATTTCATTACGCTTCCTTCTTTGACTCACCTTAGCATGGAAGAAAGAGGTATTTCTATCCCCTTGTACCATCCAATTCACTCTAGCTTTTTGTCTCCAGTACTTTTCCTCCTTATCCCAAGTCGTGCTTAGTTCCTTTTCAAGCGCTCTAACTTCTCCAACCACCCCACTTCTTTGATCAGACCCAATGGATTCCAACTTTTGTTGCAAGTCCGTGATCTTTTTCCTCGCATTGAACCCCTTTTGCTTACTCCAATTCCTCAATTCCTTGCGACAATTCCTTACCTTCTGAAAGACGCCAAACATTTTAGACCCTCTGTAAGCACCATTCCAACATCGCTTTACCACCTCATAGCTCTCGGGATCTTCACACCATCTACTATCAAATCTGAATTGCCTGAATCCCTGCATCTTTGGAGGATTCGTACCAAGAAGAAGTGCAGCATGACCCGACCCCAGTGCAAACAAATGTTTCACCACAGCTCTATCATAGTTTAGCCTCCAATCCGTAGAGACAAGAACCCTGTCTAATCATTCTTTTACTAATCCATTACCATATCTCCGATTTGCCCACGTGAATGGATAACCGGAAAATCCCATATCAATAGCTTCTAAACTGTTCACGAACTGCCTGAAAGCTCTTAGGGACCAAATCTCACGCCTTCGCCCCCCTTGTTTTTCATCCTCCCACAAAAGATCATTAAAATCACCCCATAAAACCCACTCAGCAGAGCTTTTTTTTTTGAACGGCCAAAAAGAAATATTTTATTAATCTTTGAAAACGGATTACAAAGATTAAAAGGTGTAAGGCAAAAAGGCATCACAACGCAAGGAGAAATCCCAACCAGGTTGGCACCCCACCCTGTGACAATCATATGCCGCCAAGAACCAAAGGGGAAAAGACAAGCGGTTAACAAGAGATCAACCAAAAAGAGACAAACTCCAGTACATATTCCCTAATCTCTCCTCTCCAAATGTAGTAGTAGCAGTAGGAATCCCAATCGTAAGCATTCAGCAAAGACAGCATAGGCAGCAAACGAGAGTCTTGACAGCAAATAATCAGAGGTTTGATAGTAAGCAGAGCTGCCCAGAATGAACTCTGACAACAAAATGTTCCCGATATCAGATTAGCATCAAGCATTCCAAGAATTCCCAGCCTACATTCTTTCCGTAGCATCCAAGTATAAAATAGCAGCAAAAGAGAAGCAATATGAGCACTTTCAGAAACGAAACCCACGGCTTAAGTTCCAGCAACTAGAGTATTGTGTCAGCAACAAAAGCACTTCAAGATGAATCCAACAGACTTAATAAGTCTCAAACTTGAACACTCTTAAAAGCACAGGGGAAAACTCGATGCAGAAAGCATAATAGCAGCTGGAAATGTAGCAGTAGAGAGAAACACAGCAGCAGCAAAGTAGTAAAGGTAGTAGTAGAAGCATAACAACAGATGAGAGTCATAATTGCAGCAGCAGATTTGAACTGAGGATAAGCCTTTGAAAGCCAAAAAAGATACCACCTTGAGATTAACATTTAGATGGATTTCAGAATACTTTGAATCCTATGGATGAAATCATCCATAGAGTACTTTCCGCCACACCCACCTTCCTTGGTTTTTACCCAGAGAGCAATCCTGATTTTTATGGCTTCAGTGATCTCATCCCAATTAGGAGCAGTTCCCTCAAAGATAAGGGAGTTTCTTCTGTTCCAGATAGACCACATTACTGCAAGGGGAATGCAGTCCCAAATGATCCTCTTTTCCTTATTTAAACACCAGTTATTCCACCAAATTAGCAAACTGACCACGGATTTTGGAGTTGCCCATTGAACTCCCCACCAATGTAAGATGTTTGCCCAGACTTCCCATACCTTTTCACAGTGGAGTAGTAGATGATCCATTGATTCTTGTTCAAGACCACAGAATTTGCAGATGGCATCCTGGGCATCATGAATTACACCAACTTTTAGCAAGTACTCAGCAGAGCTTTGTTGTCAATAACTCAGTAATTCTTCCCATTGCCCTTTACGAATCCCATCATGAGTACTAGCATACAGGTTGATTAGATGCCACTCTCGCCCCGATTCCTCATCCGTTATTAGAAGTTCAATAAAAAAACTACTTTTACGAACTAGTCCGACCTTCAAATCCTGTCTCCAAAGCACCACCAGTCCCCCAGCTGTGCCGATAGGATCCACAGTCTGCAAGCCATCCATTCCTACAAAACACCGAATAAAATCTACTCTAGCAAACTGGTTTTTCGTTTTGGCAAGAAAAACCAGTTGGGGAGAGTGAAGCTTACAGAGCTCCTTCAATTGATGCGCTGTCAGAGCTCTCCCCAATCCCTGACAATTCCAAGCCAGCAGCCTCATCTAGCCCCTTGGGGCCATTCATGGCTGGCTACCTCCACCGTATCAGCAATCGAATCAACACCGTTACCTGAAACCACTTTTTGCTTCTTCAAAAGACCCTGAATTGATGAATTTGACTCAGCCATCTCCACCGACTTGGCCTCACCCTTCCTCTTCGCTGGCAGGACTGAAGCCTTTCCATTTGCCTCATTATTCCCAACCCTCTGATGCCTCCCAGGTGTTTGCCTCTTCCTTTGCCCTTTGCCCTCCATAGCCCCTTGTGAAATCGACGCAAGATTCTCATCCACCATTCCATCTTCCTTACCACCCGCAGCTGCATTAGCCCGCTTTGTTTCCAGCACTTGAACAATAGGTTGAATGCCTCTTTCACCAAGAAAAGCCTCGTTTAGTTCCTCCTTTTTAGCTAGGTCCTTCTCTCTTTGTTCGAATTCCTTTTGTTCTCGTAGGGTTTTATGTGGGTTGTTGGTAAAAAACTCACTTGAGTTGGGCTGCGTCATATTAATTCCAATATCTGGTTGTGTATGTGTATCTACGTCCATACCTTTTGGTAGCCCATCATTAACTTCCACCGATTGGGCCTTATCTGGGCCGAGAATTGATCGTTTTCCACCAATTGGGCCTAAGTTTTCACTCAGGCCTAGTTGCATAACTCCCTCCAGGACCTTAGTTTGATCCCCAAGACTCAAATTTGGAAAATCCTTCACTGTATCACCAGATTTCCACTCAATCCGCCTTTTTGAAGAATTTAAATCCCCTCCAGTTCCTGGAATAAACCTTATCACTGCCATTATTCCCGCTCCTTTCCTTATCCATTTCTGCCGCAGATGATGCTGATTGAGAAAAATCCGGACCCTCCTCCATTCTTCGTCGTGCCGGAATCTTCACCGGAGAAGCTTTGAGCCATGCTCCATACTGGTTATCCTTTATTACCGCAGACTTGGAATCTTTGTACTTTAAAACACAGGCTTTATCATCGTGACCCACGATTCCACAGTAGTAACATAGAGTTGGTAATTTCTCATATCGGAACGGCGCCCAAAAGGGTTCCCAACCCGCCGACATCACACGCTTGCCCCGTGGAAGGGCCTTCGTCACATCGAACTCTACCTTGACACAGATGCACCTCCCTTGATTGCCATTCAATTGAGCCACCATAACTTCTTGGACAACTCCAAAGGCTTTCATAAGACTACGCCCCACTTGAACAGACATGTATTCCAACGGGAGAGAAAAAAAAGATGTATCCAAAAAGGGCTTGACAGGAAATCCATTTGATCAATTTTTGTTCCTTCGCACCAACGCTGTAGAATAAGAAGTTGATTGTTGTAGAGCCGGGCTACCATTCAATACACGCAGAAGAGTCATCTCATCACCAAAAACAAATTGATATATCCCACCACCAACTTCTGCAACCTTGAAATCCTTAGGATAGCCCAGGAGATAAAACTTCAACTTTCATTTTTTATAACCGAATTCTCCCATCCAGTACTACAATGTTTTGTTAAAAAAGACAAATAATCTCATTTTCTTTTTTCTTCAAAATCTTCCACATTCAAATTTACATTTAATGGTGGGACAAAAAACAAAGCAAATGTTGTAACAAAAAATTAATAACTATCAAATATATGAAATTGATAGAGCATACAACGAATTGTCAAATATGACGCTGGAATTGTGAAACAATTGACCAATTCACATCATCAATTGAACAGACTTCTCACGTCCAAACACAACCAATGAAGTATATTGGGTATTTGGGTTCTCATACGCTCATAAAGTCACAATGTCACATACAATTGCTAAATCAAAACCATAGTGGGTTTGTAACAGTCCCTAAAATGGCCCAGATTTCGCATTCAAAGTCAGATAGGGCCACAGTTGTCGACGTGGAGCCGCCAAGGGTCGTCGATAGGGGAGTGGGATCAGAGGGTTTAACGAAATACTGAGAGAGAGAGAGAGAGAGAGAGAGAGAGAGAGAGATTTTGGATTGGTGGGGAAGAGAAAAGAATCGGGTGAGATGGAGATACAACTGAGAGAGAGTGCAGCTTCAATATTTTAATCCCAACCATTCATTTTTGAGATGTTGTGTCAAAATTTGTGTTAAAAGTTGTGTTAACGGAACCGGCCCCATTAAACTATTCTTTCTTTCTACTTATACTTTTCTATTCAAATATCTTTCTAAATTTTTTTTATTCTTATATTTTTTAGTTTCAAACAAAGAAATTATTCTTATTCTTATCTTTCTTTATTTTTAATGTTACGTGTCTTGTAATTTTAATTTGAAAGGAAATTGGGTCATGGTTTAAGACTATTCTTAATTTTCTATGAACCAATCGAAGAATTGGCCACAAATATTATTTGCAAAAAAATAATATTGCTATTGTAGCATATACATTTTATTATTTTGGCAAATAATACTCCTACAAAATAAAAAGGTGATTAAATCTATTATTTTAATGACTGATTAAATATAGTTAAGTGAATAGTGACTTACTTAAAAAGAGAGACACTGTTGCAAAAACAAAGTAGAGATAAACTTTGTTGAGTCTGATGATGCAACAATGTTTTGTAAGAGCAAGTGCACAAGACAAGCTAAACCTCTGTTTTTTGTTATTTTACCTCACAAATCACAAAAATTGTGCTTGCACCAAACAAGCCAAAAGGGAAGGTAAAATACCTTTGGCGGCTTGGGCTTGGTATCAATAGCCAGACACTGTTGAGGAGCAATTGTATTTTTAAATTAATCATTGTTTACTCTCTTTCTCTCCTCTCTGGCTCTCTGTCATCTTCTATTCTCTTTCTCTCCTCTCTGTCTCCTTCTCTTCTCTCTCTTCTCTTCTCTCTCATTATTACTTTGCATTATTTTATCGGAATACCTTTACATTTAGAGAGGATTGGTGTAATAGGAAAGGCCAAGTGGGGATAGGAAAAATACAAATTTGCATTGTTGAGGACCATTTACAGCTATCTATTGGTGCACTTGCTCTAATATTTGACTTGCTATAATATCTAAAAGTGGTTTTGCTCATCATGCTTTTAAGGTAGTAGTTAATGTTTCAACAACTTCGTCTTACATTTCGTTTCAACCTCACCTAAGGAGAAAACAGAGGAGCTCACGAGTAGCTCACTTCTTCCTCAAAAAGAACAACTGAGAAAGAACATATCACTTCAACCACACCCATGTCTCATGAAACTACGATCCTCTGTTCCATTTTGCTACTCCTTCTTCCATTCCAAATTTTGCACCCCCACTGACATCATAAACACAACCCAATCCCTCAAAGATGGTGACTTGTTAATCTCCGGCAATCAAAACTTTGCCCTGGGGTTCTTTACCCCCGGAAAATCAACAAACCGGTACCTCGGAATATGGTACAACAAGGTTCCTGAACAAATCGTTGATTCCGGTTCCCTCTCATTTGACAGCACGGGAAACCTCGCCATAAACGGTCGAGACCAGAACAATCCTGTCTGGTCCACAAATGTTTCGATCCGACACTGGGGAAAAACTCGTCGGCACAGCTACTAGATACAGGAAATTTGGAGTTGCTTGATAGCAACAGGGTAGTTGTGTGGCAATGCTTTGATCATCCTACGGATACTGTGCTTCCCTGCTTGAGATTTGGTGTGGACCGAAAATCCGGTCTGAACCGGTTCGTGACGGCTTGGAAGTCGCGTGACGACCCGGGACCCGGGGGAGTATTCTTTGAAAATGGACCTTAAAGGGTCTCCGCAGTTGTTTCTGTACAAGGGTTAGGATGTGTTTTGGAGGGCGGGTTCCTAGATTGGGCGCGGTTGGAGTGGTATACCCGACATGACACCTAACTACATATTCAACATCAGTTATGTCTAAAATCAGGACGAGGTAACTTTGGGTAATTTTATGCGTAACGCCTCTATTTTCTCAACATTGGCACTGAACGAATCCGGGACGCTCCAGAGGCTGACATGGCATGATAATGAGCATCGATGGGTCTTGTTTTTTTCAGCCCAAAAAGACCAATGTGACTCCTACAATTACTGCAGCCCGAACGGAAATTGTGACCCGTATAACACAGACACAATCAGTTAGTTTGAGAGTTTGTCCAGCGCACGTGCATGCGCCTCTCCTCCTAAGTCAGCCTTGTACTCTCAAAAGGAGAGGCGCCTCCGTGGCATTTGATGGCGTTTGATAGTATTGCCTTGGTTGACTAGCGATCCCTTAGCGTTCGTTCAGCACTTCCATAGCGCTTGTTGAGCGCTTCCTTAGCGTTTGATGTACCAGATCCGTTTTGTAAAAGCGTCTCTGAAGCGTTTGTTGAGCACACGTGCTCCTCATACTCCCCTTTGCATGGCCCCTCCGTGGCGCCTCACTTGCATACATGCGCTCCACGTTTTTGGGCTACTTTTGACTATGTGTCTCTCTCCTATTGGCCCATTGTAGGGTTTTGTACCTTACATTATATAAGCACATTTTTCTCTAATTTGGGTACCACTTTCCATACCAACCCACTTAAGAGAGACAAAATCCTCCCCTCTTATTCCCTTGTGTGCTTGGTGCACTTAAGATGATCTTAACATTGTTTTGATCATTTTGCTTGTTCAATCTTGTGCAACCCCATCATTCTCGATGGATTGACTCTAGATTGATTTTAATTTCCAAAAACCTTCATGTAATGGGCCGAAATATGATTTTCCAAGGGGCCGTGGTTGGTTCAGTCCAAAGGCCCAAGGCCCAATACCAAACTTGAAGCAAACTGGGTCGGCATCTGAGCCTAGCTAGTATGATCAAACCGAGGTGGTTTGGATCGGCACGAGCTGGCATCTCGACCGAGAAGGTACTGATCCGAATAAGTCATCCGAACCGGGTAAATCGAAGTGACTCGCGAGGAATCAGGGAAACCATATATAACTAATGTCACGAATGATATCATTCGAGGCGGTTACTTCTCGTGCCAGGCTCTTGGCAAGCCATGTGCGTTGGTTAGCTGTCGTTGCGTCATTATGACGGCAACCGAACCGTTATGACATGTTTCAAGCTACGTTTCGAGACAATTTTTTTTTTTTTTTCATTAGCAACAAGATTTTATTAAAAACTCGACAAAGAGTACATCATGAAAAGCCAAAATACTAAGCATAGAGCAAGAGTATAGGCAAGGAAAAGGAAACCATTCAGCGAAAAACTAAAGGGAAAGAAAATACAAGAAAAAGAAGCAAAAGAAAAAGGTACATTCAGACTCATAGCAATTCAAGCACACATGAAGTGATTGGTATACTTCAATCTCCAAGCTCCAGGTGTAGTCAATAGCCAGCCACCAATTAGAAACACCAAATCACCCGCTGATGCTCCTTCTGCTCCAGGCTTTCCATAATCCAACTCTGAATCACCCCATATTCTATGCACCATTGTTTTTTCTACTCTTTTTAACTTGGTTTCTGAACCATACACAACTTTGGTTCTCTCTCCTTGATAAGTTTTGATAAGATCCTCTACTTAACAGAGCTCCCAAGACCCCTTCCTTTGTAGCATCAACAACAAAAGAAAGAGCAATAAAACAATAGCCTCCATATCAGCAGAAAAAACAGCAAGACAATGGTAGCAGAAGGAAACAAAAGCTATTACTTCCCAGCAGCAAGTTAAAGGCATTAGCTATACCTCCTCAGTAAACAAAAGCTATCTTGACTGACTATTGCCTCCCAAAATCAACAACCCAGACCCAAAACCCATACATAGACATCCCAAACACATCATAATCAAGCCCAACCCACCCAAATCAAGCATTAGCAGACCAAAAAAACATGATTATATATAAGTGCCTTGGAAAATACTAGCAGATTAACAGTTGGATTTGCTCCTCTTCAAGAGAGCATATCTATACGATGCGAGACAATTACATGCAATGATAACAGATTTGGCTCGTGATGTGTCATGACGCCATCCAAACCAAATGACTGATTTGCCCATGTACTGTACTTGGAGCACAAGTCAGGAGGAGCCTATATAAAGGAGAAGAAGGAACCCTAAGAGGTATACAATTCACTCTCTCTAAACACTTACCACTTCTCTTTGGTACTTATCTTCTCTAGTTCCTTACTAGACAGTCGGAGTGCCTTCCCTGGCCAAATTCAGGCTAGGTTGGGCACTAATGACGGGTGCTACGTGTGCAGGAGTACCTGAGGGATTTACGCCCGTCACCTGCGGTGGAAAGGAAGCTAACCAGAGGATTCATCTTGAAAACCAGACACCACACTTCATATCAAATCATATCATCATTCATAATCATGGTTTGTTGCCTTCACATCTACATGAGCTGGAGGGTAACGATGCTGTCGTGATACGGAGATCGAGCTAGTGACTCTCGTGGCGTCCAAGAATTCAAGAAGGAGCACGGTGTGCTAGATCATAAGTTGGAGTTAGGAATAGCAAGGCACTTGTGGTGATTCCTTATCTTTAAGTTCTTACAATCTTTTGAATTATGAAATATCAATAAAGTAAGGCCTTAGTTTTATGCTTAGAGTGTTAGACCCTAAGTAATTTCCACGTATATCTCGTGTTTTGTCTCTTTAGTTTCATTTTGTTACATTGTGCTTATTGAATTGAGTTATTTGCCATGGAGTTTGAGTGATTGGAAACGTTCTTAGTTTATTAAATTTTTAATTAGTAGTCCTTATCACCCCTCTCTAAGACGACAAATCAACTTCTTTTTAATTTCACTAAGCATTACGTTTAATTTTCGTCCATAAGAGACGACAAATCAACCTCTTTTTTGCCCTATTTTCAGCACAATATTTGAAGTCAAAACAGTCTCATGGGAAGAAGGGCATCGTGGCAGCTATAGCTGCCTCTGTTACGGCGACTTTGCTTCTCACATTCTACTTATTTTATTGGTTGGTGGTGAAGAAGAGAACAGGTAAACAAGTCTTCGGTCTTTAGTCATTTTAATTATTCAACCTCCGACTATACCGATCAAATTGACTCCTCGTTTTTATTCTTATCTTGTGGCTTT
Source organism: Vaccinium darrowii (assembly GCA_020921065.1). NCBI lineage: Eukaryota > Viridiplantae > Streptophyta > Magnoliopsida > Ericales > Ericaceae > Vaccinium > Vaccinium darrowii. The sequence continues at coordinate 22,444,969 of CM037156.1, forward strand.
GAGTTCGCCACAAGATTTTTTATAAAATCAATGTGCAAAAATGAGAAACCCCATAAAATCTTATGGCAAACTTGGCTTATTACTAATATACCATCCATCTAGATTAGAAGCCAAAATCCTTCTGTCCTCTGTCCGTCTTTCAAGAATACAACCAAACAGTGACACAAAAAAAATCATCAAGCATGTAGATCAAGTGGCAACCGGTTATTTAGCCTTAATACATTACGCAAATGAGAAGGTTCAATGGAACATTTAGATTCAAAACATCAACATCAACAAAAAAAAATAAAAAATTACGCATTGTGTAACTAGTCAACTAATCAAATCATGTCACTTGACTCACTTCTTGCTCATTTTGTTGTTGCCCTTTCGTAAATTTGATACTTAAAACAATGAACTTTAAAGTGCCGTTTGTTTCGATGTAAAATATTTTTTACTAAATTATTTTTCTCATTTTCGGTTGTTTGTTAGACAAATGAAAGTAAAACATTTTTTCTTTCCAAAAAAAAAGTAAAAATATTTTTTGAAGTAAAACATTTTCCATCATGGAGTGCCGACTGAAAGTAAAAAAAATTCTCTCAATTCCCCGTAAGTCGTTTTCTCCCAGAGCGCCATCCTTAGATGGAGTGCCGACTGACTCTTCACACCATTAACAGCCGATGGGAGAGCTGGAATCCAACATGCAATTGAACTTAAATTTGAACGTATATATCTAGTGCATTGTAATGTATTTGTATGTATATGCTCTGATACAGTGCATTTTCCGTGCTTGAGGAAATTTTTTTCGCTACGGAATGTCTTTTCAATTGTTAACCAACCAAACACAGGAAAATCAAAACAAAAGAATTCTGTTTATAGGTGCACATTTTACATGAATTTTTTTTCGCCTTTGACTCCCTTTTCTCAAACAGTCAAACCAAGCAAGTTAGATTTTTTAGTTAATTGCATTTTGCTTAACTTGCTTTTTTTTTCCCTCAATGACAGGAACAAGAGGACATCAAAATTCGTTATCCAGTTCCAATAGTACAACATCCCTTGAAGCTTCCCCAATGGGAGAACACTTCGATGAAAGTGGCACAAATTCAGAATTACCCTATTTTGACCTAAGCATCATTGTCTGAGCCACCGACAATTTTTCGTTGGCCAACTAGCTTGGCGAAGGTGGATTTGGCACCGTGTATAAGGTACATGCACTTTAAGATGGAAAGCCTTGTACGATTATGTATATTTGAATATGGAAGACAATAAAATAGCACATTAAGCTTGTCGATAAGTTTTTAGAAGTGTGTTCGTGTTCAAATATGTAGTGAATTGAAATATGGAAGTGTGCATCAGAAATCCAATGTTCTGGCTTTTTGTTTACCTTAAGCTGTCGATTCCTTGACCGTTTACACAACGTTAAGCTCACCATGCATTGACTAAATGCAGGGTCGGCTACATAATGGACAAGAAATCACGGTCAAAAGGCTAGCAAAGAATTCAGGACAAGGGATGCAGGAATTCAAGACTGAAGTTACACTGATTGCCAAACTGCAGCATAGGAATCTGGTGAGGTTGTTGGGATATTGCATTCAAAAAGAGGAGAAAATGTTGATCTATGAGTACTTGCCAAACTAAGGCTTGGACTCATTTATCTTTGGTATGCAATATTTTCTTAGTCACGTTCAGTTTTTGCTACATATGGAATTATTGTTTCGGCAATGGTGGACGACCTTGAATTTGATTAGAACTAACTTTTAGCATTTGTCCAGATAAGAAAAAAGGCTCGTCTATGGATGGCAAAACGCGCTTCAACATCATTTTGGGGATCGCTAGAGGGCTATTATACCATTACAAGATTCTAGACTAAGGATAATCCATAGAGACCTAAAAGCCAGCAATGTGTTACTAGATGCAGAAATGAATCCAAAAATATCAGATTTTGGTTTGGCTAAAATATTCGGAGGGGACCAAATCGAAGCTAATACAAACAGGGTGGTTGGATCATAGTAAGTGAATGTCCATTCTGTATTCCTGTTGGGATATGGAGAAAGAAGCAACGAAGCGATTGACCTCTAATGCTTGTTTGACATTTGTGGTTGCAGTGGCTATATGTCACCTGAGTATGCAATGTAAGGGCTATTTTCGGTAAAATCTGATGTTTTCAACTTTGGGGTTTTGCTCTTGGAGATCATTAGTGGCAGAAAGAACAGCTGCTATTATAAGGACAATTCCATGAATTTAATTGGTCATGTAAGCAAAAGGATGTCTACATTTGTCAAATTTTCTTAGCATTCATGGAAAATCCTTTTGTAATGAAACACCAATGAGATTTAAAACAGAGGGATTTCCTTTAGTGATGGTATGTTTGTTCATGTAACGGTTGTTTCAGGTTTGGAGCTTGTGGAATGATGGCCAGGCCATGGAATTAGTTGATTCAACGATGAGCAATTCATATTCGGATAAAAAAGTTTTGAGGTGCATTCACATCGGTCTGTTGTGCGTGCAAGAATCAGCCACCGATAGGCCAAATATGTCGGATGTTGCTTTCATGTTGTGTAATGAAACAACACTTACTCCTCCTAAGCAGCCCGCATTCATTTTTAAAGGAGCTGATAGCAAATAGACCAGACACTTCCTCATCGGCAAGTGTTGAAGTAGTTTCCTCAAAGATTATGTAAATGTGCTCTTGCTTCCTCTTTTACGAAAGTGAGTTGTCTTTAGAATTTGTTTGATGTCATGAATTTTTTTTTTTTTTAATGGCTGTAATGGTATAAGTAGTCACAGAGGACTTGTAAATTTGAATTAATATTCTTTTTTTGGTGAAGGAGAATTCCTTCGTAATGAACAAACTTATATAGAGTTGAGGAACACATACCTTCCAATTACATAAAAATCAATCCAAATAGATATAGCGAAAACATCATGGGATATTTTCCAAGAATTGCAAATCATAGTACTAAGAGGGGATTGCTTTACATAGATAAATTGGGAGAACTTAATATAGAGTTTTAAAACAAATCTTGTCAAGGACAACAAGGGGAGACTTGTGGATGCCATATTCCTTTGGGAAAACTTCTAAAAAGCCTCCAAACTTATACCGCAATGCCCCATAGGCCCCCAAACTTAAAGAAATGTTAATTAGACCTCCGAACTTCACACATTGTATTCAATTACACCCACACCGTTGCTTCCCATCAATTTCCTAACTGGGAATTCTGACATGGCGCGTTTGGAGGGAAATGCACTCGTTATGGAGGGAAATGAGAACACGTGTGTCACACCCCAAAATGAGAAGTGACCGGCCGTGAACCACGAGGCCTCAACTCGTGAAACACGTAGCCTAAAATAAAATATAGTCATCGGACATCAAGTTACCCATTTTTTATTTTATTTATCAAACCAACCATGGCCAACTAGGTCCCAAATCAAATCCATGGGCACAACCATCCCATAAACCATAATGATAAGAATACATCACCAGTAGAAAAAGGATTTTCGATTTCTATCAAAAGGTTTAGCAAAATGCGGAAGCGTTAATAAAATTTCAAAACTAGAATGCAATATCCTGTGGAGGTTGACACAATAAATCCCCAAGACGCCGCCAAGAGTCCTCACCTATCGATTTTATTTCCTTGAAAATGACGTTGGAATAAATCCGTCAGCTGACAAGCTCAGTGAACAGTAAAGCATGTATATTAAATAAAGTTTTAAAACAGAGATAAAAATAGATTTCCAAATAAACATAACTTGGCATTCGCGATGTACCATAAAACAATAGTAAATTTTAATGGTGATCACAAAATGATATCCAATAACAATGGGAACCATAACCAAATAGTACCATCACTACAACAAATATGACATTCTATAGCATAATTCCATGGCATATTTTCGAAAATGCTATCATAAAGGACCAACAATAGCATTCTTTAAGGTAAAAAGAGGAGTATAAGCCTAGTATAGCGTTCCTCCAAAACACGGAGAGATATTTATAGCATTTCTGTAAAAACATCTCATATATAGCGTTCTATCCAAAATGGCGCTCTACCCAAATAAGAGGCGCCAATCCTCCCCTCCCGCTGAAATTTTCAGTCGACTACCCCAAATTATTCAAACCAGCCCCACGTTTTCCTTAAAGCCCTCTGAAATTTCCAGTCGACTACCAAAGCTTTTGAACCAGACCCAGATTTCTCAGGTAAGCTTTCGAACGAGACCCAGATTTCTCTAGGTTTTGCTTGCTTGGATGAATCTACTGTTATCGTAGGGTTTTGTTCATTTTAGGTCTATTCATTTTCCCAATCGTTTCTCTGAATCATTTTTCTCTCCACCTGTCTCTTCTCAATCGATCTTGTCTCTTCTCAATCGTTTTCTCCGTTTGCCAGACCTCTCAAACATTTCAGGTATGTTACTCTTCAATCCTTCCAAACGCATCCGTTCCCTCACTCCCATCTCGGACAAGAATAAAGCCATAGTTGAAGAAGCCCTTACTAGGGTTGATTTGATGTTCTTCTTAATTCTCAGCGAAATACAAGGCTAGGGTTTTAATTAGATATTGGGATTTGCACTTATATTGTTTAACGATCCTTGGTGGGGCTTTACATTTCATAATTAAGGCTTTCGTTTTTGTTTGCTATGAGTAATTGGGCTTTATATTATTGCTTCCTGATTTGGATCTTTTTCTTATCGATTCACATTTAGGGCATATCTAATTGATTCTCTCTCACTGCTACACCAAATTGGTGAATTGTCTGAAGAATGACCATTTAGCATAGATTCATACAGTGAAAAAGATTGCTTCCCATTCTTATTTGACTTAATCGATTAAGGAAAAAAGATAATATTAGTTCATTTAATAGATGTTGACGATGAAATTGAGATTTGTTTGGATATTGCGATACATGTTTAAGTTTTCATACTAACTGAAGTGTCTACGACTCTAGAAGGTCGAGTTGTAGCTTCAGCTGCGGCAGTTGCATTCAGAGGAAAGGTGCCGTTTCTAACTTCGTATGGGAGGACAGATTCTGGAAATGCGTCCGGAGAATGGATTTCCGGGGCCCTTGCCCTTCTTGCGGCAGGTTTGTGCAGAAGCTTCTCATACTTCTTTATCACTGTGTGATTGTTTATACTTGAAAACTTGCTTCTTGGTAACCAAGAAAGAAGTGGAACTTTAATGTTTATTCACCAAAATCTATATTGGATTACACCTACATGTTTGTGCACAATCTCATATCTTTTTTATTGAGCCGTGTGTGGTCCATTACTTAATGTCCTCCTAATGGGAGATTCTAACTTTGATTTGTAGCTTGAACAAAAAATGTGCAGTTGACTGTTGCTTGTTGGAGATCAAGCTTCCTTTGTTGAAAATGAATAGGAAAGAGTGCTAGGATAGGAAGCACTGATTCTTTTTTCAATGGCTTGACTTCCTTAACTCCGACCCAGTTATTGCTATGGTTGGTTTAACTTTGGTTCCTATTCCTCGTGCTTTTGAATTCTAGTGAACTCAATATTTTCACTTCTATAGGTCTGGGAAGGTGAAGGAGTGATAAAATATGGGAGGAAGCTCATTGGAGCCACGGACCCTCAAAAATCGGAACCCAGAACCATAAAAGGTGATCTAGCCGTTGTTGGAAGGTTTTGTTTTGAATCAGTGCAGCCATTGGTTATATCTATTCTTACTCTTTCTGAGCGGTCTTTCATTTACAGAGGTACCTTTTCTTTGGTTGCAATTGGATCTTAAATTTGTGCCAAGATTAATAAATGGAAACAAAATAAATTCCGCTTCACCTCAGTTTTTCTTATCTTTCCCTTTCCCCTCGGTCTTCCTTTACCGTCTTAAATTTCACAACATATCCTTGAATTAAACATAGCCTTGAATTTATGAAAGTGCTTGTCTGGTTTTTGGATTCATAATGCTTGTCAGTTTGTTCTAAATAGCATAACATGGATACTATTTGTGCCCCTGTTTGGATGCTATTTAGGTGTTTACCTGTCCTGCTGCCCCGTTATCTTGAATTGCCAAAAAGTAAATCAATTTGGTAAACATTTTTTGCTGCCTTGGGCATTTCGTAACCATGGAGGTTTGGCATGTCAACAATGCATATCCATTTGTTGGTGTGATGGTAAAATCATAGTGTCTGCGGGTGATTATGGTGGCTTAATGTGCTTGTACGTAGGTTTGGTTATGATACTTCAGGTGTTTTGTGTCCTTGAGAAGAACACTTAAGCCGTTGCCAACGTCTTTGATGTAACATTGCTCGACATGTAACACGTAAATAGTGTATAGAAATTGTGCATTTCATAGTTGAGATGCTTGAATGAGGAAGATTTTCCGAGTGTGGCTCGATTGGGTTTGGGATCTTGGGGTCAAGAGAGAGCCGCAATATCTTTTGAGAGATTTTCCTATGCTGCTATACCTACATATGCCCGATAGCTATCAATTCTGTAAACTTGGAGAACAGTGAAACCAAGTATTAGGTTCTATGCTGACCCGGCATCAATGAACGGGAAACCAATGGAGATAAGAGACACTTGGAAAAGAAACTCAATTCATTGAAAACCAATGGAGATAAGATACACTAAGAAAGAAACTCATTGATGATATTTTCTATTTAGCAACATCGGCATGTTATTGTGATTTGAGATTTGTAGTTGCCTTCAGATTTAATCCTTTATTATCTTTGTATTGTATAGCTATGAATCATTTATTGGATTGTATTTAGAGAGTTTGTTGCTAGTTTGTTGCTATGATAGTTAAGTGCAGTAAATTGAATAGGCTTTATTGCCATATTGAGAATTTAAGTAGAGTTCTTAGACGTATGAATAGAGACATACAGTTCCAAGTACCATTAGGTGGAGTGTGCCAGGACAGTTTTACGTTTTGACTTATCGACTTGATTTTCATATCATTTTTGGACTGTTTGCTTTGGAATACACGGGGAAAGCTCAAATCTATAGATCAAGTGTAATTACTGTTAATACTACTTCATCTTGCAGGTGAAATCACATCTTGGTGACCTTAGTTGGATTCACCGCATGGATATGGTTGCTTGTTTACTTAGTACACTGTGTTTGACCTTTTCATGGTTTTTTCACATAAAACATAGATTTTTTTTTTTTTTGTCTGCTTGCTATATTTTGTTGTTGAACTTTGAGAAAACCTGTTACATTTTCGTACTTACAGGTTGGCTTCGGGAGATAAAAGTGTGTAAAGTTGGCGTAGAAGTGAGCTTCAAGTAAAGAAAAGCCGGTCATGAAGAATTGGGGTATTTGAATGAGATGGTTGGCTAGTGTCTGATTACATTTTCCAGAGGGGATATTACATAAGGTTTTTTTTGTTTGAAGAGTGTAATTAGTCCAACTCTTTTATGTATTTTGTGTTGGGAAATTGTTTTCTAAGCTAATGTAATGAATCTTCATCCAATGATTGTATTTTTAATTTTACATTGACATCATTTTGCATTTGGATATAGTTAATGTTGAATGGAATAAAGAATTTTTTTTAATTGTGGAGATGGTTGGCTAGTATATTGACATTTATAGCATTTAAAAAAATTCCACAAATTGGCTAATGTAGCGTTCCTCATTCTATTTTCTACTTATCAATAGCATTCATTGCATGTTGTAAAAGTAGTATAAGATAGCAGGCAACAAATGCTATAAATGGTGTAGAATAGATAGCAGACAAAAAATGCTATAGAATGTCCAAGACTTTTAATGGCGTTGGCTAACACAGCATTCTCCAAAATGCTATCTATTACTTTCCATAGCGTTTTTCACCTACTATAGAGAGCAATTTTTGTTGTAGTGTGCATGGCCAACAAAATAATTGTCTCAAAATTGGATCCAATATCGAACTTAGAGTCACCAGGTGTTGGCAGCCCGTGGAACTCTTCCCTAAGTCGATCCGGCGAAAAGACAGCCATTGAGCAAAAGGGTCTCCGGCCTAACCCAGATCTCTTCCCTAATGGCCAGGGTCACCTATACAAAGGAATAATTTCTCTGGACTTCCAATAATAAAAGTTTCCAATAATATCCACGAAGTTCTCACCAAAAAGAGTAATTTTAATCGCGTGCCAATTTAAAGAACCATTTATAAATAATTCGCTTTTCCAATTAACAAATTCTAAATTTTTCAATGAATACTTTAAGGGACATGGGAAAGTTTCGAAAGTATGTAACATACTTAACCACTCACCTGCGTCCAAGCAAATGCAAATCAAAACGCAAAGAAAGCTAACTTGTTACAACATAAGTAATACATAAAGTCACTACTTACTGTCAAGTATAACAATGCCTACTAAGTTAGATATGCTAATAGGAATAAAATACTTAAAAGAACCTAATACTAGACTTGTATCTATATTAACAGAAGCACCCAAATCGTTCCCAAAAATCAAATCTCAACCCACGCACGACTTCACCCAATTGATTAAACCACTCTTCTATAATATGCTAAACTAATACTAGCAACTAAACTATTATTGGTGATACAATGCACAAACTCAATTCGCACCCATTATCACCATCACATGTACAACACATCATACAACTCCTCCCCCACTTGCCACGTATAGCACTTCTCTCTCTCTCCCTCAATTCTAACCCAATTTTAAATGTAATGCCAGCAAAAGGATTTGCAACCTAAGAAAGTGTTTCTCTCTAACAAATTGGTCCAAAGTAATTGAAACAAGATGAGTGATATAAGGACTTACCAGACATAAGATCGAGAACAGATTGATGCAACCACCCCGTAAGCCTTCGTCTGCGACGGCTCTCTATGATAGTTCTCTTCTCAGTATTCTATCTCAATCTAACCCTATTCCGTATGAATAACTCCTTAAAATGAGTGACTTTATAAAACTACCCACTAACTCACAATATCCCTAAATTGTAGCTAACTAATTAAATAGAACACTTAAAAATAACTTACATATCTATAATAAAAATTAGCCTAAAAAAATTAACCAGTAAAATTAGGCTTATACTCTTAAAACTACAATAATGTCAAAATACATGTAGTGAACGCAACAATAATTAAATAGGACCCCACCAAAAAGGCAAATTTCTAATCGAACAATTATTGTTAGGAAAATAAAAGTCAGGGTGTAACAACGTGACCTTCACGTGGCAAGAGAGAGGACGTAAATACACTGGTTTACATACGTTCTAATCCCAAAATATCCACTTCCCCATTTTCACTCCTCCAAAAAGGAGAAAAAATCTTAATCACCTTATTCAAATCACAAGCATCTGGTTGTTTAATCCTTCATCAATCGTGAGGAAGACGAAATGGGTTGGATGATGCGAGAATCTGGTAGTGGTCTTCCTGCATATGGTACGTACTTGCCTTTGTCTGGATAAATAATACTCCCTCCGTCCCTTTTTGTTTATCATTTTTTGATAATCGTGTCAGTTTTCGATCGCTTATATCTTTTAATATCGATCTCGAAATATATGCAATATGGATCTTGTTTGATAGTTCACGATTAATTCTATTATACAAAGTTTTTAAAACGGTGAAAAGCATTATAGATTGAAAGATATAAGCAATTTAAGGCGTATCAGAAAATGAAATAATTGACAAACAAACTAGGACGAAGGGAGTATTTAGGTTTTTTTAATGGGTTTTTTCTTCTACTTAGTGAAACAGTGTTGTTTAATGTGGTGTTTCTTTCACCTAGGGTTTTTTTAATGGGGTTTTCTTCCACATGGTGTGACTGTGGTTTTTATTTTTTCCACTTACTCCCTCTGTCCCATAAAGTTGGTCTCCTAGAAACTACGTACAATTTTCAAACTTAAAAATAATGTACTTACCAAAATATTTTTTCACCATCAACGTTATTAGATGGTGTATTTGAAATGGTGTGTACATAACAAACGGAACAAGACGTTACTAATATTTTTTTTTAATTTTTTTGCACCGTTCAAAAGATCTCATCGAAAACTATCAAACAAGATCCATATTGCATACAAAAATATTTCGATTAGTACATTATTTTTAAGCTTGAAAAATTGCACGTAATTTCATAGGTGACTAACTTTATGGGACAGAGGGAGCATTATATATGCATTTTACTGGATGTTCTTTGTTTATTGGGTGTTTTGTTTAGTCAAATGCATGTGTGAATATATTTTTTTTTCTTGATCATTGCGTAGACTCTGGAGAATATTTTATTGTTAGAATGCATCATGATAGTGTGTTCAACAGTAATTGAACAATGGTTTACATAGGGGGAAGTACTACATGGAATTAGGGAACGTGGCTCTTGAAATGGGTGAATTTACAAGTAATGACTTTTATGGTATTTTAAATAGGTCAATGAAGTTAAACAAAGGTGATAACGATGCCACTAATTGTGTTTGATTGTAAATAAATACAAAGTGGTTGAATACTACATGGTATCTAAATTGGTTGAGTGTTACATAACCTTACCCATACCCAGTACATAATTAAACACCACCACAAACCCATAACCACCACCAAGTACAGAGATAAAAGCCCTACATTTTCTGGAACAAGACAATGGCAATGGCAACCCAAGTCATTGCTAATGCAACAAACAGTTTCTTCTCTTTAGCCTCCAACCTTGCGATCTCAGCCTCCATTCTGTTTTCCCTTCTAAGTAGCCTTGGAATTATTTGGACGGACCTCTTACAGATGAGTGGATCAAGCCAAGCAAAGTCTTTGTAGACATTATTAGGACAAAAAACAAACCTTCTTCCTGGGTTCACCATTGCCTAAGAGATGTGCATCTCTCTCTGGTTGCCACAAAATCTGCAAGGATTGTCTTTCATGAAGTTGGAGATGTCACATGCATTTCTCATTTTCAGATAGGAGAGAGATAAGATGGAAGTAGAGTTTTAAGATGGGAGAGAGAGAAACTGAAGGGGGAACTAGGGTTATAGGGTTATTTGGTGCGTCATGGGTGTATATAGAGAGAGAAAATGAAGGAGGGAGTCAAATGGCGGGAGGAGAACCACTAAGTAGTGAAATTTCCATCAAAAACGAGGGCCAATGCGCCATGTCAGCATTTCCCATCATGAAATTGATCAGGTAAAGTAACGGTGTGGGTGTAATTGAATGCAATGTGTGAAGTTCGGAGGTCTAATTGACATTTCCTTAAGTTTGGAGGCCTATGAGGTATTGCGGTGTAAGTTTGGAGGTTTTTTTTGAAGTTTTCCCTATTCCTTTCTTTCATTCTAATGGTACTCTTCGTCATTGTCGTCGTACTCCACTTAAGCTTTCGTTATCCTAGGCGATCCATCAACATTTCTGTTTGGACCGGCACTGCATTTGGTCAATTTTTTTAAGAGAGACCGAGATATTTTTCATAATTCCTCGGCCCCTTGGGTCCCTGCTTTGATTTTTAAGCCCAAGATTATGAAACTGGCTTCTGTCTCAACATTTTTGGATATTCTTTTCGTTGAATCGGATTGTATTAATTATAAAGCAATATAATCGGATTATATATATATTTTATGGAATTCAAGATCAAAGCTCAATGTAAAGGAAGAGGAGTTCGTGTTGTGCACAGCACCGTGTGGTGTGAGGTATCTGGCCGTCCATTGTAAAAATTCACAATTTGGATTTAATTCGAGCCCAATGTCAATCCGAACCGTCCATTGCTTGGATTAAATCTGAGCCGTGTATCTTTACAATGGACGGCCGGATCCCCGCACCAAACAGTGTCGTGCACCATGTGCACAGTAGGGAACCTTCTTTCCAATATAACATCGATATTTTTTTGACTTGTATGCCTCTTGTATGTCTTTTCTCTTTCTTTGTTTTTTTTTATGACTAATACTAAACGAACAATCAAACTTAGAGTCGGACTTGGACAACAAGGGACGGAGTCAGAATTTTACTTTTGTGGTGGCAAATATATACTTAACTAGAGGATGAAAGTTTTTTAAAAATTTAGTGGTGACGAATCTATATAATTCGGGAATGAATTTTCTTTCTTCAGTACAATAATTGTATTTTTTGAAAACCTTATGGGGGCTACCACTACTAGTTGTCCCCCTCTAGTTCCATCCGTGTGGAGTGTGGACAACCCAAATATCTCGACCGCCCTGCTTTCACCTTCCGTCCTTGGAGTCGGAGTAAGACGCCACTCTATAAAAGCAATAGATGGAAACAAGTGGCCAATCATCAAAATAAGGTACTCGTAGCAGTTAATTTTTTCAACAACTCCGTCCTTTATATCGTTTCCACCTCACCAAAACCAAAAAGAAAACAGAGGGGCTCACGAGTGGCTCTCACTTCTTCTTCCTCAAAAAGAACATCAGACAAAAACAAATCGCTTAAACCAGACTCATGTCTCATGAAACTAAGATCCTCTGTTCCATTTTCCTACTTCTTCTTCAATTCCAGTTCCAATTCCAATTTTGCACCCCCACCGACATCATAAACACAACCCAATCCCTCAAAGATGGTGACTTATTAATCTCCGGCAATCAAACCTTTGCCCTGGGCTTCTTTACCCCCGGAAATTCAAGAAACCGGTATCTTGGAATATGGTACAACAAAGTTTCTGAACAGACCGTTGTTTGGGTCGCCAACAGAGGCGACCCAATCAACGACACATCCGGTTCCCTCTCGTTTGACAGCACGGGAAACCTCGTCATAAACGGTCCAGAACAGACCAATCCGGTCTGGTCCACAAATGTTTCGAATCCGACACTGGCGAAAAGCTCCTCGGCTCAGCTATTAGATACAGGAAATTTGGAGTTGCTTGATAGCAACGGGGTAGTTGTGTGGCAAAGCTTTGATTATCCTACGGATACTCTGCTTCCCTACTTGAGATTCGGCGTGGACCGAAAGACCGGACTGAACCGGTTCATGACAGCTTGGAAGTCCCGTGACGACCCGGGACTCGGGGAGTACTCTTTCAAAATGGACCTTAACGGGTCTCCGCAGTTGTTTCTGTATAAGGGTTCGGTTGTGCTTTGGCGGGCGGGTTCTTGGATTGGACGCGGGTGGAGCGGCGTACCCGAAATGACACCTAACTTCATATTCAGCCTCAATTACGTCGAAAATCAGGACGAGGTAACTTTGAGTTACTCTATCCGTAACGCCTCGATTTTCTCAAAGATGGTACTGAACGAATCCGGGAAGCTCGAGAGGCTGACGTGGCACGATAACGAGCATCGATGGGACCGGTTTTATTCTGCTCCAAAAGACCAATGCGACACCTACAATTACTGCGGCTCGAACGGTAACTGTGATCCAAGTAATGCAGGCATGGGTCTGTTCGACTGTGCGTGCCTGCCCGGGTTCGAGCCCAAGTCGGCAAGTGACTGGTACTTGAGGGACGGGTCGGGCGGGTGCGTGAGGAAGCGGGGCGGGCACGTGTGCGGAAACGGAGAGGGTTTCGTGAAGGTCGCACGTGCGAAGGTGCCAAACACGTGGACGGCACGTGTGAATAAGAGTATTTTGGCGTTGAAAGAGTGTGAGTTGGAGTGCTTGAGGAACTGCACGTGCAATGGGTATGCGAGTGCGGATGTTTTTCATGGGGATGGGTCGGGCGGGTGCGTGATGTGGTTTGGGGCTTTGATTGACACCAGAGTGTTTCCAAGTGGGGGCCAGGATTTCTACGTCCGGGTTGATGCGGTTGAATTAGGTATGTAATCAATTTCTGCTCTTAATTTTTTGTGCTTGGAAAATAAATTGAGTTATTTAGTGAAGGTGTTTCATAATGGGCTGCCATGGAAAACAAAGGTTAAAGAAAACTAAGATATTTTCAAAGGAAAAGTGAACTTGAGTGATGTATAAGAAAGAAAAGTTATTTTCCCACTATGTTTCTTCTTTTTTTTTTTACAAGATAGGAAGTATGCCCACACCCAAACGAGATAAGACTAATCCACATAGGGTTGGTCGTAAAAAACCGAAACCCAAGGAAAGCAATTAGAAGTAGGGATGGCAATGGGGCGGGTTTTGATGATCCTGGACCCAATCCTAAAAATCTTGAACCACCCCTAACCCGCCCCTAACCTTACTGGGAAATTTATGGGTACCTCTGCCCCAGCCCTTGCCGGGTATCGAGTTTACCCACCCTGTCCCTATTTTTTTCACATAGTAAGAAAGTATATTTTAGACTCCAATATTAGTGAGCACAAATGATAAAAGGTCACAAAATAACTATTACAACTTAACCAAAATCTACTATCTAATGTTTTATGTTAGTTGTAAAAATAAAATTTTAAGAATACAAATAAGATTGGATGCATATAAGGGAGAAAATATAATTTTATATACACAAGTATATAAATATAATTATACATATATATGTATGTTGGGGCGGCTATATCGGGGCGGGGTGACTATACTCCTACCCCGATATAGCCGCCCCGACATGGAGACTATGAGACTACCCATATGGACTTTCACCTCCCAACTAGTTGGTCTACCCTAGTGTAAGCAATCCTCTTTGGGTCACGAGTGTTAATTTAACAAAAGAATTTCACAAGAAAATCAAATTTTAATTGTTCATTTGCGAAGAAGGAAAAAGAATGGGAAAGTTATTTATTTTGATCCAAAAAATTGAGAATCGTTAGGAGAAAACTATCCTGCGACACTAAATTTTATATCTTTTGTTGGATGTGTTTTAAGGAAAAGTGAGTCATGTTGGGATGATTATTTGTATAGGTCCCATTATTTTTCTGGTAACTAAACACTCTGAAATATGTGGAAAAGTTAACTTTGTCATCTTTTCCCTTCCTTTCATGACATCTAAACGAGACAAGTGGTGTAATTGGGCTCCGATAAGAAAAAGAGTGTGCAAACTTTGCTTCATATTTGCAAGTTTCTTTGGCTAGGACAAAATTTACTAGTTATCTACAGCAAATGACTGAATAAAACTTGAGCAAGACATTTTTATCAAAAGTTTGAGTGATCAACCTGTGAAAATGATTTCTCAGTGGCACCTACATGTATTTTAAATGCAGAAGGTCCTATCCTTCTCATTCGTCCCTACTGCAATCAAGTTTGACACAGAAGTGGTTGCAACACATATCTCTTGTCTTGTTCAGTACTAAACTTGACGTTTTTGTTACGAAAACCGTGTTCTGGGTCTTTCACATCTTATATCTAATCTAACAGAAGAAAAGAACGAAGCATTGCGTTTAATTTACGTCGGTAAAGAGACGACAAGTCAACTTCTTTTTGCCCTATTTTCAGAACAATATTTGAAGTCACAACAGTCTCATGGGAAGAAGGGCAAGGTGGCAGTTTTAGCGGCCTCTGTTTCTGCAGCTTTGCTTCTCACATTCTGCTTGTTTTGTTGGTTCGTGGTGAAGAAAAGAAAAGGTAAACAGAAATTTCAATCTTTAGTCATCTTAATTTCTTATAGTGATTAAAAAAGACTTATGCCAGACGTCAAATTGACACCTCGTTGTTTTTATTCTTATCTTTTGAATTATAGTACTCCACTAATGTAACATCCATCTAGTCAAAATCCTTCTTTGCTCAAAGTACCAGTGTGAATTAGAGTACACGAATTCTCACGTGATTGACCTTAAGTAGGTTGAATAAATGGAATGTCGTTTTCATGGACCGATTATTTTTTAAGCATATATGGCGCAGTTTCTTGTTCACTTGTGTTTCCCACTTTCTTATCTTAACCAAACAGTGAGACAAAAAAGTTCAACAAGCGTGTAGTTCAAGTGGAACGGTTAGATTCGAACAACATCAACGTCAACAAAATATCTACACAATTACACGTATAACAAGTGAACAAATCAAATCATGTCACCAAGTCGGCTTTCTTGTTCATTTTGTCGTTCCCGTTTCACAGTTCTAGTAAAACAGCGAATTTACAGGTTTAACTTCTCCATTGCATTTTACTCTCTTTTCTCAAATAGTCAAACCAAGCAAGTAGGACTTTGTAGTCAATTGCATTTTGCCTAACTCGCTTTTTGTGCTCAATGACAGAAACAAGAGAAGAACAAAATTTATTATTCAGTCCCTACAATACAACATCCCTTGAAGCTTCCTCAATGGGAAAACACTTTGATGGAAGTGGCACAAATGCAGAATTACCATATTTTGACCTAAGCATCATTGTCTCAGCCACCGACAACTTTTCGTTGGCCAACAAGCTTGGCGAAGGTGGATTTGGCACCGTGTATAAGGTACACTTTCAACTGGAAAGCCTCACACGATTATATAACTTACTTATGATTGTGTATATTTGAATATGGAAGATGATAAAATAGCACATAGAGAGTGTCGATAAGGTTGTAGAATTGTGCTAGTATTTGTCAAATGTGTGCTCAAATATGTAGTGCATTGAAATATGGAAGTGTGCACAAGAAATACATTGTTCTGGCATTTTGTTTACCTTATTGACAATCCTAAGCAACAGGTGATTCTAGGACCATTTGAACATTGTCTAAGCTCAGCATGCACTGATTAAATGCAGGGTCGGCTACATAATGGACAAGAAATCGCGATCAAAAGGTTAGCGAAGAATTCAGGACAAGGGGTGGAGGAATTCAAGACTGAAGTTACACTGATTGCCAAACTGCAGCATAGGAATCTAGTGAGGTTGTTGGGATATTGCATTCAAAGAGAGGAGAAAATGTTGATCTATGAGTACTTGCCAAACAAAAGCTTGGACTCTTTTATCTTTGGTATGTAATATTTTTCTAGTTAGGTTCATTTTTGGCTACTTATGGAATTATTGCTTCGGCAATGGTGGATGAGCTTGGATTTGATTAGAACTAACTTTTAACTTTTGTCCAGATCAAACAAAAAGCTCATTTATAGATTGGAAAACGCGCTTCAACATCATTTTGGGGATTGCTAGAGGACTATTATACCTTCACCAAGACTCTAGACTAAGGATAATCCATAGAGACCTAAAAGCCAGCAATGTGTTACTAGATGCCGAAATGAATCCAAAAATATCAGATTTTGGTATGGCTAGAATATTCGGAGGGGACCAGATCGAAGCTAATACAAACAGGGTGGTTGGAACATAGTAAGTGAATCTCCATTCTGCATTTTTGTTGGGATATGGAGAAAGGTGCAAAGAAGCCGTTAAACTCTAATGCTTGTTTGACGTTTGTGGTTGCAGTGGCTATATGTCACCTGAGTATGCAATGGAAGGGCAATTTTCGGTAAAATCTGATGTTTTCAGCTTTGGGGTTCTGCTCTTGGAGATCATTAGTGGCAAAAAGAACAGCAGCTATTATAAGGACAATTCTGTGAATTTAATTGGGCATGTACGTAAATACGTGTATACATTTGTCAAATTTTCTTAGTATTCATGGAAAATCCTTTAGTTATCAAATCTCCTAATCTTTAAAATATCAATTTTATTACACAAAAAAAGAGATGGTCAATGCCAACAACAGAAAGGTTTCCTTCTATTTTTGGTATACTCTTTTTGTTTTAATACTGGAATTCTATCATTTTGTAATAAAACACCAGCGAGATAAACTTTAAAACTGGGGGCTTTCCTTTAATGATTGCATTGTTGTTCACAAATCGTTTGTTTCAGGTTTGGAGCTTGTGGAATGAAGGCCGGGCTGAGGAATTAGTTGATTCAACGATGAGTGAATTATATTTGGAAAAAGAAGTTCTGAGGTGCATTCACATCGGTCTGTTGTGCGTGCAAGAATCCGCCAACGATAGACCAAATATGTCGGATGTTGCTTTCATGTTGTGTAACGAAACAGTACTTCCTCCCCCTAAGCAGCCCGCATTCATCTTTAAAGGAGCTGACAGCAGACCGGACACTTCCTCATCGGCAAGTCTTGGAGCAGTTTCTGTGAATGACGTTACAATGTCCGCGGTTCATGGTCGATAGGAGCTGAAAGATTATGTAGATGTGTTCTTGCAATTCATCTTTTACCGAAATGAGATGTCTTTAGAATTCGTTTTCTGTCATGAATTTTTTTAGTGTTTGTAATGGTATATGTAAGTAGTCATCGAGGACATGTCTGTAGCCTCTTTCACCTGTAAATTAGCATTTAAACATTCTTTTCTGGTGAATGAGAGTTCCTTTGAAACCAACAAACTTACATAGATTCGAGGAACACATGCGTTCCAATTACATAAAAATCAATCGAACAAGATATAGCAAAAACGATGTGGGAAATTTTCCAGGAATTGCGAATCACAGCACTTAGAGAGGACTGCTTTACGTAGATAAATAGGGAGACGTTAATGCGAGTGTTAAAACAGATCTTGTCAAGGACACTAGAGGGAGACTTGTGGATGCCCTAAAAAAATGCTGCAATTCCTTTCATAGGATAAAACTGTGTCAAAGAATTGAATGAGCCTAACAGCGTCCAAAGTTGATGCACCGTTGTAGGTAAACGACGGAGGGACCAACCATATGACCTCGTCTGATGTGATTAACACAATACGTGCAGTTATATGGTAAGAATCCAGATTGATTTTTCCATCATTGGCGGAAATCACAAATGTAAACAAAAAGGGATGAAAAGTTGTATATTGTTCAAGAGAAGGCTAGCATTACAATGACGTGAAGAATTTACTGAAGGAATTACAATACTGCGATTTCTAACGAGGAAGAAAGAAGGTTTTGCGTAAAGTATAAAGTAAATAGTACTTAGAAGGAAACTTGGTTTGCAACCAAATGAATCCGATCCACGAAAATATTGACCTTAATTAGAACACAATGAGCAAGCATACGAAAAAAAGGAAAAAGATACTTTATGCTTTCTGTATTTCCATTTTCAAGATTTTCAGGTTCATGTCCTAACATGTGTTCGGTCAAGAAAACGAACAACCACACGAGCATACACAAAAGTCTAGTGATTATTCAGTGCCCCTAGAGTCCCGTAAGTGGTGAGGCTGATCTATTGGCCAAAGGAATGAGAAAACGAAGTTGGCAGTTTTGGTTGATCTTTAATCACTACTGTTAGCAAATCGAGTCAAATCTATCAGCCCCACTCCCCAATCCCCATATTGTTGCGACCAATGTTTTCAACCACTTAAGAATGGTAGGACCGTAGGAGGAACATTGTACTGGATAAAAAATGGATAAATTTATTTGTAGTTTTGTACCATGAAAAATTCTAAAGTCAGCTCATTTGGACTGATAATAAAGCTTAAAAAGTGTATTAAAATATGTGAAAAGTGTATAGAAAAGTGAAAAAAGATACATTGAAGTTTGTGTTTTTTTGTTTGTTGACAATAGAAGAACCCTTGTAGGCTTGTACCATTTCACAGTGGTGCTAAAGCTTTTTGGGAAAATGACCAATAAATGGTTTTTAAAACTAATAATACCAATTACATCGTAAGGTTTTAGAAATACCCAGATTGATGACAAGGAGAAAACAAATTCCACATAAGTGGTAAGGCCTACCTAAAGTGTCCAAACTACGCTCCACCACATCTTCCACATAAGTGAACTGCAGATCTCATCCTTTCTCCCTCCAATTCGATACAGAGGCAACGATTGACGACCCACCCGCCCAGACGACCTCGATCCTCACCACCACCATGCCGCTGCCCATGCCGCCTCCACCTCCGGCGGCACTGACGACAAGGCAAAGAGAATGAGGGATCTATTGTCGAGTGTACCCCTCTCTCTTCCCCATCCCCATTCGATACAGATCCTCCTCCTTTTCAGATCAAACCCCTTTCTCTTCCCCATCCCCATTCGATACAGAGCAAAGAGAGCCTGAGAGGAGGCGACTACACCCCGGGCGACCACAATCCTCAGCGCCGCCGACTACACCGCTTCCACCTCCGGTGACCCATCGCCTTACCACCAAGGTATCTCTCTCTCTCTCTCTCTCTCTCTCTCTCTCTCTCTCTCTCTCTCTCTCTCTCCACGTCGGTATGTATAGGTACATACTACTTGTTATCGAGTAAAATATCATTAAGTGGTTTTGAACTTTTGCAGAAAAAGTACCAATACCTAGTTTTGCTTTCGGTTGGTTGGACGAGAAAGACAAATTTTCAGCTGGTGATGTAGCAACTATAAAGGTTATAGTGTAAAGGAATTACGAGAGAGACAAGTACGGATATGGTTTTAATCCTAATGTTTCAGTGAATGGGAATATGAACATACAAGCAAGTTTGGATGGAATGATAGAGGAAAATCCTGGTGTATATGAATCAGAGAACATGGAGATTGATGACGATGGGTTAATACTAGAAGGGGGAAAATCCTTTTCAGTGCCTTGTTTCCTCAACAAAGTTTACACCAAGGAGGTTGGTGAAGGTGGGTGCTGATCACAAGCTGTTGGTGATGGGAAAGATAATGGAGAAATGAACCCATTTTGGTTATTTGCTTGTATGTTCATTGGATAATACAACTATTTTAGAAATAGCTATTGGTTATTTGTTTGTACAAAATATTGTTCAACAAAGGGATGACAAAATTGGCGAAAAATGGTGCTATTTTAGAATGGAAACAATTTGATTTGGAGACCCTTGCTCTTTGCATTATATAATGTTGCTCCTTGTATGAATCTCAGTGCATAGTATGTCAGAAAACAAGCACCAGGGTGGCTTGATTTTTGAAGTGTAATTTGCCTTTCATTTATCTTGAGTGAATTAACTATTTGAGATTGTCTTATTTATGTTTTTGTCATTGAAAGAGAGTTGGGCTCTTTGCATTATATGATGTTGCTCCTTGTATGAATCTCAGTTGTACAGTATGTCAGAAAACAAGCACCCGAGTGGCTTGATTTTTGAAGTGTAATTTGCCTTTCTTTTATCTTGAGTGAATTAACCATTTGAGATTGTCTTATTTATGTTTCTGTCATTGAAATAGAGTTGGGCTCTTTGCATTTTATGATGTTGCTCCTTGTATAAATCTCAGTTGCACAGTATGTCAGAAAACAAGCACCAAGGTGGCTTAATTTTTGAAGTGTAATTTGCCTTTCTTTTATCTTGAGTGAATTAACTATTTGAGATTGTCTTATTTATGTTTTTGTCATTGAAAGAGAGTTGGGCTCTTTGCATTATATGATGTTGCTCCTTGTATGAATCTCAGTTGCACAGTATGTTAGAAAACAAGCACCCGAGTGGCTTGATTTTTGAAGTGTAATTTGCCTTTCTTTTATCTTAAGTGAATTAACCATTTGAGATTGTCTTATTTATGTTTCTGTCATTGAAATAGAGTTGGGCTCTTTGCATTTTATGATGTTGCTCCATGTATGAATCTCAGTTGCACAGTATGTCAAAAAACAAGCACCAAGGTGGCGTAATTTTTGAAGTGTAATTTGCCTTTCTTTTATCTTGAGTGAATTAACTATTTGAGATTGTCTTATTTATGTTTCTATCATTGAAAGAGAGTTGGGCTCTTTGCATTATATGATGTTGCTCCTTGTATGAATCTCAGTTGCGCAGTATGTCAGAAAACAAGCACCCGAGTGGCTTGATTTTTTAAGTGTAATTTGCCTTTCTTTTATCTTGAGTGAATTAACCATTTGAGAATACCATTGCACCCCATGAGGAAAATTGAGTTGCTCGCATGATGTCTAAATCCAATTTTTTATTTTGAAAAAATTATAATTGCTCCTTATTTTGAAAATGTTGCACCATGAGTGAACCTACATGACACCCTTTGAGAGTAATATTTGCGGACGAGTGAGGATGGAAAAAAAAGTTGCTCTTGCTCCTTTTATGAAACTATATATTGCATCTTGAATCAAAACATATTTTCTTGCCTAGCTCGACGTCCCGGCGTCTCATCAACATTGCACTATAAGTGAAAAACACTTGCACCTTGCATTAAAATCATTGCACTCACGTTAGTCCAACTTGCCTTGCCAATTGAGATCAAATCAAATTTTTTTGGACTTTTTTTTTTCAAAATTGCACCGTGCATGCAACAACATTGCACTGTAAATGAAAAACACTTGCACCTTGCAATAAAATCATTGCACTCATGTTGGTCCAACTTGTCTTGCCAATTGAGATTAAATCAAATCCTTTTGGATGTTTTTTTTTTCAAAACTGCACCGTGCATATAACAACATTGCACTATAAATGAAAACCACTTGCACCTTGCAATAAAATCATTGCACTCACGTTAGTCCAACTTGCCTTGCCAATTGAGATCAAATCAAATTTTTTTGGACTTTTTTTTGTCAAAATTGCACCGTGCATGCAACAACATTGCACTGTAAATAAAAAACACTTGCACCTTGCAATAAATTCATTGCACTCACGTTAGCCCAACTTGCCTGTCTTATACAAATAATTTGTGTAGAGGCCCTAACGTGAATGATATGGTTGGCCAATATTGGCTTCTATCATTGAAAATATAATTTTTGCTCTTTGCATTATATGACGTTGCTCCTTGTATAAATCTTAGTTGCACTGTATGTCAAAAAAAAATTTGACAGCATATCCCCTATTTTCTTGCCTAGCCTGACGTCTCAGCGTCTCATCAGACAATCAACAACAGCAATCACCTTTCATATAATTTGATTAAAAAGATATCAAATAGGAGTAGATTAAACGAGTTGTTCATCCATCGATCCCAAAAGGAAATCTTGATAACTGGGTAGGTTTTTCTTACCAATTTCACCACGAAATAACAAAAAAAAGTCATAAGCCAAAAAATTACAAATGAAATTCATAAGAACTGGGTTCAAAACAAAGGGAGAAGAAGAAGAAGCGGCTACCCAGTGCTTCGAGATAACGGAACCGAGGTCGGCAGTGGTACTGCTGGTGCTCGATGGCTGCCGACGGTGACTTTGATTCACACCGTTGTTTATGCCCCTCCTTTAGTTGCGAGAGAGAGAGAGAGAGAGAGAGAGAGGGAGGGAGGGAGAGAGAGAGCAACGTTGCACAGGCAGAGAGAGAGAGAGAGAGAGAGAGAGGTGGAGGTGTTTGTTGTCGATCGATTTAGGGGTGGGAAACGAACAGGGTTCCGGTTTGGAGTAAAGGAAGGGAGAATTACACTGGAGGGTATTTTTGTCAGTGAATGTCAAAAACACCATGTATGTGTCATATTTTTTTCCCTTCCCATGCTTCTGGAATTTGTGAAACCATGGTCATGTTTTTCGAATAAATTGCTCTAACAACCATGTTTTGGTCATTTTCCCAAGCTTTTTTCTCCCCACTCAATTTAGGGGGTTAGACAGTTGAGGTTAGGCCGCACAAGAGCAATTCGTTACGAGACCTATAAGAAAACTAGTTGAGATGTATGTAAACTAAAACTCAAACACTTACGACTGTTGAACCAATACAAAACTTTTAGGGCCTAGCACCCTGTGACATGACTTAAAAAGAGGCGTCATTAATAGGATGTAGGGTCAGAGAAACGTTGTACATTCATGTGAAAGGCCTTGTAACCAAAAAGTGAAGGTAATTACTCAAATCAACCCCTAATAGGAGTATTAATTTTGCACCGCCTCCACGGAATTGTAGGCCTGTCATTTGCACTTTGCAGAGCAGAAGTTCGGTTTCCAGGGCAGTGATGGCAGGGCAGTGATGGCATGTCTGCTTTCAACAACAAAGTGTAGCTTTTGGCATTGATAGCACCCAACCCTTGCCGTGTTCGGATGAGGTCTCAGGACCTTGGTTTTCATACTGTAGCAAGATGTGATGGGTTGAAAATGAGGGAGAGGGAGAGACAGAATATAAGAGCAAGTGCACCAATCACTAGCAAAAAATGCTAATAAATAGTGTATTTTTTCTATTTTACCTACTCATATTTTCCCACACTCCACCAATACTCTTTATTTTCCTCTCTATCTCTATTAAATATTAAAAAGTAATGTGTAGTAGGCCCCATAGAAGGAGTGTGTGTGTGTGTGTAAGGGAGGGAGAGAGAGAGAGGAGAAAAATTATAAAAAAGGCAAAGGCTTGTGAATAGTGCCTAGCCAAACTTACCTAGCCTCAGCCACCAAAGGTAAAATGCCTCTGGCTTTACCTAGTCTGGTGCATGCCACATTTTGTGGTTTGGGGAGCTAAAATAGCCAAATGGAGTGGATAGACAGCCTTGGTGCACATGCTCTAAGAGCATCACTAGTGGTATACTCAAATATGGATACTCAAATATTGCCACGTCACATTTTGAGTATTCATTTAATGGGTTTGTAAGTTTGAGTATCTACCCTTCTACAATGGTTCATTTGTGTCCATAATAAAAAAAGTATTATTCACTCTATTTTTATTCATAAAATGGGTATAACTTTAAATTTGTTCATATATTTTTTTATAATATTATTACCATTTAAAAGATATTCACAATACGTTTAAAATGAGATCAATCTTGAACATATTTTGGTAAAGATTAAAAATTGATAATTTCAATTTTTGGGAGAAAGTGCAAAAAAATTGAGTTTTGAATTAATTATTTAAAAAATGGAGAGAGAATGTTGTTACTTTTGATACGGTGTGGTCCCCAAAATTTGGTTATTGAGGTTTGGTTATTGAGAAAGATTGGTAATTTTGAGTATTCAAATGCCAAAAGTTGAGTATTTGTAACAAATGTTGTTAACTTTGAGTATTTATCCAAATACCATTGTGAGCCTCTTTTGTGTATCAAAATACTCATCTTTGAGTATTTTTGTGTTTGAGTATACCACTAGTGATGCTCTAAGGAGTCCAAATTAGATTGTGCGTAGAAGTTTTTTGGGACCTACTTAAGACTTCCATACAAATGATTCAAGCCGTTCAATAACGTAAAAATATAATTTTAAGTGGCTTAAAAAAAATCAACTGAATTTGATAATTGTAAGTGTTTGATCTGATTATCTAACTTTTTATTCAAAATTCAAGATCTTATATTGTATGAAAATTTAGAAGATTGAATGAAGCACTTCTCATTATCCAATTGAGCTGATTTTTTCCAACGTCACTTGAAACAATATTTTAAAATTAATGAACGACTTAAATCATTTTGTGGAACTCTTGAGTGGATCCCAAAAAACTTCTATGCACAATCTAGTTTTGACTCCTTATATTCTATCTCTCCCTCTCCCTCTCCCTCTCCCTCATTTTCAACCCATCACATCGTGCTACAGTTTGAAAACCAAGGTCTCGAGACCTCATCAGACCATGGTGTTAATTTATCCATAAAAAACACCCAAACCTTCTAGAGGCCAAAGAGACGTTAATGAAACTATATGGTCTGGTATACAAGTCAGGTGTCCCGTACGAAAATGGATCAGAGATAGAGTATAGGGTTGGACGTCCTCTCGTGTCGAATCGGGTTCGTGTCAAAATGACTTCCTTAATTAATTGTGTCAAAAAAATGAACCTTAATCCGACCTGCTATTAATCATGTCAACCCGAACACGACACGAATTGACATGATTAACTTGGAATTTGGAAATGATCTGTTGATAAGCACACAAATATGTAAATATTGGTGGGCTTAAGTCCTCGAGTTTGATCATATTATTATGTTTATTATTAATTTTTATAAGATATTGCACGTAAGGTTTGTTTTGAGAGTTTCAGGAGAAAACGGGATATATATGGTGCATTCAATGCTGTGTGGAAGTGTGACGCGTCACGCTGGATAATTTTCCAACCGGCAATAAATGCATGAAGAAAAAAATAAAGCAAAAGAGGAAGTGGAAAGTCAGTGGATGCGTGCAGAGTAGGTGGGCAGCTGGGAATTGAGAAAATGGAAATGAATATCGCGGAGTCCGGATGATATCAGATTTTGTCCTACGAAACACATGCCAAACACACAAATTACATGAGCCATATCGTTTCATTCCTGGTATTAAAATAAGAAATTTGACTGTTCCGGCGCTCGAATTGGACACTATTTTGAACATCAGTTGAGAGCGTCGCAGATCCGGATAAAACACCTATGCTTATTATTCAAGTCAATGCCGTTGGAGGAAATGTTTAAAGTGGAACAGGTGGATGGATTATTTTATTGCAACCCTGGGGAGAAATTATGTTGCTATTGTAGAGAAATTAAAATGGAGCACTTTGTTGACTACTAGAAGTCGCCCCAAATTTAATTCAGCTGAGTGCAACGCCACATGCCGGCCTCTGGTTGTTTCGATCGTGCTCCTATCTTGATCTCAGCCATTGATCTATCTCTCACAGAACCCATGCGCACAGAACACTGGATCAAAGTCCAGCCTCCTCTGCTTATAAAAGAGCAGCTTTGCTGCATGAAAAGGGAGCAGAAACCAATCCGGAGAATAGGAAAAAATCAATCTCTCTCTCTGTCGAATTCTCTCTTTCTCTTCCTTTGTTTTATTTTCTACTTCAGTAGGTTTCTTCTTCTGTTTTCTCAATTTGCAATCTCCAAGTTCTTAAGAAGAGTTCAATTCAAAAATTCGTGCTAAGTAAATCCTGTAATTTATTTCCGTTGTGTTAATTTTCTGTAAGTTTCAAGTTGGTAATTTTTAATTTCTCATTTCAAAATAAATTGTCTCTCGATTACCTAGTTTTAAAAAATCATGTCTAGTATAATTTCTATTATTTTCTTTTCATATTCATTTTCAATGGAGGAGTAGTCGCAACGGCTCGGTCTAGGGTGATCATCACTCTATGACCTAAGTAGATTTAAAATTCTCACAACCATGCTAACAAAGTTTGTTTATGTTTAACCCGGGCTTGTAGCTATCGTTTTGAAACTCAAATTTGTTATGTTTTTTATTTTGCGTTGACAAAAACATTGGCACGCATAATGCTTAAATCGATGTCACTTTGAGGGTTTAACAAATTTCTGATCAAGCCTTGGTTAAACGAAACACTGAAAAGAAAAGCAAAAAAGTGATTTCATTGAATTATCTTCCGAGAGAGCACACAATTACCGTGTGGCTCGATCGCGTTAAATTGTGAGATTTATAAATTTACTTAGGTGATGTGAACCTTGGCGTGAGCCTTCTTAATTTAATTACAAGCAAATCCAAACTTTTAGTCTAAAGTTGGAAATCTCTAGTTTCAAAATCACCAAAAATCAAGAAACAAAAGGGTTGGCTACCTACAGCTAAAAAACACTGTTTAGATCGATAGGTCACTTCACTCCTGAAAACCGTTCTCTGTGGTTTGACCTTGGACTTCCCAAGTATATACTTGCAATCGATCACATAGCCCTACGCTTGGGGTTAAGCACTTTAAGATACAACTTTTAGTCGCAAGCAAGTTTTTGACGCCGTTGCCGGGGAACGGTGTAATTTGGAGCATTTAGCTGCATCGCTCTATACATCACTATAAGTTGTCACGCCCTCAATTTCAATAAGCCAAAATACAATTAAAATCCACGTAGGATCGATCAAAGTCAAACAATTTTCCATAAAAAGTCAAAGTCAAAGTACAATAAGCTTCTGCTCAAGGATACCCGTACCCATGTAAAATAACAAAGGTTTTAAAGTTATTACATAAGTTGAAATAGTCAAAAAGCTTGGACAAATTAAAGTTACAGGATCATCTTCCAAAAATGTACTTAGTATGAAGATGAGAAAATAACTTCATGATCATAAAATCTTCATGACATGCATTCGCACTCCAAGCATCTGATCTCATGCTCCATGCCGTGTACCTGAGAAGGATAGGGTGAGCTCACTAGCTCGTAGGAAACTTTTCTACCAACGCTAAGGGTATAGAGAATGAAAGATGCACATGAAGATATGGTACACATGAATGAGTAAGCTAAGATGGACCAAGATAAATCAACTCGATGACAGAGTGTCTAGGAGATGTCTCAAAGATCTAATGAAACCAGAATGTCCATAAGTTTCCTCATAACCATTACATTTCGCGTCATGGGTTCAGTCCCTTCAAAACATAGTCATATACACAAACATTTCATTTCACAATACTTCACCAATACCCAAAACATCTAAAATAACCCAAGTGCCCTTTACATTTATCACATACATCTTATTCCTTTTAATCATTCGTTTATTCTCCGGGCATGCCATATAGGCCCCGTGTCACTCCGGGCATACCATTAAAGGCCCCGTGTCACTCCGGGCATACCCTTTCAGGCCCCGTGTCACTCCGGGCATACCCTTTCGGGCCCCGTGTCATATATTTCACATTTACATTTTCACTTATCAATTTATACATTCAACTTAGTGCTCAAAGCCAATTCACTTATCACAATACCCTTTCACAAGTATCCAAAATATTCACACAATCATCTTTGTTCAAAAACTCAAAATGTGTCGGCGATGGTCGAGTTAACACATGTCCAAGTGCGTGAGAAACCAAGACAACCAAGACAAAGCATAAAATGCACCATGATATGTTACCGAACCTTAGAGTTCAATTCAAGAAGCTTTGAAAGGACCAATGAGGGCCCGGAGCGATGGAACATGAAAATGGAGTTATGAATCTCAAGAAAATACGACACGCTGATAGTAAAAAAGCACATTTCTCTCAAAATACAAAGGTTATGAATATGAGATCAATTGGGTTTGAAAGTAGACTCATAGAGCTTTCCAACGGTTCAAGAATCACCTCAATCGGAGTTCGGACGAAGTCGGGGCGTGCCCGCGAAGTTGGTTCAATAATCTGCCTGAACAAGAGGAGTCTGGATCGATCCAAAATGGTCCGGGAGCCAACAGAAGGTTTTGGATCGATCCGAACAAATTTTGGATCGATCCAAGATGGTTCAAAACACCATCAGACTATTTTGGATCGATCCAACTTATGTTTGGATCGATCCAAACGGGTTTCGAGTGAAATTTTGACAGCATGCTCCAAATGAATGGGGCTTCAATCCAAGGCAAAAATTGAGGTTCCAAAGCACAACTAATCAAGAGAGCAGGACATATCAACAATCAATTTATGGATTGATCAACTAAACATACAAAACCCAAACTCAATCAACTCCAAACACAACTTCCATGGTGACAAACAAGTGTAATGAAAATTTTAGGAGCAATAACAAGAGTAATGCATTAATTCATTCAACATACACTTAGAGAAGGTAGAATATTGTTCCCTACCTCAGGGGTTTAGCTCCAATGAAGAGAGATGAGAAAGCCCTAGCTTGTCCTAGCAAAACCCAACCGAAACAAGCTCTTCCAAGATGATTCCAAGGTTGCCCGGACTTCAAATCACGCGTAGATGACGGAAATGAGGTTGAATCTTTGAGGAGAAGAGGTGGGGAGGTGTAGATCTTGCGGAGAAATGAAGGGAGTTTGAAGAGGAGTAGAGAGAGAGAGAGACGGTGTAGTTGAGAGGGGAGGTGAATGTGTGTTTTTTATCAAAAAAATCTGATCCTAAACTTGTATATACACTCTCACACTTGCACTAAAACCCCTCATGTTCCTAACAAGTTTTAAAGACACCCCAAAGCACATATTCACTTCCTATTGACCCCACTTCACTCTATTTTCATTTCCTCACATTTTCCCAACATTATATCGGAAAAATTATTTAAAAACACGGGTCCTTACATTCTACCCTCCTTAGAAAAATTTTGTCCTCAAAATTTGAAACAACAATGCACTCATCATCCACCACATGCTCATGCTTGATATGCTACATATACCCAACTCGTAAACTCCAAAAATACAGAACTTAGAACCTGTACTCATTTAGTTAAAAAGGAAAACAACTCAGGGCATTTCTCTTTTATCTTGTCTCCTTTATCCCACATCGACTCATCTCTACCAAAGTTACTACACAACAACTGTATAGATATTTCCCTGAAATACCTATTTGCTCACCGCTAAGATACGTATCGGCTTCTATCTTGACTCTAGATCATTCCAATGTAAGGAAACAACTAGGTTTATACTATCTCCAAGTGCAAAACCATAGCTCTAAGGTTCAATTCTATTCTAACCATAGATCCTCTAGGCTTATTACGCATCCTAGTCGTCTACTAAAAGCCTATGCTATTGCATTCTACTTGACATCACAATCACTTTATAATCGCCCAAACACTTTACCCCCATAATCTTATTATTACCTTAAGGTCTTAAATGTAGAATTTTACTTAAGAGGCCAAACTTTGAACCATACTCCTTAAATCAGGAAAATCGACATTGAGCACTTTGATCTAGATTCATCAACCATAACCGCTCTCATAATGACGCCAAGATAAATCAATCCTTAAATGACGACAGTAAGGCTAAGTTCCCATAGTTCTTGATACCAAGCACACTCTATCTGTATCCAAATGCCCTAACTAACCCATAGCGCAATAGTAAGTGTTGTCTCACTATACCCTACCATCATCCGCCAATTGATCAAAAATTTGATTAACCAAACATTAAAGCTTTCCTCCCCTAAGTTATGACATTAACGTTTCCCCTTGGTCCCGTTAGTTACTACTACCTTTACAGCCAATTCCATGTAACCTTTTCTTGTCACTAGTCAAGAAACCCAAACTCCTTAAAACACTATACCCTTTTTCACCAAGCAATGCACCATCTCCACTCCTCAAGACACATTACTAAGAATAGCACTAGAGGTCAACATAATCCATCATCATTCCCTTGATCTCCATTGACATCCTCAGCTAACATCACCAACTCTAAACATCTTATGTGTTTTAGTCCACCTCTACTTCCCACCATTTTATCATGTGATTCTCTCCTTTTTAAGTACTACCAAGTAACCCACCGGTTTTATTAACTATGCGCGTAATTCCTCTCACCAATTCTCTCGTCCATTGTCACGATTAACCCAAGTAGACTAAATGCTCTATATCTCGCGACCGTCATCACCAAGGTCCAAAACTTAACTCAATCTTACTTTAGGTTTATATATAGACTCACATTCACATCAGCTCCTCGGAGATGTTGGAATCCTATCTACAATATTTATGGGTTAAGGGACTTAAACATAAAAAAAAAATACTATGACCCCCAAATCTCATATAACGCGTAAAAGAAATGACTTTTCCACCAGGTTAGAGATGAATCATCAAGCGTCCCATAAGTTCGTTCAATGAATTTCTCACAATATTACTCTCTGCATACCACTATAGCTTTCAAAACTAAATCCGCCTTAACCCGCACCACCAATCCTCAACTCCAACTATTTTATCTATTCCGATAGCCATTTAAATTCTTAACCATTTCGAATCTCAATTTCATTACTGTGGTGACCTTACACAAGCCATCCTAAATTGTTATACACATCATGCCCTGGACAACCGCCTTCCACTCAACACTTTACTCTATTCTATCAACATACAAGGAGACAACCCAACTCATATTTCTAACAGGATTCTGAAAACCCTTTTCTTTAAATTTGTTGCCCCATTTTCTACGTCTAGATTCTGAAAACCCTTACACACGTGTGAGGGAATTTGAAGATGTCATTGGAACAGCATGCAACAACCAGGCCCAATTAGAGTCAGCGCGTCTTAAACTTTTTCCATTCTCGTTGAAAGAAAAGGCAAAAGCTTGGTTCATTTCACTGAAACCTCAATCAATACCCGATTGGAATAAAATGAAAAAAGAGTTCTTCCTTAAGTTCTTTCCTACGCACAGAACCAACGCCTTGAAAAAGGTGATCCAGTCTTTTAAGGAACAGGAAAATGAACCTTTTCACAAGTGTTGGGAGAGGTACAAAGACTCTTTGAATGTAGTCCCACATCATGGCTACGATGACTTCCAAAAAGTCACCTACTTTTATGAGGGAATCTCTCCTCGTACGCGTCAATTCATAGACATGATGTGTAATGGGGAATTTTTGAGTAAGTTACCTGCAGAAGTACTTGAGTATTTTGACTTTTTGGCTGAAAGCACTAAGTCGTGGGATTACTCTGATCCAAATGAAAAGACTAACCAAGTGGTTAGTCACGGCCAAGTGAGTCCAGGGAAGTTTATTTTGTGGGAGCAAGATGATCTTTCCCAGAGGGTTGCCCAACTTACTCGAAAATTGGAGAAATTGGAGATGGCGAAAACCGTTGAAGTAGTGTGTGTTATCTGTGACACACAAGGGCATTCAACTGATGACTGCCCAACAATACCTGCTTTCAAGGAGGTACTGCACAGTTCCAGTTCTGGAACAGAGCAAGTTGAAGTAAATGCTCTAAACCAGGTCCAAAACCAGAATAGGAACCCAACCAATTCTCCTTACTCCAACACTTACAACCCAGAGTGGAGGAATCACCCAAACTTTAAGTGGCGCACCAATGAAAACCAAGGACCTCCCCAAGGTCCGCCCCAGCAAAATTACTGAGTCCAATACCAACAACCCCCGCCCAATTACCAGCAAGCTCAGGGTCCTCCTAGGTACCCATAATAGTAGGTATATGCACCGCAGGGACCACCCATGGCCCCTCAAGTGTATCAACCGCCACATAAGCGCAGTATTGAGGAAACCTTGCAAATGTTCATGCAAAGCCAAGTTGCAATTAATGAGCAAAATAAGGAAATCATTGGAGACATCCGCACCCAATTGACTAAATTGACCTCTTCTGTGGGGGTCATGCAATAAGAAAAGGGCAAATTTCCTGCCCAGTCTCAGGCCAATCCTCAGGGCCAACACTTCGTGAGTAGTTCATCTGGAACTAACTCCAATGTTGAGGAGGCAAAATCAATCACCACATTGAGAAGTGGTAAAGAAATTGATAAATTTGTGATACTGAAGCCTAAAACTGTCAAACCTTCACCACCACCCCTGTCGCCTACTGAATCACCAAGTGGTGATATTCCTGACACTCAAGAGAGTGTGGAACCAGTTGTGACAACTGGTCCAATCCCAGCTCCGTACCCTCAGAGATTAAGGGTAGCACCAAAACTGTCATCAAATCCAGAGATTTATGAGCTGTTTAAACAAGTCAAGATCAATATCCCTTTGTTGGATGCAATCAAGCAAATTCCATCGTATGCGAAATTCTTGAAGGGCTTGCGCACTGTCAAGCGTAAGTTGAATGTGCAAAAGAAAGTCTTTCTCACTCAGCAAGTGAGTTCCATAATTCAGACGGATGTTGCCCCAAAGTATAAGGACCCAGGGTGTCCCACGATTTCTATTGTGATTGGGGGCAAGAAAATTGGGAAAGCCTTGCTTGACTTAGGAGCAAGTGTGAACCTACTGCCTTTTTGTGTGTATGAGCAGATAGGTCTGGGAGACATTAAACCAACTCCGGTTACTCTCCAACTGGCTGATAGAAGTGTTAGAGTGCCGAGAGGTTTGGTTGAGGATGTCCTAGTTCAAGTAGACAACTTTGTCTACCCTGTGGACTTTGTGGTACTAGATACCCAACTGATGGCTAATCCCCAGGCTCAAACTCCAATAATTCTTGGACGTCTGTAGACACCCCAATTTGAACCCACGAAAATCCTTGGCAATCCCCGATGATGAAAATGCCTGATAAGAGCACGCGAGGCTTGATTGTGAACTTGGAAACCCCTCCTAAACCTCTTCAAAATAAACCCAAGCCTACACCATCTTCTAGTACATTCAAAACCCTCTGTTTTGATATATAATATGTCCCAATCCATTTTGAAATGAGGGAGATATGCCCGTTTTACCGAAACGATTCATTCTTCCGACCTTCTGAGGGTAAAATGGTCACATATTTTGATGTACAAATCTTCTTGGCTTCAAACCACTTGGGTTAGAAAGTAGACTTTTCAAGCTTTCCAACGCTTCAAACCATGCACAAAACGGAGTTCGGTAGCACCCGGAATGGCCCCGCGAAGTTTGGATTGTTGTGCTGTCTCCTAATCCAGGCGCCTGGATTACCCTAATCCAGGCGCCCGGACTCAATCCAGGCGCCTGGATTCCCCAATTCCAGGTGCCTGGAATCACTTCCAGTAAACATTTTGCAGTTGGTTTTTGATGAAACAATGGGCTCCCTCCTACATTATCCCACGTTTTCCTCATTCCAAACTCCCTCCAACAGACTCTGCTCCACATTTTTAAAGTTCAAATTCATTTTCCTCTCAAACTCACCCAAAAAATCCCTCATTCTCTCTCTATATATACCCCCCTCCCACTCCATTCTAAAGGATCAGTTCTCCCCTCTCTCCCTTACTGTTATTCTGTCCAAATACCCCCAGAAAACTGATCCCAAACAACTCCCTCTCAATCTCTCTTTATTTCATTCAATTTCAACCTTCAAAGTCCATTTTCTTACCATTTTCTTACAATCTGGTCTTCATAGTTCCAGAGGCTAAATCTCAGTCCACTCAACTACCAAAATCACCCAAACTTACAACCCAAGTTCAAAAATCAAGCCTTCAAGGTAGTTATCTACCAAATTTGCTCAAAAAGGCCCTGAGGGGACATCAACCAAGCTCTAGCTAGTCTTCCATACTGGCTTAGAGTTTGGGAAAGGTCTTAAACATCACAGGAAAAGATTTCATTTTGTGTTCCAGTACCAGATCCAGGCGCCTGGATTAGCCCTTTCCAGGCGCCTGCATTGAATCCAGGCGCCTGGATTCACTCAATACAAGCGCCTGGATTCCATTCCTCTGGTCATGTTTTCTGTTTCCTTTTGCATTTTAATCAATCTTTGGCACAAGCATTCACCTATATCTCATTGATCTTCTTGATGCATTTGTCGTGCTTTCACGTGAATTCGTGTTTGAAGTCCATTTAAACAATATTTTCAAAATCTTTTCAAACATTTAGTAGAGACCGGTAATCATACCGGGCGAGAGGGGTGCTTTAAATTCCTTCCCCTCTCGTAACCTAGCTCCCGAACCCGAGAAATCTCGTTTTGAGAGACCGGTAAAGTATTTTTCCGTTCCAAGGGCAAAAGGGTCATTTTTCAAATGGTTTCTTGGGTAAAGTCCTCAAATCCGGGTGGCGACTCCATTCAATCAATCAAAATCATTTTCTCAAACCAAAATCAATTTCGTGGACATAACCCCGCGGGGTGTTCACAAGCTGGCGACTCCGCTGGGGAATCTGGTTAATATATATTTTAATATTACTACACTTATGTGTGATTTTATTAAAATGTGTATTAATCATCGAGAGCTAAGCTTGAAAAATGTTTTAAAGATTTTGAAAATGTTATTTTTATGGACTTTTTGCATTGCAAGTGCATGGTTACTAGCCTCCGCTGGCGTGTTTCGGCAATCCCGCCCGGCTTGCCGGTGACGGGGAATCCCGAAATGCCCAGCACCCCCCGACCGTGATAAGTCACAATTGTCGTTATTACCATCACCTTGCGGGATCCTTGGCGGTGGGAGACAGCTTTGGCTTTGAGTCCGGGGTACCCTCTCAAACCAAAACCGGCCTTTGCATGTAAATGACCGTAGAACCCCACATCAGGTAACCAACCCATGTGTTAGGATTATGTGCTCCATTCTGTTATATGCTATGTGTGTTATTGCTTTCCACAGCACGCCATACTGCATACATGCACGCATTCGCATTTGTACATACAGTCCTTAGTGTCTTGTGCACCGTTAGCTTAGTATAAGTCAGTTCCCGGCAGTCAGTAGAAGGTTGCCTCGGCCCGATGATGAGTCGTGCATCCCATATGCGCGTTGTTCTTACGAGTTGGCCTTTAGGATGATCGGACGTGGGTAAATTTGGATTATCAGTTTCCTAACAATGATCTAAACGGGTTTAAGGGACCTTGGCCCGAGGAGGGCTAATCGCCCTTAGGCATCTGATTCTAGATCATTGTCGGAATTCGTGTGAATCATAATTTCCCAAATCCGATTATCCAATATCAAGGACATGTTACTTAAAAGAAAACTTGAGGATTGGGGCAACCTTCCAAAACAGTTGTGTTCAGTCTAGGAGACTTTAAATCCATGGAGTTTGAGATACCTCCGGTGTTGGTCGTGCCCGAACGGCCACCTGTGATTCGAACTAGCCTTGAGATCATTTGTATCTGGATTGCAACATCCACATTGCTTTGTCTCGGATGACCAAGAAAAGTGCTACGGCGTCAACATTTAGGCTTTAGGTTGAAACGCCGTACCTACCGAGTAATGGTTTACCCGGGATGTTGGAAAATCTTCTGTGCAATGGTCTTAAGTGAGATTTGGATCCGGTAGACTAACCCTAGGTTGTACATGCAGTCTAGGAGACTTTAAATCCATGGAGTTTGAGATACCTCCAGTGTTCGCCGTGCTCGAACGGCTCCCCGTGTCTCAGGCTAGCCTTAAGTGCATTTGTATCTGGATTTCAACAACCTTATTGCTCTGTCTCGGATGGTCTACAAGGAGATTGGCTCTGATTCCACGACGATTGGAATTTAACCTGCCTGTCACGACTTACCCGTGGTTGTTGTTTAGAACATTCGTGCAATGTCTTAAGTGAGACCGAGACCGGTAGTCTAGATCTTAGGACGACACGACAACAATGCATGCACGACATTTCCTTCAATAAAACCAGAGGCACAATCTGAGTTTGACTTTTTTGCTTTACTGTCAGTCCTGAATCATTGGGCCAAGCAAGGAGACCTTACCTGTTTAGACACGACCCCTCGAAGACCGTCTCGACCTTCATTGCTAACGTCTGAAACAAGCATGTCGGCCGATCAAGAACAAGATCTTCCAAATGAGATAGAGCAACTGAGGAAGGAAATGCAAAATGAGAGGGTCCGGAATGACACTCAAATTGCCCAACTCATGGCAAATCATGGTAAACATTCAAAGCCGGCTCCCTCCACCCCAGCAACAAATACCTGATGGCGGGGCCCAAAATCATGAGATCCCTAATGATGAGTGTCAAGAACAGCCACCTCCAGTTGACAATCCCCAGTTGGCTGAAATGCTAGCCAAAACAGCCAAACTTGAAGAATCTATGGCTAAAAGTGAGAAACGGGCTATCACCGGCTTTGACATGGATAAACTCTGCATTTTCCCAGGTGCCAAACTCCCTAAGAAATTCAAACATGTGGACTTTGAGAAGTTTGATGGGACCGGAGATCCAAGGGGACACATTCAGGCATACGTGAGCTCCCTTTCATTGCAAGATGTTGATGAGCCCACTATGGCCCAAATGTTCCACGAAACTCTCACAGGGCCCGCACTTCAATGGCTCTTGTCTCTTGACATCTCAAGGAGGCATACTTGGGAAGAAATGGCGGCTACTTTCATAAAGCAGTATGAGTACAATGTGCAGCTCAAGGTCACTACACGTGAGCTTGAAAGTATCAAGATGAAGGAAGAAGAGTCCTTTGCGGACTTTTTGAAGAGATGGAGGGCGAAGGCAGCACAAATGACTGATCGTCCCAGTGATAAGGACCAAATGAGGATCATAACCAAGAATCTGCAACCCGATTTCACCCAATACATGATCACCGCCCAAGCTCACGACTTTGAAACTTATTTCGAAGTTGGTCTGTCCATCGAGGAAGCAATGCGGGATGGCATTCTAGGAAAAGATGACCCCACTCCAAAAACCAAGAACATCAACTCTAGCGATGACAACGCCCTACATGCAAACACCTCATCCAGCTCCACAAAACTCAACTCCAACCAATCAGCACCCATCAACAGAATCACAGTCCAAACCCACCGCTCTCAAAAACCACAAAGAACCCTTTCACAGTTCTCCACACCCCTATCCTTGGTGTATAAAGAGCTCTACAAAGCCGGTCTTCTCAAACCACTTCAACCAACTCTTTTACCTCAAAAGCTCCCAGCTTACCACAACCCAAATGCCTTCTGTGCCTTCCATCAAATGCCTGGTCATGCTACCGATGAGTGTCATCGCCTCCGCCACAAGATTCAAGATCTCATTGACAATGGGTCCATCTTTACTCCACTGGCGAAACTGAACACCTCGCCAAATCAATGAACCAACAATGGCCATGCAATAATTCAATCTTCCACGAGTCTTGAAAGTCTTTAAGTGTCATGTCAAGTTTTCACTTCTGATTGAGTCAGTTTGTATTTCGAGTTTGTTTGTGTTTTTGCTTTCCTCGTCTATGTGTTTCCATCTTCGAGTCTGTAACGTCTTGTTGTTATTGTCAAAAAAAAGAAAAAGACCAAAAATAGAGTCAACTTTGTAGTCCCGAACTACGCACGACCTGATTCCTTGCAAAGGGATACGTAGGCAACCCTTAGTGGTTCGGTCGCAACTATCAAAAATCAATGTCATGCTGTTGTGTCGAAATTGTCATCATAAACTTGGGTTTTTTCAATAATCCCTCAACTTGGAATTGTTTTACACCGTCATTTGAGAAACGTGATAATCACTTCAAAACACGAGATGGATTTTGAT
Source organism: Vaccinium darrowii (assembly GCA_020921065.1). Classification (NCBI taxonomy): domain Eukaryota; kingdom Viridiplantae; phylum Streptophyta; class Magnoliopsida; order Ericales; family Ericaceae; genus Vaccinium; species Vaccinium darrowii. Next base: position 22,482,980 of record CM037156.1, read on the forward strand.
TGAACCCTTGCCCCGCACAAGGAGGATTTCTAGTGGACCATTCCCCGGTGCCATCAAGAAATGATGCTTTGACACAAGAAAAGCCTGCTAGGTTGAAAACCCGCAAGGGCTGCCTAGGCAAAAGTTAAGGCAAAAAGCTCGCTAGATCGAACTTTAAAATGAGATCTAGGCAAAAGTTAGAGCAAGAATGAGTTCTCCCCATCAAGTTGCACAATTCAAAATGAAGGAAGGCATTCTTTGCTTTTATTCCCCACATAAATATCCATTGCAAGCCCCTTTGAGCCTGAATCAATTTCTTTGGAAAAGAACCCAGCTAGACAGCTATCCCCCACACTGGGGCAAAAAGGAAAGAATGAAAATTGTTAAAGATGTAGGCGTGTGAAATTTGAAGCATCTCAAGAATGAAAGTGCCAAGCTGATAAACGTGTGAAAACACCAAACAAGTGGGCGTAACAAGGTGAGAAGCGTCGAGGAAATTAAATAGAAACAATCAAATGGAAAGAAAGTGCCAATCAAAAAAAAAAAAAAGAAGAAGCGTCCATCAAAAAGCAAAAAGGGCACAGATAAAGTCTGAGATAGCTGCTAGCTATGATAACCCAACGAAAAAGAAATTTTTAAGCCTTCTTCCCTTTCTTTGTTAAGCCCAAGCCTTGGCCCCATTACAGCCTAGATAAAGTCCTTTCAGATTGAAAAGCGGAACTTGATAGTGAGAATTCAAGTCAAAAGAGAACAGTTTAATCTCTCTTAAAAAGTCAAAGCATTGTGCCAACGCTGGCGTCATACAAAGCAAAAATTCAAACTGGGGCATATCAACGAGTCTTCATCAGCAGCCCTCTAAACTGGGGCATTTTTGAAGGAAAATCAATGGGGCATCATCAGCAACTCAGGGCATGGGTTCATGACAAGAAATCTTGTGTTTTGATAAAATAGTAGATTTGAATGAACATCACTTGATGGAGTGAAACAATCACAAAATAAAAATTCAATTTTATCATGACAATTTTGACATCAATGGTGAGGCATGTTTGCCATCTTTCAAAACTTCAGGTCAATGTAATCTTCCATATCCTTCAAGTCGACACGTTCTTCCTTTGCCCACTTGGGGCACCCCAGTCAACATGGTCAATCAAATTCCTCAAGCCTTGTCTGTCAAAGTCCACCCCCTTGTCAAAAGGCCAATCAAATCCTTTGGCCTTGTCGGTCTCATCAATGTCCATCCTTTTGTCCAAAAGGCCGATCAAATTCCTCGGCCTTGTAAAAATCTGCCTCTTTGTCAAGCAGTCAATCATGTAGTTTTAGTCTTGTCTATCCTTGACTCGTGGAAACGATTTCAATGCATCAAAGAACCCATGTTTGGGTACATGGTCAATTGGTTGTCCAAACCATCAGCAGAGCCGAGAAAGAAAATCAGAATTGAGGATCATCATCTGTGGGGGCATGTTAGCCTAATGTCATTTATGGGGGAAAGCATACACCCAAATCCAGAACTGGGGCATAGGAGCCTAAAAGTTTGAAACTAATCCAAAATCCAAAGTCTTGCCAAGCTCAAACCCAAACCTTGGCCAAAAGGGAAAGGCAGTAAAGCAAAAGAGCCACCCCATTGAGCCTCCTACTTTTTAAAGAAGGAATGTTGTCGTTGTTGTCGTCGAGTGTCGATGCACGAGTCACATGCAATGGTCCTGAGGGACCAAACTTTTGAATCAATCGTCCTGAGGGATAAACTTTTAAATCAATCGTCCTGAGGGACAACTTTTGAATCAATCGTCCTGAGGGACCAAACCTTTTAAATCAATCGTCCTGAGGGACAACTTTTAAATCAATCGTCCTGAGGGACCAAACCTTTTAAGTCAATCGTCCTGAGGAACAACTTTTAAATCAATCGTCCTGAGGGACAAACTTTTAAATCAATCGTCCTGAGGGACAACTTTTGAATCAATCGTCCTGAGGGACAAACTTTTAAATCAATCGTCCTGAGGGACAACTTTTAAATCAATCGTCCTGAGGGACCAAACCTTTTAAGTCAATCGTCCTGAGGGACAACTTTTAAATCAATCGTCCTGAGGGACAAACTTTTAAATCAATCGTCCTGAGGGACAACTTTTGAATCAATCGTCCTGAGGGACAAACTTTTAAATCAATCGTCCTGAGGGACAACTTTTAAATCAATCATCCTGAGGGACAAAACTTTTGAATCAATCGTCCTGAGGGACCAAACTTTTAAATCAATCGTCCTGAGTGACCAACTTTCGAATCAATCGTCCTGAGGGACAAGCTTTTGAATCAATCGTCCTAAGGGACAACTTTTAAATCAATCGTCCTGAGGGACAAACTTTTGAATCAATCGTCCTGAGGGACAACTTTTAAATCAATCGTTCTGAGGGACAAGCAATTAATTTCAAGACCAGAAATGGTCACATTTTCAATAATGTCATTCAAGATGGTGCATTCATTCATTTTAGCCGCCTAGCTGGCGCATCCAATCATCATTCCAAAGCCGCCTAGCTAGCGCATCCAATCATTCAATCATCATTCAAAAACCGCCTAGCTGGCGCATCCAATCAATCATCACTTGTTCTTTCAATCAATCATTCAATCAATCATTACTCATCAATCATTCAATCAATCACCCATCAATCATCAATCATCTATTGTGTGCATCATCATTTATCGTTCATTGTCAAATGAATCATCGATCAATTCCTTTGCCCCCGAGAACTACGCTGGTCTGATCCCTGCAACAGGGTACGTCGAGCGCGACCATGTGATTTTAATGTTTGTGTTTTGTAGCTTTGGAAATTCTTGGGCAGCAGATTGGGCTGTCTAGGTCTTTGACGATACTCGCATCAAATCAATGATGTCAAGTCCCGTCAAAGAGGGGCAACTGTAGACACCCCAATTTGAACCCACGAAAATCCTTGGCAATCCCCGATGATGAAAATGCCTGATAAGAGCACGCGAGGCTTGATTGTGAACTTGGAAACCCCTCCTAAACCTCTTCAAAATAAACCCAAGCCTACACCACCTTCTAGTACATTCAAAACCCTCTGTTTTGATATATAATATGTCCCAATCCATTTTGAAATGAGGGAGATATGCCCGTTTTACCGAAATGATTCATTCTTCCGACCTTCTGAGGGTAAAATGGTCACATATTTTGATGTACAAATCTTCTTGGCTTCAAACCACTTGGGTTAGAAAGTAGACTTTTCAAGCTTTCCAACGCTTCAAACCATGCACAAAACGGAGTTCGGTAGCACCCGGAATGGCCCCGCGAAGTTTGGATTGTTGTGCTGTCTCCTAGTTTAGGTGAATAAATCTCTTGTTCATGTCTAGGCGTGTTGGATATCTTATGTGCATTACATTGGAGTTTATGGCGCACTTAGGAAATGATACAAGGCATTTTTGTGTGATTAAACCACATATGAGTCTCCTAAACCCTTATTTGAGCCAAGTCCGGAACCTTTTATTTCATAACCCTAAGAAATCGGATGCGTAGTGGGGGAGGAGTGGTTGAATATCATTAAAAGCAAAATGGTGATTTGGGGGACCAAAATAAGGATAAAAATAGTTCGGGGGTCTTAGCGTGTTTTTCCCCTACAGAAGGTACCAGATCCCGAAAAAAAAAAAATTGAGAGGGGGACCCCACTCTCTCGCCCTCTCTTATCCTCTCCTCATCTCTCTCTCTTCCCTTATTATTCTTCTTCTTCTTCCTTTCGCCGTCTCACCAACCTCCCCCTCTGTCCCGATTTCTCACCCAGACACCACCAATCCAACCTCTCAAACACTCAATCCCGCACCAAATCCCTCCATCATTCACTAAAAACAGGTCATTTGACCCCAACTCTAAACCCGAAAAGCTCGAACTCCATTTCAAAAAAAAAAAAAATGGTAGATTACGTACCTAGGTTATCCGAAGGGTGGATAGCCCAAATCAGGGGGGAGCATCTACGAATCCAAAGAGATTTGGAACTGGCGGAGATGGAGCTATTTTTCAACTGCCAATGGAAACTTTTGGCTCTCATCCTTGCGGTTAGCCAATTGTTTTCAATGGTATACCCACCGTGTTTCGGGCTTAAGGTGAACATGCGTACTATGTGGGGATTCATTCTCTCTGGGCTTGTCGTATATGCGGCGATCCTCATAGAATACGAGATCCAATTACGCCGAGGCTACGAAGCAGCTGGTAAAGAGTGGTATAGAAGTGGGGGTGTGTGGTGGTGAAACTGGGGAGAAAGCAGCAGTGGAGGAGTACTCGAAAAGGGTAGTTTAAGTTTTTGATAACGGCCAATGGGTAGATGAACCGAGCTTATGTTAGGCCGTTATTCATTTTGTTTACCCTTTCTTTTGTAACCGTGGTCATTTTAAGCTAAATAAAGTCCTTAGTTGATCTCTAGTGCGCCTCTACTCCATTGTGATGCATTTTTGCTTATCTTGCGCATTTTAGTTCATGTTCACACTTGTTTCGCTCTTATTTTTGCTTTCTCATTTGAATAAAAGCTTCTGTCTTGCAGCGCTCCACCAATAAAATGCCTAGCACCTTGTTCTTGCTAGTGCACAATTCCGGGCGTTGGTTGTGGATATGGCTGAGTTGTTTTGTTGTTGCGCATATTTTTATTGTGAGAGTTAGCCCTGTAAAAATTGAATAAAGCTTCCTTATGTGACTTGCCTTAAATAGGTTTTAACTAGTTTTGTTCATTTTTGTTCATATGCATGTTTTAGAGTTGAGCATAGCTTGTTTAAAAATAAATATATAAAAAAATTAATAATAATTTTGACCTGAGTTGACTAGATTTAAATGGTATATGGTGAGCAATATAAAAAAATAAAAAAAAAAAAAGAAAAGAAAGAAAGAAAGATGTTTTGTGGGTTACCGCTGCTGAAAACCCTCACGAGACTTCACTCGTCCTACTGGGGCCGCCCGGGGGTTTAAAAGACATATCCATTTTAGTTTACTTTTATTAGTTGCATTTACTTAAGTTTGCTAGGGACTAGCAAAGTTCAAGTTGGGGGATGTGATAAGCACACAAATATGTAAATATTGGTGGGCTTAAGTCCTCGAGTTTGATCATATTATTATGTTTATTATTAATTTTTATAAGATATTGCATGTAAGGTTTGTTTTGAGAGTTTCAGGAGAAAACGGGATATATATGGTGCATTCAATGCTGTGTGGAAGTGTGATGCGCCACGCTGGATAATTTTCCAACTGACAATAAATGCATGAAGAAAAAAATAAAGCAAAAGAGGAAGTGGAAAGTCAGTGGATGCATGCAGAGTAGGTGGGCAGCTGGGAATTGAGAAAATGGAAATGAATATCGCGGAGTCCGGATGATATCAGATTTTGTCCTACGAAACACATGCCAAACACACAAATTACATGAGCCATACCGTTTCATTCCTGGTATTAAAATAAGAAATTTGACTGTTCCGGCGCTCGAATTGGACACTATTTTGAACATCAGTTGAGAGCGTCGCAGATCCGAATAAAACACCTATGCTTATTATTCAAGTCAATGCCGTTGGAGGAAATGTTTAAAGTGGAACAGGTGGATGGATTATTTTATGGGAGAGTTGGTATAGGGTCCACTATAGCAATTTCCTAGAGTCTAAGGTCCACCCAAATATTCTCTAAGACATAAGATCCACTAGAATAATAAAAGACCCAACTACCCCCATCATCAGCAGCTCCGGATCAAATCCTCGACCAAATCCTCGCCGTCCCTTCTTCCTATTCTTCCCTCGCTAGAATCAACGGTACCACGGCGTCACAGCTCAACTCCACCACCGGCGGTGGCGGCGGCGGAAGTGGGTTCCAACAGCGGCGTTTGTCCCGTTGGGTTTGAGCCTAGACAACGGCCGAGACGACTTCCATGGTGGAGGTTTTGGAGTGAAGAGCGTAAGTGTCGAATTCCCGACGACCATGGGGAGTTTTTTCCCAGCGTTAACTTAAATCGAGCTCCGTTCTCTCTCAAGATTTCTGGTTTAGTCGCCGGAAAAAATGGTGTTCTAGTGCTCTGTTCAATTTCAACGGAAAAAGAGTTGCTCGAAATCCATTTTTGAATACACGGTTGGATTCGTCTTGTCGAAATGATTCCGTAAAGCTATAATACGAGTCCATACGACGTCGGCATGAGATACACGAGCCGGTCAAAGTTTGCATTTTCCGACCAAATTCAGTGCGTAGATCTGACTCGCTACTGTTCTTCAGCGTCATATACAAGCTAGATGAGGTGATGACATCATTCATCACTATTGAGGTGATGACAGATCTTGCCTTTTCTTTTATTTTTTCTTTGTCTTTGTTTATTGCACAAAGGACAAGACAAGGAGTACTGTCCTTTACTCCTTTTTACCTTTATTTTAATAAAACTTGTTTTCTCATTTTGATAACTTGCCAGCTGTAATGGATGCTTTTTGGTTTCTATCGTGGTTTGTAACTTTTTATTTTTGTACACTTTCATGCTATATTCTGCCATAATTATACCAAGTAGGCTTTTTTTTTTAAAAAAAATTGTCCAGATAACCACATCTTTTGAGTGTAGATAACCACATCTAATCTCAGATAATCACCTCTTATGAGTTCAGATAACCATCTCTTATGAGTTTAGATAACCACCTCCATTTTGAAAAAGTGATTTTTTTGTTTTATTCAATTTTCAGTAAAATTTTTATGTTAAAAGCAGAGGGTTTGTACGCTGCTACCATGTAGTGCTTGGGTGGTTGAGGACTTGATCTCAAGTAAGTTTTTTAAACAAAAATATGCCCAGATAACCACATCTTATGATTACAGATAACCACCTCTTGCGAATCAAGATAACCACATCTGATCCTAAGTAGGTTTTTCAAAAAATGACATAGTTCAGATAACCACATCTGCGCCGGTCAATTTTCCGGCGAAGTCCAATTTTTCGGCGACTTTTCCGGCGCCGGCAGGATTTTCCGGCGAACTTTTCCGGCGAAGTCAATTTTTCCGGTAGACTTTCCGGCGCCGGCAACTTTTCCGGTAAATGTATATTATGTATTAAATTTAATGTAAGGGTACATTTGTCTAGTAAAAAAATAGAATGGACCTAAGAGAATAAAAAAAAAAGTGGTTTGGTGGATTAGAGATGTTATGAAAACATTAGGTGGACTAGAGGTGTTACAAAAAGCTATAATGGACCCTATAACAATTCTTTATTATTTTATTGCAACCCTGGGGAGAAATTATGTTGCTATTGTAGAGAAATTCAAATGGAGCACTTTGTTGACTACTAGAAGTCGCCCCAAATTTAATTCAGCGGAGTGCAACGCCACATGCCGGCCTCTGGTTGTTTCGATCGTGCTCCTATCTTGATCTCAGCCATTGATCTATCTCTCACAGAACCCATGCGCACAGAACACTGGATCAAAGTCCAGCCTCCTCTGCTTATAAAAGAGCAGCTTTGCTGCATGAAAAGGGAGCAGAAACCAATCCGGAGAATAGGAAAAAATCAATCTTTCTCTCTGTCGAATTCTCCCTTTCTCTTCCTTTGTTTTATTTTCTACTTCAGTAGGTTTCTTCTTCTGTTTTCTCAATTTGCAATCTTCAAGTTCTTAAGAAGAGTTCAATTCAAGAATTCGTGCTAAGTAAATCCTGTAATTTATTTCCGTTGTGTTAATTTTCTGTAAGTTTCAAGTTGGTAATTTTTAATTTCTCATTTCAAAATAAATTGTCTCTCGATTACCTAGTTTTAAAAAATCATGTCTAGTATAATTTCTATTATTTTCTTTTCATATTCATTTTCAATGGAGGAGTAGTCGCAACGGCTCGGTTTAGGGTGATCATCACTCTATGACCTAAGTAGATTTAAAATTCTCACAACCATGCTAACAAAGTTTGTTTATGTTTAACCCGGGCTTGTAGCTATCGTTTTAAAACTCAAAGTTGTTATGTTTTTTATTTTGCGTTGACAAAAACATTGGCACGCATAATGCTTAAATCGATGTCACTTTGAGGGTTTAACATATTTATGATCAAGCCTTGGTTAAACGAAACACTGAAAAGAAAAAAAAAAGTGATTTCATAGAATTATCTTCCGAGAGAGCACACAATTACCGTGTGGCTCAATCGCGTTAAATTGTAAGATTTATAAATTTACATAGATTATAGGTGATGTGAACCTTGGCGTGAGCCTTCTTAATTTAATTACAAGCAAATCCATATTTTTAGTCTAAAGTTGGAAATCTCTAGTTTCAAAATCACCAAAAATCAAGAAACAAAAGGGTTGGCTACCTACAGCTAAAAAACACTGTTTAGATCGATAGGTCACTTCACTCCTGAAAACCATTCTCTGTGGTTCGACCTCGGACTTCCCGAGTATATACTTGCAATCGATCACGTAGCCCTACGCTTGGGGTTAAGCACTTTAAGATACAACTTTTAGTCGCAAGCATCTGTTTAGCCAAATTTGACCAGAACACGACATGAATTGACACGATAAATACATGTGATTCTCGGGTCGAGTTGATTCTCGGGTTATGCGGGCTAAATTCATGTAGTACTCGGGTTACCGTGTCAACACGAATAGACGAACAAGTTAATTCGTGTCATTCTCGGATTATGCGAGATGAATCTGAACAAGACCTGTTTATATATATATTTGTCTGGCATACATCAGTGGGGGTTAGCGGTAGAGTTAGTGAGTTATTTTAGAGGGAGTCCAGAAACTATCCATAACCCTAAACCCCAAAAGCCTTTGCTGAAGCTCGAACCCTGGCTAGAAGATAACAGCTAGACTATAAGCCCTTGGTTACAAATTGAAGTTTAAAGGAGTAATTTAAATGTCTTAGTTAAAGGGTGTTGATTTTGGGGCTCCCTTTTTTTATGCAGGCACTCTAATATTTAATGAAGTTACAAAATTACCCTTTTTAAGATATAAAAAATAATCTCCAAATGAACCAAAACCAAACCTAAACTTTAAGTTCTAAACATTAACATTAATATTACGTACCAAACATTAAACATCCACAACATAAAACATTAGGTTCCGAACATTAAATATGCATCTATGTCATATTGTTTTACGCCACTTTGCAAAAAAATATAAAAAACCTAAACATTGCTAGAACTCTTCAAAATAAACAGCACACAATTGAAAATGTTGATACTGCAAAATCTTCATAACGGCTGCGACACAAAATATTTATATTTTCGTACTCATTATCTATCATTGTTCTCTCAAAATCTTTATAACGGTTGCAAATCTACATTTTAAAACTCATAGTGAGACAAACAAATCACATCACCAAAGTTAGAGAACTCTTGAGAGAAAAAGTAACAGAACTCTCAAACGACTTTGAATGGACAAAAGGATGACTCCACAATCATGGGCCGAAGAGCACTTGTCCAGGTTGTCTTGGTGCAGAACATGGAGATAATAACATAAAGACTCTACCAAGAAAACATTACATATCGAAGTAGGCAATTCAGTGGCGTGTAGTAAAAGGGGTTGAGCAACTATCTGCTTTTTTTTTTTTTTGATAAAAAAAACTATTTGGTTTTTTGGAGTGCCTAAAGTAAAGGAGAAGAGTAAAAGTTTTTTGGAGTGCCTAAAGTAAAAGAGAAGAGTAGAAGTAAATCATGGAACTTGTAAAATGGTAAGTTTGGAAAGCTATTGTAGCTTGGGGCCCCTGCATAAAAAATGGGAGGGCGAATATCAATTTCCTAGTTAAATATGGTAAATTAACGATAATTACTATAATTGATACTACCAAACACCACCTATCAACATTTCTTAAACAAGCAAGTAAAAAGTTCAATGGATTGGATTTACAATGGGACCAAAGCCCAAGAAAATTATGTGAATTTGGCATGGAGAGTGGAAACTCAACCACCAGTTGCCACACCTTTCCCACAAAATACATCCAAGTGTTCAAACCTCTACCTCAAATTAATCCTAATACATTTCGCTTTCAGCTTCCACTTTCGTTTGGAAAAGGTCATGTTAAACGTCTTTCTTAAATCAATCTACTACTACATATTTTTTTGGTCACGTCAGTGGCCATAGTTTAAACACTCGTGAATCACAAAATGAACAGAAATCCAAGGGGTAGCAACCCCTATGAACCGATCATGTATAGATCGAGCTTCGGAGACCCATTTTTGGGTTCCACATAAACGATCTGAGCCGTTCATTCATTTTAGAATAATTTTCCGAGGGGCATCGAGAGAAACTAGCTCCATCGGAGGTGCCTAATTGGTCGATCCAAAAGCACTCCATTGTATTGGATGCAATGGGTGATTTTGGATCGATCACTTAGGGACGTCCGATGGAGTTCATTTCTTACGAGACCCCTTAGAAAATCATTCTAAGATGAACAAACGGCTCGGAACATTCGTGTGAGACTCAAAAGTGAATCCCAAAGCAAATCTATTATACATGATTGGTGCATGGTGATCTGTATGTGTAACAGTGTTCATGAATTAAACCAAACAAATGGAAAAGGTCGCTGATGATGACATCGGTGATCATACTAGGCTTAAAAAATTATATGGGATATACCCCGTAAATATGGAGTATATCCTTAATGGCCCCAAATGCTACCTCTCTATGATAGGGGGAGAAAAGAGGATGATGCAAAAATTGTGTTGATGAGATTATGTGTGCTTGTGTGTGTTAAGTGTTAGCTTATAGTTTTTTTTTTTGTAAAATGAATGTGTCTCAAAAGCATATTGATTGATATCCAATCAATTCACTTACCCCAACAAATTGTTCCAATTTCCAAAACAATAGTCCTGTTCCGTTTAGATGTTGGAGGATCTTGTCTCTTAACAATATTTCATGAATTACAGGTGCCGTTCAACCACAAGAAAACAGAATTATTAGGTGTTGGAAGAGAATGTTTTATCAAATAATTAATTGATCTTAGTCGGCTAACAAATGAAATCATTCCATTAACTTGTTTTAATTTTATCACTTAGATAAGCTAATTTTCTTTTAAAAAAATAACCATACTTAATTTTGTACAAGGCTATGCGAATGTCAAATATCTAAACATTAATACTACATGCATGAAAGAAAAATTGACCTGGGACAGAAGACATACCAACATCCTCTTATCACTACAACAAAAATGAGAAACCGTGACGAAATTGTGGTGACGAAATTAATTTTTGTCTCCTATATGACTATTTTCATCACTAATATGTTCCCTCTACATCTTTTTGGTGACGAAAATATTTTCGTCACTAATATGCTCCCTCTACATCTTTTTGGTGACGAAAATATTTTTTTCGTCACTAATGTGTTCCCTCCACATCTTTTTGGTGACGAAAATATTTTTTCGTCACTAATGTGTTCCCTCCACATCTTGTTGGTGACGAAAATATTTTTTTCGTCACTAATGTGTTCCCTCCACATCTTTTTGGTGACGAAAATATTTTTTCGTCACTAATGTGTTCCCTCCACATCTTTTTGGTAACGAAAATATTTTTTTCGTCACTAATGTGTTCCCTCCATTTACTCCACCAAAACTAATTTTCCTTATTTATTTAATCATTTTCTCGTAAAAATTTGCCTCGATCGGGTTTAGAAAGCTTCTTAATTATCAAGACACAATTTCATTAACAAAAATATTTTTTTTTTGTCTGATCAATTGTGTAGCGATAGCTCCCCAACCGGCCCCACCCCCCATTCCCCCAATACCCTTCCCCATTTCGGCTGAACTTTCTTTTTCTTTTTTCTTTTTCTGTTTTTTCTTTTTTCTTTTTGCTTTTAACTTTATTTATTTACATTTGCAAGTAAATTATTTTTTTTTCTTTTTCTGTTTTTTCTTTATTTTTTCTTTTAACTTTATTTATTAATTTGTCTTAACAATGAATAATATAAAAAAAAGCTTCTAAAAGTGAATAATATTACAATCATGTTTAAAAGTAAATAAATAAAAAAAGTAATTAGCGCCACATAAAGTAATATAAATAAAGTAAATAAAGGAATTAATATAATTAATATAAATAATATATTAGAGGGTAATTAAAAGAGGGAAGGAAAGGCAATCATATTACAATCACGTTTTAAAGTGTTTAAATATTACAATCACGTTGACAATATTACAATCACAAGTTGCAAGACAAGTTGCAGGATCACAAGTGCGTGCAAAATATTAAGAAAAAGATTAAATAATTAAGAAAAAGATGTAAATACAAAATATTAAATAAATAAAAAACAAAAAATATAAATAAATTAAAAGATAAAAAAGATATTAATGAAAGAGATAAATAAATAATTAAATAAAAATTGAATTAAATTAAAGAATTGAATTAAATAAATAATTAAATGAATTAAATAATTAATTTAATTTATATAAAGAAATGAAATGATATAAATAAAGTAAATAAGGTAGTTAAAGGAAATAAAGTAATATAAATAAAGTAATTATAGGAATTAAAGTAATATAAATAAATAAATAAATTAAAAGATAAAAAAGATATTAATGAAAGATATAAATAAATAATTAAATAAAAATTGAATTAAATTAAAGAATTGAATTAAATAAATAATTAAATTAATTAAATAATTAATTTAATTTATATAAAGAAATGAAATGATATAAATAAAGTAAATAAGGTAATTAAAGGAAATAAAGTAATATAAATAAAGTAATTATAGGAATTAAAGTAATATAAATAAATAAATTAAAGGAATTAAAGTAATATAAACAAAGTAATATAAATGAATTAATATAAATAATAAAGTAATTTAAATAAATTAAATAAAGTAATTAAATGAATTAAAGTAATATAAATGAATTAATCCGGTTTGTATAGTATAAATATTAAAAAGGTGCTTATATGACATGATGGCTTGCCTGTCTCAGTTGGTTCGCGCGCGCCCGCGCACAGGGGAGGTCTCCGGTTCGATTCTCAGGAGGAGCAGACTTCACAATTTTCAGCAGCGCCACGCAGGCGCCACATCAGCGACACGCAGGCGCCACGTCAGCCGCCACATCAGCGACACGCGGGCGCCACGTCAGCCGCTACTTCATCAATTTCGGTCACAGTTAGTGACGAAAAATTTCGTCACCAAAATTTAGTATATGTGACGAAACAATATTTTCGTCACCAAAATTTAGTATAGGTGACGAAATAATAATTTCGTCACCAGGTGACTTTCGAAGACAACCTATAGGTGACAAAACTATTTTTCGTCACCAAGACTATCAGAGACAAAAACCATGCTTTTGGTGACGATTTCATTCGTCTCCAATGACCAAATTTCTTGTAGTGTATTCACAAAAGTTTTTTCTCTCTCTCTCTCTGTTCTTCTTTTTTTTTTTTTTAATCAACACAAGGTTGTTTTAGCTTGATTATAATGCACCAAGGTAGAGAGGTGTGGGGAGCTTATGTATGTCCACACATTCCTTTTACGTATATCCACGTTCTTTGGTCACCCCGTCATTGAACCTAAGATTTTTTCTACGAAGACTCAACGTCTCTCTCTAACTTTCCCCTTCCCCTCTCCCTCTCGAGACTCTTCTACATTGTTTCCAGACTCTTCTACATTGTTTCCCTCTGTCCCTCCCCTTCTACCCACTCCGCCAGTGTGTCCTCCACCCCATCGGCACCTTTCTTCGCGTTTGCAGCTTTGATGGCTTGGTGCGGTGATCCCCTTTGACGGTTTCCGGCAGAGGTGCAGATCCGGCTTCGGGGCTTCAGACCGGCAAGGTGAAGGAGGAGCGTGGTGGTTCGGTGTCGGCGGCTGTCGGTGTGGTGAATAATGGTGAGGAGGTTTTTTGCTTCTTTTTGTTCCGGCTGGGTTTCCCCGGTCTGGCGTGTCCCGGTCTGGTGTTTCCAGATCCGGTGGGTTGGGTGGTGGGAATAAATTTTAGATAGTTTTCTTTTCTGTTTGGTTAACCACCAAGAGTGGTGGTTTGTATTTGTTGTGGTTGTTTCCGGCGATATGCCTGGTTCCGTCTGATCGGGAGTGTAATGACTCAACTTTTGCTGGCAACAAGCCCGTTTCGGATCAGGATATTGTCCGGTTTGTAGGCAGTTTGCCTTTGTCGTGTTCTCTTGTATCTGTCTTGATCCTTGTGGATCTTTCTTTTATGGCAATGGCAATGGCATGTTTCCCCTTCAAAAAAAAAAAAAAGATTTTTTCTACGAAACCAATCAATATCCAAACCAGCCCAATCTTCAATACCTGAATTTTTCAGTGCATCTATTTGGAACTAGGGGAGTGCTACGCAACGTTTTGTGGGGGGCCAGCGCTGCTGTGCCGATGTCGGTCCTACTATCAGAGACGTTCATCGCGCAGAGCTCGTCCAGTACTACAAGTATATCAAAAGTTAGCTCAATTGAATATCGTTAGGTACCTCATCGAAACATTATTATCTTGAAATGCATGATTCCAAATGGATCTGAAACACTAGATTAAAACCACTGCAACAAGTTATATGTGCTCTGACGAGGCACTTATCGATATTCAACCGAGCTGATTTTTAGTACACATGTAGAATTCGACAAAACTCTATGCGATGAACGTGTTTGATCTTCAGCATGACACCGACACAGCGACCCGTGCCCGCGCAACACCCACCTCGAGTTCCATCTATCTAGCCTCTCGAACCACTATCTGGCCATCCCTCCCTTTCTTCTCCAATGACCTCATAAAACCTCTTCCCACCTATACTGTAACACCCCGGATTATTTCAAAAATATTTGAATACCTTTTCACGTGATGCTGGCGGATTTATCGATATGCTCGTATATGTGGGGTACGGTTTGAGGTGTCTGCGAGACCCGAATTATGGAAGAGGGAAAGAAGAGAAAAGTAATTTTCATAAGTGTTGGGCTTAAAGCTAATAGCTATGTAAGTTGAAGGGGTGGGGTGTAATTTGGTTGAATTATTGAGGGAGAAGATATTTCTTCCCCACTTCCTCTGCCAATAATCAGAGAAGAGAGACAGGAAGAGAGAGAGACCGAAAGAGGAGGAGAAGGAAGAAGGAAGAGAAGAAGAAGAAGAAAATTGGGGAAAAATCCAAAATTAAGGTACGAATTGAAGTTTGATTTCCGAAATTCTTGATATATGTTGCTCATATACAAGTTAATCACTGATTTTGCATCTCATAGGAGTGATTTGGGGTTTGTTTTTATGAAATTCGTGAGAGGAAGATGAAGGTGTTCACTGACTGGTTTTTCACAAAATCAAATCTGCCACGGTTTTTGGTGAATTTTAAGACAGGGTTCTTGAAGTCAGAAATTTACGAGATTTTTACAGTAGCTACCCATGGATGTTCTTTATGTTGTGTAAAAATTTAGGGGTTTAATTCGAAGCACAGAAAATATGAAAATTCATGAAGTAATCTGCTGTCGGGTTCGTGTTTGTACAGACAGCACTGACATGTCTTAGGAAAACGGTCATAACTTTTAGCTCGGGTATCCGATTGGTACACCGTCTTTTGATTATGAAACTAGACTCGTATACCTTCGAAACGATGTATGATTTGTGCCTCAATTCTTTCCAGAGAATAGCAGTTTTTAGTTTGAAGTTGGAGAAAAATCTGTTTCGTGGAATTTTCAGCAAGTTCTGGGTCTGTTTGGAGGTTGTTTAAAAATAGTTACGGAGCTCAGAAAATTCTGAATTTTGGATATGATGATGAAGTGTGATTCTGGAGTTTGTGGTGAAAATTTCGTGGGAATCGGATAAGTAGATTAATTCTGAAAATTCATAGAGCGCAGCACTGTTGAGTTGTAGAATACATTTTCATGCATTTCATTTGCATTTGGGCATGAGTTTTAGTAGTGAGCTTATGGGTGATATATAATTGTTATTATAGGTGATGTAATCATAAGAATGGTCGTGGTTATGCTTTCGGTGCGTGGAGGTTAAGTTGATAGCAGAGTTTGTCCTTTTGTGGCAGGTGAGAATGTACAGCCTCTATAATAAATAGAAGTGTGTAGTGTTTATGTGGTGTTTTCAAATGTGTGGTGTGATTATTGATGTTTTGAAAACTCTCCTTGAAATTTTTGTATATGTTAAAAGTATTGTGTTTGGACGGATTAAATGATTTTCAGTGATGGATCAAAAGATTTCTGGTGGGTGAAAAGAGAATATTTTATGCCTTTTGTGCCAATGTTTAGTTTGCAAGGTTGGCATCTTGCATTCATGGGCTGTGCCATCTGGCTGTGTGCCAGCATTTTAGCCAAAAAGTTACAAGGTTGGCATCTTGTAGCGTGGGCTGTGCCAATATTTTAGTTTGCAAGGTTGGCAACTTGCATTCGTGGGCTGTGCCAAATGTGAGCAGTGCAAGCTTAATTCTTGCTTTCTGTGTGGGCTGCACCTACCATTGGTGATAAAGAATGGCCCTCGTCACCGCCACTATATGTGAGCCTGTGAGCGAGGTAACGGTACCGTCATAACTCCCGGTCGTGAGGTTGGCGACTCGTTGGCACATTGGGTAAATTGATTTGATATTATTTTATATTGTGAAAGAAAATGTGAAATATTTTGCAAAACCTGCAGAGGTGTGTTGATGAAATGGGCCGGTGGGCCGTGTTTTTGAGATGAGCCGATAGGCTGTGTTTTTTTAGATGGGTCGGTGGGCCATGTTTTGAGATGAGCCGGTGGGCTGCATTTTTGAAATAAATATGGTGGGCTGTGTTTTTGAGATAAAAGTGTGGGTGTGATGTTTAAAACTGTGATCCATCTGAATTGTTTAAGCAAATGTGTTGGTGTGTGTTTATGCTTCGATCCATCTAAATACTTATCATTTCCATTTATTATGTTGCGAAGGTACATTCTCCTGTAACCTTTTTGGTTGCAGATTTCCAGTTGAGCTAGACGTCGGTCCACTACAGTGCCAGAGTGCTAGGCAGGTGTTCCTAGAGGTTGTGTTCTGTGATTTTGTCAGTCAGTGGGTGATGTGGATAATCAGTATTTTGTGGAGTTAATGTGGTTGAGTACATGTCAAATGATTTTGAGGAGGTGTGAACACCTGTTTTGGATATGGCAGTTGAGTTTGGTGTTACAATATCTTTTGTTTGCATTCGTTACGAGTTGCAGTTGAGCTTTGTATAATAGCTTTTGTGAGTAGCCTAAAAGGCGTACAGGTGGTGACAGGTGTCCAGTCACTTTGTGCAGGTTATATCCTGCCAGAGTGGGGTGTGACATATACTCCAAAGCCCTAGCTTCTCTTTCAAGTTATGACAAGCAATTTTACAACATTCATAGCAAAAGATTAATTATTAATTAATAAATAATTAATCTTTTTAGTGTTCTTTTAGTAAACTTATTAATTAATTCAGGTTCTAAAATACATAGCCTTCAAATGTTTCTAGCAACTTCTTCGTTGAAATTAAATGTGTGGAATTGGAGGTGGTCTTCGATGGTGGTTGTCGTTTAATTAGGAGAATGGTGTGGTGGTAATTCAATGCGCATTAGTGGGAAAGTTGAGAGGGGGGGGGGGGGGGGGGGGGGGGGGGGGGGGTGAGGTGGAAGCTGGGAACATGTAGTGCACCAAAGCGCTACAGGGTTGTAGATTCTCAATTCAATTGATCCATCTCCTCAATAGATGGTTTAGATTCATGGATGTATTATTACTACTAAGAATATACTCCACCACTAAGAATTTGCAAACATATTTGAACAGCTGATTGCGTAGATAAACGGTACAACCATGTAGTGCTTTGGGGAACCACAAAATCTCCAAATCTGGGTGAGGTAGGGAGGAAAGAGCGACAAATAGGTTTTTGTTTCTTCCTTTGAATTTTGTGATGATGGCTGAGAACAGAGACCAGAGGAAACCATTAAGTTCGAACAGAGTAAGGGACGATAATGATAATTTTCCTACCCTAGGTATTAGATTGTAAATCTAAAAACCTCAGGGTAACGTATTTGTAGTTTATGTATACCAAGCTGAAACGTCAGTGCATTAATTATGAGTTATCCGCAGCCCGTAACGGTAGGCTTTTCCCGTGACACATTGGACCATTTACACCAAAAAATTTAATCTCCCCAAAATACCCCTCCTCAATCATCTACTCAAAACAAGGCTTTTTTGAGGGCATTAATGAAAAAGTCCCAACAGTTGCGACAACTTTCCCAGGGGTCCTCATTGATAAGGAACCGCTCCCGTCCATTTCCCACCTTTGCTGGCAAAGGCTACCGACAGAAACCCAGCAGGACAGGACCGTTGAAAATGAATAGAACCGCAGCCAACGTACCACTCTCTTCCTTTTTTCTCTAAAATTCAGCCCGTTTGGTTGCGCAGAAAGAAAGAAAAACGATGCTAAAAATAACTTTTTTGTATTTCTTCAGTGTTCAATTACTGAGAAAGTTAACTTTGAAATGCATTCTCGTAAAATATAGAGGAAATTCTTAAATTTTCTACTGAATTTCATGTCAATTGAACACGTAGACAAATATGAGGAGTTCTATATTTTAGTTGTTCATTTCGTTTTTGCTTTCACAAAGAATACATTCCACAAACATCATTCTTGAAATTCAATGATGGTGTTCTTCTCCGCAGGGGCGGAGCTATGTAAGGTAGGACGTGGCCCTGGCCCCGGTCTCCCCTCAATTTCCTGTTTCATAGTATATTTTTCATGTTTTTAATAGATATTTTTTTTTAAAAATATATAAAATTGTAAACATAATTAATAAGCAAGAACAATTTTCATTTCGGAAATAGTAAATTAGTGAATGATACCGTGCGATAATAATACTGCAGTTGTCGAATTATATAATAAAAACAATAGTCGAAATTAACTTTTTTAATTTACCAAAACTAACCAGTAAAACTCGAATGACTGAATTTAGTCTTGAAAAAAATTACAAAACAAAGATTTCTTTCATAATTTGACCCCCTCTGATTTCAATTCCTGGCTCTGCCATTGCTTCTCAGTCTCCTTAATTGGGGTTCAAAGTCTATGCTACACAACACGCGTGCTATGCGGCCTATTTGGGGCCCACCTTGGGTCTCATTTTTTGATCTGAACCGTTCATTTTGTTTGTCTCGTCGAGTATAAAGTTCACGTCAAAATTCATATTGATCGGACATCGATAACTATGTGATTGGTGACCATTTAGCATATTGAGTGTTCCGTTCTCAAGAAAAATACAGTCTGAAAACAGAGTTAAACATTTCTGACCAGCATGAATTTTTACGTAAACTACATCCTCAAGAAAACGAACAAAATAAACGATTCGGATAAAAAAATAAAACCGGAGGTTGGCCCCAAATGAGCCGCATGGCACGCGTGCACACAGACCCTTGACCCCTTTAACTGTGTTAACCCGGACCTACGTAATTTGGTCATGCATTCCGTTGAATATAATCTGACGAGAAAAAATTAAAAATTCGGGAAACTCAACGGAAGTTTCAAAAGGAATTGTCAAACTTTGAGGGTATTTGAGACATTTCATTCACTGGTCATGCTAGAAACCTCCACCTCTTATATCCGGTGGTGTATTTCAGAAGCGTCAATCTCCATGAGATGACCTAAAAACCTCATTAAACCCCTCTTTCTTTCGTCTCCCATTTCTAGAGAGAGAAAATAAGAGAGAGAGAGAGAGAGGATGGATCCCGACGACTTCAAATGCCCGATTTCCTTAGAGATAATGTCGGACCCTGTTATACTCTCATCGGGTCACACCTTCGATCGGTCGTCAATCCAACGGTGGTTAGACTCCGGTCACCGGACTTGTCCAATTACCCAACTACCCTTATCCGAACCTCCTTCTCTCATCCCTAACCATGCCTTACGGAGCCTAATTTCCAATTACACCCTCGCCCCTCTCCCCAAACCTCAATCCAACCACCCTCCTCCTCACCCACAAACCCTAGTCTCAACCCTAACCTCCCCTTCTTCCCCCATCAATTCGAAACTCAACTCGCTGGACCAGCTCAGCAAGCTCTCCAAGCGCGACTCGTCCCTCCGCCGCTGGTTGACCGAGTCTGGCGCCGTTTCGGCGGTTCTCAACTGTGTCGACTCGCACGACGCCAATTTGCAGCATAAAGCTTTGAACTTGCTGCTGAATTTGAGTCTGGATGATGATAATAAAGTGGGTCTGGTGGCGGAGGGCGCGATTAGGCGTGTGGTCGCCGTCCTGCGCGGCGGCGGAGTGTCGTCTGAGTCTCGGGCCGTGGCGGCGACGACTTTGACCAGTCTGGCCGTTGTGGAAGTGAATAAAGCTACAATCGGGGCGTACCCGTATGCGATTCGGGCTCTTGTTTCGCTTCTTATAGAGGGAAATGGGAGGGAAAAGAAGGAGGCCGCCACGGCTCTATATGCTATATGCTCGTATCCGGGTAACCGGGTACGGGCCGTGGAGTGTGGGGCGGTGCCCGTTTTGATCGGTATGGCCGGGTCGGGCGTGGAACGGGCGGTTGAGGTATTGGGTTTGTTGGCAAAGTGTGAGGAAGGTAGAGAAAATATGATGCAATTGAGTGAGTGCATTGGGGTTTTGGTTCATGTGTTGAGGAATGGGAGCTCTAGAGGGGTGCAATATGCACTGATGACATTGACTCTGTTGTGTAGTAATAGTAAAGATGTGAGTTTGGAGGTTTTGAAAGAAGGGGTTGTTGAGATATGTGTGAATTTGCTGGGAACTGACAATGAAAAGGTTAGGAGGAACGCTTCGAGTTTGATTCAGGTTTTGAGGGGGAAGCGGATGATGGGTTTTTGAATGGTGAATTGAGTTTGGATTTTGGATGAAGATGGAAGTGAAAAAGAGGAGTGGGTATGTTGTGTTGATGGTGTTCGTCTTCCTATCTTGGTGAGTTGGGTCCTCTCTGCTTTTGATTGTTTATTGTTTCTGTACAAAAAAGGGATAGATGTTGTTCTTCTTTTGTACCTTGTATATTCCAATAAAGATGAAAAATAGGAGCTTTATGTTTTAACTGTGTTTGTTGGGAGTCCTAGATTAGTTCTTTCTATACTTAATTGTGCAAACTTGAGTTTTATAGATCACAAATGAAAATTGTTGATTGCTTCCATTTTCATGTTCCTTCTGTTAATCAGTACTTACATTACCGTATCATAATCCTAATTCATGGAAGATATGGATTCTTGAATCTCTTATTCATGCCGAGGTATGTTGGTAATAGATACTGGTCTAAGGTCCTTTGGCAAAATAAATAAACTGGTTTATTTTTTTTGTCTTTATTCAAAAAAATTCACATTTGTTAGTTTTGTATCGATTTTTTTTTTTTAGGATCATTGGTGGTCTCAATCTGAATCACATTCCTTATAGGGGCCTAAAACCCTCATTTGATTCAAGTCTTGCCTTGGACCACTTCACCCGAACCCTCCCAAGATTAGCAAACAAGTTTTTGTCTTCATGGCGCAAGATCGAATGCTCATCCTTCTCTCTTTCCCTGGGGTTTCCCAGGGAATGGGATCTAGCCCATCTATTAAAGGGTTCATGAAGGTTTGTCTTCCTCCCTTGAAGAGCTAGAAAAGTTGTCAGGCCTGTCTCTGCTGGTGTCACTGGAAGGTGCCCTCTGTTGTGATATGAAGTGGAAATCAAAGCTAGGCTCTACTTCTGGCTAGGCTAGCTCTTCAACTACTATTAACATAATATCAAGAAGAGATTCTAAGACTATGTGCTATAATTCGAATCAAATAACAATAAGACAAGGTTAAGGTTCGAGCTACTATTAAGATGATTGGATAATGAGGGAGGGGAACTCCCAAGAAGAACAGTATCTTGCGCCCGGTTCAATCCGTAAGACTTTTGGTTAGAACTGCAATTTTGATTCATTCAACTGAATGGGGAACAAAGTTTTGTCTCGACGGAATCTAAAAAGTAAAAAATTATTAACTATGCTAAAATTTCTGTGAATAAAGACAAAAATAATCCAATAATCTACAAAAATTTGGATATTTTTGTCTCAGTAAACTTTTTAAAAATTTTGATCATAATTTTATATTTTCTAGATTTCTCTTGAGACGAACTAATAATCTATAAAAAATCGACACATAACTAACAAATGTGATTTTTTTTTTTGAATAAAGTAAAAAAAAAAAAAAAACTGGTTGGTTCATTTTGCCAAAGCATTAAACACTTCTGCTATCGCTAATTTTGTTTCTGGACGTTGTCATACTCATGCTTAATACCTTTTGCATGGTTTCGATGACTAATCTTGCTAGTTGTCACCAACTTTACATCGTGAAGTGAATAATGTAAAGCTGGAAAGTAGGAAGTTGATAACTTTAGTGAATTTGTTTGATTGAAGATAATATTGCGGAAAATGGAATGCGGATCATAGCAAAGTACCATCATAGTTTCCCATATTAGAGTTTGTAAGTTGTTTTCGTTCATGAGATGCATTGACCTGGATTTTCTTGGCCCTGAGTCCTATTTTTCTGTTGTTCTTCTAGCCATGTAATTTTTCCGGTTATCTTTTAGCATAGCCATATAGCTCTGCTCTGTATAAGAGAAATTTTGTTACTGTAAATTCAGTGCCAAGGGTTCAGCACTGGTGTTGGCAGTAACCAGCATTAGAACTTGCATTGTTCATTACTCTGTTTAGTGGATAACTTCAACATCTACATAATACTGGCATGCCATTTCTAGGACAATTTTATAACAGGCAATGAGGTCCCCCCATTCTAGCCTTTAGGGTTCTAATTTAACGTTGTACTCTCAGATTCTCAGTTATTATATTTCAATGAATTCCAACAATTCCTTACCAAATTATGACACAACCGAAGAAAGGAGCTGTAATTGTTACATAGTTAAAAGTTGTAGTGTGGACCCATTCCTTTTGGATTAGGATTTAAGGTTTAACTACTTTCGGCGAGAGCAATAGTGCTTGTGCTGCTAGTTGCAGAAAAATATGGTACCAAAGTTAAGATAATTGGTGTCTGCATGTGTTTGTATCTTGAAATAGCCACTGCTGCTTCCCCCAAGGTTGGACAGTTATAACTTCATGTCATAGTAGGGCAGGGGTCGGGCGATGTCGTCGTCGGTCATCTGCTCTCCTTTAGCGTTCTTGTTTGGCTTTGGATGTGGAGATGCAACCCTGTAAACACCTGTTACATGAATCCTTCAAAATATGTACTGTATAAGTATCTATCGGACAATCCACTCGGATAATGATGTATTAAGGATTTTAAATATCTCGGGCGTGTCATTCAAATAAAAATTAGATGGATTTGACAAATACAGGTACCCACGCCTGATATTTGTGCGTGGTCGTGTGACACAGCTTACAGCAACAGGATGTGACCAGCATGTCGGAGAAAATCATATAAGTTTTGAATCATGTTTTTGCCTTTATATCAAATCAGTTTACTGAAAAATTGTAAGGTTTGACCAATGTAACCTTGTACCTGTTCTATTCCACAATGTTAAATTGGTCTTGACTCTTGATTCATTCTCTACCCTCTTTGTGGTTGTCGAGTTCCTTACATCTGGCTATCTCTATATCATTCCAATTTTATCGGATGCAATCACACCCGAAGTTTGGTGGTCTAACTTTTTGGATTTAGTTAGTACATTATTAACAACTTTTTTTGTGTCTGGAATCCAACCGTTTATCGTGTGTAAATGTATGGATTAAAGTCGTAATCTAGGTTTTCTATCTCCCTCTCTTTCTCTAGATGTCGAACTTTTGGTTCATAGAAAGAGAACCCATGCACGGATGCAACCGAATCTCTTGATTGGTGTTCCTTGATGGATTTCATTGCGTTAGTTATTTGGGTTAGGGATGGCAATTCCAACCGATCCATTCTGATCCGATCCATTTCCACCCCATTTGGATTAAAGTTTTGAGGAGTTTTTCGGGATCAGATTGGATTGAAGTAAAATAAATAAAAAATAGGCGATAGGGTTGGAGGCATTTTCTCATACCTTCAGCCCGTTCCCTACCCTGTTTTCCAATCCGTTTCACGCTTCATTGTTAAACTAAGTATATCTAATATGTGATTTATATGTGGACCCCTAAACTTATTACTCCTTTCGTCCTGAGTGTGTTGTTTCTTAAATCCAACTCATTAAAGAATTATTATCATTACTACCTTCACATCTACCTTTACCTTTATTTTAAACCTTTTACGGCAATTTTTACCTTCACTTCTCAAATATTGTCCTCCATTTTACCCATTAACTTTTTACCTCTTACCTATTTAAAAGTGCAAAAAATAATTGTATGAATTTTTACCTATCAACCTTTTAAAACACACACATTAATAATGGACAGCCTAAAATGGAATACTCAAAAGTTAAAAAGGGACGGAGGGAGTATTAGCTAGTAGGGTTTCCACCATATTTTTACTAGTTTCTACACAGCAATCCACATGCACACTAATACATTCTAAGGCTTGAATGTAATTTCTTTTGTTAAGTGATCATCAGCTGTTATATATTTATATTGTTGAAAAATTTGACAATTGTTGCCATGTTTTTCATTATTGGCTTAGATGTCAGATATGTTGGAGTAATAAAAAATAAAACATATGAAGTTTTTACACCATTTTTTTTAGATTGCTAAATTCCTACACCATTTTTTTTAACAAACATACCTCTTTTTGTTAATTATAACATGAAGTGTTTGTTTTAACTTTTAACAAACATATCGAATTTTACTAAATAATCTTAATGTGTGGGTTCAGTTTCTTAATTTGTGTGCCCCGTAGATGTAAATTTCTGAATCCAGCGATGCTCGTATCGCATTTGTGTAACGTTAGAAGTCAATGAATTCAGTTGGTCCACAGACTAGGATTTGATTCTTTGAGCTTATCTAATCATTTCAAAGAACAAAGTATTGTTTGTTGACTAGTTTTCTTAATCTCTTTTGGTAATTAATCTTAATATGAAATTTATAGAGTGGGGTTGGTTCTATTAGTGGTTGCCGCCCTACGAATGCGACGTTTAGACAAAATAATTAGGCTAATTGAGTGCTTACATTTTATAATTAACTGCTAATTGTCATATTTTCAAAGTGGTTTTCGGAGTTCGATAGGGTTTTGGTGGATGGAAACTTCAAGGAAGAACGCTAGAATCTAAAGAAGAACAAATGGATAGTGTTGGCGTTTCTTTTTATGCAATTATTTATTTGATGGGTGATTTTCAAAAAAGCAATAGTGTGTATATCTATAGATATTAGGTGTGACGCAATATTATCTACACATATTTGGGCACATGCCTGAATACAGATGTTTAGAAATATCTTATATGTGTTGGCCTCGTAAAAACATTAAAACCGTACATGATGACACCACAATAAGAATGCATTGATAGATGTGATCTCAAATTATACAAGAAAATCTCAAAAGCTTGTGACCTCATATCGTTGATAAGTGGAGTAGAACGAAGGTCAGTGTTATTTTAGAAATCTCAGGGAATGCCATGAAAATTGTTAACCGCAGGGAGCGTCCTGTAATTTCCCTAACTAATTGTCGTTCCAATTTTTGACATAAGTCAGTAATTGATAAGTCAGTTTTTCAATCGATGTATTGTGAGAGAATGACCCGTATCGTAATTGTGGATTATACACCAGCTCATGTGCAAAATGTTAAATTAGTAGGTAACTTCGAATTGATTCTCTTTAGTAGATTTTGAAGCACTGAACCAACCAAATACGTATAAATTTCTCTGAAATGTGAGGCCCCCTTGAGAATGACTTAATGCAGCCTACTGCATTTTATATTAGTTGTTTTTTTAATTATCAGATATTAGTTGTTGGATCCCTAGACTAGACTAGTAGATATGTTGCATTTTTCAAACTGATGTTATATGGGTAGATTTCAGTAACTCTCCTGAATTTTACTAAAATCACAATATTACCCCAATACTCTTTGACATGACACTGCACTCCCCGTTTTGGTATTTTGTGTAACACTTTAGTTCATTTGCTCTTAGTTTTTTCACCTTTCCGATTTGCGTTCATGAGAGAAATATAAAAAGTATAAAATTATATCAAAAAACTAAAAAAAGTTCATTGACGACAAAATAATTCAAACACACGGGAATTTTTTTATTATTTTGTTTGATTCGGTCCATATTTTACCATCTTTTCAACTTTTATTGACAAAATAATTCAAACGAACAGGATTTTTTTATTTTGTTTGATTTGGTCCATATTTTACCATCTTTTCAACTTTTATCGCTGAGATGAGTATGAAAAATTAAATATTTTCAGCTCATAACATTCCCTTGTTTTTTTCTAATTTTCTCAAAAAGGGAAAAAGAAATCTAAATCCCATTCTGCAGCAGGTCGTCGGCCAACTTCGGAGAGAGAGAGAGAGAGAGAGAGATTTGTGAAAAAGAAGACAGCGTGAACAGAGTAGTAGATTAGGGGTTTTCACACATGATAAGGTGGTGGATGGTCATGGTATTGACGAAAGGGCTAAATTTAGGCTGTGTGGATGAACGACTAAGATTTGACATGTGGGTGTCCCATATGAATTGAATTCGGTCTAGTTTGATGCAAACGGTTTTGTTTGCCTAAAAAATTGAAGCTGAACTGATATTTAATTTTTTTGAAAAATCAAAATTGAATCGAACCGAACCGAGGCAGCAATAAAACTGACCAGATTTTATAAAAATGTCTAGTTCGATTGGTCGGATGATTTTTCGGTGAAACCTTTCATTCCTAATAGAGACCTTGCTTTTGTTCTTATCATGATGAGTTCTCTTATAACGCTCCAACTCATCGAAGGTAGACAGGCCCGACCCTGAACAATAGGGCAAGGCAGCCATGGCCTCCCAATTTCTTAACCAAAAATAGGGCACTTACGAATCACCTTGTTTCAAAAACTGACTTAATTTATGAACTGGCTTAAGTTTGTTTTCAAAAACTTACTGTACTTATGTCTGTTTTTAAGTTCGTTTGGAAATAAGTCAGTTTCTAGAACAACCCTTAATATTAGTTAGCACTTGAAAAAAAAATTTTTTGATTTTCACTCTCCGTTTTTGCCCTCACTGACTCCTTTTTTGGTCATTTCCATGTGAAATTATCAAATTGCCCTTCTGATGTGATAAGTGAACGAAGTAGAAAGGCTAGTTTAGTAATTTCATGTGAATAGTGAGAAAAAAAAAAAAAAGGGAGTGCACGAGTAGCAAAGGCTACAGTGAAAATCATTTCCCAAAACCTTCTTATCTTTGCTTTTCAATGTCCAATCCAATTTTTCCATTGGTCTTGTGGTTTTCAAACTCCAAAAACCAAAAATGATGATTTTAAATAGGATCTTTTAGGGTCACTAATCTTCTGCAATAGGCCACGTTTGTGAACCCAAAATTTGTCTTTTTGAATTGTATACAGTTTTTGAGGCTGACCAGACTTGGGCCATAGCTTGCACCCAAGCATAAAAAGGTATATGAAATGATTGGGTTAGTGCTGAGCCAGCAGAAAGGAGAAAGCCCACATAATACTACCACCCAAAAGCCAACAAAATCCACCAAAAGCGAGAGTAATGTGAAATCTCTAAATATCTAAATAATTTTGATTTGATATGGTTTACAATTAGAATAATTCTACAGTGTCATGTAATTTTTTCTCAATTTCTTTCATAGACGAAATATAATTATACCTGGGTGCTGTAATTGTCGACCACAAAAAAAGAAATGTCATGTACAATACATTAATATACTACACAAAGTTACCGATACGCCGAGTACATTTTTTGTTGAAAATACCTTCCTAAGTCAGCCCCCCTCGGCCTATAATTCTGGCTCTACTACTGGAAACTTGTAATTACATCTAGGCTCAGTTTGGATGGCAGTAATATCAAGGGGAAATGGGAATGTGATGCCTTCTGCCCATGATTCCAACGTTTGGAACAGACAGAAACAAGAATGTGATATCAGGCTTTTTTGATTCCAACGTTTGGCACAGACAGGAATAAGAATGTGATTCCTGATGACATATTCCACTAGGAATCACATTCCTAGACTGAGTGGGAATCTGATCCCTCCCTTATCCCATGAGAATCTTAGATTCCTGGCTCATTCATTAAGAAAATGAAATGTTGACTTTAATAAATTTTCAAAATAATTGTTTCCCATGTATGATTACTGAATTGATCCAAACACCGAAATGCAATTCCTTCAGGTATCAAATTCCTAGGAATTCGATTCCCGGTAATCACATTCCTATTCCTACCCAAGAAATTCCCGGGAATCAATCATATTCCTATTCCTACTCAAGATTCCGGTCATCTAAACATAGCCTATGGAAGTATTTCGTAGAAGTGTGGCAGATAAATGTTCATTTGTAAATTTTTTAGAAATATAATCAAATTATTGGATTGTGGGTGAAGATTTGACCATAATGCCCTTATTATTATAGCTCCTTATAAAACCATTACAACATTATTTTCTTCGAAATCATTAAAAAAATAATTTGAAGTATTACACATCATAGATATACGTAATCCGCATATTTAAATTGACCAATGATTATAATAATATTTTCTTGTTACCAACTTTGATAAATGTGATAGCAACTTAACTTTGGTACGATAATAGACATACGCAATCTGCATATTTAAATTGACCAATTATTATAATATTATTTTGTTATCATCTTTGATAATATATGATTGCAACTTAACTTTGGTACGGTAATATACAGAAATACATGTCTGTCAACGATTTATGAGACAAAGTCCTAAACCCTACCCGGGACATGCGGACCAAACAACCTCTACGCGACTTGGATGACGTCCCATACTTCTATCTATTAGATTTCATACTTATGCAAATTATAATTGCATAAAGTTATTTACAGATTCTAACTGCTAACTCATACCATACTACACCCCTATGTGAACAGCAAATTTAATGAGCCATACTGGCTCTGATACCAAATAGATGCGATATATAATAAAACTGAAATTATATAAAGCAAAGGATCGGCGAGCGTACCAGTAATAAAACTGAAATTTTATTGCACACTGGAGAGGGTTTTTACAGGGAGAGAGAGAGAGAGAGAAAGAGAGAAAGAGAAGTCTGCCTAATGTTTACAAACTAAGTCCCTTTTATAGGGATAAAATAAGACTGTAGAAGATAAACATAACTTCTACTGTTTTACCTAATACAACTGTACAAGATAATATCAGATTGCAGATAAGATAACGTCGGGTACTACTTTGGGCCCCATCGACACGTTTGCTCTTATCTTCAAATCTGAAAACGTCATAGGTGACGTAGGACTAAATTATTGAGGTCCTTTCTTCTTCATTTGCTCAGTAAGTAACTGAGTAATTCCATCCCCAATAATCTGCTAGGGTAGCACCATTAGGGTCTTCATCCTCATATGGATCCTGTGATTCTTTTGCTAGACAGGTGAATGGATTATCATCTTCAGCTGATTTTGCTAATGTCATGGACTCATCATCTCCCGAAGGCTTGAATGTTTCAAATAATTGATTCTTCATGAAATCCATTGTTTTAATGACGACATCGTCTTCGGATAAGGATGGATTTTCCTGATGGATTTTCTTTGAAATTTCCAGGAACGGATTCATTGGCTTCTTCTCCTGGCTTCTGACTTGCTTCTTGAAACTGTCATTTTTTATTTTAACCTCGTTGAGGGTGGTATCTGTCGCGCCCCGATTTTTACCGGCCGCTCGCCTGCTCCACTTCGGTGGGCATATTGGCGATGCTTTCAAAACCATGACTTTTATATGCGACGATTGTGAATTACGAGGTTTGCAGCTGTGACTCGCGCCTTTATTAAAATTCAAGAGTCGCCACCTACCATTGAATTTGGGTGTGTCAGGTCACCCATTAAAACTATTTTTCAAAGATGAACTTTTAAGAAAAATGTTTTAACTTTTATTTTTCTATTTTCTTCCGTTTGGGTTAATTTTCCTTTTCAAACAGGCTTGAAATTGACTCTCTTTTAGGTTTGCAAAATCAGAGATGGGCTCGGGGATTTTCTGCGAGTGGGGAAGGTGTTAGGCACCCCACGTCGTCTGTTCAGCGCTTTTCTCAATTTTAGCCTTTTCAATTAATTATCCTTGGCAGAAATAAAATGAATAAATGAATACAGGAAATTGAATTAGTTTTTGGAATTCGTATGTGTTGATTTTGTTTTTTTTTAGGAAATAAGATTTGCCAGGGGAAAACCGACCAATTGCAAATCTTACTTCCAATTATTAATGGAACGGAATCCTTTATCACCAGGACTCGATTTAATGACTACCTTTAAAATCGCCATCAATCGGTCACAAGCTACTTTGAGGTTCCGTAAACAAAATTTACATATTTACAAGGAAAAGAAAAACAGATATTGAATGACTGATTTTTCCTTTAACAGTGAAATTGAAAGGGGGGGGGGGGGGGGGGGGGGGGGAACGCCCCCTGTGCTGGATTACATGGTGCTCACCTTGGGTGGAAATTACATGAGGACACGACAAAATTTATAGGCTAGACGAAATCATAACTTGAAAAACTGTTAAATTAATTACACTATTTTCGAGCTATGATAACGTTGTTGCGTACAATTTTGGTGTAAGAATAAAAAAGGGTATCAAGTACTGGAGGGACTTTTACTCACGGCTTTTTGGCTTGGGGTGTGAGACAGAAGGTTTTATCAGTAGGCTGGAAGGAGGTTTTCTGGGAAAAATGTGTTCATGGCTTTGAGAATTGAGGGGAGTCAGAGGCTTTTCCTTTTTTTTAATACGGGTCAGAGAGGTAGCATGATGACCAATATTTTTCTTTCCTTGGAATTTTCCTCCTCTCGATCCCTCCCCTTTTGCAGCAAAATTGATGCCTTTTATAGGCATGTGAGAGACTGTCGGCTGAGAAGAACATTGATTCGGTGCAGCGCGCACGCGGAAGGCTAAAAAAAAGTCCAACGGTTGAGACCAAACAAGGAATGATCCGGTGCACAAGAATTCGACACGTGGCATTAGGGAGTTGAACCCATCCATTTTCCCTCCTGACATTTTCGGTCAGTGGGCCGGCATATTTATTTCCCACCGACTGAAATGGAAAATCAGTTGATTGAGAGCCCAGATTAGGTGCGGTGAGCACATGGGATTGTGAAGGGATGGATCAACGGCTGAGATCGAAGCTGGGAATAATCGGATGCACTAGAAAGTGACATGTGGCTTGCACTTCACTTGCCAAAACATGAAATGCCGTCCCCTTTTTAAATTCCCATTTCCCACGGTCAAGTGGGAAATCCATTTTGCATAAACAAACAAAATCCCCCACTGGGATTGTTTGTACCATCAGCTCCATCCGGTCTGCGATGCTCTTGACTGATGTTCAAAAGGGTGTCCGATTTGAGCGCCGGAACAGTCGAACTTTTTATTTTAATGCCCAGAACAATATGATACGGTGCACGTAATTTATGCACTTAGCATGTGAATCGTGGGGCGAAACAAGATATCATATGGACTCCGCAAGAATTGCATTTCTTTTCCCCAGTGGTGCCATCCTCCACTGACATGATTTGAATAATCAATGATTTGATTATAATAAACAATAGAATTGTTTATTCTCATAGGCAAAGTTCGGTCAGTGGATGGTGGTCTAGAAAAATGATCCAGTGTTGCACATTTGTGCGACACGCAATACTCCGCAATGCTTTTGATTGAGCTCTCAACCGGTGTCCAATCGGGACGCAGGAACAGTCAAACTTCTTATTTTAATTCCCCGAACAAAACTGTACAGTGCACGTGATTTATGCACTTGACATGTGAATCGTGGGGCAAATCTGATGTCAAAAGAACTCCACAAGAATTGATTTCTTTTGCCAATTCAATTCCCCATTCCCACGCCACTTGCTTTCTCTTTTTGATTGCACTGACATTGATTATATTAATCAATGAATTGATTAATCAACACTCAGGCTATGGGGCGATGGTGCTCTGGACAATGATCCAGTGTTGCGCGCTTGTGCGACACACAATACTCCGCAATGCTCTTTGATTGAGCATTTTGCCAGTGTCGAATCAGGGACCCAAACACAGCTAAAATTCTTGTTGCGACACAGAGATAAATATGGTGAAATTGCCGCGTTTCAATGTTGCTTTGAAATTTGACTTGCGAGTGGTGGGGCAAAATTGGGTGTCAACAGTATCAGTATTCATACCACGTGTCCACCATTTGTAGTGGAAAGTTCTGGCCAAAATTGTTAGGCCTAAATTATTGTGCTTAATTTGCACATCCCATCGCCAGATCCATGGGAGACCATTCTCGGTCATGAACAATAGAAATGATTTTTCTTCTGACAAATTGCTTCCTCGAATTAGAGGATGGTATTGATTGAAATTATTAATTTCTTTCTGAATTGGCTCAGGAAGATAATCCTGTCTGGTACCAAATTTATCCCACCATTCAATAAACCAATTTGAAAAATCGTTTTCCATCAAATTTGGGCATAGTTTGAAAAACCATGAATGCCTGTGATCTTCATTTTGGTAATAAAATGTAAATGTCCAGGCATTAATATAATCCCAATAATTGAAATAAATTGGATTGCCATGAGGGGCATTTTCTCCTGGATAAATTGTCCTCGATCTTTGAGGATGAGTTCCCCACCTTTCTGGAGAGAGAATTTTCTTAATAATTGCTTTGCTGTAGGTCATTGGACCTTTATTCCCACTTTCATATTTGTGGGTAAATTCAATAGAACCAGTTTGTTGAAGCATTGCTTCATACTGATATCTATACTTCCCTTCAGGGACAGTATAACCCATTGTGTCGAGATAACAACTCTTAATTTCCCATGGCTCATTCTGCCATTTCTCATCATTAAATTCTATGACCATAATTGGGTCAGTTATTGGTGAGGTTAGATATTCTACCTCTTTTTGAAGGATTTCAGCAGCTGATGAGGACCCTTCACCATAAACGATTTCATTGAGGGCAGAAAATTGGGCTGCCTTAGCCTTCAAGTAGGCTTCAATATCTGATTGAGTAATTCTGGTGATATTACCCCTTCCTCTTCCTCGGGGATTATTGCCCCTGCCTCTTCGGCTAGGATTTCTGCTCATTGAGCCTCTCATTGAGCCATAATTCTTAACTGTCTCTTCATACGCCCTGAAATACGTTGAAGATAATAATAATTATCCATTTCTTCCTGGGATATAATTCCCATTGTATCAGTTTTATTACTAGTACGCTCCCCGATCCTTTGCTTTATATAATTTCAGTTTTATTATATATCGCATCTGTTTGGTATTAGAGCCAGTATGGCTCATTAAATTTGCTGTTCACGTAGGGGTGTGGTATGGTATGAGTTAGCAGTTAGAATCTGTAAATAACTTTCTGCAATTATAATTTGCATAAGTATGAAATCTAATAGACAGAAGTATGGGACGTCACCCAAGTCGCGTAGAGGTTGTTTGGTCCGCATGTCCTGGGTAGGGTTTAGGACTTTGTCTCATAAATCGTTGACAGACGTGTATTTCTGTATATTAAATTTCATGTTTATGTGCATTATATTTTCAGAAATTGATTTGCATATTCTTTCTGATAAAGCATACTACACTATACTCATATGTGAACAACAATAATGAAAATGTTATTCAATAAATTTTTTAAATCAGAAGATAAGGTTAAAAATGCTGAATTAATTGAATTTGCCAATGTGCAAGAGCAAAGGGAAAAGCTCAATACGTGGACAATTCCACCTGTTAATCCGGAAACCATATATAGATATGGTACTTTTCAATTCAAAAGCAGTCTTGCAATAAAAACATTAGATAATGATAAGGTAATAAACCTTATGGATCCCAGAGAAGTCTTAAATCATCACAGAGACTTCAAATATGTCCATATAGGACTTGTTCACGTTGCTTTCAAACCACTCACCTTGTTAGGTACTGATACTTGCCTCCAAGCTACCTTAAGGGATGGTGGATGCAATAATTGGAAAGCTTCAATGATGGCTGCAATAGAAACTAGTCTATGTCATGGACCAGTTTATTTTAATGCTTATCCCAATCTCACCCTATCTTTAACTGATAGAAATATAGGTGAATCTTTAAATCTTATAATGCAAACTAAGGGATACGACTTCTTACCAGGGTCTGAAGTCATAGCCATAGTCTATAGAATTTATTATAGACTAATGAATACTATAAATCCCAGAGTCCGTCAATTGGGACCCCTAGATCGCACTATATTGGTAGATACAAACAGGGACGGAGCTAGGAATTTCACTACGCAGGGGCAAATATATTTTTTCAAAATATTTTGCAGGGGCGAGCCTATATAATTCATAGGAAATTTTGTTTTTTCTCTGTATAATACTATAGGCTTTTTTTTCCTTGCAGGGGCTGCCACCCCTACTGGCCCCCCTCTGGCTCCATCCCTGGATACAAATCTGTATACCTCTAACATAGCCACTAATAGGCTAATTAATTGGGAAGAAATTACCTTTCCAGAGAACTGGACTATACAGAATTCAGTCCCTCCAAAACCAATTGTTAACTAATATATTGATCAAGTTATCCAAGAGGATAATGGATCTGTTAGCATAACCTTTGATTCCCCAATTAGGAATTATCCTAGAAGTCTGAGTTCTAGAAATAGTTGCTCATCTTCTCATAATCCTTATAGGGTTAGTCTACCAACAACCAGTAGACATTCGATCTCAGAAATTCCTGAGAAACCAAAATCTCCATCAATTGAAACTCTGAATTTTGAAGGGATTAAAATCAGTGAAAACCAAATCCCTCATCCTATTTATAAAAAGGATTCGCCAACGGCGAGTGATATGAATTTCTCTATTCATGATTGAACCAGAAATCAGAAAAGTCATTAATAAAGAATTTCAGGATCCTAAATATGATCAATTCAGGAAATGGTATTTTAAAAGGTTTAATCAAACCCAGTTGCTTAATTATAAGGAAGAGTTTTACTATTGGTTAGAAAACTCTAAGAAAATAGTTCCTTTTGTCCAATGGTTTTACGGAAGACATTGGATTGAAATAGATTGTCAAATTGACATTATAGAAAGCCATTATAAAAATTGGCACACCAACAATGGTATGGTTAGGGCCTTACATCCCCCAACAATCCCGTTGAAAGTATTTTCTTCAACATCATCATCTAATATGGTAGATGATAAAAATATACCTCAATTTGTTGAAGCTTCAGCTTTCATTAAACAAACTGACAATGAGGAATTCAATAGAATCCATAAACAAAATAATTACACTAATTTACATCTTGGCACAATTGCCAATCAGCTCACAAGAATTGAAGAGCAAGTTAACCAAATCAATGAGAAATCAGTCGATCAATTGATAGAAAAGACTGATGACAAGAAGGAGATCCAAAAAACTAATATGAGACCTCCTATGGAAATTGAAGGATTCAAATTAAGTAATCCTGAAGAACATAGTAATCTTCTTGCAGAATTAGACAAAAGAATTAAACAAATGTCTATCAATGTTATTTCTGAAGATATAGAATCAGGCACTGATCGCTATTATTATCCTAGGCCAACACCTCAGGATATTCTCTATGAGGAAGACATGTTCCACACCCAGAAATCTTACTGTGGTAGAACCATTTATCAATGGAATATAGATGGTATGACTGAGTATCAAATTTTTGAAGTCATACACCAAATGTTAATGTACTCAACCATTTGCAAACAAAATGGTAACAGCGATAAAAATATTGCTGGATGGATAACCGTAGGATTCACTGGAACCCTTAGAGGTTGGTGGGATAATAGTCTCAGTGATTCACAAAAATCAGAGATACTTGATGCCGTCAAAATGGTACAAGTAGAAGTTAAAATGGAAGTGGTTGACCCCAGCCAAGCTACTGGTCAGACAACCATAACCCAATCCAGACCACAGCAGGATGCTGTTTATACTTTGACCCAGTCAATAATTTTACATTTTATTGGTCATTGGGATGACCAAAGAGAAAGAGGCAGAGAATTGCTTCAGAATCTCAAATGTCCAACGTTAACCCATTTTCGTTGGTATAAGGATGTTTTCCTTGCAAAAGTCATGCAAAGAACCGATGCTAATAGTGAGCATTGGAAATCTAAATTTATTGATGGATTACCTTATTACTTTGCGGAAAAGGTAAAAAAGAAATTGAAAGACATGAATAATAGTCTTACTATTGATTACAATCGTTACACTTATGGTCATCTAATCTCTTTAATTACACAGGAGGGCTTATCCTTATGTAATGATCTTAAATTACATC
This sequence comes from Vaccinium darrowii, assembly GCA_020921065.1. Classification (NCBI taxonomy): domain Eukaryota; kingdom Viridiplantae; phylum Streptophyta; class Magnoliopsida; order Ericales; family Ericaceae; genus Vaccinium; species Vaccinium darrowii. The sequence goes on from CM037156.1 coordinate 22,519,084, forward strand.
ACCAGTTAAAGAAACAGAGATTAATTGGAAAACAAGAATTAGGAGAATTCTGCGAACAATTCGCATATAATACAAATCCCTATCCTAAGGCAGTAAAGCGTCAAAGCCGCAAACCTGCCAAGAAACATTATAAGCGTAAATATCGCAGAAGAAAATCTGAGAATAAATCAGATAAAAAGAAAAGTACAGAAAAAACCCCTTATAAATAAAAGGGGAAAAATAGGACAAAATCCACAGCAAAATGTTATAAGTGTGGAAAAATTGGTCATTATGCCAATAGATGCACAACCAAAAAGAAGTTAAATGAACTTCAAATTGATGACAATCTTAAACAACAATTGTATAAATTAATGCTTAATTCTACAGATTCCGAAGAAGAATATGGAGTTCTTCTGAAGAAATTAATGAGTTATCAGATGATACATCTTACTCAGAATCAGAATCCAATTCTGATACTAATTTAAAAGATTGCAAATGCAATGATTTAGAATACTCAACTTCCACTGATTATTGGAAGGCCATCGTTCAAATGAATGGTTTAAGTATTAATGTTCTCACTAATGAACAAAAATCATTACTTGATATTATTGATCAAATCTCAGATCAACAATTAAAATTAAAAATTATAGAATCTTGCATAACTTCTGTAAAAGAAGAAGTTATTGAGTAACCTCAAATTCCTGAGGAAATTTATAGTCTTAAAAAAGTTATGGAAAGAGTTAGAGATAATCCTCAAAGCTCTAAACCTGCAACAATTCCTGATTTAAAATCAGAAATTAATATTTTAAAAACAGAGATTAAAAATTTAAAATCTCAGCAAACTTGTACTAGTCAAGAGTTGGTCTTAATAAGACATCGTTTGGATACTCTTGATAACAATGAGGAGTTTATTCCTGATAGTACTGAGTATTTAAATAATCTTAGTAATATTGTTTGCCAAAAATGGCATATTAAAATCAATCTTGTTATTCACAAAGAATATACTATAGAAAATATTACTGCATTAGTTGACAGTGGTGCAGATATGAATTGCATCCAGGAAGGTCTAATACCTACAGAATATTTTGAGAAAACTAGACAAAATCTTCACAATGCAAGTGGTTCAAGAATGAACATAAAATATAAGCTTAATAAAGTTTATATCTGCAATCAAGGCATATGTCTTGAAACATCATTTTTATGTGTTAGAAATTTGCAACAACAAGTGATTCTTGGATCACCCTTTTTATCTATGATTATGCCCATGCATACTAATCATAATGGTATAACTACCAATATTGATGGTCATGAGATATTTTTTGAATTTGTATCTCAACCAATTTATAAGGAAATTAATGGCATCCTTCAACAAATTCAAAGGAAGAATAAATAGATTAATTTTCTGCAACAAGAAATTAAAATTATGACACTAGAAGACAGTCTGAAAACCCCTGTCATACAAGAGAAAATTTGTCATATCAATAGAGAATTCATTACTGAAATTTGTAGTGATTTACTTAATGCTTTTTGGAATAGGAAGAAGCATATTGTTCCTTTACCCTATGAAAAGGATTTTGATGAAAGAAAAATTCCTACAAAGGCTAGACCAAGTCAAATGAAGCAAGAATATTTGCAAATGTGTCAGCAAGAAATTGCTACCCTCCTAAATAAAGGAATAATTAGGAAAAGTTACTCCCCATGGAGTTGCACAACTTTTTATGTTAATAAAAATGCTGAGAAAGAAAGAGGTCAACCAAGACTGGTTATTAATTACAAACCTCTTAATGATGTGCTAATGTGGATTAGATATCCAATTCCAAATAAAAAAGATTTATTGGATAGGCTTCATAATGCCATAATCTTTTCCAAATTTGATTTGAAATCAGGTTTCTGGCAAATCCAAATTACTGAGTCAGAAAGATATAAAACTGCATTCACAGTTCCATTTGGACATTTTGAATGAAATGTTATGCCTTTTGGTTTAAAGAATGCACCATCTGAATTCCAGAATATCATGAATGATATATTTTATCCCTATGCTGAATTTTCAATATGTTATATTGATGATATTTTAATATATTCTCAATCCATAGATCAGCATATTAAGCATCTTAGAATATTTAAAGATGTTGTTAAAAAGAATGGTTTGGTGGTTTCTGCACCAAAAATGAAATTATTTCAGACTCAGGTTAGATTCCTTGGTCATAATATCAGTCAAGGGAAAATTATCCCTATTGACAGAAGCATTGAATTTGCTTCCAAATTCCCAGATGAAATTAGAGATAAATCTCAATTACAGCGATTTTTAGGAAGTCTCAATTATATCGGAGACTATTACAAAGAATTAGCCCAGGATTCAGCCCCCTTATATGAAAGGCTTAAGAAAAATCCTCCACCATGGACTGAACGACATACCAAGGCTGTTCAAAAAATAAAATTGAAATCAAAACATTTACCATGCTTAGCTTTAGCAAATCCAGAATGGAGAAAAATTGTAGAAACCGAAGCCTCAAATGAGGGTTATGGACGATAATAGACATACGCAATCTGAATATTTAAATTGACCAATTATTATAATATTATTTTGTTATCATCTTTGATAATATATGATTGCAACTTAACTTTGGTACGGTAATAAAATAAAAATAAAAATAAAAATCTTGGCTACAGCATATTAGCAAAACCAAATGGTCCACGAGTGCAGCTTCAATACAGGTTTGTTATTGTGTGAAATGTTTTTTTTTTTAGACACAACAAGAATATCAAATCATCAAATTAATCAAAAGCTAGTCACCCATGGAGGGTAGGAGAATAAATAAGGGAATTACAAATCAGAAATTAAATGCTAACTCGCCCATATTGGGCGATAGTTCATGGTTGATAAGGATATCTATATAAGATTTTGCAATAAGTGTTGGATAGATTAGTAAATGTTAAGGATAGAATAGTCAATTAGTCATCAAAAGTTCAAAATCTAGAATTAGAATCAGAAGTAGTCTCGGAGCTACTTTTGAGATTGTGACCTCTTATGCTAGTTTTGAGAATCAGAAGTAGACTAGTTGGCTTGGAAGACCATGGAGGAACATGGAAAGAAGGTGATCAGGCGGTTAAAGATATTGCATTGGAATACTTTGAGGGTATTTTTTCGTCAGAACGAGTAGCTAATGTGGGAACGGTGCTCAGCTGTTTGAGTCCAAGAGTTTCGGATGCAATGAACTGGTTCTTGACTCGGCCTATTTCTTTTACTGAAGTTAAGTATGTTGTTTTTCAAATGCCCCCAGAGAAAGCTCCTGGACCGGATGGTATGGGTGCTGGTTTTTTGCAAAAGTACTGGTCTATTGTGGGCCCAAGTTTGGTGGATGCAGTTCGGAGTTTTTGTCACTCGGGTCATCTTCTTCGGGGTATTAATCATACGCATATTGTGTTAATTCCTAAGGTCCAATGCCCTATGAACATGGGACAATTAAGACCTATCAGTTTGTGCAACTTGGTTTATTAAGTATTGTTGAAAGTTTTTGTTAACCGGCTGCAGCGTTTTTTGCCTAAGAGGCCTTGCATTATATGAAAAATTGTCGTTATGGGCAAAACCGATCAGTGGCATTGAAAGTAGATATGAGTAAGGCGTATGATCGAGTAGAGTGGGGTTTTTGGCAGCTATTATGCGTAAAATGGGTTTTGCAGAGCGATGGATTCAATGGATTATGGGGTGTGTATCATCGGTTAGCTACTCTTTGCTTCTCAATGGGCAACCAGAAGGTTACATCGTGCCAACTTGTGGTATACGGCAGGGTGACCCTCTATCACCTTATCTTTTTCTTTTGTGTGCAGAAGGCTTATTGGAGATGCTTCGTCACGCTGAATCACAGAATTTTATTCAGGGTCTGAGGATTTGTAGGGGGGCCCCAGCAATAAGCCATTTACTATTTGCGGACGATACGCTGATATTTTGCAAGGCAAAGAGGAGTGAGATTCAAACTGTCGAGGCAATTCTTGATGATTATCGGCGAGCTTCGGGGCAGCTTATCAATTTTCAAAAGTCGTCTATGTTTTTCAATAAGAATACAGGGCTTGAGCTGCGGAGTAATCTTAGTGCCATCTTATCCATTCCTGTGCGAGCTGATTTGGGGAAGTACTTGGGGCTTCCGGCTGAGATTGGGAAATCCAAGACAACCATGTTTTCGTATATTAAGGACAGGGTGTTGCAGCGTTTGGCGGGATGGAAGGAGAAAATTCTTAGCCAAGCGGGGAAAGAAGTGTTGCTCATGTCAGTGGCTATGGCGCTCCCCACCTACGCCATGATGTGCTTCAAATTACCGGAGGGACTGTGTCATCAGATTGAATCTGCCATGGCAAGCTTTTGGTGGGGTCAGAAAAATAATGAGCGCAAGGTTCATTGGATGAAATGGAGTCGGTTGTGTAAGCACAAATTTAAAGGAGGTTTAGGTTTCCGCAATCTCAGCGCTTACAACCTGGCTCTTCTAGCGAAGCAAGGGTGGAGGATTATGCAGTCACCGGATTGTCTTATGGCACGTGTGTTAAAGAGCAAATATTTCAGTAATGTTTCCTTTTAGAGGCAGATTTGGGTAACAATCCTTCGTGGGTTTGGCGCAGCATTTGGGAAGGTAAGAAAGTGGTGGAGGCTGGAACAAGATGGTCAATTGGTAATGGAGGATCGGTTCGGATTAATGAGGATCCGTGGATTCCAATGGCTGGTGCTTTCAAACCGAGTCAAACTGTCACCAATTTTGGAGTTGGCCTCGATAAAGATTTTATTGATTCAGGTACTGCTAAGTGGAAAGAGGACATGGTTTCTGGCATGTTTGGTGCTGAGCAGGCACGATGTATACTTTCTATGCCTTTATCGTGGACGAACAAGGCAGATTCGTTAGTGTGGCATTTTACTAATTCTGGGCATTACTCAGTGAAGTCAGGATATATGACAGCATTGGGGTTGAAAGATCAAGAACATTCGGCGGAAGGGCATGAGGGTGATGTTAATGGTCTAGGAACAAAAGTGGAAACTAACCGATGGCGGGGTAATTGGCATTTGCATATTCCTAGGAAAATTCAACATTTTCTATGGAAGTGTTGCCATAATATCCTACCTACCAAGGAGTAGCTTCAGCGCAAGAAGATTACCGATAATTCCAGTTGTCCAGTTTGCGATGGAGCTACAGAATTGATTGTGCATCTTTTTTGTGCTTGTCCTCTAGCCAACGAGTGTGGAGGCTGTCTCCTCTTCAGTTGGACTTTGATAACATTCAGGTTAGCTCTTTTTCTGGCTTTTGGGAAATTTTGCTTGCTCGGTGGTCAAATGGGTCTAATAGAGAGTTATCCCTAGCTTTTACTGCAATTGTTCTATGGCACATTTGGAAGGGAAGGAATGGTGTTGTGTTTGATTCTAAACTCATGCTTCCTGATGTTATTTATAAGCGAGCGTCGGCGTGCTTTCAAGAATTTTTGGAAGCTAATCCATTGAAGGCTCAAACAAATTTGATAGTTGAGGAAGTGAACGTAGGGTGGCAGCCTCCAATGGAGGGGTCATTCAAAATTAACGTGGATGGTGCATGGGTAAAGGCGGTGAATGCAGGTGGTGTTGGGTGTGTGGTTCGTGATCATAGTGGTAAGTTTGTTGCTGGTGTTATGGGGAAACAACCTCGCTGCCCTACTTCAACGGTGGTAGAAGTTTTGGCGATTCGGGAAGGAGTGATGCTTGGGATCCGGTTGGGCTTGGGCTTTGTTGCAATTGAGTGTGATGCATAGGCAATTGTCAATATGCTTAATGGGAGGATTGGAACTAGTCAGAAGCTTGGAATTATTATTCATGATATTAAGGCTTTGAGCAAGGGGTTTCATTCTTGTTATTTTTCTTTTGCTCGACGATCTTGTAATGCCGTAGCTCATATTTTGGCAAGTAGAGGTCTTCTTGGTTTGGGGTTTAGTCACTGGACTAATAGCCCGCCGTCGTGGTTACTTGATCCCTTACTTAGGGACAAGGCCCATCTTTGATGTAATGGCTTTGGTGGAAATATAATATCATCTGTTATCGTTTGGAAAAAAAAAAAAAATGCTAGTTTTGAGAATCCATTCTATTATAATCCAGGCCCAGAATCCTTGCCAAACACTTCTATAACCCAAAAACACTATTCAGAACTCAGGATCCAAAATCCCTCCCAAACACAGATTTGTATAATAAATATTCACTATCAGTAAATTAACTTTTAATCCAAACTCTACAATCTACAATGCAGAACCTATAATTCAATAAAATAATCTGTGCCAAACACCCATTTATATGGTTATGGACATGTATACAGATTTGAGTATGAAAAAATCATTGTTTTTGCAAATGTGGTGAAACTTTACCTTCTAGTATTTTCAGGTAATTAATTTTCACACATCTTTTCTTTATTTACAAACGGATTTCTTTTTTGGCTTATTGTAATGTGAATTTACGATATTGTCCTTCCAAGTGATGAGGTATAAATAAAAGGTTAATCTTGTAAATCAACATGTAAAAGGACAAAAAAAAAAAAAAGACAAAAAAGAAAGGAAGAGTGTGGTTGCAAAAATAAGAGCCTGAAAATCACTACTCTTTTTAAAGTTAGGTTTTCTGATATATATTTTAGAAATAAATCAATTTCAGTTTGGATTTTGAAAAACTTCCATGTTTCTTTAAGGATGTTCATATTTAATATATATTTAGGTTATTATCCGACACTGTTTAGATGAGAAAGTTTGAGTGGCATAGGAGAACTTCTAGTTAGGGGTGTCCATGGATTGGTTCTAGCCGGATAGGTTCGGTTCTCGATCCGATCCGCTCGTGATGGATTGTCATTTTTAAGATTCGTAACCGTCAGTGGGTGACATACGGATGGATCGGTTCGGTTGCGGATTGAGTGGATCAGGCGGATCAAAGAAGGATTATTAGGCGGATTGGGCGGATCGAGCGGATCGAACCTGAATCGAACCGAACCGAACCGCATCCGTCAAAATAAAAATATTAGGATCCGTATCCATCTGTAATGTACCTCAAGTGAGTAAATAACGGATCGGTTTGGGTGGATTGAACGGATTGGGCGATCCGCTGGACAACACTACTTCTAGTATGTATGCTTTACTAGCTTGGTTCTAAAGTAACTAGGTTCCTATGGTGCAAAACATCATGCACCAACCGACAGGGGAATAAAGGCCCCCAATTTGACCCCTCCACATACCCTTAAGGAAAGTAGGGGGCGTGCTATCCCTTCGGGGACAACATGCACGTTGGGCCGATCATGGGCTTCCGTGGTCGGCCATGGACAACTCAGATCTGTTCGGCAGTGGACAGTTCAAATTTGTTTGAACAAGATGTGATCTGAGCCGTCCATGGCCAACCACAGACGGCTGTGATCGGCCCAACATGCAGGCTGTCCTCAAAGGGATAGCACGCCCCCCTGATCCCCCTTAAGTCATGGCGCATTGGCCTCCCCAATGATGAAATGGGCCAGTACATACCTCAATAAAATTTGAATAAATGCTCTCAAGGACTTTCAAACCCAAACCTCCAAATCAACATAGGCACCCTAATTCTAACCCAAGCACCCCAGTTCTAACCCGAGCACCCCAGTTCTAACCAGGGCACCCCACTTGACAGAACCTGGGAGCCCAAGTTCAACTAGGGTGCCCGGATTCTCCTGACAACTACCAGATTTTGCAGAGATTTGGCGGTTGAAAGTGATGATGAGTATTTTTTGGAATACCGGAATCCCTCCTGCTATTTGGAAATTCTGGGGGTGTGTTCCTAAGCTACCCCTTTGATCCTTTTGGACCCTTATTAGCCTATATATACCCTCCCCCATGGTCAAAAGCATGAGGACATACTCTCACACTCTCCTCCCTAGCTGTTATTCTCTCTCACACACTTCTCTCCCCCGAAATTCTCCACAACACCACCTAAAAGTAAAAAAAATCCTATAAACCCCAGAATTTTACTAAGTCGGAGCCTGCCTTTCTCTCAAGCTACTCCAAACCCACCCTTGCATCCTTAAAAGTCTACTGATTTGTGAGCCTAAGTCCAAAGGAGCACTTTTCAGGAATTTTTCAAAGGTAAAGCATGGTTTAAAACCATCAAACTGGCCCCCTAAAGGACCCTCTCTAGTAAGTCATCTCAGTCCTTTATATTAATGATGAATTAAGAAAGATGGAATATTTTAATTAAACAAGTTTTTTCAAAATTTTGAGATCTGGAAAGAACCAGGGAGCCCTAGTTCAACCTGGGCGCCCGGGTTCTCTTGAACCAGGGCACCCTAGTTCAACCTGGGCACCCGGGTTCTCTTAAACCAAGGCACCCTAGTTCAACTGAGGCGCCCCGCGCGAAATTGTGTTTTAACAAATTTCATGGTTTAAATCTCGTTTTCTTCAACCATTGTCCTTAGATTACTACTGCCTAAGTTCACTCAAACAAATTCAGAAAGATGTCATCAAATATTCCATCAAAAATGTGTTTTTCAAATAAAATTACAAATTTGTATCGATTGGAAATAGTGCGCCGAGGTTCAAATGGAGCACCCAAATTCCCTTCTGACATGGGTAACATTTTGATCGATCACGGGTCATGTTATAATGTACATTTTGTTTACTGTTCATTCATTCATGACACTCACATTTCATCATATAAATATTCACAATTTACAATTTCAAGTCTTTACATGTCATTTCCTCGTATACAAGAACAAAGTTTAATAATACTCCCTATATCCCAATTTGTTTGCTCACTACGAATATCTGTGCCATTTTTAAACGTTTATAACTTTTTATTTGTAGTGTTTTTAAAGTTTTTAAAAATTTTGTCATATAGAACTAATTGAGATCAATCAAATAAGATCCGTATTACATATAAAATACATTATAGATTGAAAACTATAAGAGTTTTAGAAAGGCACACATAACAGTAGTGACCAAACAAATTGGGACGAGGGAGTCAAATATTTTCATAAAATTCCACGAACATTAAAGTAGAGACCGATCCTCGTGTCGGGCAAGGAGGTATCGTAAAACCCTTCCCTTCTAGTAACCTGGCTGTTAACTCAAATCTTTTTGGATAAAATGGTCAGTAACAAAGTCTTTTTTAAATAACGACACGGAAGTCACACTTTCCAAAATTGATTTTTAGGGTGACTATCCACAAACCCACGTGGCGACTTCGAAAAATCAAACTCCAAACCGGCAAAGTCGAGAGCCTCGTGGCAGTGTCCACAGGGGGCAATGCTTCGCACCCACAGCTCACACGTCCACTGTGGCAGTGGGTTGTGTAGTTGCAATATGACGCTTTGTTAGCACACTGGTTCAATGTAGTCACTTAATATGCACCATACAAATCGATCCAACAGTCGAGTTATTATAACTCAATGTATTGGCGACTCCACTTTATAGAGAGTGGGGTCAGCCAACCCCATGAGGGAAAAATTACTACTATTATATTAGTGTTTTAAAAATATTCATAGATGAACCCCCCTAAATTTGATGGTGACACCACTAGATAACTCCTAAAAATTCATAAAAGTTGCTTCGTGTGGTTTGTTTGAATCCTTGTCACTTGTTTTTTATTTTTGATAAGGAGAGGTTAATCTTTCTTGCTAGGTTGAGCTTTAAATGTGATTTTTATTGGGACAAGATTTTTAGTTGTCATTACTATGATGTTTTTATTTATTTGTTTATGTGTTGACACTGGATTTTCCCACTCTTATTTATCAAAACAAATCGATGATGTCGATGCTCGTAGGAAAGAGACGTCAAATCATCAGAGATAAGAAACAACCTTATCGTGAAGAACACGCGATTCCCGGTAAAGGTAAACCGGCATGGTACAAAGTACCGATGCCATGAGTGTGGACCAAGGTTCTGAATCTCGTACCGGACAGGGTACCGGTTTTCTTACTGGTACGGTACGGTAACGGTACCGGACGGATACCGGTACCGTTTCAGATTTAACGGTACTACTTGTATATATATATACCAAATCGAAATTTTTCCTAGTATCACCCTTTTTTTTGGGTAAATTATATCATCCAATGAACTATAATTATATCATCCTAGTATCACCTGTTTTTGGGGGGTAAATTATATCATTCAATGAATTAAATCATCCTAGTATCACCCTTTTTTTTGAAACCGGTTCGATTCCCGGTTCTAGAGATTTTTTAGAGGAACTGAACCGGTTTAAACATTTATACCTAAAAAATGTTAGAGGGTAGGGATTGAACTCGGTACCTTACGTGAGGGATGCCAAAATTTAACCGAAATTTTGAACATCATATATATTAGGTGTGCTCCTATTAAATATGTACTGTAGATATCAAAATGATGCAATAATAAAAACTAAACAATAAAAATAAATGTATTGCTTTGGTAGCCAGCACTACTGAAGCACGTGATAACTTTATTCTCTGTCTTGGGAGTTGTGACTTGTCTCCTTATGTTCACTTCTCCCTTTCACAAAGACAGAACAGCAAACCAGAACCTCCACCGCCAAAACTTAAGATCGGCTCCGGCACAGCTCCGTCACCGATCACTTCAAGTACATCTCTCTCTCTCTCTCTCCCTGTCTACTTCGTCTCTCTCTCTTCCTGTATCTCTCTCAAAAGTTTGAGAAGTACCCCTGATCTGTTTGCTCTCCTTCAGTTTCAAAATCTCGGGCGGTACCGCCGGTACCTTCATATCGTCCAATATTGTCTGGAATTGCCGGAACCGACCGGTATTGTCCGGAATCGACGACGGGACGGAATTATAGGGTGACCTTACCGGTTTTATGTAAATCCGGTACGGTATGAGATTCACAACCTTGGTGTGGACGCCCCTCTCCGGTGGTTTCGATTTGGAGTCGCCACCCGAATTTTAGCGGGTCGTCCCTGAGGAACCGAACTCGATTAACTCGTGCCTCATTTTTAGGATAAGGTTTAGATACCGGTCCATCATCATCATACTATCTTAGGTATAGGAGCTCGGTTACGAGGGGGAAGGGTTTTACGGCACCCCGCTCGCCCGGTTCGAAGACCAGTCTCTACTAAGCTTTTTGTGGGATTATGTGAAATGTTTATGATCCAACTTTGAGCAAATAAGTGGGGAACAGGAACGGGAGCCAGTTACACAGTGATGAACACAACAAAAGACGATGGTGGATGCTTGTGATTCATGAACTACATGGATGGCGGTGATAAGCGAATGTGAACTAACAAGGACATCAAACAACAGATAACAATGTTAGTATGTACAGAGTAACAATAAAATGACCAGAAATAACACTACGAACTGTTACTATTCTGAACCAATCTGAACCCCTGTCAGTGGTTTAAGCGCTCAAAGGGAGGGTTTGAGCACTCAAACCCTCCTCAACCATACTTGGTCCTGCTAATTCTGGTTTATTGAAAACATGTTCAAAGCTCATGATCCTTCTGAAAACTAGACTTTTATAGCTCATGCAGGACATAATAACCGTCGAATAATGAGTTTAAGGCTTGTTAATGATTCAAATGAAATAATCAGTACTGATGGATGAAGGATGTGAGCACCAAAGCTACAAGAGCACAAAGAACAAGATTAGTAAACCAAAGGAGTGAAAATATGTGAAATACCATAAGACAGTTTGAGTGCTCAAAGGTAGGCTTTGAGCGCTCAAACCCTATTCTAGGGTTGTGAGCTTTTGTGATTTTTCAGCCTTTCTTCGGTACTTTTACGGACTGTGGACGGCCCACGGAAATCGGTGCGATTTCGCGTTTGAAAAGATTGAAAAGATTGTTGTTAGAGTCGCCACCCGGATTTGAGGTCCGAACCCGAGAAACCGATTAAAAATGACTCATTTGCCCATTGAAAAAGATTTTACTGATCATGGCGAAACCAAAGATTTCTCGGATTCGGGGGTTTGGTTACGAGAGGGGAAGGGTTTTACGGCACCCCCACTCGCCCGGTCCGTGAACCGGTCTCTACTCAATATTTTATGGGATTTTTGAAAATGCTTAAAATTCGATTCTAATCACAAAATAGAGGATCTGGAATAGAAATTACATAAAATAGCAAATGAACACAAAATTGCAAAACTAATTGTGAATGCTTGTGCTTGATGATTTATATGATAATGATAGTAACAATAAAGAAAAATTGCTGCAAATACTCACAGAAGATAACCACAACAGAAACAACACAACAATCCCAGGAATCATAATCAAAAGACTTAATCTGACTTATAATCTGGATTCCAGGATTAGCATTGAGCGCTCAAGGGTAATGGGTTAAGCGCTCAAGTCATCCAAACCTGCTTGAGCGCTCAAAGCTCATGACTTGAGCGCTCAAACCAGTTTCTGGTTCCCATGAATTTAATCCTTTTCACAGCCTGTTCTTTCATTCTTTGCAAGATCAAACCCTAATAAAACGTTTTCCATGATGTTTTAAGTGAAAACAGATGGCTCGATCTCATAAAGAATGAAGAAAATCAAAGAATCGCCATAAATTAATGAAGAAATTGCTTGGGGATGGAAATAAAAGTGGTATCCAGGTCATATGCCTCACAAAAAGTGCTCACACACACAAAAGAAAGTTAAATCAACAGTAATCAACAAAAGAGCCTAAGAACAGCTTGAGCGCTCAAACATAGGACCTTGAGCGCTCAAGCCATAATGTGACTTTCTGTTTTTTTGACTTGAAAAGCTGATTCTGATTGATTCAAAAGACCATTAACATGTAGAATGAAGATTCATGATACTGTACAGTCACTATTTTGCGTTCAAATGCAAGATTTTCAAGAGTTTTGACATTTGATTGCCATAAAAATGATTAACCTATGCTCATGCATGTGGTTTAGAAATGGAATGAACATATTTAACTATCCTAATATAATGAAAACCGGAAAAGAGTATAAAAATCAACAAAACAGTGACTGACCCAGAACTGGGTTTGAGCGCTCAAGGCCTAAGGCTTGAGCGCTCAACCCCTGCAGAACTGCAGATTTTGTCAATGGTTTTAAACAACTTTTAGACCTTTTGTGAGTTCAATGCAAGTATAAGGAACTTGCTTGAACCCACTGATCTTCCTCAGATGGATCAAAACAGTGAGTTTATCACTCGATCAACTACCTTTTGAACTTGATTGAAAACTTGAGCTTGAATGTGGGTTTAGAAACGGTTGATTGTGAGTATTTTGGGCTGGTATTGGACAATGTATGTGACTGGATGATGATCCAGAATCGAATTTTGGACTTGAAGAGTGGTTTTTTGCAAGTGGTTTTGGGTGGAGTGTGAGTGGTATTGAAGAGAGAGAGAGAGAGAACGATTTCTGCAGAATTTTTTTTCAACTGGAGTCTATGGATGGATTACCCCTGAACCAGGGGGTGAAGAATGGTTTTTATAGAGTGAGTGGGAGGGAAGAGGAGAGAGAGAAAGAGTGGGTTTTGTATTTCAAGGGTATTTTTGGTGTATTTCTGGGGTTAGTGGAGTATAATGTACGTATAGAGATCGTAGCAAATCATCCCTAGACGCTCCCATGCAGAAAATCTCATGATTAGATACTCTGCAAGTTGCTGACTGGATCAGAGTTGAGCGCTCAATGCCGTGGGGTTGAGCGCTCAAGGTGTTTCTCAGGGGCTTGAGCGCTCAAAGTCTCAAGCTTGAGCGCTCAAGGCTCCTGGTGGCAAATTGGTAGTTTGGTTTGGTTTAACAGTTCTTGGTTTGGTTTGGGTTATTTAGTGGTGTTTGGTTAGTTTTAATCAAGTTCAAGTCATTTTCACAAGTTCGGGTAGTCAAGATTGGTCCGTTTCATCATTGGAAATGCTCGAGCATATCTTGGGTTCAAAATCGGGGTGTCTACAGTTGCCCCTCTTGGATGGGACTCGATGCCATTGATTTGGTATGAGTGACATCCAAGACATAGATGACCCGACTCATTCTCCGTGATACATCTCAAGCTGTAAAAGAAAATCATTAAAAATCACAGTCGCGCCACTCGGGCTGCCTACGTACCCTACTGCAGGGATCAGACCGGCGTAGTTCTTCGGGGCGATGGAAGATACTGTAATCCAAATAAACTAACATAAACGGGTTCAAAAACCCTGAAAAGATGTTTTAAACGGACACGTGGTCCTCAAAACGATGTTTTAAACGGACACGTGGTCCTCAAAAAGATGTTTTAAATGGACACGTGGTCCTCAAAACGATGTTTTAAACGGACACGTGGTCCTCAAAACGATGTTTTAAACGGACACGTGGTCCTCAAAACGATGTTTTAAACGGACACGTGGTCCTCAAAACGATGTTTTTAAAGTATGGTCGGTAAATACGACCCACACAAGCACATGGCTTTAAGACCTGAGTCAAAATACTTCGTGTGTAAGCTAAATGAAAATCATGATTCCACAACACGCTTCAATTGATTAATATGGACCAGTACGACCAACTGGTGAGATTTAAATTCCCGAACCCACATGCGTTCAAACAGGACCAAGGAGTCCAACGTATATTATCAAATCATTAAGGATGCCCAAAATGCCCCTGCACAGCTAGCAAGAGAAGCCAAAAAGTTGTACCAGGATTGAGTTTGAGCGCTCAGGGTGTACCCTTTGAGCGCTCAACCGTACCTTGAGCGCTCAACTCCAGATCCTTGAGCGCTCAACTCCAAATTTGAACCCCCAGCGCTCAAAGAGGCCAACTTGAGCGCTTGAACCCCTGAACGGGGACGACGGTTCAGAGACCGTAATGTCGGTTTTAACTTTGTTTTACTCCGATCAACCATTATAACGTTCCAAAAACTCCAGAGATCAAATCCTCACACCTCTCTCGCGATTCCGAAACAAACCCAAGCATTTCTTCACTCTAATTCCTGCAAAATCGAAAACCCCCAAATCCTAGGGTTCGTTCGTACGATTCTCGGTCAATTTCGGTCGATTAGGGTTCGATTTCGAGGTGCTGATCAATTCCCATGGAGGATACAAGTGGGTCACGGTCTCCGGTGGCTTCACCGACGGCGGTAGAAGGTAACAGCAGTGCTGAGGCTCTGCCACCACCGAGCTTGAGCGCTCAAGGTGGTGATGCGGCAGTTGAGGGGCCATCAGAGAAGCATTCTGCGGTTGAGAGTGGTGGTGGTGCGGAGGAAAAGGAGAAGGAAACAGTAAGTGCCGATGGTGGTAAATCAGAGGTGGTTAGGGGTGATGATGGTGGTGATCCGGCGATGTCCATCGGCGGTGGGGGTAGTGGTGATGCTGGTGAGGGTGGTGTTGATGGTGGTAATGATGTGGAGAGGAGTGGTGGTGATATTGGCGGTGATAGGAGTGGCGGTGATATTGGTGGTGATATTGGTGATGAGGATGTGAGAGGGGGTAATGGGGATGGCAGTTTAGGTGGTGGTGGTGACGCGTCGGTGCCGGAGAGGGTTGTGGAGAGAGGTAGGGAGGTGGTGGAGATTGTGAGTGCTAGCGAGGCTAGTAGTAGTGGTAGCGAGGAGACGGTCGAGGAGAGGGGGACCGGTGGTGGTAGCGGTGGCGATATGGCGGAGGGTACGAGCGGGGTAGTTAGGACTAGGGCACTCCGCTGGAGAGTAGAGCCTAGGACCAGCCAGCAGCCTAGTGGGGGAGATAGGGGGAAGGCGGTGGCGACAGGTGATGAGTTAGCGACGAGCGGCAGGCCGTCAGCTCAGGGGCCGGTAGGGATCTCTCGGGAGGACTATCTTGAGCACGCGCCCCAGGAGGTAGTGATGGCAGCAGCGGCGGATGCCCCAGGGATTTTGGACGTGGCGAGGGAGGCCATTGTTGAGGGGAGAGAGAGGGAGGCAGCGCTGCTACACGAGGCAGCGGATGAAGACGCGGCGGCGAGGGCCTTTTGGGAGGAGTTTGAGACAGAGGAGGCTGCGGAGGAGGCCAGGCTACAGGCTGAGGAGGAGGAGAGGGTGGCTGGCCACAGGACTACAGTGGTCCAGGCTGCCAGACATCGGTTGAGGAGAGGGAGGCCGGTGTTTGACGCGGCGACTTACGCTCCACCGGTGCACCTCTTTGTGCCGTCAGGTTCAGAGTTCTACACTCCCCGCCGGGAGTTGTACTTTGGAGAGGAGGTGTTACTGGACCCCGAGGTCCACCTTTCGACTGACTGTCTGACGGTACGCTTGTTTTGATTTCCAATTTTATCGCTCCCATGCACTCTCAATAGCTAGAAATCCTAATTTGCACTGAATGATTGAATTACTGCTTGATTGATGACTGAATGATGACTGAATGGTTGATTGGACTAACGCCTGATTGTTTGCCTGTTTGTTGTCTGTTTTGCAGAGAAACTTGAGCTTGAAGGCTCATGGAGGTATGGGCTCTAGTTGGGAGATCTACCAGCAGCTGCATGCCTCTGTGAAGGCATTGGTGGATCAGGCAGGGTTCGGGACATTCATCCCGACTCTCTCGAGCACACAGCACGACCATGCCGTGGTGACGGCATTGGCAGAGAGGTGGAGGGACTCTACGAGTTCCTTTCACCTTATCTTCGGAGAGGCGACGATGACGCCGCTAGACTTTTCAGCCCTCACGGGGTTGCGGGTAGGAGGAGACCCGATCCCGTTCGACTCAGGGATAGGCAGGGATGAGGCCGCGCTGAGGTGGTTTTTGGGCTTCGTGCCCACCAGGGAGGGAGAGACGTCCACATATGGTCAGTTCAAGATGACCGGGCTGGGTGTGCCGACAGACAAGGAGGATGCAGCACGGAAGGCGAGGTGCTACTTGTTATACCTATTTGGGGCCTCTTTGTACCCAAACAGGCGTAACAGGGTGCACCTCTCCTATCTTGGTGGGTTGAGGGACTTCGCCAGGGCGGCGAAGTATGACTGGGGTGGAGCAGCACTCGGGAGCTGCTATGCGTTCATGAGTGCCGTCTCGAGGCGGAAAGGGACTGGCATATCAGGACTATGGAGCGTCTGGGAGGTAGGATTCAAAACCTTGATTTCAACATTGAAAACGCATGCATTTCAATACTCGCATTTGATTATCAAAACTGGTATGTGACTAACCAATTTGTTGTTTGCATTGCAGCTCTGGGCTTACGAGGTGCTGGGGTTACATCCCCCTGAGACGCGCCACCCGAATCCAGGTATCATCCCTCGAGCGCTGTGCTGGGGTGAGGGTTTCCATTACGGCAGTTTAGCACGGGGGAACCTCCAGGTCCTTCGTGTTTCACTGGACAGACTCCCTGCTTCTCTGGTAAGCGTTGAATTCTCATATGTATTCAATTTACTTTCAATTTGTTCATAGCCATGCATTTGATTACTGAAGTTTGGACAATTCTTGCAGGTCCGCTGGAATGTGTGGGATGCCGTCGACGAGCCCTTCTTGGCTCGGAGCAGAGAGATCACGAGGGGGAGGGTCCTTCTTGAGTGCCAGTACGGCTGGTTTTGGTACCTTGGTGACAGGGTGCTGCGCCAGTCGATACGGGCTGAGAGCCCACAGGTTCCAGGGCGCCTCCCTCCTCGAGTGCTGATGACGTCTCGGTACACACTAGCAGAGATCGAGCGTTACACCACGCCCGATCTGGACCTGAGCCAGCACTTGCGACCGGCCTTGAGTTACATAGACTACCGGAGGAGGTATTTGGCTGGTTCGCTGAGGGCAGCAGAGTGGAGGGATAAGGTGGAGAGAGAGAAGGCCGCGAAGGCGCGCGCCTCAGCTGGGGGAGTAGCGGGAGGTCAGGGCGAGGGTGTTGGTACCCTGACTGAGGAGACAGAGGCAGCTAGGTGGTGGGTGCACGTCACTTCTGCTGGTGGAGAGGCAGGGGTCATAGATATCCCGAGACCACCGGCTGACTTCCCACCGCTCTCAGCACCGGTAAGAAACACTCTGTTTATTCCATATCGTATGCCTTGACTATGAATGCTCAAATGTACTGACAACACGAATCTTGATTTTGCTTGCAGGTTTCACAAGAGGCGGCACAGACGATGTATGAGCAGAATCGAGGACTGCGTGTCCTGATACGCCGCCTTTTAGCCGGACAGGAGGTCGCCCTCCGCTTCGAGAGCGAGCCAGCACCTCCTGCTGCCCCAGGGCCTTCTCGCCCGAGAGTTGCACCGGTATGTAGCTTTCCTTTCTTGTACTTTCAATTCCTTGATTATACCGTGTACTGACTCCTTTCCTTGTTTGCTTGATGGTACAGCCGCCCGTGATCAGAAAGAGGGCTCATGATGGAGCCGGCGGTCCTGGAGACACGACCGTGCGACTCGGGCGTTCAAAGCCTGTAGAGGAGGAAGGGCCGCGGAGATCGACTCGTCAAAGGGTGGAGGTAGTTCCTGAGGGAGTAGTTGAGGCGAGCTCGAGTGATGATGACAGTGTCAGCGACACAAACTACCCCTCTTCCCGGCAGGAGCGACTGGAACAGCGGCGCGGGGATGAGACTGAGAGCTCGGATGAGACGATGGATGAGTCCGAGTAGTACATAGTAGACATAGAGTAGCTTTAGAGTTTCGCTTTTACTTTTCATCTTTTCTTTTGATTGGGCCTGCGTGCCCCGGTAGATAGGTTGATTGGGCCTGCGTGCCCCAGTGGCGGATTCCTTTGTTGGGCGTTGTGCGCCCTGTTGTTTGGGGATGATGTTCAGACTTGATGCTTTGATTTTTCTCGTGGATTTTGATCAGAGTATATACATGATTTGCACTTTCATTGTTTATTGCACTGCTCTCTTGCTTTCGATGTACAAATGAGCTAACCTGCTGTAGAACGTATACAACTTTTTCACAGAACTTTGAATCCAAGTATCCAAATGCAAAGTTTAAAATTCAACTTCAAAGAAAAGCTAACATGTTCGAGAATTTGGACGAAACATGATTATTTGAATTTATGTACAACCGGAAAACGTATTTACATGCCATGCGACTTGTCACACTCCTTACATATATACAACCGGTATCTACTACACAAAATGACCTTAGAACGGAATTTGATGTTCATAAGGCATATTTGAAAATAAAATGCTTCGTGAGCCTGCTTAAACATGATGAATTGCCATATTACTGCTTTGTCCAAGTCATAAATGACGAAAATGCCCCTGTGACCGTCACAATTTAGCCTGAGGTCCCACGGGACCATTTTTGATATGGTGACGGCTGCCATTTCATTGCTTGAGTTGGCCATCAGGACCTCAAAACTCCACATCCTTGAAGAATTGCCCCGGAAACCATTCTGATAGGTCATGACCCTCCTCCGACATGTGTCTCAATTATCGGACATGGCCTGTGAAGCAGGGAAATGGTTTTGAACGTCCAACGGCCATTTTAAGTTTTGAATTTCCATATTCATGTGTCTCGTGTCCGTACACGTATCGGCTTGATAACTCGAAGAACGGAACACTCCGTGAAGTCATAAATACCCGTTGGGACTTGGCTTAGGTGTTGGTTGAGGGTTAGGAGGCTTAGAAGAGGTTTCGGGCATCGAACGGACCAAAGTACTGCTGCTGCTGTCTGCTGCTGTTTCTGCAGGCCTTGAGCGCTCAATGTGGGTTGAGCGCTCAAGCTCACCACCTTGAGCGCTCAAGGTGGTCCAGAGGGGGTTGAGCGCTCAACTCCATGGCATTGAGCGCTCAATGTCTGTGCTGGGCAGGTTTGTAGTGTTGCTTCCCAATGCATTTTTGGACCCTTTTGCATGGTTTTCTCTGCCCCAAACGTCTTGTTGCTCTGTTATAACATTCCCCAAGCTTTGAACATCACCTTCCCAAGGTCTTTTCACCTTTTCCCCATAAATACCATGCATTTCCAATGCATTTTCAAATTTTCCCACAACAAAATTTTTGGAAACATGCATTTGACCATCTTGAAAATGTACTCTTTGATTTTCAATGTTGCATGTCAAATTTGTAAGATTCCTTCCAAATCCCCTATAAATATCATGCATAACCAAACATTTCCCCATACCATCTCCATACCAATTTTTCATTCTTCCCTCCACATATTTCCTTTGTCCATTTTTCATTACTTCCACATGGCTGCCCTCGACCCTTCCGTCATCAATACTTGGGTTGCTAGCCTCGAAAACATTGATTGGTTCAATTTTCGAGGTTTAGGGCTCAATGCACTTCGCCACCTCCACACTTTTCCTATCCGTCAAGATCTTTTGCATGCCGCCGTTCGTTGTTGGGATTCGGAGCTTCATGTGTTCCGTTTTGGCTTGCAAGAGCTTTGTCCAACCATTGAGGAATTTCAAGCATACCTTGGCGGTAATGCTTTTGCGGATCCCGTCATACCACCTATTCGTCAAAACTATGCCAACATTCTCAGTAGAAAGCTTGGTCTAGGGAACGGCGCTGCGCGCTTCTTGATTCGCAATGAGACCCTCAATGTCCTTCGTCTCTTCGCAGATTATGGCCCTACAGGTGATCTTCTAGATTTTACCGTTCAAAATCGGCGCATGTTTGCACTTTGCATGTGTCTCTTGGCATTGTACCTGTTGGTCCCATATGATGGCCACCCTAGTTCCGCCATTGTCGGGATTGCTGCTCAAATCGAACAGCGGAGGGATGTGGTTCCTATGGTCTTGGCTGAGACAATCATGGGCTTGGATGCGGTCAAGGCTGGGAGAACGGACACGTTTGCCGGGAGTCCACTCTTGCTTCAGGTTCGGTTTATTTGGTTTGGATGTTTCGATTTCATGGTTTTGGGAATTTTGGTTGTTGGCTTGGTTTTGACTTTGGCTTGGATATTTTGGATTGCAGATGTGGTTATGTGACAAGGTTGGGCTTTTGAGGGAGCCAGCAGGTGGTTGGGTTTACGAACCCCGAACTTGGGTGGATAGGCCATTTGTACATGATGAGGCTGATGAAGATGAATGGACTGACTTCTTCAAGTCATTGGAGGAGGATCATATTGCTTGGAGATGCCATTGGTTGCCTTTGCCGGACATGACGGCCAATCATATGGGAGACACATGGGTGATCTTGGCGGGACTACAGGGATACGCATACTATTTCCCACAGCGCATTCTTCGCCAATACTGCATTCGCCAAGAGGTGGAGTATGCTGTTCCAGCCACTTTCAGCCTTCCCTCATTCAAACATTCTGTTTTTGAGCATTATCGTACTACCTGGTGGGACAGGGTTGTTTGGGCTCCTGATCCCTACCCAACTATTCATCTGGACAGACACTACAGAGACTGGATAAGGATGCAGATGAGGGCACAACGCCGAAGAAATTAGCGCAATTTTCCTTTCGACTTATTAGGCTGTTTCCCGGAATAAATTATTTTATTTTTTTTTATTTTTTTTTTAGGCAATGTTGCTCAGCTTATGTAATCGAAGAACTGATTTGAATAAAATTGAATCATGAAGGGTTTCCCCCTCTTGGTTCATTTGATTCCATATGCTATCTCCTTCGGACTATGCGGAAATGTGGGCCAACTCATCGGATTTAGACCGAACCCCAGGATAGGGTTGCCTACGTATCCTTTTTCAAGGAATCAGGTCATGACGTAGTTCAGGCAAGGGTTCACTCGGGTATTAACACTCTCCTTTTGCGCTCTGAATTTTACTTGGCACCGCCTTTTCAGGTTTTCGGTCCAACGAGCTCTTTTTGAATTTTTGCCTTAGATTTTGCCTAGTCCGCCCAATGTGGGTTTTCGGCCTAGCAGGCTTGCTCTGATTTTTGCTTGGGTTAGTTCGCCCTTGCGATTTTCTGCCCAACGAGCATCCCTCAGGGGTAATATCGTTTGAGTTGGTCCAGATTGACAAGATTGCTGAATTCGTTGCCATCCAGATCGAGGATCACTGCTGCCCCACCGTCGAGGATAGTTTTGATGATGTATGGTCCTGCCCATTTCGGCCTGAATTTTCCTCGTGGATCGAATATTGGCGCCCGAATCTCCTTTACCACCATATCTCCTTCGATTAAATCCCTGGATTTTACCTTCTTGTTGAATGCGCGGACAATCCTCCTCTGATATCCCTGAATGTGATATAGTGCCCGCAGCCTCCTCTCATCAAACAACATTAGTTCTGCGAATCTGTCACTCAACCAGTCAGCCTCGTCGATTTCACTTTCTATTATCACCCTTAAGGATGGCACTTCAAGCTCAATGGGAAGTACCGCCTCCATACCATAGACCAAAGAATAGGGTGTTGCCCCTGTTGGGGTTCGGATAGAGGTGCGGTATCCCCATAATGCTAATGGCAGCTTCTCATGCCAATCCCTAGATGATTCGATGGTTTTCTCCAAGATACTCTTGATTGACTTGTTTGCTGCTTCTACTGCTCCGTTGGTTTGTGGCCTGTACACTGTTGACTTATGCACTTGAACATTGAACTCTTCGAGTACTTCTGCTGCCCTTCCTTTGAAATGCACACCATTGTCTGATACGAAGACACTAGGGATCCCGTACCGATAAATGATGTTCTGCTTGATAAAATGGGCTACTTGTACCGCGGTTAATGTAGCATATGAAGCTGACTCTACCCATTTCGTGAAGTAATCAATTGCCACTAATATAAACTTGTGTCCATTTGATGCTGGCGGCGTGACTTTCCCGATCACGTCTATTCCCCATACCGAGAAAGGCCAAGGCGTTGCCATTGTATGGAGCTCAGATGGCGGTACATGCATGAGATTTGCGTGGACCTGGCACTTATGACATCTTCGCACATACTGAACACAATCTGTTTCCATGGTTAACCAGAAATATCCTTGCCTCAGAATCTTCTTTGCCATCATTAATCCGCTCATGTGGGGACCACAGATCCCTTCATGGATCTCTTCCATTACTCTCTTTATATCGTCACCATGGATGCACAACTTGTGCATGCCACAGTATGACCTTTTGTACAACCTTCCACCACAAATGATGTATTGTGACGCCAGCCTTTGCAATGCTATTCGGTCTTTCTTATTTGCTTCTTCAGGGTATTCTCCTTTCTCGACCAGATTCCAGATATCGTGATACCAAGGCAGACCATCATCAATTTCTTCAACGTTCATCACGTATTCATAGGCTGGCTTATTTCTTTGCTCAATCATGATTGGCCTCATTCTCACCCCTACAGGCAATTCTATCATTGACGCCAGGGTTGCCAGTGCATCGGCGAACTGATTCTTCATCCTCGGTATATGAGTAAAGGTTACTTGCTCGAATTGATGAATCAGATCGTCAAGATCTTTGTGGTATGGCTTCAACTTTTCTTCCCGCACTTTCCAGTCACCGTTGGCTTGGGAAACCACTAGATTTGAATCCCCAACCACCTCCAACTTCTTCACTCTGATTTCAAGAGCAGCCTCCATTCCAACAATACATGCTTCATACTCTGCCTGGTTATTCGTAACTTCGAAATTTAACTTGAAAGAAAGGGGAATGTGCGGCCCTTCTGGTGAAACTAGCAGTATGCCGATCCCAAATCCTTTCTGATTCGCTGCTCCATCGAAGTACAGCTTCCAAACATCATCTGACACAGTCATGACATGCTCATCGGGGAATTGAAATTCTGTATCTTCTGGCCCCTCAATCGGGTGATCTGCCAGGAATTCTGCAACAGCCTTGCCTTTCACTGATTTTCTTGTTATATACTTGAGTTCAAATTCGGCCAACAGAAGTAACCATCGTGCCAGTTTTCCAGTGAGTGCTGGTTTTTCAAACAGATATTTGAGAGGGTCCATTCGAGAAATCAGCGCTACCGAATAAGCTAACATGTAGTGCCTTAGCTTTTTGGAGGCCCATACAAGGGCCCAACAGGTTTTTTCCAAAGGTGTGTATCTTTCTTCGGCTCCAACCATCTTCTTGCTCAGATAATATACCGCCTTCTCGATTCCTGCTTCACCCTCTTGTGCCAACATACAGCCCATTGCAGACTGTGTTACTGATAGATATAAAACGAGAGGTTTTCCAGGTGTCGGTGGCATCAACACTGGGGGACTTTGAAGGTACTGCCGGATCGACTCAAATGCTTTTTGGCACTTATCATCCCACTTGAATGGTGTTCCTTTCTTCAATAGACGAAACATCGGCTCGCAAGTCGATGTTAACTTTGCGATGAATCTGCTGATGAACTGGATTTTCCCAAGAAAGCTCCGTACCTCTTTTTCTGTCCGGGGCGGCTCCATATCAAGAATGGCTTTGATTTTCGACGGATCGACTTCGATTCCCCTGGTGGTGATCATGAATCCCAACATCTTTCCCGCAGTGACCCCAAACGTGCATTTTTGTGGATTTAAGCGCATTCGGTACTTACGAATTCTTTCGAAGAATTTGCGCAGTGCCGGGAGATGACCTTCTCTTTCCTTCGCTTTCACAATCATATCATCCACATACACCTCGACTTCTTTGTGCATCATGTCATGTAGCAAGGTCGTAGCGGCTCGTTGGTAAGTTGATCCAGCGTTCTTCAGTCCGAATGGCATGACTCGATAGCAGAACGTTCCCCATTCAGTGGTGAAAGTTGTTTTCTCTCGATCTTCCGGAGCCATCAGAATCTGGTTGTACCCTAAGAACCCATCCATGAATGATAGCAGTGCATGCCCTGCCGTATTATCTACCAGCACATCAATGTGAGGCAAGGGAAAGTCGTCCTTTGGGCTGGCTTTGTTCAAATCTCTGAAATCTACACACACCCTGACTCTTCCATCTTTCTTGGGTACCGGCACAATGTTTGCTACCCACTGTGGATATTCAGTTACCATCAGAAAACCGGCATTGAATTGCTTAGTGACTTCTTCCTTGACCTTTTCTACCCTATCCGGCCTAATTTTCCTCAATTTCTGTTTCACTGGTTTTGCATCAGGGTACAAGGGAATTCGGTGTTGCACAATTTCAGGATCGATTCCGGGCATATCTGCGTGGGACCAAGCGAAAACATCTTCGAATTCTTTGAGTAAATCAGTGAGCAATTTCTGTTCCTCCGAAGATAGCCCGGAACCAATTTGAACCATGCGAGGATTTTCCTCATCTCTCAATTTTATTGAAATAACTTCTTCTTTTATTGGCTGAGCATGCCTTTCATTTTCCCTTTCGATTAGAGACTTAAGTTCCTTGGGTATTTCTCCCTCGAACTCAGTCTCATCATCGTCAGGGTCGACGCAATTTATTTCGGGAACAGCAAAGTAAGCGAAATCACCATCCATTTCATTAACAGAGCCCTCCGGGGCGCAGTACATGGCATCAAACTCAAATTCAAAATGGAAACGACGACGTGGAGGGCCATGAGGCACAAACTCCGACTCACAGTCAAGTTCAAACCCTAATTCAGACTCGGACTCTAGCTTAGTGAATGCATTAGTAAATTTTACAGCAGGAGTAAAAGTGCAATTCTTGTACTCTCCGACTGCATCCACTATCAGCACGCTGGGGTCTTCGAAAGTCTCCTGTCCAAGCATCATCACTGCTGGCTCTTCTTTATCCTTACCTGTTAGACTGACCTCGTCGAACATCGACATCAAGATCCCTCCATCCAAAGCCTCCACCCAGTCTGCTTTAAGGTCTTTCACCAATTGTTCCACCTTTTCATGCTCATCTTCGCTATCCCAAGCATCATTAGCAAAGATCTCAAATCCAGGGTGCACCTCTCCGCTCATTTCATTTACAAATGGCTCAGATTGACCGTGGTATAGCTCATTTGATCCTTCTTTGACAAAGCGAATCTGGCGGTTTGCACTGGTGCTGGCCTTATTGATTTTTCCTCTTTGCATCTCTTTCAGTGTGGGCTCATATCTTAATCCGAAACGGCCTCGTTGAGAAGGGAATTCAGGAAACTGAGCCACCCCCTCGTGAGTCTGACCCAAACCAGTCCCTGGTAGATAGGACATCCTTCTCATCATTTCAAGGACGGTGGTGCTGATTGAAAAATCATCATCAATGCGCAGCGTGAACACACCGCCGGACGTATCAAAAGCGAAACCCCCGAGTTGGACATCATTTTCATCATGCATAATTTCTAGCAAGGGAGCATTATCTTCGGCATGAGGACGAATGCCTGTGTCTCCGTAAAGAGCAATTGTTCCACTTTCCAAGCCAAGTAGAACCTTCTGATGCAGAGTGGATGGAACTGCCATAATATCGGGACGATGCATCCAAGGACGTCCTAGCAACAGATTGAAAGAAGCTGGGATCTCGAGTACATGAAACTCTACTGTTGATTTAAACCCCTCTGCAGCAATCTCCATTTCAACCGTCCCCAGCACACTGCGACGGGTGTTGTCATAAGCTCGGACAGTGAGATCAGATGGCGTGAAATCCTTTGGCTTGAGTCCCAAACATAGTGCTGTTCGGAGAGGACAGACGTTGAGTGCAGATCCATTATCTATTAACACCACCGGGATCCATTTCCCCATGCACTTCATGGTGACATGCAAGGGCTTGTTGTGATCCATCCCTTCGAGTGGTAGGTCGGCTTCGGTAAAGGTTACAACATGCTTGGTCGGTTTAGTGGTAATGGTAGGCTTGGTAGTGATAGCGGCCATCATGGCTTCAGGGGTGATATCAGGAGCAATCTCCATGCAAGACAATGTTTGAGCAAGTTTCTGTCGATGCTCACTGGAACTCATGAGTAGTCCCCAAATGGTTAGGGCAGCCGGGGTTTTCTCGAGTTGCTTTTGGATGGGATTCTCTTCAGTGGTTGGTGGGGGTTTTGAACGAGGCACGCGACTGTTGGTTGCTGAGGTGACATGGGATTGGTTAACTGGTGGGTTAAAAAGGGTTTGAAAGTCGGTAGGGTTGGTAATTGGGTCAATGGAGTTGTTTAGTGGAATTGAGTTGTTCTGTGGAGCTGGGTTATCTTGTGGAGTTAGGTTAAAGGCTGGTTGGTTTAGGGAGTTAGGAGGTGGGTTAGAGGTACTTCCAGTGTACATTTGAGGCGGTTGATAGAACCGTCCACTCCGAAGGAGATGAAGAACTGAATCAATATCATCCCCCCATAAGTCAGTGTAGTCGGTGTAAAGGTCAACTAAATCACCTTCCGCCTTTCTCTTTCCCTTTTCTATGCTGGCTTCTTCCAAGCCCTTGGTAATCCCTTCCACTGTTGCTTTGCTCCATACATCTTCCTTCTCCATTGTTGCTTCGTTAACTGCCCAGACCTCATCGTTTCCAACCCACAGTGGTGCGAATGCTATTTCTTCATTCTGATTGGCCCATACATTAACCACATCATTCCCCTCCATCTGCTGTCCCCAGACATCGGGCAAATCGTCGTTTAACATCATGATGTTACATCCCTCCGGGATCTGCACTCGAGGCGCTGGAAGATTTTCATCGACTATGTAATCGTATGGCGTGAACTCTATTCCCTCCGTCATTCGGTTTATAGCATGTTCACTCATCATGGAGAAATCAGGGCGACCCTCCCACAATGGTGGCATCGGGAAATAGGCTTCTTCAAAGAACATGGGGAGTGTAGACCCATCCAATGGATCATTGGGGTCCATGAGCTGCCATTCATTGGGTGTGGGATCCCATTCATCTTCTTGCGCATCATCACGTTCCTCGTTCTCTTCCTGCCAATTCTGTCCCTGACCCTCCTCTAGAGGCGGTTGATCTTGTACGGGTGGACTTTGTTCAAAAAGATTGAGAAGCGCGAATCCATCAAGTGGATCTGCAAACATCGGATCCCAAAGTTGATTTACCATGGCATCAAGAGGGGGTTCTTCATTAAGCTGCTCATTCTGTGGCCATGCTTCTTCGTTTATCAAATTGTCGGCCACCATCATTTCATATTCCCGGGCTTCCATGGCCATCATCAAACCTCCCCACTCTTGCCATATGGTGGGATCCAAGTGAGCTTCGAGAAAACATGTTTCATGTTCGGCTGGGATAGGCACAATGGGCTTAGAGTCAGTTTCTGGTACAATGAATCGGCTTGGGTCAAAGGGAGTAGGATTTTGGTCTTTTTGAGTGGAGCTGAGGATTATCTGGCTTATGTTTCCGTTTCTTTTATGAGCCGGCAAAGGGTTAGTGACAACATTGGGCTTCTCGGTGGGATCTCGGATTTGTTTATTGTCAATGAGATCTTGAATCTCATGACGCAGACGCTGACACCTTTCAGTGGGATGGCCGGGTGTTTGATGGAAGACGCAGAAGGTGTTTGGATTGTAGGTTGGCGGGGGATTTTGTGGAGGTGGAGTCGGTTGGAGGGGCTTAATTTTTCCCTGCTGGACAAGTCGCTCGAAAACAACTGGTAGAGGTAAAGGGAGAGGGGTGAAGACACGTCGTCCTCTTTGGTTTTGAGATGGTTGAGTTGGTTGAGCTGGTTGGGACAGGATTGCATTTATGGGTTCAGTTCTATGGGACTGGTGATTCATGGGATTGGATGAGGTACCGGCTGCGTAGCTGGGATTTGCATATAGAGACGAGGTGTTTCCAATGTAGTTGCGCTTAGGCTTGGGGATTGGATCTCCTTTCTTCAACACCCTACTTTGCAAGGCTTCTTCAATTGTCAGACCCGTCTCAAAGTAAGTTTCGAAGTTATGCGCTTGGGCTGTTATCATGTATTGGGCCAAATCCGGCTGAAGGTTTTTGGTTATGATGCGCATTTGATCTTTGTCACTTGGACGATCAGTCATTTGCGCGGCCTTTGCTCTCCATCTCTTCACAAAATCTGCGAAAGACTCTTTCTCTTTCATTTTGATACTCTCAAGTTCGCGGGTAGTGACTTTGAGCTGGACATTATACTCATATTGCTTAATGAAAGCAGCCACCATTTCTTCCCAAGTCTGTCTCTTTGAGATGTCAAGTGACAAGAGCCACTGGAGTGCCGGCCCTGTGAGAGTCTCATGGAACATTTGCGCCATGGCGGGCTCATCGACTTCTTGTAGAGAGAGGGAGCTTACATATGCTTGAATATGTCCCCTTGGATCCCCAGTCCCATCAAACTTCTCAAAGTCTACATGTTTGAACTTCTTAGGGAGCTTAGCGCCTGGGAAAATGCAAAGTTTGTTCATGTCGAAACCGGTAATGGCCTGCTTCTCATTTTTTGCCACAGATTCTTCTAGCTTGAGTATCTTAGCTAACATTTCAGCCAATTGGGGATTTTCAGGAGGAGGGGGTTGTTCCGGATGTTCATCATTTGGGATCTCTTGATTCCTAGGTCCACCATCAGGTACTTGCTGCTGAGGCGGGGGGAGTCGGCTCTGAATATTTAACATGATCGCCATGAGTTGGGCAACTCGGGTGTCACTCCGAACCCTCTCATCATGCATTTCCTTCCTCAGTTGTTCAAACTCGTTAGGGGGATCTTGCTCCTGTTCAGCCGACATACTTGCTTCGGACTTTGGTGATAGGGATCTAGACAATCTTTGTCCGGGAGGTCGAATCCAAACAGGTAAGGTCTTCTTCTTCTTAGCAGGCCCAATGGTTTAAGAACTGAACATAAAGCAAAAGACGGACTCAGATGCGTACTCGATGTGTTTACTATGCGCATGAAAGAATGATTTTACAAATGCTCTCTATCGTCTCATCTCATCTCCACTCACGGAGTTAGTCCTATTTCTAGCCTTAGGGTTAGTCTACCGGTTTCGGATCTCACTTGGAATCGCTTGCACAGAAGATTGTATCAACACCACGGGAAAGTCGTTACTCGGCGAGTACGGCGTTTCAACCTAAAGCCTAAATGTTGACGCCGTAGCGCTTTTCTTGACCATCCGAGACAAAGCAATGAGGTGCCGCCATCCAGATACAGGCGGTTCCAAGGCTAGTCCGAAACACGGGCGACCGTTTGGGCACGATCAACACCAGAGGTATCTCAAACTCCATGGATTTAAAGTCTCCTAGACTGTATGTACAACCTAGGGTTAGTCTACCGGATCCAAATCTCACTTAAGATCATTGCACAGAAGATTTTCCAACACCCCGGGTAAACCATTACTCGATAGGTACGGCGTTTCAACCTAAAGCCTAAGTGTTGACACCGTAGCACTTTTCCTGGTTATCCGAGACAAAGCAATTTGGATGTTGCAATCCAGATACCAATGATCTTAAGGCTAGTTTGAATCACGGGCGGCCGTTTCGGGCACGGCCAACACCGGAGGTATCTCAAACTCCATGGATTTAAAGTCTCCTAGACTGTATGCGACAGCTTTGGAAGATCGCCCCAATCCTCAAGTTTTCTTTTAAGTGATAACTCCTTGATATCGGATGGTCGGATTTGGGAAATTCTGGTCCGCGCATATTCCGACAATGATCTAAGATCGGAAGCCTAAGGGCGATTGTCCCTCCTCGGGCCAAGGTCCCTTAAACCCGTCTAGATCAGTGTTTAGGAATTTCGACAGTTCAAACTTTCCCACGTCCGGCCGTCCTAAAGGCTAACTTGTAAGAACAACGTGCACATGGGGTGCACGACTCATCATTGGGCCGAGGCAACCTCCTACTAACTGCCGTAAAGGCACTAAAATCAAATGAAATATCTACACAGAAAATCTATACAAACGACGCTCGCGACGACTATATACAAAGCAAATGCATGAATGCAACATGGCATGGCGAGAAAAGCGGTAACACATAGCATGTAACAAGATGGAGCATGTAAACTTAAAACACGGGTGGGTTGCTAAACGTGGGGTTCTATGGCTAATTACATGCAAAGGCCGGTTTTGGTCACTGAGGGTACCCCGGACTCAAAATCAAAACCGCCTTCTACCGTTAGAAACGATAGTGACGATGTGATTTATCACGGTCGAGGGCTGCTGGGCATTTCAGGATTCCCTGTCACCGGCAAGCCGGGCAGGATTGCCAAAACACGCCAGCGGGGCTAAGAACCATGCAAGTGTAATGCAAAATCAAATTCCAAACATTTGAAAAATCCCACAAAACATCTTTTGAATTAAACCCACTTTGATTAACACATATTTCAATAAAATTACACAAGTGTAATAAAAATTGCACAAGTGTTATTAAATAAAATATATATTAACCAGAGTCCCCAGCGGAGTCGCCAGCTTGTGGACGGCCCACGGAAATCGGTGCGATTTCGCGTTTGAAAAGATTGAAAAGATTGTTGTTAGAGTCGCCACCCGGATTTGAGGTCCGAACCCGAGAAACCGATTAAAAATGACTCATTTGCCCATTGAAAAAGATTTTACTGATCATGGCGAAACCAAAGATTTCTCGGATTCGGGGGTTTGGTTACGAGAGGGGAAGGGTTTTACGGCACCCCCACTCGCCCGGTCCGTGAACCGGTCTCTACTCAATATTTTATGGGATTTTTGAAAATGTTTAAAATTCGATTCTAATCACAAAATAGAGGATCTGGAATAGAAATTACATAAAATAGCAAATGAACACAAAATTGCAAAACTAATTGTGAATGCTTGTGCTTGATGATTTATATGATAATGATAGTAACAATAAAGAAAAATTGCTGCAAATATTCACAGAAGATAACCACAACAGAAACAACACAACAATCCCAGGAATCATAATCAAAAGACTTAATCTGACTTATAATCTGGATTCCAGGATTAGCATTGAGCGCTCAAGGGTAATGGGTTAAGCGCTCAAGTCATCCAAACCAGCTTGAGCGCTCAAAGCTCATGACTTGAGCGCTCAAACCAGTTTCTGGTTCCCATGAATTTAATCCTTTTCACAGCCTGTTCTTTCATTCTTTGCAAGATCAAACCCTAATAAAACGTTTTCCATGATGTTTTAAGTGAAAACAGATGGCTCGATCTCATAAAGAATGAAGAAAATCAAAGAATCGCCATAAATTAATGAAGAAATTGCTTGGGGATGGAAATAAAAGTGGTATCCAGATCATATGCCTCACAAAAAGTGCTCACACACACAAAAGAAAGTTAAATCAACAGTAATCAACAAAAGAGCCTAAGAACAGCTTGAGCGCTCAAACATAGGACCTTGAGCGCTCAAGCCATAATGTGGCTTTCTGTTTTTTTGACTTGAAAAGCTGATTCTGAGTGATTCAAAAGACCATTAACATGTAGAATGAAGATTCATGATACTGTACAGTCACTATTTTGCGTTCAAATGCAAGATTTTCAAGAGTTTTGACATTTGATTGCCATAAAAATGATTAACCTATGCTCATGCATGTGGTTTAGAAATGGAATGAACATATTTAACTATCCTAATATAATGAAAACCGGAAAAGAGTATAAAAATCAACAAAACAGTGACTGACCCAGAACTGGGTTTGAGCGCTCAAGGCCTAAGGCTTGAGCGCTCAACCCCTGCAGAACTGCAGATTTTGTCAATGGTTTTAAACAACTTTTAGACCTTTTGTGAGTTCAATGCAAGTATAAGGAACTTGCTTGAACCCACTGATCTTCCTCAGATGGATCAAAACAGTGAGTTTATCACTTGATCAACTACCTTTTGAACTTGATTGAAAACTTGAGCTTGAATGTGGGTTTAGAAACGGTTGATTGTGAGTATTTTGGGCTGGTATTGGACAATGTATGTGACTGGATGATGATCCAGAATCGAATTTTGGACTTGAAGAGTGGTTTTTTGCAAGTGGTTTTGGGTGGAGTGTGAGTGGTATTGAAGAGAGAGAGAGAGAGAACGATTTCTGCAGAATTTTTTTTCAACTGGAGTCTATGGATGGATTACCCCTGAACCAGGGGGTGAAGAATGGTTTTTATAGAGTGAGTGGGAGGGAAGAGGAGAGAGAGAAAGAGTGGGTTTTGTATTTCAAGGGTATTTTTGGTGTATTTCTGGGGTTAGTGGAGTATAATGTACGTATAGAGATCGTAGCAAATCATCCCCAGACGCTCCCATGCAGAAAATCTCATGATTAGATACTCTGCAAGTTGCTGACTGGATCAGAGTTGAGCGCTCAATGCCGTGGGGTTGAGCGCTCAAGGTGTTTCTCAGGGGCTTGAGCGCTCAAAGTCTCAAGCTTGAGCGCTTAAGGCTCCTGGTGGCAAATTGGTAGTTTGGTTTGGTTTAACAGTTCTTGGTTTGGTTTGGGTTATTTAGTGGTGTTTGGTTAGTTTTAATCAAGTTCAAGTCATTTTCACAAGTTCGGGTAGTCAAGATTGGTCCGTTTCATCATTGGAAATGCTCGAGCATATCTTGGGTTCAAAATCGGGGTGTCTACACGGACTTTGAAATTCTGATCATCACTCATAGAGATGAGATACACTTATTTATCTCATAAAACAAGGCTATCCATTGCTTGATGATGATAAAACATCATTTCCATGGCTTTTTGGTTTACTAACCAATGATCAAGAGATAAATAAACTGATTTGAAGCCTTTGAAACCAACCAAAAGATGATATCATCATGAGAAAAGACCAGAAATCACAAAACAACAAAATAGTCAAAATAGTTTGAGCGCTCAAAGGGTGGGTTTGAGCGCTCAAACCCTTTTGACTTGATTTTTTCAAAAACTGATTTTCTTTATTTCGTCAAGTGGCAGCGACGGGGAAATAGCTGTGCTTACTAGAAAATTCAAAAGATTCACACGAAAGAAAAAAGAAAATGGCAAAAGGTTTTTTAAGAGAGATGGAACAAAAAATGAGAACAACAAGAGAAATCCTATAATTTGCTATGAGTGTAAAACCAGGCCATGTTAAGTCTGAATGCTCTCAAGCAAAATAATTTAGCAAGAAGGCAAAAGAAAGAGCAATGCTTTCAGCATGGGGTGACTGTAACGACCCGAATTTTCGTAAATGAAAATTTCGTTAAATAATTTAATTTCGGATTATTGGAATATTTTTCTATTAAAATATTATTTAATCCTTTTAATTCAAATAAATAGAATTCTAGCCATGCATATACGTGTATGAGACCGAGTAACACATCCGTTACACTACCGTAGCACCCGGGGACCGTGTTTAATACCCGAAACCTACCCAACCACTGCCTTTACTCCATCCAACTACATCGGTACGTCATGACTTGTCACCTCCCCACCCTGAAACTTGGTATGTTGACCAAGTTAGAGAGAGAGAGAGAGAGAGAGAGAGAGAGAGAAGAGAGAGAGAGAGAGAGAGAGAGAGAGAGAGAGAGAGAGAGAGAGAGATGCCGAGAGAGAGAGAGAGAGAGCTCGGTAGAGAGAGAGAGAGTAGTGTGTGTGTGTGCATGCATGTGTACCTTGCACATGCAAGGTTTTAATGTTTGTTCACTTGCACAAGCAAGTGGAGTGGTAGAGGAAGCTTCCTAAATCTAAGGTTTTGTACCGAAAACTAGTTAGAACAAGCCTTGTTATTTTTGGAGAAACCTATTCATACCCACACAATACATGCATTTGTGTACAATCTACACAACCTAGACCTATTTATGCTAGACCTTGCACTCCAAGTCTCCATGAAACATGCTTCAATGTTTTGAGAAAGAATATTCCCCCTACTATTAGCCCATTAAGGCTACCCCCTTAGCCATAACTCCATACACATGCATATTGTACATATTTGCTCCTAAAAACACCCCGTAACAAAGGTGACCATGCAAAAACCTACACAACGAGAGGCGTATTTTTCCCCCACCATGGTTCCCATGTTGGTTACCCATTGTTTCCCCACAATTCCTTTGCTTGCAAGTATGGAAAACCTAGGACCTAGCCTAAAACCTAGTGAACAAGTGGTGTACTTTCCATGTGCCAATTCAAAGCACACATTTAACACTCCCACATGGAGTAGTTCGGCCAAGGGTGTATGCCGTGAGTTTGAGGGAGGAGAGAGGAGCATTGTTTTGTTTATAAATAGGTCATCTTTTGTTCCTTGGACCACTTTATACCTTCTATATTTGTTTGTCTCCCACATTCGCAACCAATGACCAACTTCTACCACCTTTTAGCCAACTTATTAGGGTACTAATTAGCTACTTACTAAGTTAATTAGTAAGCAAGTGAGGGAGATTTAAGAGGTTCTACACCAAAGGAATTGCTTTTCGGCTTCCGGTTTACACCCGGAAATCAAGGTAGTTTACTAAACTAACCTTCTAATTAGTCATTTCTAGTTTTATTAAGATGTTCTAATTACTTTTCTAAGCATGGATTTGAAGCTTGATTAGGTTAATTAGTGCATGTATTAAGTTACTTAGCATGTTACTTAGTGTTTAAGTGAGAGGATTTCATGTAGAAAGATTAACAAGAATGTTAAATGAGGTTCTAATTAAAGTGGTTCTCCATGAAATTAGAAGTGGGATTAGTAAGATTAAAGTGATTAGAAGATGATTAGAAGCGATTAGAAGATGATTAGAAGATATGTATTTTTCTAGACAAGGTTCTAGCATTTTTCATGAAAGAACTTGTTGATTAAATCAATGGTTATTGTTATATTTAGTGAGGGAATTGTTCTTACTAGAAAGAAATATCTAGTGTTTTATGGAAATTTTTGTAAGAAAGTATGGAGTTTTTACTAAATAATTATGAA
Source organism: Vaccinium darrowii (assembly GCA_020921065.1). Lineage (NCBI taxonomy): Eukaryota > Viridiplantae > Streptophyta > Magnoliopsida > Ericales > Ericaceae > Vaccinium > Vaccinium darrowii. The sequence continues at coordinate 22,554,340 of CM037156.1, forward strand.
GAGAGAATTTTATAAATGTTTCCCAGAAATGTTTTTACTAAATTATTTGTGAGTATATTTTATGGCTATGATGAAAAGAAAAGAAGCAAATGGAGTTGATTAAATTTTCTAGAAAGAAAATTGTGATTTTACAAGATATAAAAAAAAATGTTTTATTTGAGTTCTTAGAAAGAAAGTTTCCTAGAAATATAAAAAGTATATTTTTGAGAGATTAAATATTTTTATTGGAGATAAATTTATGGCAAGAAATTTTTGGAAAAAGAAATTTGGAGTATTACTTTGGAAGAGGAGTTAGTTGAGTAATTTATTTCTTTAAGAAGAAATAAAATAGTTTTACAAGAGAAAAGGGAGAAATGAGATTCTTGATGAAGAGTAAAGTTTGAGAGAAACTAGGAAATATTATTTTGGGAACAGTTGGTGCATTAAAGTGCATGATTTCATGTGAAATGATTTTTGAGGAAATATTAATTGCATGATTTTATGTGAGAAGATTTTTATTGGAGAAATATCATTTTTGAGAAAATTGGCGTATTAATATGTGTAATCTTATGTGGAAATGTTTAATTGGGAAATATGAGTTTTTGAAAGAAATTACGGAGAATTGCATGGGAATGATTTGAGCATGAGACAATGAGTACGTACACGAAACGTTACGTCACGGGGTTTCGTTAATTGAATAACTGTTGACGAGAAAATAGAGATGAGAATGAAAATGAGTTTTGAAATGAGAAATGAAATTTTCGAGAAATGAAATGAAATGAGATAAGATGAGATTTGGATGCCACCTCAAGTTCACGGAGAGAACTTGGAGGAACGGTTTTGATGCGGTAGTGCAGCGAGAGCGCCACTTCCGGTTCGCGGAGAGAACTTGGATGTTTGGGCTAAGCGTGCACAACACACGGTGAACGGACTTTGCAAGCAGGCTGTTAAGTTCAGTGATGCAAAGCGACCGGGACTGTGTCGTGTGAGTCGCGGAGTGGACGGACCGTGCAAACAGGTTGTTAAGTTTGGTGATGCACGATAACCGGGACCTCGAGCGGAAAGGTTGGTACCATCAGCTGAGAGGAGGCTTAAACGGACCAATAACTTTCTAGTGGTGGGAGATATATGAAATTTGAAGAAGAATGCCAAGAAGGGCACTGATATGAGAAAACCGATTTTGGGAATATTGTTGATAATGAGTTATGTTCGAGTTATTAATTGAGACACTGTTTTCGAGAAACTGACACGTGACACTATATCGAGACACAGAAAGAAAGTACTGCTTTCTGCGCATATTACTCTGATCCGCACAGACTCACATGATATACTGCATGATTTTACTGTTCACAAGTATCGTATTCTGTTTTTGAACTTATTGTTCTAGAATTGCTACTTAGAAGTTTAGCATAGTGAACTAATGGGCTTTGCTCACGGTGTTGCACTCGTGTAACCCTGGCATAATACCATGATGTTGCCTATGCGACTTAGACGTATTATGTCAGATTATCTAGATGGACAAGACCGATACCGTGGAGACCAGCCCTATGGAACAAGAAGTGCTGCCGGAGTGGGGAATGACCCGGCACAGGGATAGACGAAGACCTAGAACCACCCCGGTTGTTATTTATATAGTAATTGGAGACATTATTATCTGTATTAAAGTTTGAGATTAAACTTTATTAAGGTTTGTAATAATAATTAACGTGCCCAAATTTTGGGGGCGTTACAGTGACAGCAATGATGACAGTAGTTCCGAAGAGGATAGTGACTAAGCCAACCGATGCTTAATGGCTAATGATACAAGCGAGGTAAACTCTATTGATGATTCAGATGATAAATTTGATTATGATGAACTGTTAGATGCATATGAAGAATTGCATTCCAAGTTTAAAAAATTGAGTTCTAAACTTATTTTTTTCAAAAAGACTAATTCTTTACTCCTTGCTAAAAATGATTTTTTTTTGAAAAATGAGAATGATTCTTTAAAAGAAAAATTGAGCAAGTTTCTTCTCCAAAAGAATCTAAAAATGATTTGATTCTTGAAAATGATTTGAGACATGAAAATGACATTTTCAAAAAAGAAGTTGAAGATTTGAAAACATCTCTTTCTAAGTTTGTCCAAGGAAAAGATAATTTGGATATGATTCTTGGAAAACAAAGATGTGTTTTTGACAAAGGGAGCATCGGTTTTAATCCTGCCAAAAGCAACAGTTTTACCAAAATTTGTTTGTGAAATCAAGTTCTTCTAGTTGTCCTCACAGTACTTGCAATTATTGTGGCATGAAAGGTTATTTATCATAATATTGTCTTATTCTAAAAAATATTTATGTTGGAGCTACAAAAATGTGAATATGTAAGTATCGTGTTACTAACCCTCACAAACCTATAAAAATGTGGGTACCAAAGAGCTACATATGATTTATTTTTGTAGATGGAAATGCGCGCAAAGATAAATGTTGAGATATAATTTCTCGACGACGAGAACGTTAGCTTTTTGTGATGGAGTAAGCTCAACAAATCGATTGGTAGAGTCAACTCAGATTCATATGGTATGGTTATAAATTAGCAATTTTATTTGCCCAAAGTTTCTAATACATTCAAAGGTATCGATTTTGATGAATTCTCAACATTTTAGTTACTCTTGCAAATTTGAAAAGTCTTTTTCAAGACCTGCTCTAAAACTTTTTGTGGAAATATCTTTTCTAATTTTTTTTTTGTTTTCAAATGGATAAATGTTTTTTGATATTCTGTCATGATTAATTCTCCTAATGTTTATTAGAATATTGTTAATATGCTCTTATGGCTACTAAGTTTTTTAAGTAGAGATAGCTTATAAAATTTTAAAGCTTGAAGTTTCTAGTGCATGAAGGAATTTCTTACTGGTGATTAAGTGTTGATTGTTCAAAAAAGCCTCCGCAAACATACGACTATCATTTTGGATTGGAATCCAATCATTCAAAGTTGAAAGGGAGCTTCAAACTCAGTGGAAAGTGATGCACATTGTGCAATATCAAGAACAAATAGTCCCCTACTTTTTGTTGATAACAAAGGGGGAGAAATATTGTGAAAGCTAAAGGAGGAGAAAAAACTCAAGCAAAAGATGCATTAATTAAGGGGGAGTATCGTATTTCTTTTGCTATAATTATATTTTTGAATTTAATTTGAATAAAATCATTAGTGGTTTGTCATCATAAAAAAGGAGGAGATTGTTAGCCCAAAGGTTTCTATGAATACCTTATTGATTTTATTAAATGAAAAATATAATTAATATTGTAATATTTGATACTCATTTGAATAAATGTTATTTTGTAGGATTTGGGTTGAGGCATATAAGGAAATATCCTACACTAACTTCCTATCTCCAATAGCCAAGTTATACATGAAGAGGGAAAAGATTAAGGACAAATCTTCTTTCAATATTTTATTGGATGCAAAGGCTCTCATTGGAATGTAATTTTTTGATTATCTATTGACATGGGATGTTTGCCCATTGAAAGTCATTGACTGCCTAAATTTGGTATCGCTACCTAATCCTCTAATGCCTCACCGCCCTGTTTGGATGAGGGAGTAGCCACTCGGATTTGGCTTCCACCCGGATATGTAATCCCGGGTCCACCCTAATCCCCCGTTTGGGATGCCAAAACTGCTCCCGGATTTGGAAGAAAATTTTTACTGTTGGGAGTAGAAATCTGGAAGCACCCTAATTGTGCAAGGACAGCCTCCCCCCTGTTGTTAGCAAATCAGGAGGGATTTGTGAGTTTTTGGCACCAAAATACCCCTCCAAATTCGGGCATTTTTGTTACCTTCTTCCCAGCAAAATCAGAGAGAGAGAGAGAGAGAGAGAGAGATAAACCAGAGGAGGAGGCTGTGGGGGTTGGATCTTGATTGCCGACGTCGGACCCCGTCGTCAATTGGACTGCGTTGTCGGTCGGTTGGGAGGTTTTCGGTCACTCTGTTGCATCTGTGTTAAAATCAAGAAATTGAAATGGAGAAGACAATCTTCCAGAGAGAAATATCTCGAAGGAAGGGAAAAAATTATCTAGTGTATCCATGTCCCATGCAATTATTTGCTCCCAAAGGCTACGCAATGGCTATTATTTATTGCAACGGTTTTTTTTTTTTGTAAATTCCACAAAATGGCAGGTAAGAAATAATTAATATTATATAAAAAAAAATAAAGTTCCAATTTTTGGTGCCGAATTGGGTAAATGGCTATAGCCATTTTGGCATTACTAATTTCTTAATTCTTTTTCCGGAAATATTATGTCAATTATGTTGTCAATTAAATTAATAAACAAGGGGCAATTCAGTCATTTGTCCTCTTATCCACCCTCCAAATTCCCCTTCTCAAAATACCATCCAAACACCTCATATAAAAATTGTAACGACCCGAATTTTTGCTAAATAAAAATTTCGTTTATAAAATTGGTTTTCATATTTTCTCTAATAAATTTCTTAAAATTATTTTAGTAAATACTATTTTGGGCCAAAAAATTATTTTCTTGTACTAATATATATATATATATATATATATATATGAGTGTATAACTAGCACCCCAAACCCTACTAGAAAGTTACTTACCCTCCAAGTATTTTTAGGTACATGTGCTTCATTAATGTGGGAAACTTCCTAGCAATTGGTTGCACATGGGGAACAATTAAGTGCACATGGAGAGAGAGAGAGAGAGAGAGAGAGAGAGTAGGGGCAGCCATATATTGGGGGAAAGGGTGCCCAAATTTACTCTAAAGTTGCCCAAGAATTTTCCTTAAAAGCCTAGCACATGTTTTCCTTGGATTTGTTCACATGCTACAAGCCTATGCCTACACTAGACTAGAAAACTTGGCCTCCAAGGCCCCATGAAACATGGTACCATGTTTTAAGGAAGAATATTCTTCCTATATGAGCCTATGAAAGCCTACCCCTAGCTAGTCAATGCAAGCACATGCATTTTGTGTGTATAAGCTCCTAAAAACACCCCATATCTAAGGTGATCATGCAAAATTCTACACAACAAGAGGCCTATTTTTCTCCCACACCAATACCCCACGTTGCTTCCCATTTGTTACCCCAAGATTCCTTTGCTTGCAAGTATAACAACCTAGAAAGCTAGCCTAAAACCTAGGGTGATAGTTGGCCAACTTGGTACAATCCCATGTGCCCATTTAATGAGCACATTCACTCCCATTTTGGGAGGAATGTTTCGGCCATAAAGGGGCAGAATTGCCGTGGGTTTTGAGGGAGAAAGAGAGAGCCCATTTTGCTATTTAAGGCCATGCATCCTTCTACCAACTTGTCACCTTTCTCTCATACAAAGTTTGTGTGCTTTCTTTCTCCAACAACAAACCTATTCTAATCTTATTCTACTACCACTTTAACCCACTTACTTAGACTCTAATTAGCTTCTTACTAAGTTAATTAGTAAGAAAGTTGAGTAGATTAAGGAGCCTCCACACCAAGGATTGCTTTTCGGCTTCCGGTTAACACCCGGAAATTGAGGTAGTTTACTAAACTAACCTTCTAATTAGTTTTTCTAGAAATTTTAAGATGTTCTAATTACTTTTCTAAGTATGTATTTGAGGCTTGATTTGGTTAATTAGTGCATGTAATAAGTTACTAGTCATATTTATTAATGTATTAGTAAGAGGATTTCATGTTGAAAATTAACAAGAATGTTAATTTGGCTCTAATTAGAATTGTTCTTTATGGAATTAGAAGTTGGATTAGTGAAATTAAGGTAATTAGAAGATTGATTAGAAAGATAAGAAGATTGATTGGAAGATGTGTATTTTTCTAGAAAGGTACTAGTATTATTTTATTGGTGTTTCTTGTAAGAACTAATTAGTTAGTGATGATTAAATTATTGGTTGTGTTCAAATGATATTTTGTGAGTGGGAGGATTTATTTTAGAAATTGTTCTTACTAAAAAGAAAGAGTTATTATTTTATGTAAAGTTTTAGTAAGAAAGTATGGTGATTTTTCTAAATAGAAATGGAGAAAGAGATTTTTAGAAAAATGATTTTCTAGAAATGATTTACTAAAGATTAGTGAGTGATTTATGGATTTGCAAAAGAAGAAAAATGATTCATTGTTTTAAAAACTTTCTAGAAAGAAAATTGTGATTTTATTAGATATTTAAAAAGAGAGAGATTGTCTTATTTAAAATTATTTAGAGAGGAGAATATTTTTGGAGAGATAAAAATATTTTTTTCTCTAGAAATGAGTGAGTTGGTATATTTATTTGGGCAAGAATTTCTAGAAAAGAAATTTGGAATATTTATTGTTGAGAAAGAGATTGTTGATTAATTTTTTTTTTTAGAGAGAAATAAAAATGGTTTTATAAGAGAAAAGGAAGAAATGAGATTTTTGATGAGAAATAAAGATTGAGAGAAATTGGGAAATATTATTTTTTTTGGAAGAGTTAGTGCATTAAAGTGCATAATTTTATGTGAAGTAATTTTTGGAGAAATATTAATTTCATGATTTTATGTGAGAAGATTTTCTAGTAGGAAATATCATTTTTTTAGAAAGTTGATGTATAAAAAGGGTATGATTTTTATGTGGGAAATGTTATTGGGAAATATGAGAATTTTGAATGAAAGATTGTGAAATGTTGCATGGGCATGATTTGAGCATGAGATAATGAGCACGTACACAATACGTTACGACACAGGATTTGAGAAATATTGAATAGCTGTTGATGAGAAAATAGAGATGAGAATGAAAATATGTTTTGAAATGAGAAACGAAATTTTTGAGAAATGAAATGAAATGAAATGTGATAAGATGAATAAATGCCACCTCAAGTTCCGCGGGGAGAACTTGGAGGATTGGAATTAATACGGTAGTGCAGCGAGGCACCGCCCCATTTTCGTGGAGTGAACTTGGGGTAAGGGCTAAGCGTGCACAACACATAGTGAACGGGCCTTGAAACATACTGTGGGGATCAGTAAGACGAGGGAGCCGGGACTATGTCGTGTGGGTCGCGGGGCGGACGGACCGTGCAAAGAGACTGGTTAGGTTCAGTGATGCACGACACCGGGGTCTCGAGCGGGAAGGTTGGTGCTGCCAGCTGAAAAGAGGCGTAAGCGGACCAATAACTTTCGGAGCGATGTGAGATGATGATTTGGTTGAAATTTGAAGAAGAATGCTGAAAGAGGCACTATACGAGAAAATCGATTTTTGGAAAAACTGATGATAAATGAGTTATGTTTTGAGAACGAAATGGGTACTAATTGAGAAAAGTGACACGTGACACTGTTTTGAGATGCTAAAAGAGAAATATTGTTTTCTGCGCATGTTGACTCTGATCCGTATAGACACGCATGACGTTTTGCATGGTTTACTGTACATGAGTTCCATATACTGTTTTTGAACTTATTGTTCTAGAATTGCTACTTAGAAGTTTAGTAGAGTGAACTACTGGGCGTTATCGCTCACGGTGTTACACTTGTGTAACCCTGGCATAATACCACGATGTTGCTCTGCGACTCTGACGTATTATGCTAGACTATAGAGATGGACAGGAGGAGAGAACTATGGTTGGAAGGCCTACGGAGCAGAGCAGGATACCGCCGGGATAGACAGAAGTGCGATGGAGTAGAGAAACCTAGTCATGCCCTGTAGAGAATAATTGTATTTGGCAGGAGGAATTATGTAATTTTCTTATGGGTTACTGTTGTAAAACCCCAGTTATTGTATATGTATTTCTTTATTAACAAACCCAAATTTTGGGGGCGTTACAAGTGGTATCAAAGCTTTAGGTTCAAGCACTCGGCCTTGGGTAATTGGGTAGCCTACGTGTAGAAATAAGAGTAGATTCCCTTAGGCTTATGGACCTGATGCTAGGATTAGTTCTGCACTCTAGTGATATCTATAGACTATTTTCCTTGAAGATAGATATTGAACCCGCAGCCACATTAGCAAAGATCCGTCTGATAAAGAGGATGTATCGGAGCGCCTTAGCTAAATTTAGGCCTGACTCTAGCTACCCCAGCACTTTTTCTCTGCCTTATAGCCTATGGAAAGTTGTCCCTGGAGTACTACTTCGATGATACTGAAATTGAGGAAAGAACTAGAGGATCTCGGGAGTGGTGATAATGGTGGGTATCTGTATAACCCAGAATTTGAGGAGGAGGAAGATCCGGAAAAGATAAGTTTGAGGGTGATTAAATAATTATGGTGAGATGTCTTGAGGTGAGTGTGATTGTAAGGAAGTTGAGGTAATAAGGAGTTTGTGATTAGTTAACCCTAGATAGAGGTGTGATGATAAGATGGTACTAGGAATCAAGTGTACTTGACTATTGTAATCACCTATATACGTAGTTACTATTTTGATAAGTTTGTGTCGATAACTATAGATATATTCACTAGTTTTGTAACCCTAGACTAAACCCCCGACAAATTCTAAATCGTAGATGGTGACCACTCGTATCGGACATGGTAACGACGACTGTGACGACGGACCGTCTGACGGGTCGGCTAGGACTAACACTGTTAACGGAGCAATAGATATCGCACAGTTGATGCAGGCTTTCATAGCTGCACTTAATGCTAATAGACCCCCACCCGCTACGTATGCACCTGGACCAATGACTCGGTCGCAGGCAATGAATGAATTCTGCAAACGACGACCCCCGACTTTCCATGGTGAACCCGAACCGACTGTAGCCGAAGCCTGGCTCAAGAATATTAAGGTGATTCTTAGCACCTTGGGAATCGAGCAGGATGAACACTGTGTAGCGCTTGCTGTTTACCAGCTGCAAGGAGAAGCTCGTTATTGGTGGGAACTGATAGAGACAACGCACAATGTCGCCGCCCTGACATTTGTGGAGTTTGAGAATCTGTTCCTAGGTAAGTACTTCCCTGCTCCGGTTAAGCAAGCTAAGATTATGGAATTCCAGAATCTGTGACAAGGCTCTATGACCGTAACACAGTATGCTGCTAAGTTTGAGGAGCTGTCTCGCTATGCCTCCGCCCTGATCCCAACAGAAGATGCGAAGGCTCGAAAGTTTGAGTGGGGACTGAGCTCGAATCGCAATACTGTTGTGGGACTTGGACTTGCTACCTATGCAGAAGTGGTGAACTGTGCGCTGAGGCTAGAAAGAGAAGAATTGGATTTTCAAGCTAGGAAACAAGGAGGAGGAGGAGGAGCTGGAGGACCAATTAGGAAGAACCAAACCAACACCCCTAATAGTAACCCTCGACCACAACCGGTACAAACAAATCAACCCCAGCCAAACATCCAACCTTGGAAGGGCAGTGACATTGGGCAAGGATCAACACAAGGATCGGGACACGACTATGCATGGACACGATGCTACAATTGCAATGGTTATGGGCACATTAGCCGATCCTGCCCGCATCGATGGAATGAAGGAATCAAAGGGTTTTGGAACCAATCGTCTCAGCAGAATCAAAATGTAGGGAAGCAACCGATGCAACAAAATGCTAAGGCAACTTAGCCAAGCAACTGGAATGGGAGACAGCCTGATAGAGCACAACAAAATGCTGGAGGACGCATTTTTGCACTGCAGGCTGATGAGCAATTCGGAGCCGGAGGAGCTGCCGAAATGGAAGAATGACCAGACCGAAGGCTAAAGAAAAGCCGTGGATCTATCCTATTAGAGTAAATGTATTTTGGAGGACAGTGAAATTCACAAGTATTCAGACATATTTCTATGGATTGTAATATTAGTAATGTTCCCAAGATTTGAAGCATTACTGCTATTCAAGCCTTATTGGTTTTGGTGCTACGTATTTGTTAACTTTGCTGCATATGTATCAACCCTTAGTGGAGAATCCGAACCCTTAAGAACTAACATAGCGATAGCATTTCCTTAGGAAATAGATACCCACTAGCTTAACTTATAGAAGATGCGAGATAGGAGATGACTAACTTTGACGTGATCAAGAGAAGGGACTGCTTGCGATTATAGACTGCCACTGGAAGAACGTGAAGATTTTCGCTTCTGACGTAACCTATCTCCAATTTAAATATTACAATACCGAATAAAGTTGAAAGTGATTTATTACAAACTTCTGCACATGAAGTACTAAAATAAAATATGTCTTTATTACAACTTGAAATCTTAATAAAATACTTAAAAGCACAGAGCCAACAACTAAACTACTGGTTTAGCCACGGCTCGGTCAACTCAGCAACTTCTTCAACGGCTACAAGATTATCTTCTGAATACCCCATATTGTTGCCTGTACCTGGCGTCAAATACCATGGTAACGTAGTACCGTGAGTGGTGACACTCAGTAGAACAACGTAAAACTACCCTTACCCCAATGTATGAGTAATTTCCATAATCAAATAACCACATATAATATTAACCAACAGAACCCACTTATTTTACACACAAGTTTTATCAGCGTAGTCAATCATATGATGTTCCCGATCACCAAGTTCCCATACACTGTGTTCATTAACGTGGTCGATTCTACGATGTTCCCGTTCACCATGTTCCCATACACTGTGTTCCCATACACCTATGTTCCCGTACGTTATGTTCCCGTACGCCACTTTGGACACGGCTCAAGACATAACACGACTCAAGACATGGCACGGCTCAAGACACAGCACGGCTCAAGACAAGGCACGGCTCAAGACATCCCTATCCTTGGTTCCCATTCGTTATGTTCCCATACACCATTGTTCCCATACACTATGTTCCCATACACCTATGTTCCCGTACGTTATGTTCCCGTACGCCACTTTGGACACGGCTCAAGACATAACACGGCTCAAGACATGGCACGGCTCAAGACACAGCACGGCTCAAGACAAGGCACGGCTCAAGACATCCCTATCATTGGTTCCCATTCGTTATGTTCCCATACACCATTGTTCCCATACACTGTGTTCCCATACACCTATGCTCCCATACGTTATGTTCCCGTACGCCACTTTGGACACGGCTCAAGACATAACACGGCTCAAGACACAGCACGGCTCAAGACAAGGCACGGCTCAAGACATAACACGGCTCAAGACCAACCCGTCACCTCATTCCTTAATCTCATCTTTTCCACATTCCATACTCTATCTCATTCCCATCATCACACTAAGTTCTGCTAACCATTAATCTTTCAACCATGAGGTACAAACCCAATTCCATCAAATGCAGAAATTAATAGATAATACCACAACAGTAATTCAACAAGGCATATAAATCCCGAAATTACCGGTTACCATCAGTTTACAATCATAACAAAATGACGTACCAATACGTCACCAAAAGTTATGAAATTCAACAGAGTAATAGTTCTCTGTCTTAGGAACAACTCCCGCGTTTATAGCTAAGGCCGAATCTGCTCCTAAGCTGGGTAAAAATGCGTACAAACAGAACTTGTCCGAATCTGCCACAGTTCGCCAAAACTCCAATTCCTGAAGATCTAACCGTTGGATTTGGTCCGTTCACGTGTCACTACGTAGCTAAGGCGTCAAACTGTCTTTCTACCAAGTTTCATTGTAATCCTACGGTTCAATCGTATTCTACGGGTTTCCAAAGTTTCTGCCCGAATAGAGGGAAGTTGTTGAAATAGCGATTCGGACAGCCTTAGTGTTTCAGTCATAACTTCTTACACCGAACTCCGTTTGAGTCGAATTATATATCAAAACGTAGGGAATTTGAAGAGCTACAACTTTGTAGTTTTGCACTTTTCCTAATTTTACCTCTACGTGGCCGGAAAACGCGCGAACAGCATCCGGCAGTGTGTTTCCTGAAGCCAGTCCGCGGACACTCGTTTTTGGTGTCGAGAGACATTTTTCTCACCTTCTATTGATCCGTAAACTGATCGGTCCGTACAATCAACTTAATATAATGTTACCTACAACCCTTACTCCCTAAATCAAGGATCGGGTCAAGATTTTACAAAAATCATCATACAGAAGGTTAAAGCAAGTTTACCGAAGTTCTACCTTAATTCCTGCAGATTAAGGGCGTGGATGAACGATCCGCACCGTTGGGAACGTCCGAAACCCGTCAATCACCCTAGGTTGAAAAGGGCGTTACTAGCGTGTGACCCGAGAGGGTCGATCTTGAGACGAAAGAGTACGTAGATACTTGAGAGAGAGAGAGAAGGAGGTGATAATTTTGGGAGAGGGAGAGAGGGCGTAATCTGTGGGAGGTTTGATGGAAGGGAAAGACATGAAATGTAATGTCTTATAAAGAAAATAAAGGGAAGAACATGGGGGAGACAAGTATATGTGGAAAGAAAAGAAAAGAAAAGAAAAGAAAGAATTATAGAGGAGAAAAGAGAAAAGAGAAAAGCAAAAGTAAAAGAAGAATAATTGGGTTTATTGCTCTGCTGTTTTGGAAGGCAGGCGTGGGAATTGGGTGTGCGCGAAGCACGACGTGATAGAATGCAGTACAATTTACTCCGGGCAGTGTTCGAACTGTCCAGGCTACGATTTCAGAAAAATACCAAAATATTCGTACTGACTTAGAAAATCGTGGGCAACGTCACTGTGTGCTCGGAATCGTTTGGAAAAATCTCAAAAGTTGGGTAAAAATCAAATTACGAAAATTAGTATTTACAAATATCACAAATTTATATTTTTAAAAATTTGGGATATTACAATCTATCCCCCTTAAAACAATTTCGTCCTCGAAATTTAAAATAGTGTAGTCAAAATAATTTTTAACGAAAATCTAATTAGAGCATATTACATTTGCAAAATTTATCGCCAAAACTCATTTTAAGAAAATACGGGTTATTACAAACCAACTCTATGCTGAAGCAAACAAATGCAGTTTCGGTTAGAGAAGGTTAAGTTCTTAGGGCACGTGGTGTAAAGGGAGACTGACCAGCGCGTCAATACTAACAGCGAGTAGGCTAAGAGGTTTATTGTGAAGGTTTCTGCAGTAGGACTAGGCCGCGTCGAGAACGATCTCGAACTAGTACAGGTAGTCGCGGCGTTGCGATAAGGCAAGCAATTCGAGGTTTTCACTAACCACAAAAGTCTCAAATACTTATTCACTTAGAAGGAGTTGAATATGAGACAGAGAAGTGGATGAAGCACCTCGAAGATTACAAGTCTACCCTATCATGCCACACCGACAAAATGTAATGTCGTAGCTAATGCTCTAAGTCAGAAGGATAGAGCGTAGAGGACTAGAGTGACTATGAAGGACTGGGTGTAACTTACGCCCTTAGCAAGCTCGAACTACGACTCTCGATCGATAGAGAACAACACGATTTTATGTCTTAGTAGTGGAGCCAGCACTTCAAGAATATATGTTCTCAACTTGGACATGGGAGCCTGAGTCGATTGATTTCATGATGGGACTGCCGAGGTCAGCAAGCCAAGCACCGAAGATAGAATGATAGCTAAACACCTCACTAAGTCAGCGCGCAGAGACATTAGGGACACTCTACATTCTGGAGAGTGTTTAACTGCGTGGAATGCCAGTACCTCTCGTACCAGATCGAGACCTGAGGATCGAGTCGCAGTATTGGAAAGGACTGCCAAGTTCTAGAAATAGACATTCGTCTCAGAACAGCTGTTCACTAAAGACCCGTGGCCGGACAAAAAAGACGATACAATCAAGCTAACTGAGAGCTAACTATCCGTACCTGTCTCCGTTTATGAGCGTTTCGAATTTCGAGGACGAAATTTGTTAAGGGGGATAGATTGTAACGACCCGAATTTTTGCTAAATAAAAATTTCGTTTATAAAATTGGTTTTCATATTTTCTCTAATAAATTTCTTAAAATTATTTTAGTAAATACTATTTTGGGCCAAAAAATTATTTTCTTGTACTAATATATATATATATATATATATATATGAGTGTATAACTAGCACCCCAAACCCTACTAGAAAGTTACTTACCCTCCAAGTATTTTTAGGTACATGTGCTTCATTAATGTGGGAAACTTCCTAGCAATTGGTTGCACATGGGGAACAATTAAGTGCACATGGAGAGAGAGAGAGAGAGAGAGAGAGAGAGAGTAGGGGCAGCCATATATTGGGGGAAAGGGTGCCCAAATTTACTCTAAAGTTGCCCAAGAATTTTCCTTAAAAGCCTAGCACATGTTTTCCTTGGATTTGTTCACATGCTACAAGCCTATGCCTACACTAGACTAGAAAACTTGGCCTCCAAGGCCCCATGAAACATGGTACCATGTTTTAAGGAAGAATATTCTTCCTATATGAGCCTATGAAAGCCTACCCCTAGCTAGTTAATGCAAGCACATGCATTTTGTGTGTATAAGCTCCTAAAAACACCCCATATCTAAGGTGATCATGCAAAATTCTACACAACAAGAGGCCTATTTTTCTCCCACACCAATACCCCACGTTGCTTCCCATTTGTTACCCCAAGATTCCTTTGCTTGCAAGTATAACAACCTAGAAAGCTAGCCTAAAACCTAGGGTGATAGTTGGCCAACTTGGTACAATCCCATGTGCCCATTTAATGAGCACATTCACTCCCATTTTGGGAGGAATGTTTCGGCCATAAAGGGGCAGAATTGCCGTGGGTTTTGAGGGAGAAAGAGAGAGCCCATTTTGCTATTTAAGGCCATGCATCCTTCTACCAACTTGTCACCTTTCTCTCATACAAAGTTTGTGTGCTTTCTTTCTCCAACAACAAACCTATTCTAATCTTATTCTACTACCACTTTAACCCACTTACTTAGACTCTAATTAGCTTCTTACTAAGTTAATTAGTAAGAAAGTTGAGTAGATTAAGGAGCCTCCACACCAAGGATTGCTTTTCGGCTTCCGGTTAACACCCGGAAATTGAGGTAGTTTACTAAACTAACCTTCTAATTAGTTTTTCTAGAAATTTTAAGATGTTCTAATTACTTTTCTAAGTATGTATTTGAGGCTTGATTTGGTTAATTAGTGCATGTAATAAGTTACTAGTCATATTTATTAATGTATTAGTAAGAGGATTTCATGTTGAAAATTAACAAGAATGTTAATTTGGCTCTAATTAGAATTGTTCTTTATGGAATTAGAAGTTGGATTAGTGAAATTAAGGTGATTAGAAGATTGATTAGAAAGATAAGAAGATTGATTGGAAGATGTGTATTTTTCTAGAAAGGTACTAGTATTATTTTATTGGTGTTTCTTGTAAGAACTAATTAGTTAGTGATGATTAAATTATTGGTTGTGTTCAAATGATATTTTGTGAGTGGGAGGATTTATTTTAGAAATTGTTCTTACTAAAAAGAAAGAGTTATTATTTTATGTAAAGTTTTAGTAAGAAAGTATGGTGATTTTTCTAAATAGAAATGGAGAAAGAGATTTTTAGAAAAATGATTTTCTAGAAATGATTTACTAAAGATTAGTGAGTGATTTATGGATTTGCAAAAGAAGAAAAATGATTCATTGTTTTAAAAACTTTCTAGAAAGAAAATTGTGATTTTATTAGATATTTAAAAAGAGAGAGATTGTCTTATTTAAAATTATTTAGAGAGGAGAATATTTTTGGAGAGATAAAAATATTTTTTTCTCTAGAAATGAGTGAGTTGGTATATTTATTTGGGCAAGAATTTCTAGAAAAGAAATTTGGAATATTTATTGTTGAGAAAGAGATTGTTGATTAATTTATTTTTTTTAGAGAGAAATAAAAATGGTTTTATAATAGAAAAGGAAGAAATGAGATTTTTGATGAGAAATAAAGATTGAGAGAAATTGGGAAATATTATTTTTTTTGGAAGAGTTAGTGCATTAAAGTGCATAATTTTATGTGAAGTAATTTTTGGAGAAATATTAATTTCATGATTTTATGTGAGAAGATTTTCTAGTAGGAAATACCATTTTTTTAGAAAGTTGATGTATAAAAAGGGTATGATTTTTATGTGGGAAATGTTATTGGGAAATATGAGAATTTTGAATGAAAGATTGTGAAATGTTGCATGGGCATGATTTGAGCATGAGATAATGAGCACGTACACAATACGTTACGACACAGGATTTGAGAAATATTGAATAGCTGTTGATGAGAAAATAGAGATGAGAATGAAAATATGTTTTGAAATGAGAAACGAAATTTTTGAGAAATGAAATGAAATGAAATGTGATAAGATGAATAAATGCCACCTCAAGTTCCGCGGGGAGAACTTGGAGGATTGGAATTAATACGGTAGTGCAGCGAGGCACCGCCCCATTTTCGTGGAGTGAACTTGGGGTAAGGGCTAAGCGTGCACAACACATAGTGAACGGGCCTTGAAACATACTGTGGGGATCAGTAAGACGAGGGAGCCGGGACTATGTCGTGTGGGTCGCGGGGCGGACGGACCGTGCAAAGAGACTGGTTAGGTTCAGTGATGCACGACACCGGGGTCTCGAGCGGGAAGGTTGGTGCCGCCAGCTGAAAGGAGGCGTAAGCGGACCAATAACTTTCAGAGCGATGTGAGATGATGATTTGGTTGAAATTTGAAGAAGAATGCTGAAAAAGGCACTATACGAGAAAATCGATTTTTGGAAAAACTGATGATAAATGAGTTATGTTTTGAGAACGAAATGGGTACTAATTGAGAAAAGTGACACGTGACACTGTTTTGAGATGCTAAAAGAGAAATATTGTTTTCTGCGCATGTTGACTATGATCCGTATAGACACGCATGACGTTTTGCATGGTTTACTGTACATAAGTTCCATATACTGTTTTTGAACTTATTGTTCTAGAATTGCTACTTAGAAGTTTAGTAGAGTGAACTACTGGGCGTTATCGCTCACGGTGTTACACTTGTGTAACCCTGGCATAATACCACGATGTTGCTCTGCGACTCTGACGTATTATGCTAGACTATAGAGATGGACAGGAGGAGAGAACTATGGTTGGAAGGCCTACGGAGCAGAGCAGGATACCGCCGGGATAGACAGAAGTGCGATGGAGTAGAGAAACCTAGTCATGCCCTGTAGAGAATAATTGTATTTGGCAGGAGGAATTATGTAATTTTCTTATGGGTTACTGTTGTAAAACCCCAGTTATTGTATATGTATTTCTTTATTAACAAACCCAAATTTTGGGGGCGTTACAAAAATCCACCCTTCTTAGGAAGTGGGCCTACCCTTATTACAAATCCACCCTTATTACAAATTCATCCAAAGTCATCTCCGGCATCCAAACGGAGCGTACATGTAATAATCCGAAATTTTAAATAAAATTTAAGATTATTTAAATTCATTTTAATTAATGTAATTTCATTATTTAAAATTTTATTTGCTATAAATTCGGCCCTAAGGCACGTTTACATTTTAATCGCGAGCATTACATTTTTATAAATTCATTTCATACGTAATCATACACATTTATACATATACACACATGTATATTATGTACATATATACACACAGAACCTCACATGCTCTAGCAATCAATCACCTTTGATTTCACATGGCAAGGTCATATGCCTTGTTACCTCACATGGCTTCACATGAGTCTCCCTCTCCCTCATATGGATGGGAGTCACCAACCAACTTTCCAACTCCTCCTCTTACTTTCCAACTCCTCCCCTCTCCCCCATTTATTTTGGAGAAACAATCAGAGAAGAGAAGAGAAGAGAAGAAAGAAGAAAGAAGAAGGAAGAAGGCACCTACCCATTTTCATTTCGTCCATATCACGTACCCATATTACAGCCACTTTTTCTCATAGTTACAGTCGTTTTTAGGCTTTCGTTTCTAAACAAAAGTTGTAGAGGGCGTCGATTACTTCGATTTCGATATAAGAATCACCCAAATCGGTTGAGTTTTGAGTGAGTTATAGCCATCCAAAGTTCAGTAAAATTCTTCCGGCTACGTGTTCCAGACAGCTCACTGACACTTCACAAATCTCTATTTTTACTCCGCTACGTGCTAGAACTTCGGAGGAGAGGTAGTAGACTCTTATTCCACTTCCCCTAAATATATTATGCGTAATATAGACCTGTTTTTAATGCTCGATTGATGTGCGAGAAGTGTTTACGATCCTTAAAAATAAGTTAATAAACTCAAGTGTATAATCTGTCTTGATGTCAAACAGATCAGTCCACTTTGGAAAATGTTATAAAATACTATGTACCTCCGATTGTGTTGAGTCTTATGTCAAATTGTAGATATACTTATTATCTTTAAAATGTTTCTGGAATCACTTTAATCGGATTTATAGAACTCCAGAAAAATCGATTTTAGTGAGCAATGGCGAATCTGGACGGAAAATATTAGATGGCGTGTTTATCTAACTTAATCTCATTTTTAGTAAAAATGTTCTCTACAAATAATGTTCATAACTTCCTAAATTATAAATCTGTTAAGTTTCATGAAATTTGGTGATGTTTTGTTATGATTTTGAGAACCGTTTTGTGAGAACCGAAATATGTCTTATATAGTTATCTTGTCGAAGTTTTATCAATTTAATGGAACCCTTAAACATTTTATTTTTCAATTCTGTTCCTACTGGAAGTCAAGTGTGATGTTTGGAATGTGTACAAATTTTTATAGCCTTTAATTTCACCTTTTGAGTTTCTAAATAATTAAATTTTCAACTTGAGTCAAAACTGGACAGCTTATGTTCAAGAGTAATTTGCATGAGCTTAAAATTAGAATTTGGAAATATGTTCTTAAGACAAGTTGATCCTAACTTTCTAAATAACTCTGTGGTAAAATTTTATGACAATCGGAATACATTTGAGTCGTGTAGTTGGCTGAATACTAAAGTGTGCATAATCTGTGTTTTTCGGTTTATAATAGAATTGTCTAAATGAACTTACATGCTAAATTTGACATACTGCTTTCTCTTACATTTATCATTATTGTTTTGTTTTGCTATTCAGTTATTATTAATGTGAATGTTAGAATGGACAATTAGGTTCCCGGGTTGGGTAATTGTACGCGGATATCACATAGACGTTGAGGTTAATGGAAAAGTGAATTGGAATTGATTGATGGGGAGTTACCCCGAGATTGTTGTTGAATGGCAGTTCCGCCAAGTGATTTGTTTTGGAGGATTGTTTGGCAGTCTGCCTTGATTTGAAACCCTAGGATGTGACACTCTGTGATTTGCTTCATTTGAATTCTGAGGCGTTATAAGGGTGGAAGTATTATAGACCGAGTTACGGCTATATACCTACAGGAGTTGGTTGTTGCCACTCGTAGCCCAGTGGTACAGTTAGTCCCTGGGAAATTCATCCTTGTGAGGCGGCTGACGGCTGGATTAAGTACATAACTTATACCTTCCGTCGGGGCTCCCGAGTGAAGGGCAAGCAAGGGGGGAGTAAATCACAGTTTGGTCATATTCCTTAGTGGTTAACCAGGAGGAAAGTTCTCTAGGTTGAGAGCTTAGATGAACATGTAAGTTAATGGCTAGTAATGAAATCAGCTATGTGTTTAATTTCTGTTTTACGATTTATTTCCTGCGCATTCCTTTAATTACTGCTTTTCAATCATATATTGTGTATTGCTTGTAAAATAAAGGGTTAGTGGGCATAAGAGTTAGCTATTGAGTGATTTATCGCTCACGGTGTTGCCCTGGTATAATACCATGATGTTGCTTCGCGACTCGGACGTATTATGCTAGACTTTGATCAAGCAGGTACTGTTGGTGTCGAAGGAGACGGTTATTTCGGAACCGAGGGTTATCCGGTAGATCAGGCTCAGGCGGAGCCCTGGAATCCAGAGTTGAACCTTAATCTGTAGAACCCACCCCTTTATTTTAATGTTGGATCTGTAATATTAATTTCTCAAACCGTACTAAGTATTTTGCAATGGGCTGCATTTCATGTTTTCCAACGTGTACTCTGATGGAAACTCTTTTTATTAAATTAATCCTAATTTGTTGTCTTAATTAATGCTTCCGAAAATCCGGGGCGTTACAGTACATGTAGCAATTGTTTCAAATGGCTAATGCAACAAGGGAATGGAATATTGCTATCTTATAATTCTTTTATTCAAGGCAATTTGAGAATCACGGGATTTGGTTCAAACGGCTATATCTAAATAAGGGAACATGTATCTTGCTTGGAACCAAACAAGAATGCATGGAAATGATCACTATGGAAAGCTGGTTGTGACTGTGTAACGACAACATTCAATTGGGTCTTGGGGAATAGAAGGAGAAGACAAAGGAAGCAATATGAAGAACTCTAGAAGAAAATATTTGAGAAGCTATCACTTGCAAATCAGTCATTCACTCTACTCTTCATCTTGACATCTATACACTTGTGTGAGAGTTCTTATTTTGATCTTAACTGTAAAAGGGATTGTACACCCTTGTGAGAATCTATCTTTTGTGAGTGATTTTTGTCTGAGAAAAAAAATTACTCGGTTAGGTGTTACAAACACCGGAGTCAAAACTAGTTCAGTTATATGTGACTAACACCGGAGTCAAAAATAGTTGGAGCGGTTAGGAATATTGCTCGTTGTAAAGGTTTCTCTAGCACCGTTGAAGGTAGAAGGTGTTACTATTGGAGATTGTGTAGCAAATCCCGAGTTGGACACTTGGGGAGTGGACTAGGCCATGAAGTTGCGGACCGAATCACTATAAATCTCTGTATTTGATCTCTCTTCCCTTACTCTTTATTTTCTATCATATATTATTTCATGTGTGTTTGAACCGATTTAATTTTATTTTGGGTGTTGCATTTATTTTATTTATTTTTAATTCCGCATCATAGTTGAGAAACACAATTCACCCCCTCTTGTGTTGCTACCTAGGCCAACAGTCCAGATTCTAGAGTACCATGCCTATTTTTAAGGCATAAAGATGAAGATCAGACTTTGATTTTTCTTTTTTTGGATGAGGTTTAGGCCATTTTGTAACTAATGTTGGGCCTTTTTTTTAGATTGGGCAACAATGGTTTAGGCCATTTTGCAACTAATATTGGGTCTTTTTTTTTTTATTTGGGTTAAAAAAAAGTTCTAGTCTAGCCCATTTTAAAAAAATGTTGGAATGCCCCCAAAATTAGCCTCTTTTGGAGTGCCCTAAGCCCAGGCCTCTGGGGTGCCAACCTAGTTGGAGTGTTAGTCTCTCGTTGTGATGCCGTTTTCATTCGTTTCCCTTTAAGCTATGTAGTTCTTACATTGATTAATAAAATTCTTGTTGCCTTCCAAAAAAAAAAAAAAAAAAAAGTCAATTGGGTTTCAATCTTATTTGGGTGTTTTTTGGCTTCTTTTTTTTTTTTTTCATCCAACCTTTTGTTAGATTCTCCTCCCCTCCCCCAACTTGAGTACCAATTTTCAAGTTTCTTTAATAAACCTGTTACCATTTCAAAAAAAAAAAAAAACTATTCTTATACTTAATTTGCAACAGCTATTTTCCTTTGGCGGCACTTGTAGGCGTCGGATCCAGTGGTCGTCTACATTGGTGGTGAACTGGTAGTAGTCGGCGTCAATGGGGAGAAACGTCCAAACTGTTTTGAAGGTTTTGAATTTTTTTTAAGCACGATTTCGGTAAAAGATGAGTTTGACACTGGAATGACCTACCAAATGATGCTTTTATTCAAATTTGAGTAAAAATTTGAATAACGCCGGGAGATGCTTAGTCATGGACTTAAAGCCCTTGCCTCTTCTGCTCTTAGCAAAACAGTTTAAGAGCCTCAAACCAATAGTGTCATTTTATGCAGGCATCTGTGCTCTTTGATAATTTTATCGGCTGTGTTTGGTTAGATAGTTTAGCTTAGTTTTGATGATGTCAGCAGGTTTAATGAGTAGAGAGAGATAGAGTGAGAATGAGGGAAATGATGATGTCATTAAAACTAAAACTAAAACTAAACAGGGAAATGAATAAGGCCAACATAATCATGGGTGTTAGAATGATCTAGACGCTTAGCCTATTGATTGTGTAGCAGTACTTGGTCCAGTAAGATCTGTGGTTCCTCTCAAACATGGGCTTTTCCATACAAAGCCTACAAGTAGATAAGTACTCCAAAGTGACAAGAAGCCCAAAAGTTTCAGCATCTCGGCCCAGTAAGATCTGTTCCTTCCAGTATACAGAAAGAATGACGATTAGCCTTTCTCTCACACTAGGCCTGAACCCAAAACACATACTCGAAGACCATTTCGAATGCAAAATTTCATCTTGAGATATAACTTATAGCCAATGTGATATTTTAACATCGACAAGTTATTTAAGTGACCGATTTTGTTAGTGCAAAATACGAGTACTTCAGCCTATTTATGTCACGGGAAACTCGTCAAGAAGTCAGCATTATGAAATGTTTGGATTCGCTTGCTTAATTTTACATTACCATGTATGCCCTCTACTACATACGTGTTTATGAGATTATTCTATTTAGATTTGAGACGTGAAGGGAGGAATATATCGCAAAAGAAATCCTCTCTGGAAAAAAGAGGTTCACAAAGATATTTCTGAAAACGAGTTTCGAACATCACTATAGTACTAGCTATGAAAGGGTTTGAAGATCAGATTCAAAGGTGAATAAAGAGAATACCCTTTTGAGATTGAGAAAACAACTTGTGGATGCAACAAGAGAAAATGAGCAGTGTTAATTGGAGGGCATTGATTAGGCCAAAAAGGAGTTGGGAGTCCTATACATACTTTACTAACATCATCACAATGATGCCAAGATGCTTTTTCTTTTTAATATTCCTATATTTTAATTCTTGTTCTTCATACCTAACTAGTAACAAAAATGCGCAATAACAAAAATTACGGACTGTTTACCATAAATTTTAAGTGACTTGCTGTGCCAGTCTATTTTTCACAGTTTTATTTTTGTTTTTTTGGTAAAAAATAACTTTTAAAATTGCTTAAAATTTGATTTTTATGAAACATTTTTTTTTAAAATGTCTAATTTTCAATATATAAGATTTAACAGAATATAAAACTCCAACAAATTAATAACCCTAAATTCCATTGAGTACTCTAGAGAAAGGAGGACTTTGCTGATACTCGAAGGTATATAGGTATAATATATAGTACCCATCAACCAATCAATTCAAAATCACAAAAAAGATTACAAAAGGCAGATACCAAAGCATGCAAGAAAATGTTCAACTCTTGAATAAAGATATTTCATGATGAAGCTTCTCCTTTACTCTGAAGCTTCCCCTTAGTCCTGATAGGAAATGCCATAATAACCAACTCACACTTTCCGTTTTCATAATAGTAGTACTCATGCTGAAATTCATAACATTAGCACGAAAATTCATAACATAGACCTTGAATTCATAACATATGGATGTCTGTCGCCCCTAGCCTATCTGATTGTACCGTTTAGCTTGTAAAGAAAGAGGTCTGGGGTTTGAGTTTATGGAGAAACTTCGAACTTCTTTTGGCTATTAACCCACTTTCTTATATAACCTTCGCTAATGAATATCTTAGGGGAAAAAAATGATTATAGACTATAGAAACTCCTATAGATGGACGGGGGTTGCTGCTGTGCAAGATCCGGTCCATCCATTGCTTGGATGGACGACCAAGATTATAAACAAGATAGGAGAACTATTCGCACGAATAGTTTGCTTTCAATCCGAACCGTTGAAAACACTTGTAGACGGCCTAGATCAAGCACAACAGCAACCCCCGGTCCCCTTTAGATCTGATATGACAGCATGAAATTTACCTTGGTTTTCAATGTACCAACTTTTCAACTTCATGACAGAACAAAAACTAGTGCATTAACTGAAAGTTGATTCCCATCCCAGCAGTGCTTTTGCATCTCACTTTACTGGACAAATATGTACAATATTCTGATTGTATTCCCAATATATGTTTAGCCCAAAAATGAATTAACCACATTATACGAAATAATAAACTCGAATAGATGTTTTAGAAGTCCTCCTCCAAATGGCGTAAGCTTGTATTAAAATGCACAAACCAGTATATATGAGTAACGCCACAAAAAATATAAGTCACTCTACATAACTAAATTGGACAGTGGCATGGTCCAGTGGTGGTCGCATAAACTTTTAAACTTTATAGTAAATATTAAAACTGCACAAAAACATGAGATCAAATTAAAATCTAAGAGGCCATGGCAACTGTCCAGCCGGTGTCCGCGCGCACATATCCAGCTGGGAATATTGTAGTGATTAGTTAGCATGCAGTTGGCTAATATTTTTGGTTGGTAACTTGCCAGTCATGTTGTTATTTTCTCTCTGAGTCCTATGTGGCATATGATTGTCTCGGGGGTGCCAACAAAGTTGGAATGCTTGTGATTCGTTGTGATACCGTCATGCTTAGCATTTCACATACTCAGAAGAATTTCATTTTATTTAATTAGTATGATATATTTGATTTTAAATGGGGGCATGAACACCAAAGACAATATCCACCATTTAAAAGTGTAGGAAACCCTACAAGCAGGAAAAAGGGGGCCGCCTACGATTTCCACTACAACATTCCAAATAAAAATAAACAAAAAATTCAAAAGACAAAAGCTAAAGACCAATCAAATGAGCTCCACACAACAAACACTCATTCCTGTTCTTGAATTCAATAATAATCCCATTGTTTTCTATCCTTTTCCACTTCTTTCTTTTACATTAATAAAAGCGAAAAAAAAAAAAAACAAAACCAGGTGCTAACCCTACAATAATACATTTAATTAGAAACAGGAACAAAAAATCCCTTAATTTATGACCTTCTTTCTGCTAAATTTAGCTCAATTAACAAAAGATAAACTATGAGCTGCTCTACTAATACTTTCTGCTAAATTTAGCACCTGTTCCTGTTCCTATCTCACCTTCAACTATACTACTCCCTCCGTTCACTTCTGTTTATTCTCTTTTGTAAAACGTGCATTTTCCGGAAAAGTATAATTCTGTAGTTACTTTTTCAATATTTTCTTGCACCAATTAAAAGAGGTCAGTTGAAATTTTTAATGGGTGCAGAAAATATTTTTTTAAAGATGTTCACGAAAATATATTTTTTCTTCAGAAAATGCATGTTTTTCAAAAAAGAAAATAGAAAGAAAGGAGGGAGTAAGAGACTGCACTACCCTTCAGTGGTAATTATTTGATGCCCAACAACACCCTTGGCTTGAGGGGTCACTTCCTTTTCTTTCTCGTTTTCTCCTATTTGCTTTTGCTCAAGGCTTCTTGAATACAGCAGTGAACCTCCCAAGCTTTCCTCTTCTTCTTCCTCTTTTTTTTTTTTTTTTTTTGGCAATGTTTTCATTTTCTAAATTGAGTGGAAATTTTTGGATTTATTTCTCTAACTCTCTTCTCTACCTGTATGTCCCTCCAAACGATGGTGTCCAAAAATCAACTGGGGTCTCATTTGCAACCGGAAAAGTACTTGATATTGGCACAAGACATAATCCGCGACCTCTCAAGTCTTGTTTCATCCCATCGGTGTTCTTAAGTTTATCACAAATCTGCCCAAAAAAGAAAAAATCACTCTAATGAACAAGGATCGTTGTTTATCAAAATAAATAACACCTATTTAATTAAAGCACGCAATTTAGTACTTATTAATAAAATTTTTAGATAAATTAGCTAGGGACATTATATTTTTGACATCAAATTCTCAATGGTTTCACTTGGAATTGGAATTCAAACCACACCATCATTCTAGTGATAATATTTACCTGTTGGTGGTGAATGGGAGCTCCATTTTTCATGTATGGGGTACTCAAAACCTGAAACATTTGAAAAAATTATCAAATATCCATAATAATTAATTTGATTTGATAAATGACCTTTTTTCCTGTTAATAACTAACTTTGGCTTAGCATCAAATACATGATTACTTACATTGACTTGATCATGGAGGAATTTGATGTACTCAATTGCTTCTTGGAGAACTGATGCAGTATCGGTCTGAAATGATAATTTGCTAGAAATTAACCCAAAAGAAAAACTTTTTCTAGAATTGAAAAAGTAGAGAGCAAAAATTCAAATTCCCACCTTTCCAAAAGGAGAAACCAGTTGCTGGAGAGCAGTTATTCGGTCCCCTAGCTTCTCTTTTCGGACCTGATAAAAGTTCAGAATTTCTCAATAATACATACAGAATGTTTATAAAAGAAAATAAAACTATTTCCCAAAAATGCAAATATCAGTAGTGATGAATGTGTGGTACCTTGAAAGTTGGTAACGGTGATGGTGTTTCAATTCGCGGTCTTTTGAATACTGGTTCGCTGCTGCTTTTTTTACAAGAGTCTTGAATCACTTCATTATTAGCCTAAAGTTCAAACATGCATAAAAAAGATAAAAACTCAGTTTATAAGTTTCAAAACCCTAGCCACGCGACCATTTATGAACATTAAAATTTTACTATATTACCATATTTACCTTCGCAACGGGGTTGGTGCAAATGTGTTTCTCTCCAAGTGTTGATGGAAGAAATTGTGTTTGAGTGGAAGGAAGAAGGCTAGCGCGAATATTGTTCCCAGATGCACCGGAGTTATTCCAAAAGGACGCGGTCTTTGTTAAATTCAATGGATTGCTAACGGGTGGTTGTTTTGCAAGTGAACCTTTCAGTACTAAGGGAGAGAATTTTTCCAAAGGCAAAAATTCATCCGAGTAGATCGTGGACCGGTTGTTGAATAGTGATTGTTGTGGTGGAGAATTAGCACTGTCAAATAGGGTTTGTAGCAATATTGAGGGAATTCCTTGTGAAGCTTGATGATCTAGTGAAAACCCTTGATTTGTTTGGTTGAATCCATTTGTAGTAGTCCACTCCTTTTGGATTTGAGATGGACAATCCGACCCGGTCTCTTGCCTGAAATTCAGCCTTGAATTCATGTCTTCTTGCATCATTCGAGAATTGTAATCACTTTCTCTTCTTCCACTACCAAAATAAATAAATAAATAAAAATAATAATAATTACGATAAAAAAAACAAAAAGAATCCGCTTTCAATAACTGAATTGAGTATTTTTTTGAGTATCTTAAGTAAGAGAGCAAGTTGGGGGTCTTCATAAATTGGCCGACCATGCTAACTGGAAATGCAAATCGACTACAATACTTTTGAAATGATTGCAAAACGAAAGCAAGTCTGGAAAATTAAAATTCAACCTTCTTTATTGGTAGTGGAAGCTATCAAAATTTTTAAAAAATTTCAACAAAATATTTTCAATGAGCACAAAGTACTATACTACTTGAGTCTTGATCACAAAAAATATACTCACAAAAGGGTATGGTTCCAATCTGTTGTGGTGGATGATGTTGGTGATGAAATACCATTAATACCCATGATTTCCAAAGTGGAAGAATCCATCCAAACGCCGCCACCGGAATCCAGCTGCTGATCGGAAACCACCGAGCCACCGGAGTCATCACTGGACCTTGCCTTACTCATCTCCATCACATGATCATGACTACCAGGCCAATACCCAAGTGGGCTTTTTGGTAAATTCCACCATGTTGGGTTGCAAACCCCAGCTTGAAAGTCTTCTCCCATGGCTTAGCTATCTGATTATAAGATGACTTTCTCTCTCTACTTCCTTTCTCTCTCTTCTTCTTCTTCTTCTACTTTTTTCTTGCTCTTTTTGAACTACTAGCTGGGTTGTGTCTCTATGTGAAAGTAGAATAACATAGTTTGGGGCTGTATCTATATATATAGACGTTTGGATGGTAATTACCGGAATCAGGTGGTTGACATTTTTCTTGTAGAGAATGATGATTAGACAAACCATATGGCATGTTTGATTAGAAATCAACGGTAAACAATTAAATAAAGGAATAACCTTTATTTTAAATAATAAACAAACATGAAAAAGATAAGGTCTTTTGCATCTAATTCTACTTTAACCCTCACACATACATGTGACTCACATCCATAAATGTGCATGAAACTCACATATACATTAGGAGTTGCGGTTGGTTGTTGTCTATGTAGCACTGTTGTTTTTTTTAATACGGTACTCTCTACCAAAATAGATGGTAATTTTACTTTTTTGACACTCTAAAAAAGTTGTCTGTTTTAATACTATTTTATATCAATATGAATCTTATTTCCTAGATATTTGATTGTTTTCAGTAGAAATTTAAAAAAAAAAATTACAACAGCTATTGTAAATTGTGAAGTATTTTTTAATACATGAAAGTCAAAATTGTCTTCCATTTTGGGACGGATGATATAGTGTTTTTATTCCTGTCGCTGCTCCTAATTTAACATCCATCAATCCATCTATCTAACATGTTTTTAGAGCATCAGTTTGGTGTTCCTATTTTTTGAAGCCATGTCACAAATGTGATTTCCTAAATTGACCGCTTCTAAAATTTCTAAAAGAAAATTTTACACTTTTCTTTAATGGTTTCATTAATTAACTAAAAAGATAAAATTAATTCGTAATACCTGACCCTCCCCCACCCCACACCCCCACGTCTTGACTCTTGAGATACCCATTTATTGATCGATTGCACTGATAATTTTATCCTGTTGATGAAAAAGAAAAAGAAAATTCTCTTCTAATTTTCCTCCAACTCAAACAACCATTTTAAAAATAAACACTAAGTAAACAACCATTTTTCAATAAAAAATACTATGTATTTTAAAATTCCTTTTGTTGGCTATTCTTACCATATCCATGTTTGATATCACAAATCAAAATTTGTGATGAAAGAGAGATGCACCTTGAATAGTGGATGCACAGAATGGATGGACCGAAAAGTTATTGGTATTTGACAAACACGTACTTCAAAAAATTGTGATCCATAATCATTTTATATATTAATCAAAATACAATCTACATTCGAGCATATATAATAATTTATCACATTAATCAGGACCAAGCACCCCGTAGTGGTAACAGTAATTGTGGTCGTGCTGGTGGTTGCAGAGGAAGCAGCAAAATACGCCCTTTAATTTTATCTCCAAGAAACTATAGACCCCGGAACCATTCCATTTGCAAACTACGTGCTACATTTCCTTTATTATTATTGGCTTTTATATTTGTAGAAAAATAACTTACAGAATTTTTTTTACCTACTCACCTTTAGAGGATAAATTTATAAGATATTTTTTGAAGTACTTACATTTACATTTATTTTTTTTTGTTTGTTCTTTAATTTTTTGATTTGCTTGTCAGTTAGTGAATTTTTTTCATTTCCGCTTCATTTTCCTTTGGAAAATGTGGCAAAAATTATGCTCCATATTTTATCAAAGTTTGATTTAAACGCACATCGCGTGTGCCTCAAACTCCAGTTAGTAGTAATTTGTTTGTTTATGGAATTTAAATCAGTTTTTAGAGGGTGAGAATTGTTGTTCCATTTTATTTTTTTGTTAAAAAATTGTTGTTCCTTGACTACAAAGGGATGTGATATAATGAGGGTGTTTGATAGAGCTGCACGTCACCGTATAGAATAAAGTAGACTTTTTGGCTTTTATAAATTCAACGGCTCAACTAGTTTCAGAATTTCGGGACCATAGGACACTTCACTTTCACAGTTCAGTATTTTTGTGGGGCCTATTCGTATTAGGTTGTCTACACTCTGATCACAATATATGATTTCCAATGCAGTGGTGGAGACAGGATTTTAGTTTAAAGCCCGATTGGTTGGAGATGAGAAAGAGGTACCAGTAATGTCCCCTCCCCTTATTGTGATCCCACATGCTAATACTTGATTTGGGAACTTTTGCGAAATGGGATAAATAATACCCCTTCCTATTTAATAACAGCCCTGACCACATTATAATTTATACCCCTTATTTATACCTCCGCTAATCTCCTTCAATTCACCCCAGACCCTGTAATTTATCTTTATCCATCCATCTCAACTAGGGGTGTCCACGGATCGGATCCAGACGAATCAGATACAGATCCGATCCGATCCGATCCGCTTAGAGCGGATTATGGTTTTTAAGATCCGGAACCGAACCGAGCATTCACGGATCGGTTACGGATCGGATCGGATTGGGTCCGATCGGGCAGATTTGATAGATTAAAGAAGGATTATTGAGCAGATTGAGCGGATCGAGCGGATCCAATCCGATCCGGATGCCAAATAAGAAATTCTCGATCCGGAACCGAACCAAACATTCACGGATGGATCAACGGATGGTTCGGATTGGTCGGATTGGCGGATCAGATGATCCGCTGGACAGCCCTAATCTCAACTACAAAACAAACCAGGTATTATTTTATCTCCTCTTATTACCAAATCCTCCAAACCAAATATTATTTAATCCCACTCCATAAATGTTATATCAATGTGGGTCCACCCTTACTAAATAATACCCCCTAGTATCTTATTCCTTTACTATTTTATCCCCCAAAAACTCATCGTGCATCCAATCGGGCCATTAGGGATAGCGTTATTTAACGGGATTCTACGGTTATTGTTATAGTTTTAGTTAAAACATGAAGTGAAAGTTTAAGTGCAAAGTCCCAAGCTTTGTTTTTTTATTAAAACAAAAAATAAAAGCTCGATTCAATTCTCTTGTGATCCTTAAATAAAATTATTAAAGTCTATTTTTTATGATCCCAACTATGCAAATTTTAGAACTTTATTTTCGCATCATATGTGTAAAATATCAAGTTGTTTAGATATTGGTACATAATATATTAATGAAAAATAAATTTTACTTTAATTGGTGGATGGGTGGCATGGGCCACCTCGCCCTACTAACTAGTTTCGCCCCTGTACAATGCTAATAAAGTGATATAGGAGGAGAGGGCTGGCTGTGCCCGGATCGTCCTATGAGTTCCACTCTGAGAGTTAGGCTCATGAGATTCATCAGAATCATCACAATTTTATCTCTATGATCAAAAGATAGTTCGTCCTATGGGTTCCACAAGTAGATAATTCATATAAAATTCTAGTTTAACTAAACATCGATAAGTCGATGATCAAATCAATTTGAGAAAACAATCGGACAATGCACTTTATACGAAAAAATTGATTCGATCAAATGACTATCGGTACTCATATATGTAACACCCCATGTTTGTCTACATTTTAAAGGCTAATTACAATAAGCATGCGTTATTTGTAATGGACTACCGATTTCTACTATTTTTTAAGATCTACACACGCATCGTTACAGTCTAAGTTGATCTTTTCATTATGAGTCATAATGAATAGTTGAGAAATCAAATCAGATAATTTCAAATGCGTCAATCTATTGAGTATATTTATGCTATTTTTTTATAAGCCGACGTATGCACACCTTAATTATTTCTGAAAACTCAATTCCTAATAAACACCGGGGCAAAGCCCAAAGCATTTTTTGTCAGTTATTGTTGTCTTCAGGGAAGGACCACAAAATCACTACTTAAGTAACACTCCAGACGCGTTGAACACTCTTAAATTTGGATTGACTAGTAGGTGAAGTCTAAAGTCCAATTCCTCAAGTGCATGCAACACTGCATTATTTTCAAGTGGCAGACCCGTTTTCACCACACCAGAAACGACATCAACAACTTACTGTAAAAAATAAGACTTGTAATAATTCATTGACTTTGTGAGGTCATTGGAATTGAAGACTTCAAAGGCAAGTTAGGTTGTTTGAGTTTCCATGTGTTCAAAATTTCCTTGAAAATGAAAAGAAAAGGACTATACCACTCGTATGTGTACTTTGATTTCTGCGCACTCCAGCGTTCACCATTGGCTACTCTCAATCATTGTTGCCAAAATAACCCATCAGAAGAGGTGCTGACGTGATCATCATCCGAATCACAGTGCAATGGGCTCGTTTCACTAAGCTTGACTTTTTGGTTTTTTAGTTTTTTTTTAGTTGATGATGTGAGGAGAACAATCTTTCTCGTTAATCGTGAAATGTCAAAAAGTACAAGAATCCACACAATGGAACGCGGCCTTGTTCTATCTTAGAAGGGAGAGGTTCTCACTTTGAGTCATCACGGAAGAGTCGTTCGACTCTCATTGTAACACTAAACCCTATCATGGAAAAAAAAAAAAAGGGAGTGATGATTTTCACACCACCCAAAAAATTTCACTCAAAGACAAAAAAGAGAGTGTGGATTTGAATTTGATGTAAAAAATTACATAATGTGGCATACATTTCAATTTATATTAATTGACAATAGGAGTTATAAACAAAATTTCTCAATTATTTGGTGTCGAATTGTGAAGAGGTGTCTTGTTATGAAAGTGTATATCCTGTGTGAATAGACACATGATATCCATTAGGAATAGACACATGATCAAGAGACACACCCATTGAGAAAGACACCATTTGGAGACAACTCTTTCTTGATGATAGAAAGTATATTGTCTATAAATACCACATCCAGAGGATCACTGACTGCAGACACCCTAAATTGGCTTGGTAGAGATTTTAAGTTCAGCCATGTGCGATTCCCGATAATGAAGATGTACCACATCCAGAGGCTCACTGACTGCAGACACCCTAAATTGGCTTGGTAGAGATTTTAAGTTCCGCCATGTGCGGGTTCCCGATGATGAAGATTTTACCCAAATGCTTTGGATGAATTTGTGTGAATCCAAGAGCCTTTTGTGAGGAATTGGAACCAGCCCAAAACCATCCTTAAGATGAGTCAAGAACCGGCCAATACATTTATTAACTGGCCAGTACATCCATTAACCGTTCAACACTTCACTTGCTTCCAGAAGCTTCACTTTCTAAGCTCGATCAGGACTCAAACTCTTCCCCATTGATCAGATTACTTCAATTAACTTTGCGAGCAAGTTTAGGACTCTAAGGGATAGAGTTTGTACGTGCAAAATCTATCCCAATTCGAGTTCTAATTGGATTGGGACAACCCCTTTACAAACTCTATAAATAAAGGCCTTTGGCCTCCAAAATTAACACAATCATCCACCCCCACAACCAGATATTCTACATAATTATTCTCCCATACCCTAACTTCAAAGGTCCTAACCTCTTCGTGAGCAAAAACACCCGAGTGCGAAAACCCCAAATCCGAATTTGAGTTTTAAGGGTTCCGTGAATTCGATCCACCAAGCAATCAATCCAATCTCTAAGGGAGTAAGTTAAAAAGGTCTTAAGACCTTCTGTTGGTTTATTTTTTGCTTTTGTCAATCATTTTAATTTCTGTTTGATCGTTAGTCATAGTCAGTTTTCAATTTTTGGCTTGAGGAAGAACACCGGCCGGCATATGCATTAGCCGGCCATCACATTAAACCCGGCGATGAACCGACCGCCAAATTGATTTCCCGGGGCAATTTGTTGTTTTTCTTGCTTTACTACATGATCCTTCCTCCCTACCCCGTGTACATTTTATTTATTGTTTATCACTTATATTTGTTAAACGAGTACAGACTAGCCTTTGTGGCTAGGCAGAGGGGTGCTTAACACCTTCCCTTCACCGCACCCTTGTTTCCCAGAATCATAAATCTCTGTATGATTTCTTGGTTCCTCAAAACCAAGTGGCGACTCTAACAAGTTTTTGGAGGTGTGTTGCAACGGATAACTCGACATGGTACAAACAAACGTCATTGGCCATCCTGTGTAGTGAACCCCTTTTTTAGGTCAAACTTGGATGACGTATTTACACTGACTTAACCCGAATAAGAACAAGCTTGTGTTTCTATCAATGTGGTTCATTATATGGGTCACAGATTAGAAGATTTCTCTGGTTTGTTCTATTATTTGAACAAATATGGATAAAGTTACGATTTCTAGTTTCCGCTGCGCTCACAAGTAATAGCAATTTCTTCTATTTGAGGGTTTTGAAAATCAATTACCATAAAAAAAAACTCACCATAGTGTTTTCTGTCACAAGAATATTAAAAACAAAAAAGGAAAAGAATTGTGTCAAACCGTAGTCTATACATGCATTCAAAGGTCTATAGCTAGCTAGCTTGTGCGCCAACGGTACCCCAGGGTAGATAATATTGTACTCTTTGGTCGTTACACATGTAGGAATTTTACGGTAAAACAAGTTAAAGATAAGCAAAAAAGAGTTTGAAAGAATTAGGGTAGCAAAAGTGTAACGCTCCAAATTCCGGGAATATTATTTTATTACAATAATAAATAATAATTTTTTTACAACAATAATCCATAAAGGGAATTGCATAAAGCTCCCTGCTAATACATTTATTCATTATCGGTAGGCTAGGGTTTCTCTAATTCTTAGCACAAGCCGTCAGCCCCAACGGTGTCCGGTCCAGCTCCATAAGCCTCCAAGCTATAGTACCCCCATGTTCATCTCTAATGCCTAGCATAATACGTCAAAGTCACAGAGCAACATCGTGTTATTATGCTAGGGTCACACAAGTGCAACACCGTGAGCGATAACACTTAGCAGAAACCACTACCCCAAATCCTTATACTAATAGTTATAAAAGATTCTGACAGTAACGAATAGCAAAAGTTGAATAGTTTAAGCACTAAACATGATGTGATGCTTGTGTCAATGCAAATAGGTGTATTACACGTATAGTTCTGTGTCTCGTATTATCTTTCAATGTCAAAGTTTTTCTTCAAATTTTATGTAGGTTTGGGCACTGTTTCCATCCTTCGGACCATAGTCCAGTCACTCCACTCTTATGGCACTACTTCCATCCTCTGGTTCCGTAATCCATCGCTCGAAGTATTGGTTCGTTTACGTCTCTTTCAAGTGATGGTCACCAAACTTCACGATCACACCCACACGTACATAGTCCCAACTGGCTTGTCATCACGGACTCTCCTCGGCATGATATAAGGTCCGTTCACCATGTGTTGTTCACACTTTGCACAAACCACCATGTTCTCTCCTCGAAGATGGGGCGGCGCTCAAGCAGCACTATTGTAATCCATTCAATTCCCTCTCATTCATTTCACATTCATTTTTCATTTCATATCTCGTCATTTATCAAAAACTTGTCGTATTGATTCTCATAAAAACACGTCTCGTCAATATGCAACTTTTTCGTAAAACATGTCTCGTGATTATGCAACTTTTCTCGTAAAATGTGTCACGTAAAAATATTATATTCCAATGTGAACCTTGAAATCTAGCCTAGGGTTTGTAGACAACAGCATTTTAACGTCACATTTAGGTACATAAGTTTTAAGTCTCGTTCTCGTGATTATGGCGCAAAACATTATCATCCAACTACAAAAATTTTACAGAAACTAAGCGGACATTATAACATTGTAAAAATTATAAGCTCGAATAGCTACCTGTAGCAACACGGTCATTATAATGACTACATAAATATACTATATTTTGGAAAGTGAGGATTTAGTACCTACTAACGAAATTCTCTGGAGCTAATCAAGCTTTATAACGTCGTAAAAATTATAGGGTCTTGTAACTACTAATAGAAAACCGAGCATTATAACGACTAATTACTTAGGAGTTTAGGATTAGTGAAACTACCTCGATTCCTATGATTAGTCGAAAGACGCTCAAGCTGACGGGGGAGTTGACAATTGAATCCGATTTGCCCCATTAGTAACAATAAATATTATCACTAATGAATAGTGCGAAGAGAAGGCCCAGCTCCAAGTTGTTCAAGAATAGGCATGTTGAGTTTTTCGACCTTAGAATTTGTCAATTTTATTTCTTGATGGAGGTAAAGAGGGGAGAGGGATATAACTCAGTGGCAGAGTGTCACCTTGATGGGGTGGAAGTCATCAATTTGGTGGGCGGCATAACGGCTACTTGTTTCGAAGGAAAAAGAATTACTTCTTTTTCTAGAAACACAATAACTACTAACTTTCTACAACTTTTTGGATCTAGTGGTGGTTTTATTGGTGGAGGGTGGTGGCTCTCTTTTGAATTTGGAAGAACAAGTTGAAGCTCAAGTTGAACTTCAATCCAAAACACTAGAATTAGAAGATTTCTCTCTTTTAAAAACACTAAATGCAACTACAAAGACTACGACAAAGGGGGTGGTGAAGATGTGAGGAACAAATGAAGTGGGGGCGTACCTAACGCTGAGCTTCTCTCTCTCTCTCTCTCTCTCTCTCTCTCTCACACACACACACACACACACAACCGGCCCTCTCTCTCTCTCTCTCTCTCTCTCGCTCTCTCTCTCTCTCTCTCTCTCCCCCCTCTCTCTCTCTCTCTCATAAATGCTTCCAAGAATCATGGAATTTGAAGTACAAATGATGAAGATCTATAGGTTTAGGGTACTAGAATCCTTAGGTTTTTGATGAAAAGATCATAGAGAACCCTAGGGTTTTTAATTAGGGTTAGGTTTTGCATGGCTAAACTAGTTTCAAGGGATTTTTGTGTACAAAACTCATGCAAATGCATGTAGATACAAGGTGGTATAGCACTTGTTCTTGGAGAAGATGTTATAGCCAAGAAATTACCAACCAACCTCCACCCCCCCCCCCCCGGCGCGGCGCTCGTTCTCTCTCTCTCCAAATCTCTCCCATTAATGAGGCCAATGATCACTTAGATTTGTTGTTCTTTGGTGAAGGAGAAATAGGGTTTAGGAGGACTAAAGTAGATGAAATAGTCTAGGGTTTTAATTGGGATGGTTTTGTAGTACATTGGTAGGGTTATACAAATAGTAATAATATAGATATACTAGGACACATGCATTTATACTAGTACTAACACATATAATTATTGACCCAAATAATTATTACCAAAGAAAACAATTAAAACAGAAGGAAATTGAATTTAATAAATTAATTTTTATTCATAAAAAATTAGGATTATTACAAAAGCAGAAGTTTTGGAGGGATTAACTTGCAATTATAAATTTTTCAAAAGACTAAAATATTTGATTTACTTTACATCTTAAAATTGTACAATAAACATGTAATTAAGAAAAGTACAAAGAGTTAGTGGCACTCGTCTATCATCCCGTCCGACTCTGTTTTTTTGGGATTGGGAGTCCCTACAGGGTTGTAATCTCCCAAATCCGACCGTCCAACCCATAATCGATGGTTGAGATATATTTGTTAACTCTTAGCGGTAATGATATACTCTTAACAGTAAAAATATATACATCTGTGAATCAGAACCGTTGATTGTGGGATAGATGGTCGGATTAGAGGGACTACAACCCTGTAATGCTTTTATCAAATCCATTTTTTTGCTCGTAGCAAGTTCATGTTGAAGGAATCAGCAATTAATGAACGGCTCGAAAGAGGAGAGATAAGGAAAGAAATGAAAATATTTGAGACCCCTAAATACAGTTTATTCAACAACTAAGAATGCCAAATATTCTCTCTTTGTGGAAAGCTCTCATTCTTGGTCCATTGTCCAGTCCTCGATTCTTTCCTCCGCAAATTCATTATTTATAATTAAATAAAAAATCCAACCGTCCAAGTTTGATATTTAAGGCAATTTCATACTTCAGCGCGTCAAAATTAGTCGAGGTTTACTCAAGTTCAAAATTAGTGGAGGTTTACTCAAGTTGATCCGGATACCTGTTATGAAAAAAACGCAAACGATAATATTGCCATAAAGTCCAGTATTAAAACTAATTTGTGGGAAACCGCCAATTAGCTGTGAGTCGTGAGGCGGCTGATTTGCGGCTAATAGTCGACTGAGGTCATGATTGCTTTATTACTCTGAGGAATAAAATAGTACGACCTTGTAGTGGCTGAAAAACTTGAAACCTAATGAGTCAAGGTAGGGCTCCACACGGCACGCGTGTATGACCAGACACATGGACTCCCTCACCATCTCGGGGTTAATTATTCAGTAGTCTCAGAGCATGGTTACGTGACGATCCTTATCACTCCAGCTTTATATATTTACGTAAGCTCATACATTTAGTCGTGAATTCCACAAGAATATATGATGATGAAATGTTCGAAAGCACCACATGACTGTTCTCTGTAAACACTGAATAATGAGACCTCAGGGTCAACTCTAATCCCCCTAACCATACTCATCCAATAGTTTTCTTTTTTCGCCATTTGTATATCTTCATTACTCATAAATTATTGGTTCTTCACGTCCCGTGGGGAAAAAACATTTCCCTACAGAAAGTAAGCTTGATTAGATATCCATCGATAGATATGTGAATTATTGGCTCAAAATGAACCTTTTATGTTTGAAATTGTATTTCTCATCTATTTTGTAATTCTCCGCTATCAATATCCAATCAAGTTGAGATGTTTTCGAGATGTTCGTCGCAGAATGTACAAAACCAAAGATTTGGATCATATACGGAATGGATCCACAAAGGAGTAGTTTGGAGGATTATGGTGAATGAGAGTATGAAAAGGAGTAGTTAAGGCTGTAATTGATGATGAAAGAAAAAGAAAACAGAGGTAAGGTGACATTAACGGTTTAATTGGTTTATGATTTTTAGTGTACTATATATGTAAGGGTTATGCTAACGAGTGCCATAGTGCACCCGTTAAGGGTACAAAAAGTACACTTTAAAAGTATACTTGCACAAAAAAGTACACTTGTAGTACAAGTGAACTTTTTTGTACTCTTAACGGGTGCACAATGGCACCCGTTAGCATTTCCCTATATGTAAACATCCATCGCCATGTCAATCCCAATTTCCGGAAAAAAATTGTGAATTTTCACGAAAATTTATGTATGAAGTCATTAACCAAATTTCTGTATATATACTTTTAACTTTTGGGAGACTTTGGTACAGTAGTTATTAAGCTACGACACACGAGGTGAGAAAAAAATTGTAAGAAGAATAGGGAACAACACCTCTACATAGAAACTCTTTCGTTTCAAAAATATAAGTTCTATCGCTGTTGTGTAATTTTTGAATTAATACACAATTAATTGTTGCGTTAAAAGTTACGTAGAAGTTTACTCTATTTTTTGATTGAAAAACTATAGGACTTCTTGTTCCAGTGCTATTGGCCTAAGGATTTTTTGGTTTTGTGTTTACACAATTTTTTTTTTTTTGGGTTAGTCTTGCATCAATTTTTTGATAATTATAGGTTCATCTCGAAGTGAGAATTCGGAAAAATAAAAAATTATGAGAAATACCCATATATTTTGGGAAATATCCGGAAAAAAAAAAAGACAGCTTAAGTCGGCTTAAGCTATTGTTAGAATAATCACCACACGCACACAATAATGAATATGAAAACAAGGAAGAATTAACACAGGAATTTATGTGGTTCCTCAAGATCGGGTACCTCCACGAGAGCGAGAGTGAGTCTGTATGAGCCACAAGTTCCAACATCTATCTTTTCATATTTTTTCTAGGTTATATCTCAAAATATTTGAGTAAAAGTAATAATTTTATCCACTCCCGATTCCTTCCATCAAGACGAACCTATAATTACCAAATGTTTGATGCATAACTAGCTACTAAAAGCAAAACAAATTACATAAAAAATAAAACGAAAATATCCTTAAACCAATGACACTGGAACTAACTGTTGAAATTTTAGGAGGTAAGCAATGGAAAATGCTACACTTCCA
Source organism: Vaccinium darrowii (assembly GCA_020921065.1). NCBI lineage: Eukaryota > Viridiplantae > Streptophyta > Magnoliopsida > Ericales > Ericaceae > Vaccinium > Vaccinium darrowii. The sequence continues at coordinate 22,593,482 of CM037156.1, forward strand.
TTAACTAGGACACAAATCTATAGTCGCTATCCATTGATGCAAAAGGGAAATAGTCAAATAGGTCACACCCATGACTCATCCACTCCTTGGATTTTCATCTTGTCTCTTTGTGCTTGGGAATGTTCCCTTTTCCTAATTCGTTTATGTTCATCACTCATGACCTCTTACCACAAAACAAGAGTTGGTTCAAAAAACTGATACTCCCTCCGTCCCATTTTAATTGATTCATATGGGAATACGTCCAATTTTAAACACTTAAAAACATATTTCTCTATATAACTTTTTAATTTGTTTTATACCAAATTAAAGTATTCATTAGGTACTTTAATTTGGTGCAAAAAAATTTAAAAACGATATACGAAAGTACATTTTTAAACGTTCGCAAAAATACACGTTTCTCAAGTGGATCACTTAAAAAGGGACGGAGGGAGTATTAATTATTAGTGAGAGTTAAAGAAGATAATTATAGTATAACCCTCCCGTTCAGACAATCACCTGCACGTCTACTCATAGAGCCCCTCCTTGCCTCTAGCCCCACCTCCATTTCCATAATCTCAGTTTAGACACAATAATTGGAGATTAAGACAAAGTTGATTATTGTGATTAACAACTTTTTTTCTCTGCTTAAAATGAATAACGAAACACACCACAGATTAAATGCGCGGAATTCACGTAACTCCAACGGAAACTTATTTGCGTCCGAATTAGTGCATTTCTGAAGTCTGTGTCTGTAATATTATCGTTGAAAATGTAGGTCGTAAAATATGAATATATGCGACCACAAGAATGTGATTTATTCAATAAGTGACAACCTACCTTGTGTAACAAATGAAACTGAAAAAAGACATAGTATAAAAAAAGGCAAAAAAAGAAACACTAAATCAAATGAAGGAAAAATTCAGCAATAAATTGATCCAGCGGTCAGTTATAGGATTAAAGTTATATTTGTGGAGATTAACCATGTATAATTTGACATTATAACCAAATGGAATGTATAGATTTCTGTCCCTACTCAATTAAAATTTACACATCTTGAGGAAAATTTCGTAGCCGATTTTCACAAGTAATCTTAGAATTATTCGAACCATGCTACTTTTTTTTTATATGACACTCGAGAAATGTTAGTTGTTAGTAAGACTTGATCTTTGGCCTTTATGCATGAGAATATGTGTTAACTTGTGGATATAAAATTTGTATCCTAGTATAATAATTTTATGCCGTTAACAAAAGTATATTAATTTTATTAGTAATAAAGTAATAAACTACTAATAATGTTATACTCCAGTATATACGTGCGTGCATAAACAATATATACTTGGATGACGTAAACGTGAGGAAACCTTGAGGTGTAAAATTTGACAAAATTCAAGGCATGCGTTTCCTTGGGACAGAGTGTAAAGTACCACGGGATGACTTGGCAGTCAAGAAGGAAAAGGACTTGAGGATTGGGACCACTCAACACATGGAATGATTGTTGAGGGCTCTTCTTCATCACACACGTTGGTGTCGGTTCTATCACAATATGTACGTTTGACTTCCGTTGGCTCTATCAATATGTAGTGAACACGAGTGTAAGAGAATCGCGCAATGGTGCTCTAGAAACACTAATTGATTGCTTATGCACATGACTACAAAGTACTTAAAAGTAAAAGTAAAACACACACACAAAAAAAAAAAAAAAACAAAACAAATAATATGTGTCTTGATTACAAGCTTCTAGTTCAACTTTTTTTTATCAAAAATAACGAATTTTGGGTCACCCTTCTTGCTGTTACAGACGAAAGATTGTGCTAATGCGATTGGTGAGAAGAGTTTTGGACTATTAAAAACAAAAATGTGTGTGAGAGAGAGAGAGAGAGAGAGAGGGATTAGCAAAGCAGCAAGTAGGAAACACGAGTGAGAGAGTGGGACTTTTTTTGCCTAAAACAAAAAACTAGTGGACAAGAGGCTAATAGAAGCACAGAAAGTTTTGTGGGGCCACTTCGGAATTTCGCACGAATAATATCAATTGTTCATTAAGGTCTCGTTTTAAGTGAATTATTGATTTTTTTGGCTTTTCACATTTTACAAGACCGATAATTCTCCTCTCATATACTATCAACTAAAAAAAGCCCCAAATGCCGAAAAGCCTGGCTAGTGGAACAAGCCTTAATTTTTAAATATTTTTCCAAGAAGCCCCGTGAAAAAAATTAGTTCAATTCAATTGGATAATTTTACGTGATTAATGATAAAATCTTCTAATTTTTTATTCAGTATCGCGGGTCTGGGTTTATACGTTTTTTGGTCTATTAATGGGCCATGTGTTTGGCGAGTGGTACTGTGCAATTGTCAGAAAGAAAGGTTTTCTCTCTCTGGTTAAAAACATGAACAAGATAGGCGCCGCCCACTTAACAAAGGTAGGTGAGCACCACACGATCGCCATTGCACCTAAAACGTGTCCCTTTTATTTTTAGCTCAGTGGCATATTATCCAACAGATTTCCGCCATTATATTAACCGAGTTTTTTTTTTTCCCCCTATATACTCCCTCTGATATTGTTTGTCATGTTTGAATTGTTCATATCTTTTAGTCCATAACATTTTTAAAGAATTTGAAAACTTTATGTAATAAAATTAATTGAGATCTATCAAATAAAATCTACATCGCACATAAAATTTGTTACAGATTGAAACACATGAATAGTTTAAAATTTGTTATGGATTAAATTTGTTTGTCATGTTTGAATTTCGATGCAATTTTGAATTGTTCATATCTTTCAACCTATAACCCTTCTAAAGATTTTAGAAACTTTGTGTAATAGAACTAATTGATCAGATTTATCAAATAATATACATATTGCACATAATATTCATTATAAATTGAAAGATGTGAACAGTTTAAAAACTGAATCGAAATTTGTAAGGACTAACGATTTGGGATCGAGCGATTCTCTAATCATACATTATCATTTCACTCCTATCAAAGGTTTACGAGTGTTTACGTTTCAATTAACAAAATTATTCCCACCTAATCATTTAAGAAACAGATCGAAGAAGACAATCATTCTTCGTTATTTCATTATTGAGAAGATCAACAACTGTACGTTTGGTTGTGGTGTGATAGACAGTGACGGGTGGACATGGCATGCTTAAAGAAACAAGTTGTTTATGTTTCTTTTCTCAACATAACATATAAAGAATGAATGATCATTATTAAAAGAGAAAATTGAAGGGATAAACTTCCTTTTTTCTGCCGTCCTACCCTCATTCTATTGTTTAGGATATAGTACTATCCAATGTTTTTAGGGTGCAACTTGTCCAAATTTATCCTTGTACCCTTCACCTACTCTCTCCCTCTCTTTCTCCGTGTAGAGACGCGTGAAAATTTGTTCACCCTCACCTGATGAGGGTAAACAAAATACGGACTCTGATTGGTGGGAAAAATATGGGGTCCACGGAAAAAATAATCATGACATCATTTTGTGGTGAACTACTTCATCACTTTTTGGTAAATATGGCGTCACTTTGTGGTGGACCACACACATTTTCCACCAATCAGAGTAAGAGTTTTGTTCGCCCTCTTTAGGTTAGGGTGAACAATTTTACACTCGTGTAGAGACTGATATTCAATCAACTCAAATTTCTAAACCCAGGGTTCTACTATTCCTTAGGGACAGCAAGCCCTGCCAACCCATCCAGATCGCCCATCTCGACAATTAACGTCAAATCACAGATGCTTTCTCACCCGTAAGAAAATACTTTGGCCGGTAAGAAAACAACTACAAATCTGAATCATTGATTGCAGAGATAAACAACTGAGATCATGGTTGGCAGGGCCTGTTGTTCCTTAAGCAACTGTTGTTCCTTAAGCAAACGCAGAGCCCTTGAGTTCCAAATTTTTATAGTAACCACATACTCGTCAAGTCACATAAGATGAATGGTTTAGATTAATTTTTCAGACCCGAATCCGGTAAACAGAACATCTATGACCCAACTCATGATAGGATCCCCAATCCCTTCCTCTCTCAATCTCTCATACACTAGTGTATATGCTTGGCTAAAACTAAAATATCTAATAGGAAATATCAATTAGTATGGTGTGGCCAATATTCTCTTTAGATTGACTTTCTTGGAGTTGAAATTGTGCAAACCCATTTTCCACGAAAAAGAGTGAAGGGTGTGTCATTTCCTTGTTTTTCATTCCAAAAAAATGACAAGTCTCTTTTTATCATTGGACGGGTGGACTTGTGAAAATTCACCTAATTTAGTCTTCTCTTAGTGGGGTTGACACGGATAATTGACCCGTGCATCACAGGGTCCACATTTTTCAATATTCTGAGAGGCGATTACTTGGAATATTTAGGATCAGTCCTTTGTCTCATGTTTTTACACATTAATTATTCAAAGTCGGGCACCAAAAAGTTGTAACCCTAATTCACGCCTTATCCAAGATTAAAAGAAAACAAAATTCCCTGCTTTTTCTCGAAAATACAAAGAACAATTTAACGTTTTAATTTTTGACACCGTTTAAGCCTTTAAGGCTTTACGTTAGTTTAGTACTTGCTATATGTGGAACAAGAAACTACAAGCATGTACTCAAAAAAATGTCTTGATACGAATTCAAGGTTATGCTGCCTAGAGAGATCCAAGGAAACGTTAAAGGCAAAAACAAAAGTCCGCACCCAAGATAGACCTATGATCGAGGACAAAAGAAACTGTCACCTCAAGCTTTGAATCAACATATTATCGTAACAATATTTACCAAAATATTTTAGAGCTATAGAAGTCCGTCACCTGATTTATTTTATTTTATTTTTACAATTCTAAGATCACCAGTCCCTGCAAAACAATATTTTCCGAAATGTCCGCCACCGACCCTCAATTAACCACTGTGACATGTGCATTACATCACGAAAGAAACAGGAATGAGACTGAAGCAGACTTATTTCAACTTTAGTCTTATTAATTTCATTACATGACTTTGAAAGCCCAGAGAGTATTGAAGGGGGTAATGTGTAAGGTGGTTGTATTGCTTTAGGTTTCTATGAAGATATGATGGAGTTGAGAGATGGGTTAGACCTACTCTCTGTTTGTCATTATTGCCATACAAAGAAGTCTTTGTACTCAAATGTGCATATATGCCCACACATGCCTTCTTTGTCTTTTGTCCCTTGCCTTACTTCACTTTGTCCTATACTCTAAGACTTCAAAGTAATGGCAATTTGGAATTCCTACCCTATAGGGTTGTTGAACTTGTTATTGGTAGCTTTAACAGATATTTGGGTCAATAGCTATGAGATCACAAAACATGTCTTTGTTGCTTATGCAACTTGTGATTTTGAATAATATAGATATATGTGTTTTTTTTTCCATATTGACAGTATTGATGCAAGACCATTTACGCACAGTACCCCAATTATTTATAGGGGACCAATTCTAGTCTTCCAGTGGAAACCGAATTAAGCCAGGGTAAACTCTGCCGACTTGGCTCTACATAATTGATAGCACTTGGGAGGTTGCAAATCCGAGACCTAAAAAGAAGCAACCCTTAACATGATTCAATGTATTTAACCTTTCTGCAATTCTTCAATTTTGGATGGGATCTGACTTTTGAGGAAGGTTAAAGGTAGTTTAGGTTCACAACGGGGAGAGGAAAGAGAGTTCAGTAAAGAAGTTGGTAGGCTTTAAGTTCCTTACCAAATGGATAAAACACATAAAAGATGTTAACAATGGGAATCACAAGATTTAGACAACCTAAGATATTATCACAGGTTCGTCCCAAAACCAAGTTTGAGGGGCGGTGGGCCCTGCTCATCGGTCTTTGTGTGCAACTCAGATCATTGGTCCTTGTGTCTATCCATGGGAATTGAACACAAGACCTCTAACCAATCTTGTCACAATAGATGACCATTTATTGTGCGATATAGCGGAAGACACAATAATTCTAGCAAGCACAATCAATCTAGAAAAAACAACAATAAATTAAGATGAAGAATGTTAGGAAAGCAAGAAAACCAAGCACACAAGAACATGAGATTTACGTGGTTCACTACACAGGCTGTGTAGCTAACCTACGGGCAAAGAGACGAATCAATCTATTATAATCAATAAGAATTACAATCTCCAATCTCCTACCAATGTATCTCTCTCTTCGTTTCTCTTTCCAAAATAAGCTAAGAAAACCCTAAAACTGAACAAAACTTATAAATAGGCTGATGTGTGCGCCTCTCTGGTCCGGACCAAGCTTTGCTTGTCCTAACCAGGACCCCCAGTCCCGACCAAGGTACCCTCGTCCAGACTAAAAATGCTGCGAGCTGCAGTTTTCTGCCGCAAGTGCTGGTCCAGACCACCGACGTCCCGGTCCCGTGGTCTAGACCAGAGATGCCGCGAACATCATTTTGTAGCCACACTCCACATCATAGTAGTAAAAAAAAATGAGCATAAGTTCTTATTATCCTATATTACTGTCAATCTCGCTTAACTCCAAAAAAAACAAGATTCCAAAAAAACTAAACAGGGAGGTTAAACTGCTCTAGAGAATCCAATAGAAAACTCATACCGACAAAAAGAATGACACAATTGTGAGATTATGGGCCCATGAATATCAACAGATTTAAGCACCAGAAATTGACAACAAAAATAAGCTAATACATAAATAAACCGTACACGGTATGTCATGTCAAAGACCATACATACATGCGAAAAATCAGGACATTATCAAATATTTTTCCTTTTGATCGCGCACAAAAGGACATAATTAATAAACTTTATCTACTAAAAAAAATTTAATCTTGCCCCTTTTGTTACTCCAGATGATGTGCTGGTTCGTTAAACAAACATATATAATTGACCCGCGACGCAAATACAATAAACAGATACAGTCAAAAGGTCAAAATTATTTCTTGTACAATATTTGAATATTGAGAACTGTCATAAGAAAGTTAACATTGAAACTGACTTCGTCTGTTTCCTAGTGTTTTTCTCTTCCGTATTTCATGCGTACCCTTTACAATAAACAAGTTTTGTTAAACTAAAGACTGATTATAATATAAGATTTAGTCAGATAGTTTTGATTAATTAACCAAGACACAATAGTAGTTGACGTATCAACATCTCAGGTTCGAACCATCTCAGGTACTATTAACTTATTTACGGCTAGTTCATACGGAACTTTGCTCCCACTTTGATTGGACTCCCCGCAAGTGGACGGTGAAATTGAGTCTCGGGATTAGTCGAGGTCTGTGTAACCTGGCCCGGAGAACTAAGTTATCAAAAAAAGAAAGGAGTTAGGCCTTTTTCTTGATTTTGATGGGCAGGGTTTGATAATTCTGGTGATGTAATAGGTACCTAACCTTGTAAGTATGCAATCTTAGACTTCGCAATGCATGAAATATGCATATACATACTCCCTCCGTCCCTTTTTAAGTGTGTTGCTTCGTAAATTTAACTTATTAAATAAATATCTTAATTACTCCTTTCATATTAACTTATAACTCCACTTTACATCTCACACATCAATTTTTACCTGCACTTTCGAAACTTATCTTCTACTTTTACCTATTAATTTTTCAAAAAGGCAAAATAATAATTCGACAAACTTTTACCCATTAATTTTCAAAGCACGCTTATTAAGGACAGCCTAAAACGGAATACCCAACTATTAAAATGGGACGTGGGAGTACATAGTCTAAAAGCCTAACACTAAATTCTGTTTCGAAAGATTTGTCGAGATTTCAGACAATTTATTAATGGTGGAGAAGAAAACAAGGGTTTCAGGTGAAGGCGACTGCATTTGACTGCTGTTTTATCAGCCAAAAAAGGTATTAGATAGAATCAACAAATTCTGCCACCATTCAGAAACTCGTGTTTTCATAGCATTAAAATACACAACTTGTTTCACATTGGAACAAGACATTTTACCAAATCTGCCAATTAGTACCCATTATTTTCTAGTACCCATTAATTAAAAAAGACCATTAGTCCCATTAATTGTACCCATTAATTAAAATACTGAAACATGTAGACTTGAGTATCTATGTTTCCTAGCATGGTCCAAAAGTTCATTATTTTCTTCTTACTTGTCGGCATTTCCAGGAAAATTTGGACAAGTAAATGGTGAACTTTCTAAAAAAAAAGTACCTGGTAACAAGAATTTGAAAGCGTAGATTGGACACGGATCTAGCCTTTGGTTTATATTCAAAAAGTTGTTGCGCATAACCTTTGGCATTAACTTTCCTCTTTCCTAAACACAACCATCTATGCAGTTTTGTTTCAAGTAAATCATGGTAAGGAACAACAATATAACACCATCTACAAAATCAACCTGTTGTATCGCAACAATTTATGGCTTAAACCCTTCTCGTATCTCTTCTGCAACTGATTCTCTAGCACTAGCTCCTTCCGGACCCATCCATGTAATGTTTCCTACGTTAATCTTGAGCTGCGAAATTCAGGACATGTCTCGGGTACATGTTCTGGGAGTAGGTCTTGCTTCATATTTGTTAATTCATTTCTGGTTTACACGTCTTCAAGCAGGTAAAGCAGCTATCAAAGCTATGCTTATTTCAGTTGTCTCACTTAGCTTATTGGACTAGGCCCAACTTGTTTTGCAATATACCCAATTCAATTCAGGCTTACCCTTCTCTTTCAGCTTTCGCACTAGGCCCAACTAGGTGTCTTTATTCTTGTGCAACATCACGTGGATTTATTCAAGCATGTTGGTTAAACAACACTTTATGTTCACTCTGCAAGCCTATTATGTCTAAGTGAAACAAAGGCCCAGCAGGCTGCATAACATCTTGAAGAGCCAATGAATAGAGGAACTGGCACTTACTCTTATGAAAAATCACGAAATCGAGAAAACATAAAACGGAGAAGGAAGTTGCAAAGGTCCCACTCAACCGATTCAAGAGGAGGTAAGTAGCGACATTCGTAAGAGAAATTCGATTTTGATCAAAGATGCTCGGGAGAACATGAAGATGAGTGCTCGTCTTGGAGTAAAATTTCATGGTCGGGAAAGCTACAATATTAAGAAGTTCTTAGAATTAAAGGGTGTCGAAATGTCAGAACAAGATATTATAGCGGAGACTAAAGTTCTGGATAGTTTGGAGGGAGATGCCTCCATTTCTGCGGAGATTTGTTTGCCGATTGTATGATGTTGGGAGCTCTCTGGCGCTAATCCCATCTTTGGTAGTCGGTGATTTCATAGTTTGGGGGCTTTTGCTTCTTCGGTTATTTTTATGCTTTTGGCGGGGTTTTAAGCTCTTAGGTTGATCTTTTATATTGGTGTAGTTTGTGGGGGTGTATCAGGTGTATTTTTCTTTGGTTTTTGTTTCAGGTTCTGGTTGGTATCTTACCACCCCTCCTGTTATGGGTTTTTTCTCCCTTTGGGCCCTCGGCGTTTCAGTCTTGGGTCCCTTTAATCTTTGTAATCCGTTTTCAAAGATTAATAAATTTTTGGCTTATCAAAAAAAAAAAAAAGATTAACCAAGGATAACTATGAAAAGAGGAGAATACAACAGACCGGGAATGTTACGTAACTCTTAAACTACAAACCAAGATATATCTGAAACAAAAATGATAAGTGTACAACAATTAGCTCCAACAAGTCTCCAACACACTCACATGGTGTGTGGAGCCCACACACACTTGAATGTGAAGTGTGTGTGGGATCCACACACCATGTGAGTGTGTTGGAGACTTGTTGGAGAATTTTGTTGTACATGTATCATTGTTTGCATTGACATATTACATGATCACATCCAAACAGAAGAACCGATTATGTAACAATCATGAAATGACCAACAGGCTGAAAATTCACGTCGCAAATTTGTAGGGAACAAGAGCCCAATTATAGTTGTCTATAACATATCACGGACACGGATACAAGACACAACAATTCTCAAAAAATGGGACACAGACACCGTAGGGAACGCAGAGTTATTTTTCGAAATATTTTTCCGTAATGCTAACTTACATTGTAACCACTAAATATTTAAGCAAGTACTTCTATTGAATCCATTATCCACCGATGGTGCATGCCTATATATTTTATATTGCAATTTAATTTGCCGCAATACTTTTGAAATTATAAATATTTCATCTCGGAAAAGCTTTTTAAGACTTGTACAAATCTTCTTGACATGCCCCCAAGTGCATCCATGGCTTGTCCCCAGTGTGTCACCGGTCTGTCCCACCATTAAAAAAATCAATAAATATAATCGACACCACATGCATGTGGCGTGTACCATATGTGTTGTGTGTCCCCCGCGTGTCATGTATCCCCGGAGTGTCAGGCATGAACACGGCAATCTCTAAGAGTGTCGATACTTTAGAGTATATCTTAATGTGGATGTTATTTCAACGTAATTTGCCTTTACAATTTTAGTTTGACAATAAGGAGTTTCTTTTTATTTTGTTGGCAACCGACAATAAGGAGTTTGAAGGTAACCTTGAAATCAGAACCTGGTTTTGACCCTAGGAGCTTCAGGAACAATACTTGCTGCATCATAAAATCAAGTAACTATGGGCGGCCCAATTCAAATAGTGACTGGCTATTGTAAGGCACATGCACCAGATAGCCATGCATCAGGAAAAACAGTATCATTTATTGCACAACGCCACAACGGGATTTCGACTGTATGATCCAGTGCAAGGTATGGGATTTGTCCCACATCGGGAGTAAGGGCTCCTGGTGGGGGGTTAATAAGTCCCTGGGCACCCTTCCCCCTTGAGCTAGCTTTTGGGGGCAAGTTCTACCCAAGGGGCTTGTTACATTGGTATCAGAGCAGGTTACATTGGTATCAGAGCAGGTCCCTCCTTGGAAGAGGCCGCCACGGGTGTTGTCGGAGGTGCCAGAAGGGCGACCTGCCGCCATGGACGTCGGCTCTGAAGGGGTCGGATTTGTTATGATCCAGTGCAAGGTATGGGATTTGTCCCACATCGGGAGTATGGGCTCCTGGTGGGGGGGTTAATAAGTCCCTGGGCACCCTTCCCCCTTGAGCTAGCTTTTGGGGGCAAGTTCTACCCAAGGGGCTTGTTACATTGGTATCAGAGCAGGTCCCTCCTTGGAAGAGGCCGCCACGGGTGTTGTCAGAGGTGCCAGAAGGGCGACCTGCCACCGTGGACGTCGGCTCTGAAGGGGTCGGGTTTGTTATGATCCAGTGCAAGGTATGGGATTTGTCCCACATCGGGAGTATGGGCTCCTGGTGGGGGGGTTAATAAGTCCCTGGGCACCCTTCCCCCTTGAGCTAGCTTTTGGGGGCAAGTTCTACCCAAGGGGCTTGTTACATTGGTATCAGAGCAGGTCCCTCCTTGGAAGAGGCCGCCACGGGTGTTGTCGGAGGTGCCAGAAGGGCGACCTGCCGCCGTGGGCGTCGGCTCTGAAGGGGTCGGGTTTGTTATGATCCAATGCAAGGTATGGGATTTGTCCCACATCGGGAGTATGGGCTCCTGGTGGGGGGGTTAATAAGTCCCTGGGCACCCTTCCCCCTTGAGCTAGCTTTTGGGGGCAAGTTCTACCCAAGGGGCTTGTTATAAACCAGCCCATGTACAAAAGTTAAAGTCGAAAATCATTATTCTACAAGAAAAAAATAGTAAAAAGCATCCAAAAAACATGTGAAAGGAAATAATAAATACAATTGAACTACATGGAAACTTAGAACCAGAAAAAATATTTTTAAAGAAACTCGACGGAGTAAAAATCAGTAATTGTGTATCAGTCATAAGGGATAAGGATAAAATCTACTGTCGATGTGGCACACAGTATAACAGCCAGCCCATTTCCATGCTTTGAACTACTTAAGGCACGATATAGAAGGGCATAGAACGTTGTTCTGATTTAAGGGTCTCTTCTAGTTTATAAAATCCCCATCTCATGAACCAGTATTTTGAAAATCGATTAGCGATCAAAGGGACTCAAATTCTGTGGGATAATATTACCGAAAACCTTTTATGACCAGATATCAAGACACGAAGCAGTCTGAGACTCTGAATCTGGAAGGTTATGAGGGCTCGAGTGGCCATATGAGTGGATACCAAATAAGTGACATCGATATAGGCACCTCAAACAATCTTGACATTCGTATTTTACTGATATATAAGTAGAGTGCAACACCACAGTCACCGACTCATCAGAATTCATTTGCGCTTTTAAGAGTTAAACTTCCAGAGATTTGGTGAACAATCGATTTCGGAATTTGGGAACATATTTAGTCTTTTGAGATCTTATCTTGTTGGCATTTGCGCGTAACAAAGCAACATTGAAGCCTTCTTGTTATTTAATTGGTCCTCTGAGGGTCCAAACACTTCATCAAACTGCAAATGTGGCTCATTCCTCAATAAAATTAGAGCAGAACGGAAAACAAAGTTCGACGCCCTGCTGTTGCTGAAACATAGGAAATTTAGCTAGTTCTTAACAGTTGAAAGCTCATATTTCTGTCAGATCTCAAAAATATCGACCAAAGTGGTTAGAAATTCAATTTGAATTTCTCATTTTTATATTAAATTTGTAGTGACCAATTTTCAGTTCATAACTAAAGAAGAGAGGAGTACAGTTCCTGACCTGGAGGTGGAGCTCTCTAGTACTAGCAACAAACAGAAGCCAACAAAACTAAAACTACCAACCAGAATATCTTAAATGGCACAGAATCTCAAGGAAGACAATCTTTCCCTTGAAAAAGAAGTGAAAATGAAATAACTAGTTCCAGTACATTCTTTCTATGGATGACAAGGAGGAGTAGAATTTTTGAGAGATTAACACAAATTATTTCCTCATTTTTCCCAACCAAACCAAAGCAAAAAAATAGCTTCACTCCATTCATTAGTCTAGTTCCTTTATTTTCCATAATGCTCTCCAACCATTACGAAATCCCAAAAAGAAACACGGAAGAGAGGTATATATTGCTAATAAGACATCAGTTTTCGTGTTTGCAAAAGAAGGATACCAAATTACCAATGCAAACATTCACTAATTTCTGCGGTAACTCCAGCAGGGGGCCAAGAGACTGCCCAAGTCACTTCCATGGTTGTCCTTTTCATCCTTTGCATCAAAACTAGTTTTTAATATGAGCACTATTTTCCTGCCTAGCTTATCCACAGAATATGGATAGAACTGTTAGGTCTCCTATTGTCCTAAAAACTTTATGCAGTAAGGGAATGAGCCCAACCTTAAAAATAAAAAAATTAAATAAAAAAAACTAAAAAAAAAAAACACAAAAGGGAATGAGCAGCAAAGTATATCAAGTTATATATAATCTCTCACACTTGTGATTCCTCTTGCAAACCTCTCTTGCATGTAGACATACAAATATCCACTCATAGAGGTGACAAAAAGCAAAGAGGGTAAGCATAATGCAAACTGGGGCAACTAGAGATATTTAAACCCAAAACACCGTGATAAGCTATGTTGCACGAACACAGGTGCGTGAATCGGATCCGGCATCTATTCTTGTAATTTGTCAGACAACACAACCATGAAAAAATAGAATTTGTAGATATTATCAAAATTCGGATAAGGGTACAGGGATATGCCAAGTAATTTTTAATATATCTAAACATTATGATTTTTTAACATTAATATATTTTTAAAGAAAATGTGGCTCAACCCCAACTCCCAAATTTGTAATAAGATGAAGATGAACTCTAGACAATAAAACTAGGCCCATTTTTGTAGCCTAATTAAATAAAGAAGCCCAAATACAAACCCATAAGTTCCATTTAGTAAAGAGGCCCAACTACAATAATAGCTTCTTCTAATATTTTTTTATATAGAAGTGGGGTTTAGTTATTATCATTTAACAATCATTAACCTCCTTCTCTCTATACCTTCTCAGCACCGAATAGGGTTTTCTTTGGGCGGGGGCGCCGCCGCCACGCCTCTCCCCCCCCCCCCCCCCCCCCCCCCCCCCCGGCCCCCGGCCCCCTCTAACCTTCTTTCTTATCACCTCTTTATCCCTCCATAACCTCTTGATTTCTGATCTTTTCTTTTTCTCCATTTCGAAAACCGATCGGCAGCATTATTGAGGTTGGACGGCAGCTCGTGCGATGGACTTCATCAGCATCATGGTCCTCGACGATTGAGTTCCTTGGGATCGCCTTGCCATCTGATAAGCGTGTCCGGCGTGGGTTCTTGCTCGGCGACGAGGGCGGCCCGTGGTAAGGTTCTTCTCCTGGTTTTTCTTCCTCCTCCAGTTTGGTTTTTTTTTGGCCCCCTGACCCTGTTTCGCGGTGGGTCTTCCGTCTTCTCCACCATGGTTCCTCGGTCTCTTCCTTCAAGCACTTCTCCGGCCAGATCTCTGTTGGGTTTTCTGGTTTCGCTTAACAGCAAGGTTTTGTGCGGTGATGGAGGTTACCGTCGTGGCCTCCCGCCACGGGCGCCGGTGGGTGTCGTGGTTCTTTGCTTAACGGCTGTGGGAGCATCCGAGATGGCATGGTTTGTTCGTCTTCGGCTTCACCATTTCCTGGGTTACCTATGGTGGTGTGGAGTTTTTGTGGTCGTGGTGGATGTCGGGGTTGCGGTGGTGGCTGTCAGGTGCTATGGTAGTGGTTGGCGGTGATGTTTTGCACTGTGTTTTAGGGTTAGGTTTAGGGCTTTCTTGGGGTTGGGCTTAGCCCACTTGTTTGGGCTGGGCATTTTTATGCTTTAATGTTGTATTTGGGTTCTTAGGCCTTAAGGTGTTTTCCAACTTTTGGTTGGATTTGTTCTCGATGTACCTTTCTTCGAGTTTCTTCAATAAATTTTTGTTGTCGATCAAAAAAAAGAGGCCCAACTACATCAGACACCCTGCATCCATTCTTGTTCTTTGGTTGCAGCCTTGCAGGTTTGCAGCTGCTGCGATCCTCTTTGTCTCCTCTTTGTCTGACACGATCTTTTGCTCCGATGATTTTCTTCCTGCTGCGATCTGTGGTCTCCGTCATCTCTTTCTTCTGCTGTGATCTGCTCTTCTTCTTCTACTTTTCTTCTTCTCCTCCCTCCTCCTGCCCTGTGATCTAGAACACAGACATGTTCGATTTTTTCTGACGCATCGGGTACACATCCCACATCCGTATCATGTCGTGTCAACACAGGTACTTCGCCCAAAAATGGAGATCCATGTATCATAGGTGATAAGTTGCCTTCATGCTTTGATAGAACTACCGTGGACAAAAGACTAGAACTACTAGAAACCATGGCAGTTAAACCCACTATCAATGGCATTCAGTTCAATTGCGATTCCTATTCTTACATATTATTCCCCACAATACCTCTGCTACAATTACCCATTTCAGTTCCAAATACTCCAAATTCACTTAATTGGATTCATGTGCATAGAGAGTGGATTTTGTAATCCAAATTCATGGAGTGTCACGACAAGGAATCAAAAAAATGTAAAAGGAGGCAAATGGGTAGGTATGTGTAAATTGTGAATCTATTGGTATTAGCGATTCAGTAGTTCATTTCTTGAGATTAAGAGATAGATGATTTGTGCTCCTTTCGTCCCCGATTCCAAACCGCCTTGATAGTTTCAATTCAATTACGATTCTTACATCTGCGTACAACAACGTGATGTAATTTTGGAAATATTGTATTTGAATGCCTTCGAAAGAAGTTGCGATATAATCATAACTGAAATGTTTTTTCCTCTATCACTTACACGCGCATTGCATGTGCTCCGGATACTAGTTATTAGGAAATGGGCCGATAATGTACCTCAAGACATTCGACAAGAACAACCTTGGTTACAAGTTGAATGAACATAGAAAATCAGCACAGTACTCCCTACTTTTAATTTCTGTTTCCCTGAGATTTCGACGCAACTCGTTTCACCTACAATTAAGTTCTTGATGTACCAAAGACACCTAAGAAGGTCAATCTTGACTGAAACCAAACAGCATTAGCAACAAGATCAAGATCTTGCACAAATAATGACATTTTTCTCCATTTAAGACACCCAGTTCTGTTTCAAGATAAACCATCACACACTTCAATGATCCAAAGAATATCTGCACACACAGAGTTTAGAAGTAATAAAGGAAAAACTACAATAGAGATTAAAAAAAGTACATTGGGCTGATTTTTTTGTTGTCTTATTGTCAGCCAATATTAATACACTTTTTATTCCTTAATTATTCTTTCCCACTTCGTTCCTAAATTATTCAAAATCATCAATTAGTCCCTCAACAATTTAAATACAAGCAATTGAGTTCAATTGTTAATGGGTCTTCACTTTTTGGACGGAAAACCATCTCGGCTCACAGGTGTGTGCGAACAAACCGCTATATGGGGCCCACTCAAGGTCCCACGCAAGCAATGCAATCCGTTCATTAATTATGAAATACTCCCTCCATCCCCGTCCCTTTTAAAATATCCACTATATGAATACATGCAATTTTAAATCCCTAAAATATATAATTCTATATAGGTATAATTTTTAAAATTTGTTTTATAGTACCAAATTAAAGTCCTCAATGAGTACTTTAATTTGGTGCAAATTTTTTTTTAAAACAAAGTACATTTTTTAACGTCCCTAAAAATACACGTTTTCGAAATGGACATTTAAAAAAGGACAAAGGGAGTATGATTTTGAGTGACCTCATAAAAAATTAGCTAAATCGCATAACTCTAAGTGCTTAATCTTACATTACAATTTTTTTATTAAGTGTTCAAGGTTTTTAAAAATTGGAAGATTGGATAAAGTACTTAGAGTAATTCGATTGAGCTATTTTCTTAACGAGGGCCACTCAAAAATATATTTTAAAATTAATGAATTGCTCAAATTGTTTGTGTGGGATCCCGAAATGGGTCTCACGTAGCAATTTGTGCTTACAGATATATGCCATAGCAAGGGTATCACTTTTTTCGTCCAAAAAGTGAAGCCATGTTAATCATTAAACTCAACTACATAGTTGATGGACTAAATTGATGGCTTCAATAATTTAGGAACGAAGTACAAAAAATGTGAATTATTTAGAAGATAAGAGCGCGCGCGCACACACAAAAATAAAAATAAAAAAACCCAATTTTTAATTGTGAAGCAAACAACATTTTTAGTGGCTTGATTTTACAAGTCATTATGGTCAATTCGCATGTCCTAGAGTGAGAGCTAAAAGTGTGAGAGATTCTCTCTTGCTTTGGAACTTCGTGGAAGACTTTGACCAGGAATCAGGGTGTAGAAATCAGGAATGTGTCTAACAGGTTTACTTGATTCTCTCTTGCTTTAGAACAGGAATGTGTCTAACAGGTTACTTGGTTCTTTGTGTGTAGACTAGTGCAAGGCTACGTGCTTTCGCACGTAACCGCGTGCTCATTGGTGTTGATGTTTCGGTTAACTTTGTTTGGCAAGAGGACAACGAAAAAAAGAGGAAAATCTGGTCATTTGAACTACAAATTTATGCACTTTAGCTATTTACATGTGAGAGGAGCAAATGCGAGGAGAGAAGGAAACAACTTATCTATTTCTGCACACGAAATTCTCAAGCTACGACAACAAAAATCACAACCCAATTCTATTACACAATGCATGCATCGCATGAAAATTAACCATGTGTGTTATAGATGTTTTTTTTTTTTTTTCAAATTAAAAAAGCACCAGTGTGCTGGGTGCTTGTTTCGGTACTTAAATACTTTCCTTAGGTTTAGAAAATAAATACATTTGTGAGAAATGGAGTTTCATACTTTAACAATAGGGGTTGGGGAAAAAAAACTACTTTAATATCAGTACTGCTTAATAAAAAAACAATCTACGGAATGCTCTTAATTGATTTATACTGCATGATATTGAACCAACTGAGGGAGTCGAATTGTCTACCAAATCACAAGTAGTTCAAAATCACAATTAACTTCTATTGGTAGCTCAAACGTAATACAGTATCAGTCCTTTGAACAGTCGAGCATAACTAAAGTAGAAATTTGTGATTAAGACTCATTCCTAACCATGCTCAATCCACCTGTAAGGGTCCCACCTCGCCACGTTCCTCTCGTTGCCTAGATGCACGACAAAGATTCAAGAAGAATAGAGGAAGATGCCGCTGATGGTTCCCGTGGGCGATGTAGATGCCGCTGATGTCCTTGTAGACATGCATATCCGGCTGCAGAAATGGCAAGCGCATGAATACCTCTTTAGCACCAATCTTTTTCCTCAAACAAATTCTTTATTGGCTCTTGACCAAATGGATTCCAAATACCCCACATGTATATGCCACCTCCACTATCACCACATGAGCACAATGGTAGTTCGTTGACCACATCCTATAGTTGTCATCACATCAATAACAATAAGTCACGTTTGACGAGTCTGAGCATATACAGAACGTCGAGAAATAATATTCGGAGCTAGAGATTCAATTAACTGAGATTCAGAAGATGAAATTTCACCCATAGCCATCACTTTTTGTCTTTGTGTCCATCAAACGTTGAGTAAAATCCTGCAAGGGGTAGAATATCAATACATGAACTTCTTACTTTTTTGGCAATAGTTATCGAAAATAACAAACGTAAATAATATAAGTATTCAATAGCTCTAGAATTGCAGTACCTTTGGTGCCGATTGCAGTGACATGACCAAATTATCATGGCATATTTAGCATCATTTAGTTGAAAAGCATTCTACAATAGCAGAATTAGAATGTCAACTTATATTCATCTTTTTTTGCTTTCTCTCGACTATTGCCAAAGCCACCACCAGGATGCTAAATTTTATCCAAACCTAGAAGATAAAATAAATCTCCCAAGCTCTAATTGAGTGAAATATAAAACATAAGCCGAAGGCCTAAAACAATCAACTGATCCTAAAGCTCAACCCACAAACTTGCATCTTCATGTAATATCGATCAACAAAAAGTAAACAAATGACAAAAATTCATGGTTGAAAAATGTGTATAGTTTCTTGCCAATCGTGTTTTGGGTCTCGGTTTACGCATTTTGCTTATGCGTTTCGCCTTGTCCTATTGGTCATTGTTCCTTTTTGATGATTAATGAAATTATTGGCCGTTCAAAAAAAGAAAAATGTGTATAGTTTTGTTCCATGTCATGTAGCATATGTAGTCAACTCAAACGTTCATACACAAATTGGGTTTTAAAAAAGAGGGGTTAGGATTGAGATGCTCTTAGAAATATGGTCAAGAATCCTATTTGAGAATCCGTAGTTTACGAATAAAGATGCTGACAGTGAAGAATGATAGATTGAACTATCAAAGAAAATGTGCTAGATGACCATAAAGAAAAGGGCCTCGTAAAATTACTCAAACAGGGGGCCTCTCTTGTTAACTGCACAAGGGTTTGAAGGAGCTCTCATCATGTTCTAGTTAATCGCGCCCAATGTTCTCCGGTTGTGCCCCATTCCGGCATGTAGTTCCCTTGCAATCGATCAACAGATTGTGTTCAAAATATTAGGTTATGAACTATAAGGATACAAAACTGAGTGAAAAGACAACTAAATAATCAGTTTAGAATACCAGATACGTTGAATATATAGGGGCCTGATTACTATTGAACCCAACGACTACGATTTCCAGTGATATCTCCTCGGTGAATCTGCAGCTGAGTGATGATCAATCTTTGGAAATTTCTTTCTATGTCGCCTAGGGGTCATCAGCATCATTACAATGCTAATAATCAGAAACCATGGACAACCAAATCTATTTCAATACTATTACCTTAAACTCCGCAACATCATAGCCCTATAGATCACCATTCTGTGACAAACATAAAAATCAAAATAAGAGTTCCTCGCAAGTCCTTGCCATCAGTAGAATTCTCAATTTATATTCATGAGTGCGACTTTTTAGACCAGCAAAATTACCAAAAATTTTCCAAGCAAAAAATGCAAAGTCTGATGCCCATCAATATTTTGACAAACATGCAAAAACCCGTCAGTAATGGCAATTTTTTGTTAAAACAAAATGATGGAAAAAAAAAATAGGATTCGCTGAAGAAACCCATTAATATTTTGACATTCTATGCTACATAGAATTGAAAGATCTAGTCAGAGACACTTGAATTGCTATAGGAAGTAAAAAAAAATATATATATAGTAAAAGCAACTTTCAAATTAGTAGTGAAAGAGCACAGAATTGGGATCAAAACCTAAACACAGAACACACAACCCAAAATAAAGCACGGAAAACAGAAGAACGTCAATTACTTACTCGTTGTAGATGGTCGTCAATCCGAAACAGCTTAACCATTTTGAAGAATAGAGCACTGAGTGAGATTAGATCACCCAACTGAAGTCAAATAGAGGATGAAATCAAAGAGAAGATTCCAATTAGGGGTTTTTTTAGAACACAAAATAAACCGTCAAATACGAAAATTCCTTACACAAACATGTGGAAGAAGATTGTCGAAAAACTCCATTGATCTGGACAGCGTGTTGTTGGGACCAAAGAAGTCGGAGCTTGCACGGGGAGATTGAGGGGAACAATGAGGTATGTAATGTAGAAAAGAACAGAGGGAGAGACCAGTACACAAAACTGTACTGGTCCAGCTGCACCAACAGTATCACAGCCGCACATACAGTTTACACATCAGTATCCCGACAAATCCAAATTGGTGAGAAAAGAGGGAAGAGATAGATAGAAAAACAAACAAAGCCAAAAAATATGGCGCACAAAATGGAAAAAAGCATTGTCTTGAGCCAAACAATTGGAAAAGGTAA
Organism: Vaccinium darrowii; assembly: GCA_020921065.1. Taxonomy (NCBI): domain Eukaryota; kingdom Viridiplantae; phylum Streptophyta; class Magnoliopsida; order Ericales; family Ericaceae; genus Vaccinium; species Vaccinium darrowii. The sequence goes on from CM037156.1 coordinate 22,614,093, forward strand.
CCCATACTCAGAAGCAACGAAAGTACACTCAAAATTCCTGTTCTTGCCTTTGTCCCCAAGTTTCAACTTTCCACATCCAAATCGTACAGGAGGCCGAAAGGGTTAATTTTAGGAAGAACCCAAAAATTATAATTTTGAAAAGACCAAACTAACCCAACATTCAAAACACTACACAATACAAAACAAAAGGGCATTTTAGTCTTTACACCCACGTGCCTAGCGACCACCACGGTGGTTCTTTTTATACAAGTGTGTTGAAATCAGTGTTCGAGGGTTTTGACCGAAAATACCCTCCGACAATTAATTCGGACTTTTTGCAAGAGTCGTTTGTTACAATTAAAGTGACGAAGAATGAAAGTGTGCTTACCCCCTTGTTTCAAGTTTTCATCCATATTAATAGGTGTTCTCATGTTGCTTCTCAGACAAGTTTCCATCTTCTCAGCTAATGGCTCTCCTCATACTATGTCGTGGCAATGGGACATTCTGCTGAAAAGGGGACTCCAGTTCACATGCACAACTGGGCATCACTTTCCTTTCCTCCTAGGGGGTTTTGATGAGATTTGAAATCGGTCTGGGTTTGGTCTTGTCGCGCATTTATTATGTTTCTCGGTCTTCGTGCATGTCGACATACCTCTTTTGATCTTTTCTATGAATATCTTCGGGCTTCTCTGATGAAATCTTGATTTCTACTTGCTCCTTTCATCTCCATTAGATTTGAGGTGGGTTCGCAGATCAAACCTAGGTCTTTGTGTTGGGGGTGGACTGACTCAAGTCTCGTTTGTTGATGCTTTTTCTCAGATTCCTTCGATATTTGGAAGAACTTCAACTGGCAGGATTTCATGTGTGGACAAGCGACTCTCTAATTGCCTTTCCATTTGAATGCACCAAGTTTGGTCACTAAGTGAGTCGAACGGCCATAGTCTGGTCACGGGAAGAGCTTCCTCTTCCTTGTGACTAAACTCGAGAAAACTATCGACGTCTATAACCTACCATCTGACTGCAGGTGGTTACCTGTGGTTGGGTTCGACATCACTCTTCTCGGGTCTCTGGGCTCTAGTATTTGCATGACCCAGTGAGAGATTGATTCTGCTGGGTAGAAGGTGTTCATCCACGAGCCCTCCCGTTGAGCTTTGAACTTTTAATTAAATTGTAGAAAACTTTAATTTTGCTAAGAGGTTTGTGTCTTTACTCTGGGATTCAAGGCTGAGTCCGACATGTAACCTTCATGTAATCATTTTTCACGATTAACTTCATGAATGAATGTACCGGAATTTCTTCTTCTTGACGATTTTGACTTTTCCAAAGGCTAATGTGAACCTATCTATGCTTCCTTGACTGTGAATCTTAGTATTATTTTTACTCCCACACACCTAGCTTTAGGTACATTATGCAAAGTGAATAGGTGGTAGTTATATACTCATTCCATTCCCGAATAAAAGTAGAGTATTCTATTTTGGGTTGACTTTTATAAGTGTGTGTTTTCAAAACTTAATGGGTAAAAGTTTATATAATTACGTATTATTTTGTCTTTTCGAAAGGTTAATGGGTAGAGAGTTAGTGGGTAAAAACGGAGGATAATTTTGAAAAGATGAGGTAAAAGTTGATGTGAAAGGTGTAATAATAATCATTGTGTTCACTTCACATTTCCAAAAAAAAATTCAAAAAGATTCTTTTCACATCTCTCATCTCTTTAATCATTAATCACATTTGTCTCTTTACTCATACTCTTCTCTCCAATCATTATTCTCATTTTCCTCTCTATCTCTCTCCAATTATTACACCTCTCTCTAATTATTACTTTTTCTAAAAACCCATCCAAACACTATCTCAAAAATATTTCTCAAAACTGTCAACCAAATAAAGCCATGTTTCTTTAACGGTTGGATTTTTATGAAGCAACACATTAAAAAGAGACGGAGGGAGTGACTTAGATTCTTCACTAAAACTGCAGATCTATGGAAATTTTGACCGACCATCTCAAGGCAAACTCGCTAATTAGAAATCTGGAGTGCAAATTGTGGCTATAATTATAAAATTAGTTTACCTAGACGTGAAATTGGCAGAAGGACTTGCTGTTGTGGAGATGCACTTGAATAAAGATTTAAAGAATTGTTCTAATGTGCGTTATAGCTCTTTGTAACATGTTTAGTCCACTCATATTTTCATAACACCTCTAATCCACTTTTATGCATTTTCTAAGGTATAAGGTTCATTCTCTGTTTTTAATATACAAATATACCCTCACATTAAATTTCGCTAGAAAAGCCGCTGGCGCCGAAAAGTCACCTAAAATTTCACTGGCGCCGAAAAAGTCATTGAAAAATTGGACTTCGCTGGAAAAGTCGCCGACACAAATAACCACATCTGAGCCCAGATAACAACATCTAATCTCAAGTAGGCTTTAAAAATATAAATATATATATATATATATATATATATAGTACAGATAACCACATCTTGTGAGTCCACATAACCACTTCATGTGATTCCAGCTATGGGCCAGTTGCTATAGGGATCAGCGCCAGACAAGTCGCTGGCGCGGATAACCACATCTTGTGAGTCCAAACAACCACCTCTTATGATTCCAGTGCTATATGGATCAATGCTAGAAAAGTCGCCAGCGCAGATAACCACATCTTATGAGTTCAAATAACCACCTCTTATGATTTTAGATAACCATGTCTAATCCCAAAGTAGGCTTTAAAAAAAGATATAGTATAGATAACCACCTCTAGTGAGTCCAAATAACCACCTCTTGTGATTCTAGATATGGGGCCAGTTGCTATAAGGATTACTGTCATAAAATTTCCGTTGTAGATAACCACATTTTGTGAGTCCAGATAACAATCCCATGTGAGTCCTGATAACTACATCTTTTGATTCCAAATATGGGGTCAGTTACTACAGGGATTAGTGCCAGAAAAGTCGTCGGCGCAAGTAACCACATCTTTGGAGTCCAGATAACTACCTCTTGTGAGTTTAGATAACCACATTTGATCCCAAGTAAGCTTTAAAAAAAAAAGATATAGCATATATAACCACATTGTTAGTTTAGATAACTACCTCTTGTGATTCCAGATATGGTTATCGGCGCCAGCGACTTTTCCGGCACTAGTGCAATTTTGCAGCAAACTTTTCCGGTGACTTTCTCGACGCCAGCGACTTCCTGGTGAGTTGGTGATTGACATTTAGTGTTTTTTTTTTTATAACGAGGGTAAAATTGTAAGTTTGCCTCGCAAGTGGACTAGATGTGTTAGAAAAATGTTAGGTGGACTGAAAGCGTTACGAAATATTTATAGTGGACACTATAGCAACTGGCCCATAAAGATTTTAGGGTCCAAGCTAGTTGGATAACATCGAAAGGTTTTGAAACTGGGTAGTTTGATCAATTTTTGTTCTAGGCAAAATTGTAATTAAACAAAATTGTAATCAAGTCGTCGTGTATACTGAGTCTCATTTGGTGTGCATTTAGTGGCTCCAAGACCCTCGCTAAGAGTAATTATTCTATAGTCTTGGGACACTGCCACATAATGCCCCAACACCTTTATCCACCACACTTTGGCACCATGTGGCGGTGTCCTAAGACCATAGAATCAATGATGGAGCCAAAAATTTCACTTGAGGGGGCGACAATATATGTGAGACAAAAATTCCAAATAAACATGCATAATAATGTAAATGTATTCAAACTAAAAAAATATGAAAAAACAATAATAGCCTCTTCGGCTATGATGATAACCTCTCATCTCTACGCTCGTGTAGTTTTTGAGCCCTAGTAAGAAAACAAAGATCATACTACTTTGATCTTCGAAGTTTATTAATTGAGTAATCACAATGTCAATTCTTAGACTTTATTTTTTGTTATATTTCTTTTTTCAAAGAAAAAAGCAATTTGTTTTATTAATCTTTGAAATTATTACAAAGACTAATAGGAGCAGAGAGAATGGCATCATATTCCTAAGCGAAGCTAAGAATAATCTTGTGCCCAATCCGAGACCCCATCCTTCAATTGGCAAGAAGCTAACCAAGGAAAACACTCATTGGGACAAAGCCCGAAACACCTAATGGGTTAGACCCAAAAACATGGGTCAAGCCCAACCAAACACCTGAAAAGCCCAAAAAAGAAAAGAAAGAAAAAAAAAAAAACCCTGATCAACAAACACATCCGCCTCAGCAAAAACCAACCACCGTCCCCAACCACTAAACAACACCATCTTCGATAAGCACGGGACTCCAAAACGCCATTAAGCAAGAATCGGTTGCACCCAAAAAGCCGTAATAGTGGAAAGGCCCAACCACCACCAATCGTAAGAAGCTCTGCCATGCCATTAAGCAACAAGCAGATCCACCGCTGCACAAAACCACTCGAACTCTACTCACCACCAACTGATCCCCATGCCCGCACCAACAGCCACTGCACCTCCCACGAAGCACCCGCGATAGAGAACAAAAAAACGACCAGAATGGTGGGACCAAAGAAGAAAATAAGGCCAAAACAGCCACAACAATGGCTAAAAGGGCGGGGCCAGAGCAGAAGATGTGCCGAGGAGCCAAGCCATGAGAAGGAAGAGATAAGAGAAGAGATAAGAAGAAGAAGAAGAGAGAGAGACGGAAGAAGAAGAAGAAGATGAATCGACATAAAATGGAAAAGAAAGAAGAGAGGGAAAGGAAAGACTAAGATGGAGAATAAAGAAAACGGAACCCTAGCCGTTGTTGCAAGAAGAGAGGGAAAGGAAAGACTAAGGAAAAAGCATTGGAATTTTTTTTTCAACCCTAAGCTTTTAGAAATTAATGTTGTATTCGTATGTATTTCAAAGAATTATAGTTAAACGCAAACATGTTATGACCTGTTTTAATACATCGTGATTTATAGCTCAAGACATAACGGCTGTGTTCGGTTCATAGTTTTGAGGGAGTTTAGTTTAGTTTTGATGATGTAAGCAGGTGTAATAAGTGGAGAGAGATAGAGAGAAAAGTGAGAAAAATGATGATATCAGCAAAACCAAAAGTGGCCCAAAACTGGGCCAAAGCTGCCAACCGAACAAGGCCAACAATACCAAAGGTTTACTACTATTTGGTCTCCCCCCCCCCCCCCCCCCCCCCCCCGCGCGGAAATACTAGAGTGGGGCGAGCTTATACTCTTTCCTAGGTAATTTCTCAATTTCGTCCCTCTAGTTTTAATTACAACTTTTTAAATTGGTTAACGTACCAATTAGGTCCAATGGATAACGTTTACTTCCCAAGTGAACGGAAAGTGGCTAATGAAGGGCAATTTTGGCTTTTGAGACCTTTTTCTACGTATTTCACTAGTAGGCCTATTCTTCTTAATTTTTTTGATATTTTTGTTTCTCTTCGAAATTTCTTTTAGATTCACATTATATCTTTTGAATTAATTATCCATCTCAACAAGAAGTGTCTTAAAAATAAAAAAATCATGGTTAAAAGCGAAAAAAAAAAACGGTGAACTCTATAGGCAAAAGCCCTAAAATGTTGAAGTTTCCTTTCATTAGACACTTTTCCGTCCATTTCGGGAGCATAGCAAGCGTTTTCAGTTGGACTTAAAGCACATTAACCAAATTTCGGGTTAAAAGCGTCACAAATGAAACTAGAGAACGAAACCGACATTCAATTGAAACTAGAGGTACCATTTCTAAAATTTACCGTTAAATCTCTTGTTTTCCCATTTCTCTCTCACTGGTCACTCCGTCTCTCTCTCTCTCTCCCTCTCTTATCTATCAGAGCTCCCGTTCCAAAAATGGCGACTCTCAACCTCTCTCTCTTCCCCAAAACCCTAAAAACCCCAACGTCCACTCCAATCTTCTTATCACCCTCTCACCTCCCTCTCACTACCACCAGCGTATCGCACTCGTGGACTCGCCTGGACTTGAACTTTACTCGGCATCGCGGTCTAGTACTCCGGGCCGCCGTCGATGGAAATCCAGCGGCGAAGCAGAGGACCAACAACGAGCCGAAAGAGACGATAATGCTACCGGGGTGTGACTTCAACCACTGGCTCATAGTCATGGAGTTCCCAAAGGACCCTGCTCCCACTAGGGAACAGATGATTCAGACTTACCTCGATACTCTCGCCACTGTTCTCGGAAGGTTAATCCTCCCTCCCTCCCTCCCTCCCTCTCATAAATAGGGACTTTCTAACTACCGCCCACTAGGACTAGGTCGTAGAGATGATATGCATATAATGTCAAACCAGTTAGAGTTTCCATACATATGTCACGGATATCAATACGCTTTCATGGATGCTAAAAGAATTTTCTCGGGTTTCGATATTTGTTTTAGACATAGTCCACCACCTACGGCCTCACACACACGATTTGCGTGCAAATGGTGTTATGCGTTAGATAGAAAGAGAAAAATCTTGAATGGACATTAATCTGTAGAAAAAGACTACAATACACGCCCTTATTTGGGTGTGTGATACACACCCCTGTAATAAAAGTTACGATTTTTTTTTTTATAAAAGTTATGAGACACCAAAATGTTACGAATCATAGAAAATGTTGGAATCATATTGCTGAAAAGTTACGAAAAACTAAAAAAATGTTACGATTGCTCACAATCTGGACCATACAATAAGTGCATATGGTACACACCTTTGATGGGTGTGTATTGTAGAGATTTCCTAATCTGTAAGGAAATTTGGGATGTGAAATTAGAAAAAGAGAAATTTGGGGTGGCAGTTTTTTTCGTTCTTAGCATTTTCTTGGCTCTTGTTTAGTTTTGATAACATTTTTTAGATTCTTTAATTTTGTTTTTGTGTAGTGTCCTTAATATTCTCTTTGATTATTGATATAATTCCCAGCCCTCTACTCAGTTTTATCATGATTGGATGCTTCACTTGATAGTTACGTTCAATTTCTACTAATTGTATTTTGTGGTTGTGATCTAGCTCGCTTTTGGTGCCTTGAAGCCTTTTTTGTAAATTTGCTTATAGAGCAAATGGAAATGATGTTCGGCTAGGAATCTTATGTATGAAGTTGGTTGGTTGGAAGAAGAAACCATGACCCTGATCACTCACTTTGCTTATGTGTTTTGTGGTTTGAGAATTATAAACTTCATGGGAGAAAGATTATGAAAATCAGAACATGTGTACTTTTTCGGGTGTAAATGAGAGATTCGTTACAAGAGACTAAAAGACTAGTATAACCAAACTAAGATTGTTGACTACTACTTTGGAGATATTGATGCCTTTGAAAAGTCTAATATTCATTTCTTGCTCTGGTTTGTAGATCATTGCAGTCCAAGCTAATTTCCTTACTGATTTAACAAAAGACTTTTCCCAAAGCTTTCCAATTTGCCAGCTAACTTTCTGCTCCATGGTTGCTGGGACTTGGAAACACAGCATAGGTGTCAGACCTTCTTCCAATGACAATAATAAAACAGGTGATTCAGAGAGTCAATTCCATGCTGACAGGGAGAACGAGCAGCTGAGGATAGCACTCCCCAATCTCTGAGCTTGTCTTTAGTTCTCATTTTACCACTTATGGTCATCCAAAGAATTAAAATGCATTTAGGATATTAGATTAGTTTGCACCATTTCACTGTAGGGCAGTGGAGTCTTATAGTATCCAATGTGGCAGCATTGAAGGTAGTAGAAGTATATACATACAACTGAGGGAGTTCGGGAAAGGCTATGTCCATTGCCTATTATAGATGATTTAAAAGCCTTTTGCATTGAGGGAAGTACAAGTACCTCTGGAAGCAGTAGTATTTGTTCTGAATATATTGGTTAGAGGACCTTGGGGCAGCCAGTTGTCATAACGGGGGTTAGTGTCCTCTCCATTTGCTATTAACATGCTTAATGTAAGCCTTTACAGCATTCATCAGAGGAAGGACCTTCCTTCCACTCCATGAACAATCAGTAGAATTGGAGAGCGCTTAAAACATTCGTCTTTAATGAGGTATTTGTTGTATCACTGAACCCATCTGAGTTGCTTTTGTAGCAAATTGACCAAAGGTGCCTAAAAAAATGATGTATGATTCCAGTTCTTGATCCTTCGAAGGCCTAAACCTCCCTCCTTTTTTGCCAAACAAAAGGTCTCTCAAGTGAATTTATTAAGAGTGAAGGTAGGTTTTAGTCCCTGTCCGAAGGAAGTTCCTGAGGAGCTCAATGTGATTACATGTATACTTTGGCAACATGAAGTGCACAGTCCAATAGGTTTGGGTACTGAAGAGAACCAACTTGAACAGTCGTAAAAATCAGAACATATTTGATATTCCTTTTCCTATTCTCTCTTTTCTTGTCTCGTATTATTAAATTTTGGAAAGATTAGAGTCCAGGCATAAGCTTTTTTTGAGAGAACGAAAACTGAAAGCAGAGAACCAATGGTTTACTAAGAGGCAGTGCACTAAGTATACCGCCAGTGCGAACACAGCTTCCTGGTTGGGGCCGCCTTTGGAATCGGAGCGCTGAATGCCCTTGTAGGATTTCTTTTGTGGGTATCGTAGTCACTAGTCATAGATGTGCTTCTCTCGTCTGGGCTTGTAGTTGAAGATAAATAGCCGAAAGATCTCCAAAAGTTCAAGAAAATGATGGACATGTGGATACAAATCCATGTGTTAGAGAGTTGTTGGATTAGAAGTTCAATTCTTAAATTGTTTTAAGTGGTTTATAGACTGAAAAAATGGTGGTTTTTTCTAGCAAAGAAAAAGCTGATGAGGTAGTTTAACGTAATTTTTGTGTAGTTGTGAACATTTATTGATTTATATGCATTACTTTCTGTTTTTGGATTGCCAATATTATTAGATCAGCTTAGGACTGAACAAGAGGAAAGAACAACTGAGATTTCTTTTTTCAAGTTTGTTATGTTGCTGCCCATAGTGGTCAAGCTCAGTAATGGTGTAGGGGCTGGTCATGTTCCCACATTTTTGTTGCGTTTTCTTTTCTTTTCACTTACCTTGAATTATGGTGTTATTCTTCATAAATAAATGCACTCTTGTATGTGTCAGTATGGAAGAAGCAAAGAAGAACATGTATGCTTTTAGTACCACAACCTACACTGGATTCCAGTGCACTGTATCTGAAGAAACATCTGAGAAATTCAAAGGTAAGAAAAAATATCAGGCAGCTTGTCTGATTGAGTCAGAATTTACTATTTTCCTTCTAAAATTCTACTTGGGTCTTCATCTTTTGTAGGATTGCCTGGAGTTCTTTGGGTACTGCCGGACTCATATATCGATGTTAAAAACAAGGATTATGGAGGTGTTAAATCTATGATGGAATTTTTTTTGTTCCTCATCTAAATCGTTCACTAGTTTTGTGATGAACCTATTCTTCTAATTCCTAATTCCATTCTATGTATTTCAGGAGATAAGTATATCAATGGAGAAATAATTCCTTGCACATATCCTACTTATCAACCAAAACAATCTAAAAACCGATCGAAGTATGAGAGTAAAAAGTATGTGAGAAAAAGAGATGGCCCTGCTGCAGACCAAAGAAAACCAAGACAAGAGTCAGATTCTTCAGAGTCTACCTCTTGATGAGGAGGTGCTTTTTAGTTTCTTTGTTTTTTTAATTTCATTATGTCCTATCATGTGTTATTTGCAGTCGTAATGGTTCCTTAATTGAACACCAGTTTTCTAAAACTCTTTTCGGATTGGATTCTGTAATGTTGAAACGTTTTCTTCTCCATATCATTTAATACTTCCATTATAGTCTCTATTCTAGGAATTGAAACTCCTTTGGTAATATTACTTTCTTTACACACTTGGTAAGACTTGTCACATATTTATGATAGGATTTGGTTTAGTATTTGTTTGCTGATATCTGCTTCTGATTTTTCAATTGTCTTCTATATCTGTTATATTTAACTAATTCAGTAATGTGATTTATTAATTGGTCTGTTCTGTTATGTGCTTTTTGCAGGTTATCACTGGTTGGTACCAGAGAAGAATTGCCATGTTTAAAATGGGATATTTCTTTTGATCCATGTTTGGTGGACAGGCATACTTAGATAGCTGTAGGTTAGAAAAGCTGCTCTATTTTTGAGATCTGGTCCAGTGCTATGTATGGTATTCACTTATTGTTTCATAATTTACATTGTTAGGAGTAGTGGCCGTGCTGTGTGAGCAATTATCATAGACCAAGTTCTGAATTGATGATTTATAATATCCCCTTGGTAATGCCCTCCCCTCTGGCATTTTTGCTAATGTGTTTTCCAGACTAGTTAGATGTCGTCTTGGTTTGTTCTGCTGATTTGGGAAGCCATTAAAAAGTGCTGCGATTTTCGTTACCTATGAAAGAATTCACCATTAATGACTACTGAATAGGCTAATGAGGCTTTACGTTCCTTGTGGGAAAAGACCTAATGCAATCTGTCTAGGGTAGGAACTCGGAGGAGCTACATTGATTCCATTTGTGGTTGCATTTGATACTGGCTGACTTTTGGTCCTTCGCATTTACCCATATCACAGATCTCCTGTGAAATCTTCTCAAGCTAGATTCAAGAAATATGACCAAGTAAGATGTTGGTTTATGTTAAGAGGAGAAATGCAGGCCTTGAACTGCAGTCCATCATGTAAACAACTATGTAAAGTCGAACAACATACTGCATATTGGCTTTGTCAAATTGAACGCTTTTGACTGCGTATGGATTCAACTTGTCCTAGCATGTGGTCGATCCAAAGTCCTCTGGCACCTCGTTGTAGTTCTGAAATTCGAATCCAGTAAATAATCTTTTCTTATAGTTTACATGGGGGATCATGGTAATACCTTAAACTTTACATTGTCCAGTAATGAGTTCATTGTAGCAATGACACTTTAGAATTGCTCAACTTATAATTAGCCTTATAGCTAGGTTGTATTTGTTCTCTGAAGTGTTCTTTCAGTTTGCTCAACTCCCCAAGAAACAGTATCTTTCACGCATGTAAGAATTGTTTCTGAAGCTACACTAAATTTCTAATGGCTAGAACACCCACATACCGAGGAAACAATTAAAATAATAACCAAAAATTACCCCTATTTTAACAATTAAAATAACTTTAAGTGCTTCAGAAAAAGGTAGCCTGTCTTTTTCGTGAGTTTGGTGCTTTCGTTTATTAGTGAAGTAGGGTCAAATTAGATAAGATTCAAGTGGTAGACATACACCCATCATAGATAAAAAGCCCTATGACATTGATTTCACATAGCCTGTTCCTTTCTCTGATGTGTAAAACATGGTGCTTATCTTGTTTCTTCGAAAGTCCTTTCCCCAGGAAACCCCATGATCCATCTGCTGAACTCTTCCAGGAGATGCTTTTGATCTACAATGGCTTACCCTTACTACAGCTCCAACTTTTATGAGGCTGATTCCGGTGAGTACTATCGAACTCCTTATACAGATAGCTATGATATTGTTCCGTTTCAAGAACCGGTAACTTACTCCGGCTATGAGTCTCGTGAGCCTGGATTCGTTGAGTATAATTCAACTGCATACAGTAATGCTTATGATCCATATATGGCTATCTCAGAAAGTAATTACTCTAACCACAGTGTCCCTGAGCCAAAACTCATTGAGTACAATCCAAATCCTTATGGTCGTGCTTATGATTCTTTTTCTGCTCGTTCAGAGATCAATTACTCCACCTATAGTGTTCCTCTTCCAAAACTCATCGAGTACGACCCGAATCCTTATGGTACTGGTTATTATTCTCCTGAAACACAATATGTAATTTCTTATTCTACGAAGTCTGATGTTGATGATGACACTGAATTCGAAGATTACGACCCCACACCTTATGGCGGTGGTTATGATCCTGCTCTGACCTACGGGAGACCCCTTGCGCCCTCCGATCAAATCTGTTATCCTCGTTCTGATCTAGAATATAATGCCCCATCCTTTGATAACATCTTTTTTGAGTCCATTCCTTCACCTTATGGGAAAGAGGACGGTAATGAGTCTTCAGAAAGACCTCGCAGTGCACTCGAACCAACGGAGGCTACTGAAGAACCAATGCCACCCGAGAATCCTTTAGAGCCGAGCCTAGAGGAACCAGTCGAGAGTCATCCTTGGTCTGGTTATGGTTATGAGGATGGAAATGAAAGGCATGAAGATTATGGTTTTAGAAATGGGTATGATAAAAGAGTAGTTGAGACTTCATATGATTATGGGATAGATGCCTTGGACCTTTGTGAAAGTTTATTTGGTCACTGGCCCTGTTTGCATAAGAACAATGGCAGGCATTATGATGGTGATCAAGAATGTGAGAGTGAAGAAAAAGGGCCAGAGAACCAGTGGATGGGTGCTGCAGATTGTCTCTTTGGAGGTGATCCATATGGAAATGGTAGGAATGAAGCTGGTAATTATGGTTGGCCTACTTATAATTATGAATGGCATTATCGGGAATAGTAATACAGATAAGTGTATCTTTGGCAGAAGAATTTGAAGATAGGTTTGGCTCCGTTGTCACCACCCCTCTTTTTTCCCTCTCTGATTTATCATTCTTCTCCCTCCTCTCTCCGTTCCCCAGCTGCTCTGGACTCTCTCCCCTCTCCTTTCCTCTCCTCTCCTACCTCATGGTTGTGAGTGACTTAGACTCTCTCTTTAGGGAGGGAAGATCTACCCCTCACCCATCATTTTTGGACCTGGGGGCCTTCCCTAGATCTGGGTTTTGGCTCTTAGATCCGATTGCCCTTGTCAACGGATTTTTGAGCTCTCCAACGGTGGCAACAACGGCGTCTACAACGGATATGAAGGTGGTCCTTTAGTCTCTGGCAAGAACGAGCTGCAAAAGGTGCAAATCTAGTCACTCCACCTTCTTTCATAAATGTGTCTGATGGGTCCAACCTTAACATGGATTTCTTGCAGCCTTTTGTGTTTTATTTTATTATTTATTTTGTTTTATTCTATTTTTGGACTTTTTGAGTCCTTTGTAATTGTTTGTTTGTTTGTTTGTTTGAATGTAGTTTATGATTTCTAAAAAAAAGGGGTTAAGATATTTCGATTATGATCTTTTTTTAGTCCTTTGTTCTCTCTTTAATCCTTGAATTTTTATTTTTTTAAGTTTGTGGTTCGACAATCGCTCTCAACTATCTGATTGATTTCAATCTAGTCGAGTTCAACAACCCGTTAACCATAGATTTTACTCGGATAATGTTTATACAAACTTTTATACTGGTTTTAACTCGGATCACAACCATTTTTTTAGTACTAGTATAGAGCGTGATCATTGAGGGAAGTAGTTAAATTAAGCAACCTGTATGTGTCTAAGTTGGGAGTCTTTTTGACATCGTCTTTTGGGTTGTTTTCTCGTTATTTTTATTAGGTTTTAATATAACTTTTGCATCACATCGTTCAACTCGATAAGAAATTGTAAAAGTTTTAACAACTAAGTCCAAAGTTGATAAAGTTCACTAAAGGCGACCAAATTAAAAAGACATCAAAAGATTGTCTTTCCCAAAAGACCAATCTTTTACACTGACTAATAGGAACAAGGAGAAAGCAACAAATTCAAGGAATTTTAAACCTAATTGGAGTCCCAATCCTCGATTAGCAAAGAGCCAACCAAAGACACCCAATGAGCCAAAGTCCACACATATTGGGCTTTTTACTTTCTTTTTATCGTCGTATATGAATGTTTCTCAACTTTAGTCTATATTATTATACTTTTCCAATTAACTCGATGAGACAAACGAAGTGATGGAAATCATACCTAAATATAATAAAAATAAAGGGAAAACAACCAAAAATATGGTGCAAAAAAGTATGTTAAAAGTTAGGCCGAAGGGGACCTAAATCAATTACTACTTTAGAGGGTAATAGTTGTGTTTAGCTTTCGACCAATATCCATACTTTGTTTTACCGAATGCTTTTCTCAATAAGCCCTACGAGATGTAATTATTTCAGTTGCGAGCTAAAGTATGCTTCTTATATCATTTACATGTGAGATAAACAACATTCTGTTGGGAGTTTGTACGATGCATCGATCCCGCCATCGCTTTCGCTGCGCCGGCGTGTACAAGGTCTAAACTTCTTGGGAGTATTCACGGAGTCCACCACATTTGTTGGGCCCAATATACATTAAATGACCCATATCCACTTAAAAGGTTAAGCTTTGTAAGTGGTGAGTCATCCAATTGTATATCAAGGTCCAAACATCTTTATATTTTTCCAATGTGGGACTTTAACCTTCACACATATTCTAACAAATCTCCCCCTCATGTGTGAACCATTCATTGAGCCTTTCCCATTTCTTTGCATCAAATTCCCCCTTGATTCTGATCTACACTCTTAACCCAATTGAGAGCCAACGTGCCTATTCATTGGCACCATGCTCCCCGACAATTCAATGTGCAATACGTGTTCCATTCGCTTACATCACCTTGCAACGGGCACACCGCATCACCTGCACAATTGGATTTTCTACTTCATAGAGTGTTCTCTATGCAAGCCCATTAATGGCGAGCCGGGAGTCTACCCATAGATCGTCAGCCATCAGCTCTGATTCCACTTGTTGGGAGTTTGTACGATGCATCGATCTCGCCATCGCTTTCGCTGCGCTGGCGTGCACAAGGCTCAAACTTCTAGGGAGTATTCATGGAGTCCACCATATTCGTTGGACCCAATATACATTAAATGACCCATATCCACTTAAAAGGTTAAGCCTTATAAGTGGTGAGTCATCCAATTGTATATTAAGGTCCAAACATCTTTATATTTTTCCAATTTGGAACTTTAACCTTCACACATGTTCTGATACCAGTTTATTGTGCAATCGATCCGGGTCACGCACGCACTCAAACACACACAAGAAATTTGAGGAAAAACTCCGTCCATCCGTATATATTCACAAAATATACAAAGACATGAAAAACCCTCTCCGGAGAGCAATAACCGGCTCCCACTCCGGCGGGGGAAGCCACAACCGGCTTCCCCTCTCACACTCTCAGCCTGTCCCACTCACATTATGCTACGACGCTCACAAAATAAGAGAGACAACAATAATATTTATAATCCTAGGGCATTTCTAAGGAAGTGCTAGCAGATCTTGGGCCTAAACCCATCTGGCCCACAAGGGGTGGATCCCAAGACATTCGTATTGATACTGAACACACAATGATATGGTCGAAATCGTTTATCTCATAGAGCTTGTTGAAACAACTTTTGATTAAGAAAATATTTTTTGTTGGCTATCGATGGATATAAATCAACCAAACGAAATTGAGAATTAAGTTCCAATTATAACTGAATAGCCATAGATTTATAAGGAAGATTTTAATATAACTATTTTGTAAACCTATAGGTTTTTTTCTAATATTTCTCTATATGAATTAATTTCAAAACTAGTGAACGACTTATTGATTAAGACTCAAGTTGAAATTAGTACTCCCTCCATCCCTTTCTATGAGTCAACTATTAACTTTTCAAAATTGGCACTTATTTAAGGGATAGTAAAGAGTTAATGGGTAAATGAGTAGGATAATTTTGAAAAGTGAAGATAAAAGTTGAAGAAAAGTTGATTTGAAAGATACAATGATGATGTCTCTTTAATAAGTTAAAATTATAAAGCTACATACGTAATAAGACGGTATAAAAGTTATCCGGGTAAAATATTTTTTATGTTTGTTTTCCGTCCATATATATAGTTGACGTCGTCGGTTTTTTTATGTTTGTTTTCCGGTATAGTTGACGTCGTCGTCGTCGTTGTCAATATTTTTTATGTTTGTTTGTTCCTCAATTGATAGTTGAGGAACGAATTAAAAAATTAGAATAGTTTAAAGATGAAAGAGTTGATTGACTCGATTATGTACTTATAAAGTTTAAAATGTGGCTCTCATTGAGGAATTCACTCCGAAAATCTATAATTGCCTCAGAAGAGTGAGTTGTAACATGTTTTGTTGTAGCTTTTTTTCTTTTATGATAATAGTTCAAACATGAATGTCCGAATTGTCCTTATTAATTCCATCGAAACACTACTAGATTACTATTTCTTTTGATGAAAAAAAAGGATTTAACTATTTACGGGGGTTTTTTTTTTCCAATTCTAAGTACAAGTAAAAAAAGGTACAACAAAAAAATTTCATTTTTTTTAGCCAAACAACCAAAAAAGTTAAATAAGTGATTATTCTAAAACTATTACCAAACACCATCATATATCATTTCTTTTAATACAGTAAGTTAAATATATTAATTTGAATAATCAAATTGCATCGGAGTATTATTTACTGTGATAATCCATTCTCGCAAATTGCTTCCATTTGTTTTTACCCTTTTTTAAATGATGGTGGTTTAATTTGAGTTTGCAAATAGGTAGAATGTACGTCAGGCAAGAAATCTGGGTTGGGGTGAAAGACATCGATTGCCTCGTACTTTTCTCACTTTACATTAATTAGCTAGATTATTAGTTTAGCTTTGTTCAAAACTTTTGTAATGTTATGTTAAGTGCCAGTCAACTTATATCAATATATTTTCATTTTTTTCCAAAAATGAAAAATAAAATATGAGCTTGCTCTTCCCTTGCCTTCTCGATCGTTGTAATTGACGTCTGTTTATGCAAATGACCAATTTATCATAGTACATGGCAGATGTCCCAGAAAAGGCAATTCTTGTCTATCAAATGAATTTTTTGATCAGTCTAGGAAAATAATATTAAAAGTCTAATTTTATTTATTTATATTTTTGGGGTAAATTTCACCTACCTCCCCTAAGGTTTTTGACAATTACAGGGACCTCCCCTAAGGTTTCTGAAATTTTATTGACCTCCCCTACTTTTGAAAATAAATGTCACATACATCCCGTCCGTTAACTTCCGTTAGAAAAGCTAACGGAAAACGCTGATGTCAGCGCCACCTCACTCTCCTCTTTTTATTTTAAATCTTAAAATGTTTATAACTTTTGTTTTATATATTCACTTTTTATGAAATTTATATATTTAAAATCTACTCGAAAAGATCTATAAAATGAGATCCATATTCAATGTGAAATTATGAAAAAATAGAATCTTATTTTTTCAATGTGAATTTTAATTATAATGTTACATAATTTAAATTATTTTCAATGTGTAAGTCAAAATTTTACGCAAAAATTGTAATACCTCTGTTCCAAATTGTTTGCCCCTGTTGGGAATGCATGCATTTTACACGCAAAAAATAATGTACAAGCATTAATTTTTTTCAGCAAACTTTATACCAATTTAAAGATCTTATTGAGAAGAAAAAATTGGTGTAATTCTTTTTCAAAAAAAGTTCTCATAGACACGTTATTTTTTTAGTGTAAAATGCACGCACTCCCAAAAGGGGGGCAAACAATTTGGAACAGAGGGAGTACGAAACATCATAAAATCTTCTTGTTTAACAATTTTGTTTTTTCCAATTATATTCTTAATTAAATGAACATGGTAAATTTGTAAGTCCATTTTTCTATTTAATGGTGACTTTGTCCCAATAAAATTTTAAATTTTCAATGCAAATTTTAATTATATTGTCTTTTTTTTCCAATTCGATATTCATTAATAGAGTTAGCTGTTAGATAATTCACATTGAAAATTAAGATTTTATTTTTTCATAATTTCACATTGAATGTGGATCTCATTTTATAGATCTTTTCAAGTAGATTTTAAATATATAAATTTCATAAAAAGTGAATATATAAAACACAAGTTATAAACATTTTAAGATTTAAAATAAAAAGAGGAGAGTGAGGTGGCGCTGACATCAGCGTTTTTCGTTAGCTTTTCTAACGGAAGTTAACGGAGGGGAGGTATGTGACATTTATTTTCAAAAGTAGGGGAGGTCAGTGGAATTTCAGAAACCTTAGGGGAGGTCCCTGCAATTGTCAGAAACCTCAGGGGAGGTAGGTGAAATTTACCCTATATTTTTTTGTGCCCACTCACCTCACGTGTAACCAGGGCGATGGGAGAGGTTATAGGAATTAGTCTGAGGCGATCGCAAATTGATCTGTGACACCTTGCATTAAAAAAAGAAGTTAATATCTTAGCTAATTACCAACATTTTTTTTCTGTTGACAACACCACAGGTACCTTCTTGAATCATACTCAATCATATAGTTGAGGTTGAGCGGTCGATGACTAAACATTACTTACCTAAAGGCTATATATGTATGTAAGGGTGAGTTCTCCAATGGATTTTATCAAAATTTGATAAAATTAAGCCCTTGATTTTATCCATTGGTGAAGAGAGTTGATAAAATCTGTAGATTTTTATATTGGGGCTTGATTTTATCAAATTTTTGATAAAATCCATTGAAGAACTCACCCTAAGGGCTCTTTTGGTAACTTAGCTGTTTTTGTGTACTTTTAATAAGCGAAACACAAAAATAATAGTATAGTGTTTTTTTTTTTTTTTTTTTTGTCATTCGTTATTCCTAATATAGTACATGGGGAGAGGGGGAATGTGACTCGATACCGTAACGCAGCGTGGAGGCATTCAAGAGCTCTACCGCATGAGCTAGCCACCACTTACTGGTGAAAGTAAGTTTAGCTTATTCCATTAATTGTCCGAAATATGTTAGTTGCAAATAAAATTAGTAACCAATTAAAAGATTCCTAAGTAGATAGGCTATTTTTATGGTTTTTTAAGGATCCCGCACAAATGCTGCACAATGGCATGGGTTACTCATCCTAGCGCTGAAAGCTACTTCAATTAAAAGTGGTGTTGGACTCGTAAAAGTCTCGTACGTTCAAGATCTTTTGTTACATAAGTATGTTTGAAATCTTTTGTGAACCTCGTTAAGTTTTTTCATCCAAGAGCTCTACCGCATGAGCTAGCCACCACTTGCTGGTGAAAGTAAGTTTAGCTTATTCGATTAATTGTCCGAAACATGTTGGTTGCAAATAAAATTAGTAACCAATTAAAAGATTCCTAAGTAGATAGGCTATTATGGCACAAATACTGCACAATGGCATGGGTTACTCATCCTAGCGCTCAAAGCTACTTCAATTAAAAGTGGGGTTGGACTCGTTAAAGTCTTGTTCAAGATCTTTTGTTACATAAGTAAGTTTGAAATTTTTTTGAACCTCGTTATGTTATTTCATCCAATCTTGAATAGTGGCTATATTCAAGATTAGTTCGTGATTGGTTCTATTTCTGATTTTAGTTGACTTACTTGATAAACAAGCCAAGTCGAAACATATTTGAAGCTTGTTAAATTTTTAAAACACATTTCGTTCAAAATATAATGGAACTTTGTTAGAACTTAGAAGCATAAAGAAGAAAGAAGATTCCAAAAGTAACAAGTAGTTCCATTTTATGCAGCTCCAACTTGCAATCAATTTTTGGCCAAAAAAGAAAAAGAAAAATCTTGCAATCAATTAAAACTTCATATGCTCCCCTGAAACTTAATGATCACTCTGGTTAAAGGGAAAGAAAAGAAGCAACCCATAAAATAAATTAAATAATAAGATTAAAAATTCATTAATTGACAGGTTGAATTTAGGACAAAACTTACTTTAGACATCCCAATCGATACATGTACGAAAGGATAATTAACGAGGCCTAAAAAGTCATAAAGGTAATGAAAGTGGGTTGGGATATTGCTGTTTATTATACACTTTTTCGAAGGAAAATAATATATTAAGGTATTAACCAATAAATAAGTAATTCTTTAGGAAAATCTAATTGCTTACATCTTGGACTGAGATCAGTGTTCTTTTTTCTCTAGAGAGCTTCATCCACAATAATTCAATAGTAAAGCTAAATCTCCATACCCAATCCTTTTATATCCTCCCATATTGATCTCATTTGGTGGACTCATCTGCGTTCACAAACATGATCCTCACTTTTCATCTCGTGGATCACGTGAAAGAGAACACAACTACAAAAGATCAGTTTGATTAAAGATGGAAAGACACATGAACAAGTTCACAAACATGATCCTAACTTTTCATCTCGTAGATCACGTGAAGGAGGACACAACTATAAAAGATCAATTTGATTAAATATCAAAAGACATGTGAACAAGTTGAATTTTATAGTGTCAAATTAATGGGAAAATATTTTAATCTTGGAAATTTAAAATTTACAGAACAAAATGCAACTTCTTTTAACACGTCTCGATATCTGATTAAGCTAATTTTTTCAGCATTATGTGAGGTGAACCGTTCATATCATGTTTGCGGGCAAGTATGGGCTCACAAAGTGGGAGCATTGAGAGGTATGGAATAATGTGATATGGAGAGGAAAAGATCCCTAATTTTTGGGCCTAAATCATTATCTTTGTAAATTAGGTAACGGCCAACAAGACACAATGGCTAGTTGATGATATTTTCTTATGTTGAGATTAATTCAATGGACCTTGCTACGTGTACAGAAGAAAATGCACAGAAAACATACAGAGCATGCTTGGGGATCCACTTTTGGGTCCCACACGAGTTATCCGAATCGTTCATTATTCTTAGAAAAATTTTCCGAGGGGCTCCACAAAATTTCAACTCAATCGGATGGTTAGAAGTACTTGAACCAAAGTCCCACCGTTTTAATCAAAAAAAAATTTGTTTGAAACTTTGGGACTTTGGTTCAAGCACTTCTAACCGTCCGATTGAGCTGAAAATTTTTGGGGGCCCTTGGAAAAATGTTCTAAGAATAATGGACGGTTCGGATCACTTGTGTGAGACCTAAAAGTGGGTCCCTGAGAGCGCTCTTTACGTTTTCTAGACATTTTCTTCTGTACCCATAGGTTTTTTCTAATTTAATACTTTTCTTTTTTACAAAATAGTAACAATCTTGTAAGAGCTTTTTCGCACAAGTATAATGTCTACAAGATTTTTCTTTCCCTCTCCGTTCCATAAAGTTAGGTCCTTATTCCATTTTTTAACACCTAAACAAAACTCACAACCAAGTAATAATATAGCACTAGGGGCAATTGTGAAAAACAAAATTTTGTATAATGCAATCATCATGTCCAAATAAAAAGTTACCCAAAGAGGAACCAACTTTTTAGAACAGAGGGAGTATTTAAGTTTAAAGTCTCATCCGCATTTGTTTTATTTCTGTTTGTTGTATTATTAAAGGGATGCTGATTTTCACACCCCATTTTCTTATAAATGAATCTTCTCTTCTTTCTTTTAATGAAACAATTACATACTTCATACCAGACAAAAAATGAGATGCAATTATAAACAAAGGGGGTGCAATTATAAAAAAAAAAAAGAAAAGGTGTGTGAAAATCATTTCTCTATTAAAGATTCAGACAGTAATAATGAAGGAAAGTGAAGGGTCCGGATCTTCTCCAGTTTATGTTTTAGACTAGAGGAAACAATCTACTTTGGATCGTTCATTGGTACATATAATAGTTCGAGTTTGCTCATAAACTCTTTCAGCAAATGAACAATCTGGATCATAATTGTCTTCTTCAATCCACAACATGGATGAGAGAGGATCTATTTTTTAAAGTGAAAATAAAAGACAGTGGAAATCTAACCTCGTACTCTCCGTCAAAGTGATGCGCTGTGAAAGCATGATTCTTGCTTTCGTGCACAATCGTACACTTGGCTCAAGTTTAATGAGTTATGTCTTGTGGTCGTTAATTTACCCTATTACCCTTTTTTATCGTCACTTCATCGTTTGTTTCCGTTGTGTACTGATCTCATTTGGTAAAGCAAACTGACCAAATTGACCTTCGACGTTATGCCTGGCAGAAGAAATAGTACTACTAAAAAGATCCAGTATAGAGTAGCGGTTCTCGTAATGAGTCACGTCACTATATTCCCGCAGTGATATCAACGATGGACCCTCTGAAATTTTCATTTGAGATCGGTACCATTTATTTTTTTGGGGATATTGAGCACATTATGGTTACAAAAAATTATGATCATCAGAGATTGGTTGACCAAACAAAACCAAACCAAACCAAATTGACCTTAATGTCACAATTACTTGGGGTCGGCTACATGAATCATTTTTCTCCAATGAGCTCTGTCAAGGGTTACTTGTTCACTCAAACCCATTATCTTTGCACACAACCGCATCAAAATCAATTTAGTTCATCCCCTCCCTTTACCGTTGCTACCTAAAGCTGTCATATATCCGCTCTCTTAACTATTGCATCTACAAGTCTACGGTAGACATGCCCAAACTACCTTAGCTTATTTTTTCTCAACTTCTCCTCTATAAGTGTTACACTTACCATCTCACGAACCATTTCATTTCTAATCATGTCTCGTCTAGTCTTACAACACATCCACCTCAACATTCTCATTTCAGCTACACACATCTTGCTCACTTGTTGCTTCTTAACAAAACAATATTTATCCCGTAAAAGTATCGATGGTCATATACCAGTTTTTATAGAATTTTTCCTTCAATTTTGTGGATACTAGCTTCTTGTCACATAGTACATCAGTAATGCTTCTCCACTTGAGCCACCCCACTTGGATCATATGGGTTACATCATCTGCAATCTCTCCATTTTTACTCATAATTGAGCCTAAATACTTAAAGTGGTCACTCTTTAGTATCTCCTGGTCTTGGATCATGCACTGATGTTCCTACTGAACTTGAAAACCATATACTCAACTTTACTTCTACTTATCCAAAAGCCCTTTGACTTTAATGCTTCCCTCCATATTTCTAATTTAGTATTAACGCCTCTAGCAGTTTCGTCTACAAAGACAATATCATCTCCAAACAACATACACCATGGGATAGAAATTCGGAGGGATATAAATTGTATCCAAATATATGTCTACCAATATCCAATTAATTTGATTTTTTACATGAATGATCTAGTCAACATTCACGAAAATTGTACGGTTCTGATCCCAAATACAATTTGTAAAGGGCCCACCATTGAGGTCACTATGGGTATCCCAAATTCTTTTTTTGGTCCATCTTTCCATTTTGTTCTGTCCCAAAGTAATTGACGTGTTTCCATTTTAGTTTGTCCAAATTTATTTGTTTTTCAATACTATCCTTGTAAAGTGTTCATAGATTCATTTCAAAAGGTAGAATCAAAGGGTATCTGTTAGAAAAAGTGTCAAAATTTGAAGTAAAATGTAATGATTACATGTCCTCTTCAATAGTTGGATTCCTAAAGAGGAACCAAAATTTAGGGACGGAGTTGTATATATTGATAGCATCGGTGTTAGTTTCTTTGCGTCATTCTATGATATCAGTGTTATTAAATATAGCTGATCAAATGAGAGAGTAGAAAGACCGGCCATCAAATAAGAAACCTCTCTCTCTCTCTCTCTCTCTCACACACACACACACATAGCAAAGACTCTCTCTTCTTAAAGTTCAAAACCCTAGCGCCGCTTTACCTTCTTCCCCTTACCCCCTAGGGTTTCACCACCCTTGCAGCGGTTGAAGGGGAGGATCCCCTAATTTTTGGTCCGTTTTTACCTAGTTTCCAGATCTGGGCGTTCGTTTCTCACTCCACCCAGTCTCCTTCTTTTCTCTGTCCTAATCTCCAGTCACTAGTTTTACCGTCGTTGCTCCATCTCCGTTTTTTTCCTTCCTCTAGGGCTTTGACCGACATAGTACTCGTGGTTGGTGGTTGTGGTCGCTTATGATTTAAGGAGTGGTCCTTGGTGGATGGTGGTGTGAAGGCGAGATCCGAACCTCGTGGCTGTCGGTGATTGAGAAGCACGTTGGACCGCTTTACAACCATTTCTTCTAAAACCAATTGGTGGTAAGAAGGGTTTCAATTAAGTCTTTTATAGCATTCAACATCGCACCCGCAAGTCTGTTGTTAGAGCGGTCGCAGGAAGTGGCATCGTGTAACCAAATTCGTGGGGTGCACTCTGGATCCAACAATCCCTCCCTCACGATGACGCTCCTACGACTCAAATCCATGACCTCCTTGCTCTGATACCACTTTTCAGACATCTTTTTCACCGTCTCTCCTAAAATCAATTGGTGGTAGGAAGGGTTTCAATTAAGTTTTTTTATGGCATTCGACATCACACCCGCAAGTCTGTTGTTAGAGCAGTCGCAGGAAGTGACATTGTGTAACCAAATCCACGGGGACACTTCGGGCCCAACAAAGCAGATGGGCCAGTGTCTGTTCCGGTGGTCGGAGGTATGTTTTATTGTTTTTCTTTTTTAATTTGTTTCTATTTACCTTCATTTATGGAGAGTAATGTTCCCTATGTGCAACTTTTCCTACCTTTTGTGGAAATTTTTCTACTATACTCAATGAGCTTATACCCATACCACATGAATAATTTGAAAATTGAGGTCTATCTTATTCAATTAAGGGCTCCTTTAGGGGTTTTGTAGCCCTAGTTGTGCATTTTTTAAGACTTCAACGATAAAGAAAAATAAAATAAAACAAGACAGTTAGAAACATGAAAATGGTTGGCTTCTAAATCACTCCTATTTGTTATTTTTCCTTTTATTAGTTCTTTTTCCTAGTGGAGTTAGAAATAATTGCGTCAACCAAATTTTCAGAAATCTGTAAAATCATGGAAAGGTAACACCATCTGTTTCTGAAGTCACTCCAAAATAAAATACAACCCTTCATCAAAAAATGAACAATCAATGTCAATCAATCCAGATAATTTCTAACTCTTAAAATGCGACATCCAAATTCATCTACACTTAGGTTATTCCGATCATTCTACAACTTCTAACCATGGCCAATCATGTCTTTTCCCCACCATACCTCCATTTTCTCAACACTACCCAAAAGGGTAATTCCGGTAAACAAACTCGACCAACCCACCACACTTGTCCCACCTGTGTGGCCCCCACACTTCACACCAATAAACCCTTCTCAAAAACCTCCCCGCCCCCCTTTTATACTCACTCCCAGCCTCCTCCCTCAAAAGCCATTCACACAACATTCACTCACTCACAGAGACTATACCAAGCCATGGCCTCACTTCCAATTCTCCGCACTCTCATCCTCTTCCTCTCTCTCCTCTCTCTTGCTCATCCCTACTCCATCCATGACCTCCTCAGAAGCCAAGGCCTCCCCGCCGGGCTCTTCCCGAACAACGTTAAATCGTACGATTTAGACGAATTCGACCGGCTCAAAGTGTACATGGAGTGGCCCTGCACGGCCATGTTCGAGACCCGGTTGTTTTTCGACAGCGTGGTTACGGGTAACCTTAGCTACGGTGGGCTTACTGGGGTTGAGGGACTGTCTCAACAAGAGCTGTTTCTTTGGTTACCGGTTAAGGACATAATCGTCAGTGACCAGGCTTCCGGTTTGATTTTGTTTGACATTGGGTATGCTCTCAAGGAGCTGTCTCTCTCCCTCTTTGAAGACCCTCCTGTTTGTCACCCTCAAGGTCCCCTCTCTCTCTCTCTCTCTCTCTCTGACACACACACACATGCTTACGTACAAAAGCAACAAAATGCTAAATGACGTGGTTGAATTGTAGGCCCACCACTAAAGCAACAGTTGTGGAAGAAAATGGAGGTTTTAGCTACAGGTATCGGCCCGCGTAACGGTAATGGTAGGTAGCCGGAGTGTGAATCGATACGTAGCGAGAATTGGGCTTTTTCAAAACTGATCAAGAAAATGATTTACTTGAATTTCTTATTTTTTTTTCTATTGCTGAATTTTCGTAACAGACTAACGTGGGGAATGGGGTTTGAGATTTGTTTTTATCTAACAAAATGTGCATTGTGCAATGGCAGGCGTGTCATTGGAGGATGGTGGGAGCAGGAAGAAGGTGGCACTTTATGAAGCTTAGAGATGAAAGAAGACAAAGCCTTCTTTCTTACATGGCTTGTTGTTTTGTGCTTTTTTTCTGCTGTTTCCTTATGGTAGAGAGAGACAGTAAGGCTGAACATCAAGGTTCATAGAAGCTGATGGGATTGTAGCTAGTTCTGCTAATGCAAATTAACGACATGATCATTCCCTAATGAAATGAAATGAAACAAATTTAGAGTTGATGGGCTGATTTTGTTAACTGATTTGAATGCTGAGTGCCTCTGGTATGTGAAGTGTGATCTGCAACGTTCACTTTATAGAGCTTGACGCGTAGATCAAAACTGTAACAAATGTGGTTTGTTTATTAAGTTATCGATATCCGATCGACTTGATTTTTAACAAGATTGTTTTGTCGGGAGAAAATTCAACACGATTCCAGAGAACAATTCCATTGATACAAAATACAAAATTACTTAATGCAGAAATCAAAATAACTGATTATAAAAACTGAATAACAAATTACAGAAGCTGATAAGCGAATATATGAATGAAATTTACGAATCGAGATCTGTGAATCACAGTCTCCTTAACATAGATTTGCCATCTACTAAGGTGTTGTAGGATGCATCAGCCTTGGTCTTCCAGGATAAAACGAGTAAACTATGAATGTCGGAACACCGACAATGAAAGCCTATGCGAACTAAACGTGCGTTTGTCTCTCTCTCATTCAAAGAACAATACCAGGAGCATGCTGCTTTAGGAATTCAACTTGGAGTAATGTACTCAAAAAGGGATTGATCTCTTATAGGAAGGTGAGACCTTTGAGTGGCAAGCTGGTAAAACTCACTTCATGAGGGGAATTAACCAGCTGAAACAACTAGTCCTTTGAATTGCTTTGTCCAGGTTCAACATACCCGGAAGAGACTCTCTGAATGCCTCGGAAGACCCTCAGAATTCCCGGTTTCATTCGTAAATTTGCAAATTGCATAGGATAGATAGTTTTTGGCCTTGGACCTTCCCTTGTGATACGCTATCAAGTTTATTGGCTGGCCAATGAACGCGACGCCTTGAATTGTTCTACCGTTAGTGTAAACCAAGTGTAGCAGAAATCGGTCGTAACAGTCATAAAGTTTTTTAAATTGTTTGTAACTTGTAGCAGTCAAGTATCGGCTGTTCCGGGCATGTGAATATTTTGAGTATTACTAAGTATATAGGAATGTAACGGTATTGGTAGTACAAAAACTCACTACTTCTTGGCAAACTTAGTGTTAGGAAAGTGAATCAAATGCATTCGTATGGTTTTCATGCACTTTGATAATCCTATGTATGAACCTCACTTAAATAGGATGATTGCTACATTTCTTACCACTTTTCAGAACCCATGTTTTTGAATTATTTAATCGAACTTTCCTTGGAAGTAAATTATTTATTCACAATTTCTTCTTTTTCAGTTGCTGAATTTTCTTAACAGACCAACGTGGGGAATGGGGTTTGACATTTGTTTTTATCTAATTCAAAGTGCAATGCCAGGCGTTTCATTGGAGGATGGTGGGAGGAAGGGGTAGGCACTTCACAGTTCAGAGATCAAACAAGACAAAGCCTTCTTTCTGACATGATTTGTTTTCTTGCCTTTTTTCTGTTGTGGAAAGGACAAAAACGGTTCATAGAAACTGATCACAGGTTTGTAGTTTTGCTAATGGAAATTAACGCCATGATTCCCCAATGGAATGAAACAAATTAGTGTTGATCATGAAGTGATTTTTGTAACTGAAAGCTGAGTGCCTCTAATATTTGAAGGTTTATTTTTGGGATCCGGGGGGCCTATAGTGTTAAATTTCTTGGAGGGTTCCAACCTAAAACTAATTGACAATAGGTGGAGTAATCTCAAGAATTTATTAACCAAACTTGGGTGGCTTAGATGAGCAATGTGGGATAATTTAACACTCCCCCTTACGTGCAGCCCGGAAGCACATGGAGGTACGAATGAGAAGACTAGGAGATTTAACTTGGACAAAGGAGACTTGACCACATGAGATGAGGCCACCCAAAACCTAACTCTGATACCATGTTAAATTTCTTGGAGGGTTTCTTGGAGTAACCTCAAGAAGTTATTAACCAGACTTAGGTGGCTTAGATGAGCAATGTGGGATAATTTAACACTTCCCCTCACGTGCAGCCCGGATGCACGTGGAGGTACGAATTGAGAAGATTAGGAGATTTAACTCGGGCAAAGGAGACTTGACCACATGAGATGAAGCCACCCAAGACCTAGCTCTAATACCATGTTAAATTTCTTGGAGGATTCCAACCTAAAACCAATTGGCAATAGGTGGAGTAACCTCAAGAATTTATTAACCAGACTTGGGTGGCTTAGATGAGCAATATGGGATAATTTAACATGTAGTGAGTGAGCTCACTACAGGCGTGTAGTGAGCTCTCTTGGCCTTCCGATTCGAGATCAACGGTCCGGATAAATTGGATTTAAAGTAAATGTAAAAGTGTTTTTTAAAGTGTAAGACGATCCGGACCGTTGATCTCGGATCGGACGGCCGAGAGAGCTCACTACACGCATATAGTGAGCTCACTCACTACAGAGCTTTGAAATTTGGCTAAGTTTTTTGCCTGAACGAGACGTTCCTTGCTAGAAATTTCTGACTTTGAGTGCATAATCATGTAAAAAAAAAAACCGATTTGCCTATTGAATTTGGATATTTTACGGTAGTATATTTGAGATGACCATAGAATATCTATGAAATCGCCACCCTCGAACCAAAATCCTAGCTCCGCCACTGCTCTCTTCTCGTTATAGTTCTTTTTAGGATTTCAAATGGACTAAATACGTTTTGGAAATTTTTGGTTTATTTAGCCCTTCCTAAACTAAAATCCTATATGCGCTCCTGGATATGTCCTTACGTTCTCATATGCCAAACTTTGATTATTTCCTTGTTGAAAAATTCGGAATGGATCCCACCCAGTGGCGACGCCACATAGAGAATAGTACAGTGGGTCAGGCAACCCCACAGAGAAAAAATACTTTGTTATTACTATATTAGAATTTTCTCTTAATTTGTAAAATTACCCCCATTAAAATTCGATGTTGACACCACACTAGACAATTTTCTAATCTTTGAAACTGCTGAAACTTGTGAGAAAATACCAAACGAAAGGACTAAAACCCATTTGATGTTGTCACCACAAAAGATAATTTTCTACTCTTGAAACCCAATAGTAATTGTTAAACCAACAGAATACAAATCAAATGGCTAATATACAGCTCCTATTTAGTCTTCAACATAAAATTTTCAATACAACCATTATTTGTAACACCACTCTCACATGGGTAATGTCAAAGAGCGTTACCATTAACCGTTGTATCCAAAAAAATCAGTCTTCACCCTCTCTGTTCTCTCTTCATCTGTTTGTTGGGTAGTCAATTGGAGCTCTCGCTCTTGCAAATTTAGTGTTTATTTCTATGATTTACGTTGATGTTTATGAATGATCCCATACTCCCGAACTCCTGGAGTCGCCATTGATCCACCTACCACAACCTATTCGTGTGGTCACACCATAAACAAGAACTTCCTTTCATATATATTTCGCACAAATTTTAACTTGCAGGGAAGGTGATTCAAAAGATTTTTCTGTTAATGAGAGTCGAACTAGATACTTATGCAAGTCACTTACCTTCAAACCCTCATTTTATCAAAGAGTGGAATACAACTTTGGCTTTGCTCAGAAAAGCATTTAGTAACGAGGAGTAGTAGGGTCCAGAAAAATGTCCACGAAAGAGAAATGGACAGCACAGATTCACATTTCATGGATCTGAATCAGCTATCTATTTCTTTTTCCTGGAATTTTTCTGGAAAAGTTTTCATGGACCTTACCATTTTCGTTAGGTAATCGGCCGGGTAAAGAAGAGATTCATTAACATGCTCTACACAGAGCCCATGTTTGACCTAGTCCTTGACAGAGACAGGGCCAGCCCAAGGTATTTTGGATGTCCTAAACCCGATCGTTACATAGTGCTCCTATACGGTTTTACAATTAAACAACAATAGTAGAATAATTTTTGTATATAATTATTTTAGTCCATATTGAAAATAAAATCAATGGGGTAATTCCCATCCTGAACCCATTCAATATCGGGGGAAAAAATAGAAGAGGCCTAAAAAAAATTGGATGTGACACGAAAAGAATTAGAAAAGGTAGTGCTGAAAACCAGTGGAGTTTTTCGACAAATGGAGCTCACGTTGAAATTCAACTCATTTATCCCACTGGTTGTTTATATACGTTTTCTTCGTCATATAACACCCCGAACGCATTAAATGCACACACAAAGAGTAGTCTCCTGCTTGAAACTTCAATCAAAGTTCTCACAATGCTCCTGAATAGTGCCGATTTGGGGTCCCATGGGTGGGACTTGAGAGTAGTTGAACATAGTTCACAATTTTTTTATGAAGAAGGCGGAAATATAAAGGGTATAGGGTTTCTGACTAGGGGAATTGGGGGAAGCGTCAAGTATAAGTCGAAACTTTTTATTAGGATATTTCTTATGTAGCTCTTTCTTATCGCTTATTCCACCCACTCAATGGGTCACCAAAAGAGCTTTTGCTTTATGTGTTTCATTGGGCTTCAACAATAATAGATTTTTAAGGGCTCTAAAACTAAATTTGACTATTTGTTTGAGCTTCAAAAGACCTTTACCTAGCCTAATACTAATACTTATTAGGGTGCCCCTTTTTTTGGACAGTTTTTTTTTTGGTGCCCTAGGCCTGGGCCTCTCCCAGAGGGCCAGCCTTGGACAGAGAACAAGACAAAACGGACCTGGTAACTATGGGTTTGTCATTAACATGCTCTAGCTAGGCAGAACCCAGTGCTTTTAAGTAACTTTATGAAACAGAAGCACTGGGGACTAGAGGTTTTGTTATTTTCAAGCTTTTAACAGACCCAGGTGTACAGTAGATTGGATTCATGTGTTTGTATCTTTTTGGTGACATTACATAACCTTTCCGACCAGCAATACTGGGCCCCAAGGTTCTGTGTGACTGAAGGAAAAAGTTTGCAAAGTTTAAGGTGAGAAAATTCACTAGGAGGATTCTTGTCTTGGGCTTTAGGTTTGACTAGAGA
This sequence comes from Vaccinium darrowii, assembly GCA_020921065.1. Taxonomy (NCBI): domain Eukaryota; kingdom Viridiplantae; phylum Streptophyta; class Magnoliopsida; order Ericales; family Ericaceae; genus Vaccinium; species Vaccinium darrowii. The sequence goes on from CM037156.1 coordinate 22,644,779, forward strand.
AAAAAAAAAAAAAAAAAACCCGAGAATATTTGAGATTTTTTGCACTGCCGGAAAGAGATCCTCTCGTGTGATGACTTAACCTTCCCGTCGCCCATACTAAATAGTAAAATTAATAAAAACCTGCAATTTTAAAAGTTACTCCTAAAGGGCCTAGCGAATTCCTAATTGGCATGAGCGGATTTTTTAGAATTGATTCTTTTATCACATTGGACGATTTTCCATCATTGAATAGACCCATTCGAGAACAATTGGATGATGACAAATTCATCAAAAATTGGTAGCCGTTATATCCAATTTGTCATCAGAGTAATTATTCGACGCTCCCAGATTACCAAGTGATGTTGCCGACGTGATACTCTTAACCCTTTATGTAGCCACAAACCATCCTGTAGAGACTATTATCATTCACTTTTGGGAGACAATGAGTGACCCACCTAGTGTGATCCTAGCAATCTTTTATTTGTGAGAGTACCATCTAGCAGTACTGTCATCGTTTGGTGTGAATTAAAAATTTTGAAAATGTAAAATGAAATGGGCCCGTGATATAATGCCAAAACTTCATATCTATCCGAAAAGCTTAGGTGGAGAAGTCTGAAAGATTATATATTAAGTGATCACCTTGTGTGATTGTGTTCTTTAACAGTACAGAGTGTCGGAGCAAACCCACTCGCAGCGACAAGTTGAACAAGAACAACTCTCACTGTGTTTGGTTGAGAGTTTTGAGAAAAATATTTTGAGAAAATATTTTTGAGATAGTGTTTAGATAGGTTTTTGGAAAAAGTAATAATTAGAGAGAGATGTGTAACAATTGGAGAGAGATAGAGAAAGAAATGAGAATAATAATTGAATAGTGGGTTATGAGTAGAGAGAGAAATCTGACTAATAATTGGAGAGATGAGAGATGGGGAAAGAATTTGTTTGAAATTTTTTTTAGAAATGTGAAATGACCAAAGTAAGATATTTTCTCTTCTATTATCTCAAATTTAAAAATAAAATAAAATAATGTTACGGATACAATATCCAAACACAATATTCAGACATAATATTCATATGGGAAATAAGAGCAAATTCACACGGAACCTCAACACATTTTTATTACTCCCTCCGTCCCATTTTAAATGCTCCCTACGAATATCCGTGCCATTTTCAAACGTCTATATCTTTTTATTGGTAATGTTTTCAAAGTTTTAAAAATTTTGTCTAATAGAACTAATTGAGATCTATCAAATAAGATCCATATTGAATATATAATACATTATAGAATAAAAACTACAAGAGTTTTAAAAAAGGCACGCATAACCGTAGGGAGCATTTAAATTGGGACGGAGGGAGTAATTCTTTAACACATACAACTACACAACCAACCATACATTACTATCAACACATGCACACACAATTTATACAAAAACAATGTAAATTTCAGCCACACATTTATAGGTACTGCCCAACCTCCCAAATTCACTATGCTCATCACCTCTTAGACTTTACTCTCCCATTTGTCTCTAAACTCCCTACATGCATGGCCCACAATTAAGTTTTATCATTTCTAACAGAGTCTGGATGTTGTGATCGGATGTTGTGTCCGTAGCATTTTGGAAGAAAATAGTAGACCTGGTCCCCAAACAAGATTGAATAGAATGATTAGAGAGGAAAGGAAAATTACAGCCACACGCACTCATTCCATTTTCAGTAGGGAGATAAAAGTATGGTAAAGAAGGAATGAGGGTAAAAATGTCAGACAAGAGGAAATGTCGTGGCAGTAACAAAGAATGTCGTGGCTTTATCACCACCCACCAGGCACCATCCGAAGTCCTTTAGCAAAAGGAAAGAAAATATTAAACAATGTGAATTGGTTGGTCTGAGTTGGAACCAGACCTAGTAGAAGAGACTATTTCTCAGTTGTGTATTGTTGGTTTCTTCTTGTGATTCGAATGTATGAAACAATCGCACCGATCAAAGCAGTGGCGAATCCACCAAGGATCACATCTCCTCCGGCAGCAGAGCTATCCAACGAATGATGCTTCGTTACTCGTCTATTCCCTTCAACATTTCGTATTCCTGAGTTATTCACACCGGACGATGGAGCTGGACTTGGAGCTGGTATATCCCGAGGTTCAATCACTGCTGGTGCTATGAGGTCCAAAGATTCAGAACCATTAGTCTTTCCCAGAAATATGAAGAATTCAGATAATACAATGCAAAGAATAAGAAACCTAGCCATGAGGAGGATACAATTGCGGGGTGTTTTTATTAAGAGGAAAAAGAATTTGAGTTGGTGTTAGTTGGCTGTGGGAATTGGGGCAGGTGAGAATCAAGCAGCTGCATTTTGAACTTTCAAGTGGAATGTGTTGGATTTTTGGATTTTATTGGTACAAATTTAACTAGGGGAGGTGGTCTTAGGGCAAATTTTTGGATATTTGCGATGGTCCAGTCCCCCTAGTTTTCAGTATTTGTGGGCCTGTTTGAAACTCAAAAAGTATAATCATAATCGTTCATTTTGTAGAACTAGCCACATATATGACATTGTTTGCTAACTAGAGGGGACTATATCATAAGAAACTGGACTGAAACTCCGTCAAAATAGGATATATTTAAGACTCCCATTGATATTTACCGGAAAATACGAGGGAAGAGAAGACTCTTGTTGTTGGTGAAGAAACACAACTGTTATCCTCTCTAATTGACACTGTTCTCATTTCTGCGATTTCTGAATAATCTAGCTGAGTGAATTGTTTATGTGGAATATATGAGCTGTAGAAGCTGAACTTTTGACCGATTTGATACACATGGAAGACTGCTTTCAACCAAAAGGTTTGGCTAAAATATTTTTTCCCCAATATATATATGTTAGAGAATTAATGAGTACATTGGATCTCTATATCTTTCAAATAGAGATTGAAACCACTGTGGTGAAGCTTAAGTTTGTGCTTCAAATAGAGACTTCAATTGGAGTCTTTAAAAGTATGGAGATCCAGCAACAACCAAAAATGGGATGAATCTACATCTATGGAAAAAGGTATATCTCACAAAAGAGGGACAGAGCCAGGATTTTGGTAGAGGGGCCGGGATTTGAGAAAAACATTGACATGGTGATATACTGCAAATGACACTTTTAAAGTTTCCGTGTTCGTTTTCTATAACTTAATCCTGCCAAACATATACTACTTCATTAGAATGCAAATGAAAAATATAACTAGCTTCATTGTGTCTCAAGGTATGTAAATAGAAATGACATACTCCTATCAACTATGTAATTATGTATTGCCATGGCTCCATCCCTGTAAGGAAACATAAATCCTACCTATATAAAGTTAATACCGTCGAATCAATGTATGCAAAATTAAATCAATGTTCAACATTTTTAATAACAATTTAACAACATCAAAATTAGGATTTCGGAGGGAAAATTACATTTTAGAAAGAAACGAAAACATAACAACATATATCATAAGGTGTAATAGAATGAAAATATACAGCTATGTAGATCAGCTCCATTACATAATTGTAATAGGGATCCATTACATTACATAAGGTGTGCAACATATCATTAAAACTCATAATTAAATTATTGAACCACCACTGCTATGTCATTTTGAATTTATAAATTTCTCTTACCTATTTTTGAATTGAAAATACAGATATGTTCATTTGTTTTTTGGGTAAGTATTTGTAATATGCCCTAAAATTTACTCTACATTTTCTTCACATTTTTCGCTTAAAAATATTTTCTCCTCCCTTCCCTTTTCTTCCACAACTTCTAAACAGACTGGAAGGGTTAGGAAGATGCTATACCTTACAAATCTACACGGATTATGGCTAAATTTTAGGATTTGGATTCAAAATTCAAAGAAAACATAACAACATATATCCAGTTATTGGATTCAAAAATGAAAGAAAACACTACATTATTAATCTACAAAAACTAGGAGAAGATCACAACAGTTATAAGGAAAATGGAGCCACTGTTTCCGCCAAGGTGCCAACTGAACCAACAACATATGAAATTCATTAACTGTTAAAGTGGCGTTTACGTTGATTTCAGAAGCTGACAGAAATTTAGCAGACCCTTGATCAGATGAAAATCGAGTTACAATAATAAGCTCTAGCTAATTTCTTAATTAGCCAACGACAGACATCTCTTTAATTAACATACCCGAAAAGATTCAGCTACTCATCTGTATGCCATTCTAGCTTATATTGGACGAAACTGTTTGATTTGCCAAGCTCCATCAGCTCCTTTGCTTCTTCCATCTTTGACTCCTTAACCAATCCATCCAGGACACGTTGCATCATCGGCAGTCCAATAAAACGCCGCCGGCTTATAGCCTCCTTGCACAACTCCAGACCAAACTCAAACTCACCTTCTTCACAAGCACGTTTGCCAAGGATTCGTAATATTGCTGGATCGGGGTAACAATCATTTTTTTCCATTTCCTTGTACTGTCTCTTGGCGTCCTCCAAATTCTCATCGTCACAAAACCCTTTGATCAAAGCACTAAAAGTGTACACGTCTGGTTTAACTCCCTTACTCCCCATTTCTTGAAACACCTCAACAGCTTCTGAAATTCGTTTCCCAGCCACCAATGCTCGAATTTTCGGGTTGTAACTTCTACTACTGGGAAAAACATTCTTGTCTTGCATCAATCCCCACAGCTTTTCTGCCTCTTCAAACCTATCATTTCTATAAAGAGCATCAAGAAGGGTATTGAAGGTAATCAAATCAGGCTCCACCCCACTCTTCTCCATCTCAATTACCACCGAGACGGCCGAATCCAATGAACCCATTTCACAAAATGCCTTCACAACAGTATTGTAAGAAACCGTGTCAGGTTTTATCGATAACTTTTCCGGTAACTCACTCAAAAGCTCGCTGATCTTATCGAATTTCTTCGAATTCACGCAGGCAGAGAGGAGGGCGTTGAATGACATCACGGTGCGTTCGCAATTCAGCTGTGGCATTTCGTCGAACAGCTTGTGGGCGTGATCGAACATCCCAGATTTCCCATATAGGGAGATGAGGCGAACGGCGAAGCGTTCGTTGGTGATATCTGGGTACTGTTTTTGGTGTTCTATGATTTCCTCGATGTAGGAGTGTTTATTGGCGACGGCAAGGCGGTGGACAATTTTAAAGTACGCCTTGTGGCTGTGGTGGCGGAAGCGGCTGGAGCGGGAGGCTTTCTTGAATTGGCCAACGAGGGCTATGAGGTTTTTGTTATTGGGAGGGCCTGAGGACTTGGCTGGTGAGAGTTTTAAGGTGGTGGCGGCGGCGGTGGCGGTGGGTTTGGGGGTTTTAGGGAGTGAGGTGGTTTTGGTGGTGGTAAATAGGCCGTGGAGTCGGCGGCATACGGAAGAAGACATGGATAGTTGAGTTTTACCTACGAAGTGAAGGAAGAGGGGTTTAGGGTTTTGTCTGCACCTCAATACATAAGTAGAGTTTTTAGTAATTTTATTCATTTCCTCATTCTACCATTACAAAAGGCACACGGGTCCCAGAAAAACAAGAGACTAAAATAAAATACAACAAAAAATCGTAAAAGAAATAGCTCCGGTGTCGGAACCCACTGTCCGCTTGTAGGGATTGGAGGATAAATCATGATCTGCATCCAGTTGTAGCTCGTTCCTGTCGCAGTCGTCACCGCAAGACGCTTTCACCGTTACCGATGGGAAGCCCAGAAAATCGTCACCTATATCGATCAGAAACAAGAACGAAAAATGATGGGGAAGTGGGAGATCTTTTCTCTCTATAGAAAAAGTCTCAACCCCCTCGCAGCCATGGATATAGGAGAGTAGGAGGAGAGACAAAGATGGAGAGGGAGGAGGTGGAGAAGCCACCGGAAAAAGGGGAGAAGTAAAGGAGGACGACAACAAAAGCGGGGTAGGAAAGGAAAGCTGCCTCTAGAGAGCGAAGCTCTCGAAATTTTTTGCCTCTCTCAGTTGACTATTAAGTTGTGTTTGGATGACCGGAATCTTGAGTATGAATAGTTATATGACTACCGGGAATCAAATTCTTGATTCTTGGGAATTTTTTTGAGTAGAAATAGGAATATGATTACTGGGAATCCAATTCCTAGAGGAAGTTCATTGGGGTGTTTGGATTAATTCAGTAATCTTACGTGAGCTTTGTTCGTGCTGTAATTGGTTTAAAGAAAAAGAACCAGTCCACCGTGCTGTAATTGGTTTAAACCCTAATGGATGAGCCAAGAATCTGAGATTTCCATGAGGGTAAGGGAGGGAACAAATTCCCATTCAGCCTAGGAATGTGGTTTCTGGTTGAATAGGTCATCAGGAATTACATACATATTTCTGTCTCTTCCCAATGTCAGAATCAGAAAAGCTTGGCATCATATTCCCGTGCCTACCTCTTTCAAACATTGAAATCATTGATACAAAGCATCACATTCTCATTCCCCCTCGAGATTGCTGCCATCCAAACTGAGCCTTATATTAGTAAAGTTGAATCCATAGCAGTTAAAACAGATGCAAATTGATATTAGTAAAAGGAGTACTACTAAATACTCTCATCCTCCCAAAATGATAGCTCCTACAAAAAGACGTATAGTTTTTAGATTAAAAAAAATCGTAAATGATTTTTTGAGTTTCTTCGCACCAAATTAAAGAACTAGTCGATTAAAAATCTTGATTAGTTCTTTAATTTGGTACGAAGAAATTCAAAAAAATACGCGTTTTTTCTTATGGAACTGCCATGTTGTGACAGAGAGAGTATAATTAAACAACAAGCCTATAGGCTCATCAATTAAAACTAAAAATACATAAATAAATAAATAAAAAAGAAAAAGAAAATTAAAAGAAATCAAAACGAGAATTGAGAATCGTAGCATTGCGCTTATGGAGGTGGTTTTAAAGGTAGTGTACAAATGCATCATGCTTAGATGCATAACCATAGCCGGTCGCTTGTAAAAATCATCAATCATCACTAGTAGCCTGATCCACCACACACGGTTCGTGCCTTGGGACCAAGCAAATAAATGCGAGGAAGGTGAGAATTTCTCTCTCTAGGAGTACGGTTCCACTCTAAATTCACGAGGAGAACAAGGAACAAAAATGGGGAGGTTAGTTATAATTCATGAAATTTTGTATTGTGATCTCACATCTACCTCCCCAAATAACTAAGGTCCAAGCTCTTTAGGATTCGTTTGGGACGACTACGACAACAATAAAAGAATTTTTTTTTCTTCTCCATGAAAATTAATTGTGGGCCTCGTGGCACTCATTTTGATTGTCAAATGCGCTCTGCATTTTACAGTGGGTATAAAAATGAAGAGCACGAAAATCACAATACATTTATTAAAAAAATCATTGTGGAAAATTTTATATTTAATGTGTAGGGCATCCTGATAATCTTTGTCTTAACAACTTCAAAACTCAACAAAGGGCAGATGAATTAAATCATTAATGTAACTTTTGCATTAGAAAAACAGTTGGTTTGCAAGTATACTGATTAGAAGAGCTAGTGCCCGCCACCACCGATGCAAAACCACCCGCCGGTGGTTGTTGCGTATCCAATGTCCCCCTATACCCCTCTCTCGGATTGTCCCAGGCAAGCGATCCACCTTGTCCAGATCCACCTCTGTTTCAGTCTCATAAGGGATCGGTTTGGGAATTGGATTGCAGGGTTCTGCCGTAAGCAAGGAATCATGTGCAGAATCGTAGCCGAGTGCTGGTATTTGAGGGATGGTTTACCACTCATCGTAGACGAAAAACATTACCAAAGTGGAAATTGAAGTAATCAACCTGATGCAGAACAAAACATCGGATTTCCACCATCTCCACGCTCTCATTGAGGACTGCCAAGCCCTTTTACGTCTACTGGATTCACCGAAGCTCATGCATGTTATGCAAGAATGCAATAAGTGTGCCGATCATCTTGCTAGAAACACTAGGAATATGAAAGTTCTTTTTTCGTTTTTCCAACTATGCCGGATTTTATTAAGATCCAACTATTGGATGACTCTCAATTTCCGATCCCTGCATGATGTTTTTAAACTCAGGAGACACTACAGTAGGGGCGCCACACTAAGCTGCACCATCTGGATAAATTTATTCAGTTTCCTGGAACAATGATCCCATGTGTGGAAAGGAGAACCAATCTCTGATCATCCCATCTACTAACTGAGTTCGTAACCCATTTTGCTTCGCGATCAGGCGCAAAGAATTGTAAATGTACTAGGGTTGCATTCAAGACGACAGAAAAATAGTTGAAGCATTGCAATGAAAAAAACAAGCTGAATAAGCTCATCAAGAAAAGCATTTATCCAAATTCCATTGAATATAAAGGTGAAAACCCTTGGCTCTTCAATGATTGATCCAAAATCACAAGAAACAGATGTTTAACCAGAAGGAAGTGCAAGACAAAATACAAGATCAAACAAGAAAGACAGCAGACAACGGGACTAATCCTGTGAAGGTACTTCAACTTTGTAGCAAGTGTAATTATTCGACTTTCCCATCTCCGCAAGCTTTTTAGCATCTTCAATCCTGGACTCCTTAACCAACCCATCTATCACAAGCTGCAACATTGCTCCATCAACTAGGCGTCGCCGATGAATAATGCCCTTGCATAGTTCAAACGCCCAATCAAGTTCACCCTTCTCACAAAGAAACGGAATGAGTGTCGCAAAAGTTGCTCTATCCGGGGCACAATCGTACTTTTCCCATTCTCCATACCACCTCTTAACCTCCTCCAAATTTCCATCCTTGCAATAGCCCCTAATCAAAGCATTATAACAGTGAACATCAGGTTGAACTCCCTTGGAACCCAATCCCCCAACTAACTCAACTGCTTCGGCCATTTTATTCTCACAAACCAACCCAACCAACTTCGCATTATAACTCCTTATATCAGGAACCACATTGCTATTCTCCATCTTAGCCCAAACCTTGTCTCCATCCACAAACTGGCCTTTCCCGTAAAACCCATGAAGCAATATGTTAAACGTAATCAAATCAGGCTTCAACTCATTCTTCTCCATCTCATCAACCATCAAAACCGCCTCCTCCAACTTACCCATCTCACAAAACGCCTTGATCACCGTATTATACGAAATAACATCAGGCTTAACCCCCAACTTCTCTTGCAACTCACGAAACAACTCATCAACCTTATGAAACTTCTTCGAGTTAACACAAGCCCCTAACAGGGCATTGAAAGACTTGACCGTCCGGTCGCATTTTAGTTCAGGCATTTCATCGAACACCTTGTGTGCCTGTTCGAACATGCCCGATTTCCCGTAAAGGGAAATGAGTCGGACGGTGAAGCCTTCTTTGGAGATATCGTGAGTATAGTGCTTCTGGTGCTCGAGTATCTCTTTGATCCATGGAAATTTCTTGGCGGAGGCGAGGCGGCGGACGGTGGACACGTAGATGCCGGTTTTTGTACGGAAGCGGTCGTTGTCGCAGGATGATTTGAATTTGTCAACGAGGGTACGGAGGTTGCGTTCTTTGTAGAGGGCGGTGGAGAGGGATTGGATGGTGTTTGGGTTGGGTTGGGGTGGGGTTTTGGAGGTGGAGAAGGTACGGTGGAGGAGCCGGGATAGAGAAGACATTGATGGTTGTGGTGGTAGTGGAGGAAATCAGAGAGAGATGGGAAGACGGCGGCGATGAGGAGCCGTTCCGGTGGCGCAAGGAAATGGGGCAGCGGCGGCAAGGAGGGCTTTGGGCCTTTGGCTATCGAGTAGAGACGATTTGCCGTTCTGCAGAGGTTTAGGGCTTTAGAAGAAATATAAGGGCATTCTTGTAAATATAACCAGATTAAGGTCCGTTTTTGGTTAATAATCCAGTCCGATTAAATTTTACCCTTGTTCAAATTTTTTCGCATTGGTTAAATTTGCGCTAATTTATTTTGGTACTATTAATATATCTTGAATAAGAATTTGAAAAAAAAAAAATTGTAATAAAAATTTTAAAATATTTATTAAAGATCAAAATAATTTAAAAAGTTTGTTTGTTTCGGATTATTTGTATTCTTCTTCAGAAAAATTAGTTAGGATTATATTTTTTTACTTTTCTAATTCATCTTTCAATACTAATTTTGCTAGCATTCGAATAATCAAGTAAAAATATGAACAAAAAATAAACGATGAACCATGATATATGTGGAAAACCTCAAATAGGGTAAAACCACATGAAGGAATCAAAACACTAAAAATACCATTGTGCGATTACAATCGACAATACTTACAATTGAAACTCCTCTCAATTGACCAAAAACCGATTGCAGACTCCTTGTTCATCGCACCAAGTGTTTGATTGCCACACCCCTTGAATCCTCAAGCCCACCGAGATACTTCCAAAAATCCAACGGAGGAGCGATTCAGTTGGATTTGATGGTTCTCTTGAGTCAAACATGAACCATAAATCGCCGAGCTCTCTCATTTTTGGAAGTTTAACTCATGTGAGAAATCCAACGGAGGAGCGATTCATGGTTCTCTTGAGTTAAACACTCTGAAATTGCCAACCACTCTGAAATTGCCAACCCGGAGAGAGCTCAACCTATGGAGCTCTACTATCGAGGCGAATCAATAATTCATAAAAAATCGTCACAAAGATAACAAATAAAAAAAATATATTGAATAGAGACAGAAAATAATTTGGCTTAATTAGTAAGCCAAAGCACGCCTGATTTTATAATGTTTAACTCAAGAGAAATCTAGTAATTTCCTAGTTCATTTGTCTTTCCTGTCTAATGCAATTTTCGATCTATTCCCAAATACTAGTGATATGGTGTTTAAATTCAGGCACAATTAAATAACTAAAAGCAATTTGATTTTTTTTTTTGGTAATTAGAGACACATCTATTTTTACAACTTGAAAAACAGATGGTTTGAAATGTTAGCAGCAATTTGAAATGTTACTAATGCTCTGGTTAATGATTTCGCTTTTTCATGGATTCTGATTCCTCTGCTGTCTTATAAAAACAAAATGTATCTCTAGGAAAATTCGAACGTGAATTAGTTTAGTTATGTCTAAAAGTTTTCACTGTTTAGACATTTGTGCATTTTTTTGGGTAATGGTAATGCCAAAACCATTTTGGTTTGTGCTAAAACTATAGTGCACAAAAGACTTGTACCTTGCACATGGTACAAGGTTTTTAAGCACTACATTTTTTGCACAAACAAAAATGGTTTTGGCACAAACAAAAACGGTTTTGGCATTAAGTCTTTAATTATTTTTTTATGAAAAATTTTTATTTATTTTTTTTCTTTTTGGATTTATATTGGGTATCTCTATTCAAAAAGTAAAAAGTTTATTAAAATGTTAAAAAAACTGACTAAAGACAAAAAAAAATTATGCAAACCCCTATACAAAACTATTATCTGCAAAACTTATCTCAAAACTACCAGCCAAACAAGTAGTGTTTGGTCTGGTTTTTCGTAGCCATTGGTTCGATTTGGTTTTTGAAATCGGTTTGGGCTTGGTTGGAGGAAACCGAAAGATACCGAATCGAACCGGAACATATTTAGGACTTACCACTGTTAGGCAAAAATATAACTATTCGTTTAACACAATCTTACTCGCGTGTGAAAAATAATTCAAACGAGTTTTTAATAAGCAGTTCAGATCCATTCAAGATGACTCGCATCTCTTAACTACATTTTTTACTTTAAAGAAAACCTTTGATTCCAACTACAGTTCATTGCCATCCTCTTTTCATGAAAAAGAGAAGGGGGAAAATGAGTTTTGTTATTTTAGAGGCTGGACCCAGATTTAAAATCAAGGACGCCTAAGTACTCATGGTTTGAGATGTGATTCATGTTTATGTATATTTATTTTTGGTGAGCCTTTGTAGCTCATTTGGTAATTTGGTGAATCTTGGCAGTTTCTTTGTAACAGAAAGAATTGCAACATCACTATAAGAAAAACACATCCCCTTGGCACCCACTCCCTTACCATTCATATATCAATCAAAAATCATTTTTATTTTTTGACTGCACCTATTTGCATAGGTTGTCTACGTACTTGAGTTTGATTTGAAATGGTTCCAATTTTATTTTTTTAGTGAACATGTAAAGTTCACAAAATTTATGACTGAGCTTATTTAAGTAGGTTGCCTACTTATCTAATTTGGCAATTTTGCAATCAACTGCTTGGATTTTATCTCACACCAAACAAATCTGAGCCAAACATGTTCATCTTTGAATCTGAACCGTCGAATGCTCAAATGGACGACTCAAATGGATGGGACACGGGACAGGGTTTTCGGGACAGCAGATCGACAACCCAAGTCGAGAATCCAGTCAAACTGCATGTAGTTCTAATTTCCTTATGGGTAGTGCTAATACCAAAATTATTTTTTATTGCGCCAAAACTCAAGTGTATGAAATGCTTATACTCATGTGTAAAGTACAAGCTCTTTATGCATTTGAGTTTTGGCACAATCAAAAATAGTTTTGGCATTATCACTACCCCTCCTTATAACCGTAACAGGCTATTAACGTTTAACAAAGCAAGTTAAGTATGTACGTGGATTGGACGAATTAACTAGGGCCGGCCCAACAGGCCTAGGCCTAAGACACCCTAAAAATAGCCCAAAAAAGGACTCCAATAATTTTTGGTATTAGGCCAGGTAGGGGTCTTTTTGAAGCGCAAACAAGTGATCCAATTTGATTTTAAAACCCTTATTCTTGAAGCCCAATAATACACACAAACCAAATGCTCATTTTGGTGGCTCATTGAGTGGGTGGTGTTGGGAGTATGATCCGCCTGAGGTTCTTCTCATGTGTGCATAGGCCCAATCTGTTGGAGAGTATTCATGTAGTCCACTACATCACATAGACCTAATATACATTGAATGACCCATATCCACTTAAAAGGCTAAGCCTTGTAAGTGGTGAGTAATCTAATTTGTATATAAGGTCCAACCCTTTTTCTATTTATCCAATGTGGGACTGATCAATCTTTTCACACATGTCTTTTCAACCATCTCCCCCCTCATGTGTTAATCATGAATTAGGCCTAACTCCCCCTTGATCTGATTTACTTGGCTCCCTCTTAATTCTTGATCTATCTCTTCAACACCGTGTCCGAACCTGGGCTTATTTACCGCACGCACTCCATCGAGAACCACCATACTCCATGAAAGCCACCTTGTTGCAAGCCCACCATACTCCACAAGAGCCACCTTGCTTGCAAGCCACGTGTCGCACGCACTAGGAATTTTCCTGCTCCATCAAGAGCCACCTTGCTACCAGCCACGTGCTGCACGCACCAAGAATTTTCTTGCTCCTTCGAGAGTCTTCGTGCAAGCCCACAACCACTGATGCTTCTAAGAGAGTCCGCCTATAAATCATCAGCCATCGGCTCTGATACCACTTGTTGGGAGTATGATTGGCCTGAGGTCTTCCCATGTGCGTGTAGGCCCAATCCATTGGAGAGTATCCATGGAGTCCACCAAATCACATGGACCCAATATACATTGAATGACCAATTTCCACTTAAAAGGGTAAGTCTTTATCTAATTTGTATATTACGATATCAAATGTGGGATTGCTCAATCTTTTCACACATGTTCCCAACAAGTGGAATAAGCCAAAGGAGGAGCTAATTAAGAAGTACCCTAATAAACCACAAGTTGTGCAGCCAAAGCTGTATTATTTGAAGAATTTTTTGGGAACTGCAATGATTGCTTTTGGATTTTCTAAGTAAATCACAAATTCAAAACTAGCCCCCAAAATTGAATAATTTTACGGATTACTAGTTATTATTTTGTAACTACCATTTCGTTGTTAACAGTAATATATTACTAATATCTAGCGATGACTTTTTCAATTCTAGTATGGTCTTGTGGACTACTTGAAATGGATGGGAATTACCCCATTAATTTTGTTTTTTAAGAAAGTATGGATTTAATTCATGAATTGTACACAATTGCTAAGGTTATGGATGACAATTGTCTCATTCATCTTCTTTTTTTTTCTTATGTAAATGGTCATCTTTGTATTAAATGCATGTCAAATTAAATGACAAGTGTCCATTTGGGAAAATTATCGAAATGGTTCCTGTAGTTTCACCCAAGTTTCGATTTAGTCCCTATAGTTTCAATTGCACTCCAACCAACCCTGTAGTTTCAATTTTGGTCGATTTTGGTCCAACTGATAACAGACATTATCAAATTAGACAGAATCCCCAATTTGGGGCTTTTTTGGGGATACACTAGTCATTTCCCCTTCCTCCCGCCCTTTTAGCAAAACTCTAACTCCTTTATCACCATATTTCCCTCCCATTTGACATATTACATGTACGGAGCCACTCTCTCTTTGTCTGCTCTCTCTCTCTCTCTCTCTCTCTCTCTCTCTCTCTTGTTTGTCTGCCCTTCATACACAAAAGCTAGTTCAATGGATCACATGCTATGTCATTGTGGAAAAAGATCACCAGTCACCACCTCATGGACAGATACCAACCCTGGCAGACGATTCATTGGGTGTTACAAACATGGGGTAAGTTTCAAGAATCAAGAATGCAATTTGTTTATTCTTTGGTCCAGTAATCAAGAGAAATTCATACTATAATGTACTCTTTTCTTCATTTTGTGGTCCACTAATTTGAAATTAAATTGCAGTCCCCAGATGCTTGCAACTTTTTTATGTGGGTGGATCCACCCATTTGTGCTCGTGCTAGAGCTGTGATACTTGACTTACTCAGAAGAAGCCAACACCTTGAACAGCAGATTCGAGTTATGAAAAGAAGAGAGAGGATTTACATGGCTGTGTTAATTTTGTCACACGATAGCTTAAGCAAAGAGTAAAGAGAGCTAGGCGCTCATAAAACCAAAATAGAAAAACAAAAATGATATGTGCAAGGAAGATTTGCAAGGAATTACGCAAGGAAGGCCCTACGGGGCCTAGTACGGATCCCAAACGGCTGATCTGAGCTGCTCAAAAATTTTAAAAACACATGTTGAGTGGGCTTGTGAGAAACTAGCTCCATCCGATATGTATGGATGCTTGATCCAAACTTTCATTTTTGAATGGCTCGGATGAAAAAAGAAAAAATGAATGTGGATCGATCATCTAAACATATCGGATGGAGCTGGTTTTTAGCGTGCCCACTTGAAATGTGTTTCTAAAATTCTTGACCAGCTCAAATTAGTCGTTTGGGATCCGTACTGGGCCCCGCAGGGCCTTCCTTGCGTGATTCCCTGCAAATCTTTTCCTTGCTTGTAGCATTTCTGATATAAAAAAGCCTAACATAGGCCTACCATAAACTAGTCTAAATCAATCTTTTGTTTGTGTGTTGTTCTATTTTTTTCCTCATTCTAATTTTTGAAACCCTCCAGCTCGTGACGAGGGCCTGTAGTGTTGGTTGGGAGATTATGTTAAGTCTCCCCAGCTGCTCACTTGGCTTCGGATGGTCAGGCCCCTGTTGTCTTCAACGACGATAGGAACTTTCCGGCGAAGGAGTGAGAAAAGCTACAACAAATCGAAATAGGTATTGGCCCCAGGAAGCGAAGGGAATGAAGCGATCCATGAGGGAATATAAAGGGTCGCTGAAGATTAAAAAAGAGTAATAAGAAGTGAAAAGGACAGAGACCTTTCTACACTAGTTGTTGGAACCTGCAGTGAAGGTTCAAAATGCTAATTACCTTATGCGGAACTAACGACTGGTTCTCCTTGCATCTCCTTCGAGGCAGCTAGGATTAGAACCGATCGCTAACAACTGAAGCCTCTGAAACAGCAATTAGGAGAGATGTCTGATCATTTCCCAGTTCTTATTGTGTAAAACGACAAACAATCCAAAAAGAACCATACTTTGGAAAAACTATAAAAATAAAAATTAGATTGACCACTCGGAGGAACTATATGTGGGTCATTCATTATATCCGTGCCCAGATTCGTCTTATGAGGGCACGCAATCATCAACTAAAGGGACAATTAGACTCTTATTTTGATAGTATGGAACTTTTGTTCGAACGTTTCTTGGTTACTCTCGAAGATTGGATAAATTCTTGTGATCGAAGAGATGACCTCGCAGATTTATTTTATGGGAAAGACGACTATTTTCAAGATGAGGAAGAGTCTCGGGGTGGGAAAGACGACTATTTTTAGGATGAGGAAGAGTCTCGGGATGAGGAAGAGTATCATGATCAAAGCGGAGAAAGTGATTGGCCAGACATTTTCGAAGATTAATTAATAGTTTTCTTTGAAAGGATCTCGAAGACCCAAGAAAGCACGAAAGACAGAATCTTTCAGAAAATGGATTCCTAAGTGCATAACCGCATGGCTAAGCTCACACTAACCCGTCAATTTGAAATACCAAATTCGAGATTTTCCTTGGACAGTTTAAACAATACAATGGAAATAACATCATTTTTTTTATATGAATAACTAAAAAACAATGACACTTAAACTTCCAAAAGTGCCTCTTATGTCGGACCCAGAAGTCAAAGAAAGTTAAAACAAAATATGGATGACTTAAAAAAAAAGGACTGTTAAAGTTAAACTTCCAAAAGTGCCTCTTATGTCAAAGCTAGAAGACGAAGTCGAAGCCGAAAATGAAAAGGAAGAAGAAGAAGAAATCAAAATACGTTGGATTAGGTTACACACCATTCTTTATGAGAGTGGGGTTCTTTTTTTAACCCAAGATATTACCAAGAAAAATGGAAATACGCTAATAGGTCTTATTATCCACCTGACTCTCTATAATCCTCCCCGAGATATGTACTTGTTTATAAACTACGCTACTAGGTTCGCACGAATGACAGTTGCTATCTTCATTGCAATCCAAACGGTGTCACCAAATGTAAATATAGTAGGATGTGGAATGACTGCTGCAGTGGGATCTCTTACCCTCCTTGCAAGAGACATGCGCCTAGGATATCCTCGTGTTAGGGTGGTGGTGTATAAACCTAAACCTAAGCTTTATAATTTTAAGAAAGGCACTCTTTGGGGTTTTTTTCATAAACAGGAAATAGAAACGTATATTAATGATGTCATTGACGAGATTTTTGTAACAAGAACAGGGCAACCTTACGACATTATAAAAGAAGACCTGGAGAACGGACTCTCTATGTCAGCAAAAGAAGCCTAAGATTATGAAATTATTGATGTTATTACGTCGGAATTTATTTTTGACCTTATTTAGAAAATCGAGATTTTAAACAATCCAACAAAAATGACATTCTTATTATTTTCAAAATTTTATATATTTATCTGTACAATTCCCGAAAGAATATTTCTTATTATTTTTATTATTTCACTACTAATTAAAAGTAGTTACTGACCATCGAAAATTAAAATAAACTTTCGAAAGACACATGCATTGATTGCATGTCTCTTTAAAAGCTACTAGTAATTAAGATATCTCATAATGGACAAGCAATAAACGACGGATGAAGTATTACATTTGTATTATCTCCGATATTGTTTGATACAATTTAACATTTAAAATTCGATGTATTAATTGAGTAAATAATTAAGCTGATTTGAATTTAAAAAAGAAAAAAGCCTTAGCCGAAACTTCAAAATACGAAACATTCAACATTGGTTTTCATCACATCTTTGTGAAGTTTGTCTATCCATAAACCTCATGATAGAAACATTTCGAACTCATGGGAAGGAAATAAATTAGGCCTTCACAGAATCACATTGTGGGTAAACAAACCTGAAGAGTGACCAACATGTCTTCTTCCGTATGCCGCCGTCTCCACGGCCTATTTGCCACCGCCAAAACCACCTCACTCCCAAAACCCCCCAAAGCCACCATCTTCCACGTCTCACCAGCCGTCTCCTCAGATCCTCCCACTGACAAAACCCTCACAGCCCTCGTCGCCAAATTCAAGAAAAACTCCAGCTCCAACCACTTCCGCCGCCACGGCCACAAGGCCTACGTCAACACCGTCCGTCGCCTCGCTGCCGCAAACAAACAATCTTACATCGACGAAATCCTCCAACACCAAAAACGGTACCCAAATATTACCAACGAAGGCTTCACTGCTCAACTCATTTCCCTCTACGGAAAATCCGGGATGTTCGATCAGGCTCACAAGCTGTTCGACGAAATGCCGCAACTGAATTGTGATCGCACCGTGATGTCGTTCAACGCCCTCCTCTCCGCGTGCATGAATTCAAAGAAATTCGATAAGATCAGCGAGCTTTCGAGTGAGTTACCGGAGAAGTTACCAATTAAACCCGACACGGTTTCTTACAATCCTGTTGTAAAGGCGTTTTGCGAAATGGGTTCGATTGGTTCGGGACTTTTGGTTGTAAATGAGATCGAGAAGAGTGGGGTTCAGCCTGATTTGATTACCTTCAATACACTTCTTGATGCTCTTTATAGAAATGATAGGTTTGAAGAGGCAGAGAAGGTGTGGGGATTGATGCAAGAGAAGAATGTTGTTCCCGATGGGAGAAGTTACACTGCGAAAATTCGAGCATTGATGGCTGGTAAAAGAATTTCGGAAGCAGTTGAGGTGTTTCAAAAAATGGGGAGTAAGGGAGTTAAACCAGATGCGTTTACTTTTAATGCTTTGATCAAAGGGTTTTGTGATGATGAGAATTTGGAAGAAGCCAAGAGGTGGTGTGAGGAAATGCTGAAAAATGATTGTAAACCGGATAATGTTACATATCGAATACTTGGCTATCATGCCTGTGACAAGGGTGATTTTGAGTACGCTCTGAAGTTGTGCAAAGAGGCTATGAGTCGGCGGTGTCTTGTTGGGTCGCCGTTGATGCAACTTGTGTTAGCAGGATTGGTTAAGGAGTCAAAGATGGAAGAAGCGAAGGAGCTTATGGAACTTGGCAAGTCAAACAGTTTCTTCCAATATAAGGTAGAATGGCCTTCAGACGAGTAGCTGAATTGTATGTCGCTTAAACTAATATCTATTTTTGGTCACTTTTATATTAATGGATTTGATTTGCTGATCTGCACGATTCCACTTTCTTTTGATCTCCGTCTTCCGAGTTGAAAAGCAATGTCCATGCTGAGATTACCCAGAACCCAATATATCCATTCAAGAGTCCTGTCATTCTGTAATGATCTTTTAGTAGTTTTAGTATAGTATTTTTTTGGTCTTTTCTTTGAATTTTGAGTAAAAAACTGGAAATATGTGGTAGTTTTTTTCTTTCAATTTTGAATCCAAGATGGTAAAATTGGGCCGTAATTCAAGTAGATTGGTAAGGAAGAGCATTTGTTTTCTGACCTTTAATGTGAGGAGAGGACTTCTAGCATCTTATTGGATTATATAGCACTGCTCACTATTTCAGCTAGTATTAGGAGTTAGGGTTGGCAATATTGATCCAAACCCATGAACCCATCCAAACCCCACCCTCTCTAAATGCACTCAAACACAACCCACTTTAGGCTCATTCTAAACGAATGAGTCTTAAATGGGTGGGTTAAATAAGTCAACCTATGTTGCCCAATATGTTATTCATATACCACAATTACTAACGACACTAAAAAAATTATCAATGATGCCCACACATTACTATTGCTCTTCCGAAAATTACTAATGCCACCCAATATTTTACCAACTGCACCCAAAATTTACTACTGCCACCGAAAAACTCCATTAACGACACCCCATTAATAGGTTTGATGGACAGGTTGGGTTTGACAATTTATAAATGGGAAGAGTTGTGTGTGAGTAATAATTATGAAACTAAATGATTAGTAAATGGGTTGACAATGACTCGTTAAAAGACCCAAGCTATATACTATCCACCCAAATTGACTCAAAACACGCCCATTTGACACCCTTAGTAGGAGTGTATTAATAACTACTCATTCTGACTAAATATTTTTCTTGAATTTTACAAATAAACACTTGCGTCAAGAATTGACTTCATATGCTCCTCAAGGATTGGAAGGCTCCGATTGTCATCATAGCTGTACATAAGAGGAACCACCCTTGCAGTATTAAGACAAGCCTTGGTGAAAGTTTTGAAAAATGGACTTGGATGTAGGCATTCCCGGTTAAGGCGCTTCCATTCGTCTGAAATCATGTGAATCGCTTTTTCTCTTGCACTTTCAGCTGAAGAGCCCTTGTGGTCGTTCATGTAGCACTCTACGTAGGATCCATCAAGCCCTTCTTGATTCTCGTCCTGTCATTTAAGACCGAGCGTATGATATTATAGGTGAACAGCAGTAAATGGGTTGTGTGCGTGTTGTAAAAGATAGGGAAACATTTCACGATTCGGTCCTTCTAATCATTTTCGGGGTGGCATTACATGACATTGATAGTTTGTCTTTATTTTTTTTGGGTTCGTGAAAATCAACTATACCTTTGCACTTCCCATGTCATCGGAAAGACGAAGAATTGTTGCTACTGAATTCATAATGCCCGGAATTTTAGTCACTAGATCGACACTTTCCTTGTCAATACCATGACCCAAGAAAAAGAACGTGTGAACCAACACCACATGCACCCCTGAGGTGATAATCCCGTTCTTCAAGTACTCTTCTGCTTTCGGTAACTGCCCAGAAGCAAGCCATTTCGCTTCAACTAAGAACGCATTGCACAAACTTGCCCACTGCAAAACCAACTCTCTGGTTACGACATTGCATTTGCAATTCCACAAAAAAATTACCACTTGCATATAATTAATTAACTTGTAGCTAGTAATAGCATGATGATACCGTTTTTCGCAGAGAATCCATGGGGTTCCACCCATGCTGTTTGTTGACCCTATAGGCAAATTTGTTCGTCATTTCATCCAAAGCCTTGAAACAAATCTTCATGTGATCGGGTAGTTGCTCGGCAGCCACAACATCCCACCTGATTGCACCCGTTATTTATTTACATTACGGAGCTGGAAGAAAACTTGAGACCACATCTAATATTGAGAAAAGTGCATACCGATTGATAACTTCTGTGAAAAGAGTAAGTTCTTCGATTGTCCCATAAACATCAAAAATGTCGTCTATTAGGTAGACAAAAGAGATGGGTTTTGTGAGCTCTACTCTTTGCTCGGACAAGATTGGATCTGTGAGGGCTGCCATAGGCCACATGTACCATTTTAGTGGTTGGTTTCTAGCAAACTTCAGCCCCTTGCTCAACCTTGTTTCTCTCCACCATCTGAGATGAAAAAATTTTAGATTCAGAAAACAAATTTGAAACCAGTGTAATTTCCATAGTGAAGACAAAATTTTAGCCATTTGTCAAACTTACTTGGAAACTTGAAGTATTTCCTTCTGGTGTGTGGACTGAACCATTTGAAAATCAATTTTTGCTAGTGGTTGTAGGCTTTTTACCCATCCATTGGGGCCCCTGTAATCACCAAGGTAGCTTTTGGCCAAAAACCTTGCCAGGCTCTTGTGGTAAGGTTGCCGCAGCGTATTTCCGACAACTCTAGCTCGATGGTGATCAAGATTTGTCATCCACAGATTAAGGAGTTGGGCACTAAACTCTGCTGCTTGATCAAGAATATCTTCTCCTTCTATGCTAAGCTGTGAGGCTTCATATAAACTCATCAACCCTCTTATATTTGCATTTATTTCCGATTTAAACTTTCCGTCCTTATTCCTGAAGTTGTTAAACACATCTGTTCCAATACCAGTAAATTGTTAACTACTCATTAGGTGAGTAGAGAACTTAGCAACTCTGAGGCTAAAACCTAGATTTTTTGTTACGAAATGAATAGCAGAGTGTAGTGGGCTGAACCAAGAAGCTCAAGTTGGCCTAGCGGGACAACAGCCTTTGTTAGGCTGGGCATGTTTGGCTGGGCATGGAGGCTAAGTCAGGTCCTTTATACAAAGTATAGCTCCAGACCTTAGAGCATCCTTATCAGACGCACCAAAATTTTCACCAAATTTAACTTCAAAAACACCTTTTATAAATTAGCAAGTCACTTTATCAAAAACTCACAAAATCAGACTCTCTATTTTAACTTTACTATATTAAACTACTCCCCTCAAATCTATAAAAAAAAAATTTGTTCCTAAATCTCTAACCTTTCCCGCCGCCTGGGGAATTGGAAATGTTTTCCGGAAGGTGGTGGACCCTCCCCTTATCAATTACCAGCCACACACGTCAGCCTACCTACCCCCCCTCCCCTCCCTCTGCTGCACCGGGGAAAACGAAGAAACAATAAAAAAAGATTTGAGGCGTGAACAGTACCGCACCAAATTTGGTGCGGTACTGTAGCAAAGTTACAAGTTTTGTAAATTTGTAAAATATTTGTTAAGTCTGATTTTTGAGGGTTTTGTTACATTTCACACATCAAATTTAACTTTTTAACAAATTGTTAAGTGAGATAAAGATGCCCTTAAAGAGGTACAACTATCTACTAAGAGCTCTGTACTTTCACTCCTCCTTCAAAGACTTACTTAACCGTCGGAGTGCCTCTCTAGTTATCACTGGTTGGTAAGGCACTAGCAGTGCCGGCCCCGAGGTTCGGGTTGCCCAAGCCCAACTCCAAGCTTGGTTACCCACTTAATATTAAGTCATAAAAAATTTTAAAAAAACATACAAGTAAAAAAATTACAAAATTCGTAAGTCATTTTAGTCTTTTTAGAGACCCCAAGCAAATTTCCAATATTGGACTCCCTACATCTTTAAGAGTTTTTTTTTAAGAGAATTACTACAAAATTACAAAAAAAAATTAAATTAAAAGGATATAAAAGATAAACGAAAAAGATATATTTGTATGAGTTTTTTTTTAAGAAACTATCCTCGTATTTTAACTATGATTAGTGTGAAAAACTTATAAATCGTGTTACATCGCTCGATTTTGTCTTCAATTTTCCACCATTGGGATAATTATCTTTATTCAAATGTAAGAACATATCACTTGTACAATATTGTTGTGTTTGTGAAATACAAAAATTCTTACAAATAATTGAGTATTGTGATATTTTTTAATATTCATGGGCCAGTAAAAAACAAAAAGTTTAAAATCACATTTAAAGTGTACACCCATTTACACAAACACATACATAAATATGTGCGGCTCGTACGTACGATACCATTTGTATGGTCTCATAAATTTAGTATTTGTGTATTTGAGTGTGGTTTTAGACTTGTAGGGGAAAAAATGGAATAGAGAAAGTTGATAAATAAGAATAAAATAAGGGAAAGAGAAGCCAAAAAATTAGTTCAAGAATGTGACCACAGAGATTCTAACCCAGCTCACGCTCAGAATTGACATCATCGGCAAACCATCTACGCCAGCATACGCCTTGTTTGTTAGGGAGGATATGGGGTGGGATAGGATTTGGATTTGGATGTGGGTTCCAAAATCCATTGTTTGGTAACATTATTTGGGATGAGATTCGGTTTCCCCAGCCAATTAATATCCCCATCCATACGGGATATAAAATCCCGGGGGGGGGGGGGGGGGGGGGGGCGGGGGGGGGGGGGGGGGGGGGGGATTTGGATGGGATTTGGAGTTTTTAGTGCAAAAAACCGGATATTTCGAGCACTATCCCGTCGAACACAAACACCGGATATGAATTTTTCCCATCCATTGATATCCTGAGCAATATCCCAAGGATTTCATATCCCACTCATATCCAATGGGATTTCATATCTCATCCATTTATCTCCGGCCAAACAAACGAGGCCTAAGTTATAGGGGTCATGCTACTATGCGCACCGTCTAAAAATTACTCAATATGAGCTTTTGTGACTCAAAATATGAGATTTTGTGTCTCTAAATATGAGATTTTGTGGCTAGAGATACGAAAGGCATATGGTATGCACACTCATATGAATAATCACAAATCTCATATATTTCCACACAACCGCATATTTGGAGCCACACAATCTCATATTGGATCCATGCGGACTTGGTGCGGACCCGTGCGGACTTGGTGCGGACCGTGCGGACTTGTGCGGACCTCATTTTTGGAGCCACAAAATCTCATATTTGGTACCACAAAATCTGATATTTTGAGTCACAAAATCTCATATTTTGGAGCCACAAAATCTCATATTTTGTGCCACAAAATCTCATATTTTGAGCAACAAAATCTCATATAGTCAATGGTCAAAGGTGGCACAAATTCCCACACGTCATAAGTGGCACAATCTCGGCCGTCCATCCGTATGGGGTGCATAACGTATGCCATCTCATATTTGGAGCCACAAAATCTCATATTATCTCATATTTGGTGCCACAAAACTCATATTTAGAACCACAAAATCTCTTAGTAATATTTTAAAACCTTTTTTTGGTACTTATATATAGCTTACGAAATTTTTATTTTATTTTTTTGCCTCGGCCCGGGGGTTGCCCAAGTCCGGAGGCTTGCGGGGCTTACCCCAGGGCCGGCCCTGGGCACTAATGGTGGTTCTCTGCCTTGCAGGTCAGGTGAGAAGGCAGAGCTTGATTCCAAATCCAAACTTGAGGTCCATTTGAGAGACTCAGATCAAACACCACCCCACGCAGAGTGTGAGTTCCATCCAGAATAAATGCAAAGAAAAGATGTCAGGTCCCAACACAAATATTCTGGACGCTTTCCATAGACATTTTTTGGTTTTTGTTATTTGTTCGTTTTGCATTGATGTTGGTTTCAAGGAAGTACACCTACCGATCGGCACATTGTAACCGTTTTGCCTAAGCAGTCGAAAACGAGTAGAAACCTCGTTTAGATCATGTTGAGGATAAAGACCCATGCTGCAATTCACATATTGGCTGTGTAAAACAGCTCCAATCTCCTCTTCGAAATGGTAGTCGATGCCTAGGCGTTGGAGGGCATCGATCATGACCAGACCTTCAAATGGGTCTTCTCCTACTTCTCTTAACACATTCCTAGTTTCCTTCAGTTGTTCTTCATGCTTCATGGAAAAATCCTCCTGCATTCTACCAAATTTTGTCAGCTCTAAGATATCAAGAACTCAAGGGAAGGCATATTCATTGAGATATCTACTATGGAAGAAGAGAAATACTTAACCGTGGATTTGGGGTATCCAATACGATAGGTTTTGTGCTTTGATGGGTTAGAGATTAATGTATGGTCCTCGGCAATGCTCCATTTGTTGGTGGTAGGTATAGATGATGCAGCATGGGCCGGGCTAGTTCTTCCGATTCGTTGGTAGAGGTTTAGAGAAGCCGGAGGAAGGGAAGAAGTCGATAAGCGATGGAAGATTGCCATGACACAAGGACTATTAACCAAGTTAATCATAGAAAGTCTTTCTTTTTTATGTTTTTCCTTGTCAGGGAGAGAAGACGATTGATCCCATTTATAGAATGCAGTCATCAGCAAAAACTCAAGCTTCCGAGGACAAGGACGGATCCATCACTGTCCATGAATATGAAGCTCATTTCCGTGATGCTTGGTGACGCAGATTTTTCAAAAAACTTAGTATGGCATTGAAGGTAGGTTTCGTAAAAATCTCCTTGAAAAGCAGAGCCATGGGTGGTCACTCGAACACTTCAAAAAAAAAATGTTAGAAGTATATGTAAAAATTTTATTTTTTTTTGCCATCTTGAACACCCAACCCAATAATTATTGAACACCCAACTCAAAATGTTTGGACACCCAATTCAAAAATATTTGAAAACCCGACTCAAAAACGAATCCTACAAAAATTTGAAGGGGTTCTGACAGGCCGCCCTCTTTTGTGGCCTCTCTCCCATCCAAACCCACCACGCGTCAAACCTATCCCGCCCAACCCCT
Source organism: Vaccinium darrowii (assembly GCA_020921065.1). Lineage (NCBI taxonomy): Eukaryota > Viridiplantae > Streptophyta > Magnoliopsida > Ericales > Ericaceae > Vaccinium > Vaccinium darrowii. Next base: position 22,670,354 of record CM037156.1, read on the forward strand.
TTCCCCACCCGCCTAACCCGCTTTCCCCACGTGCGCTTTGTTTTACTTTGTTTTTCTGTTTATTGGAGACTTGTTGGGAACCCCACGCACGCCCTAGTGGATACCCATTACTTTTTCCTCTTTTTCCACGGTTCCTAGTGGGTAGTGTAGACCGAGTCATCGTGGGCAGTGTAGGCATGTAGCATAGCAGATGTGGCTGCTCTTTCTCACTCTGGCGTGTAACAGTCTCTCGCTCTGGCATGTAGCAGGCTAGCAGCTGTACTTCACTCTCTCTCTTATTTTTTATTTAAAACTAAAATAATTTTTGTTCTATACATTCATTTTATATAAAAATTATATATATGAAATCTACTCGATGAGATCTTTCAAATAAAATCCATTATGAATATGAAATTGTATGTGTTTAAAATATTATTTTATACTCCTTCTAAATAATTTACACCCTCCAAAAAAAAAAAATTCACACCTTTCAAATGTATTACAAATCAAACTCTAAAATGCACAACTCACACCCAAAAAGAAAGAATTCACATAACTGAAATGCAGAATTCATGTCACAACTCACTCCTCAAAATACAAAATTCACATCTCAAAAAGAAACTATTCACACCCCTTGAATGCAGAATTCACATACCATAACTTACTTACAAAAATACAAAATCCACACCCAAAATAAGAGAATTTGTATTCCTCAAATGCAGAATTCACACATTTCAAAATAAAAGAATTCACAACCCTTTTGAACAATTCAAACCCTCCAAAATGAAAGAATTCACACCCCTTCTGAACAATTCACACCCTACAAAATGAAAGAATTCACACCCATCAATTGTACAATTCACACATCCTCGACACAACTCACTCTCCAAAATACATAATTTACGCCCCAAAATGAAAGAATTCACACATCTCAAATGAAAAATTCACACCTTCCAACATGAAAGAATTCACAGCCCGCAAATTTTTTTTTCTGTACACAATTTTATATTAAATATGGGTCTTGTTTGATAGATGTCGTCGAGTAGGTTTTAAAAATATTTTATTTTTTAAAATTGGATATATAAATTAAAAGTTATAACTATTTAAAGTTTTAAAAATAAAAAGAAGAGAGAGAGAGATGAGAGAGGAGAGAGAGAGAAAGTGTGTGTTAAATGTTAGTGTAAAGAAAGAAAGAGAGAGAGAGAGAAGAGAGAGAATCTGAGTGAGTCAGTACAAAAGGGTAAAAGGGAAGCTCTGACATGCGGCATGCATGGGTACGAAAAACTCTCCCACGCGCGCTGAGTTTATTTGGGAATGAAAGACAAAATTGGGTTTGCAAGGAGGCCCCAACAAAAATTGGGACCGGCCAGTAATTTCCACAAATTTGAACACCAACCGAATTGAAGCCCATATTTAAATCAAAAGAAAATAGAAGAAAAAGACAAAAGCAAAAAGATAACAAAAACGGGAAATCTATTCACTTTTAGGGTGTGTTTGGAACTTAAGAAAAGTGAGGGAAAAGAAAAGAAAGTTAAAATTTTTCCCTCCTCTTGTTTGGTTTGGAGAGAAAGAAGAGAGAGAATAAAAAAATATAAGTACTATGAATAGTAAAATTTTCCTTCCACTTTTCTCTTACTTTCCTCTCATATTATTCTCTTCTTTTCTCTCTCTTCCACACGTTCCAAACAAACCCTTAGCCGTTCCGTATTTTCTATTCCAATTCTTGTTATCTTGAAGAGGCAAACATGAGAACAAGTGAACAACTCTCTAGACACAGTTTGAAAAGTTTTTCGGTAATAAAATACTACATAAAGAGCAATCTACGTAGTCGAATAGGTGGTCAGTAGACGAATGTTTGCTTGGTTACTTATATTGAGAGTGATGCATTTGATACCGTTGATAATAATCGAGACTATTATGTAACGGTTTCAAAATATGAAAACTCCAAAATAGATTTTTTTGCCTATGGTGTAGTTAGGGTTTCTAGAGGTAGTCGAAATTCTGAACACCCTTTTAAAATTTCCGGAGCCACAATTGTTGAAAAGAGAGCCAAACGTGAGAAACACCGATATGGGAGGGTACAAAGGTGGCTTTGGCTCTATGTAAGAATATATGTGTGGTGGAGCTTGTCACTCAGAGCCAAGAGCATACTGATGATGCAGGGAACATGTTTCCACCAATATGGGAGGGTACAAAGGTGGCTTTGGCTGTATGTAAGAATATGTGTGGTGGAGCTTATTTCTCAGTGCCAAAGGAGTGAAACAAATTGACGCAGCAATTTATGAGAGACTAGTTAGTTTATTAGTCTAAACGAAGAAAATCACTCGAATCTACAGGTTATTCTTGAATCCACGAGAGAGTAAGAGAAAATCTCAGAATTGTATTTAATTGAATAAAAGTTGTTGAATAATAGAGACTAGAAGACCTTTTACAGAGAAACCCTAACAAATACTACTAAAAAATAAAATATTCCGGAAATGAGGGAAACTCCCAAAATTTAAAACTAGAAAGAAAATAAGATATTTCCAATTGGAATAAACTTAAACGGAATTATACGCTAAGAGTACTTCGTAATCTAATTATTTCCTAAATACTAAGTTGAAGGCTTAAACGAAGGAATTTAGCCAAAATTCACCCTTAGATCACGACTTTAGGGTGGTGAGTCTTGACCGCAACGGGATTCTGCTTCAACCCATTAAGTTTGGGATGATTTCGGGCTCATCGATAAATTGCTGAATTTGACAGTTTTCAATTAAAAGTTGTTTGGGCCTCCAGGGCTTCGACGGGTTCAATTGATCATAGAACTGAGCCGCTACTTGTTCTACATCACAAATTGAGCAGCTACTTGATCTACATCACAAATTGATGCAGGAAACTCAGATTGCGAGGCTTCCACTCTCCCCAGCTACGAGAAACACATTTATGAAGGATGCCATGAACTACATATGCATGGTTGGTTTGATGATTGTCAAATCTGGAAATGATGATCAGATCGAGCAGATTTTTTACATTGCAATATTTTCACGACTGTCATTTTTTATTTAATAACAAATATTCATGCCCATAGTTTTGGTGATACGAAACTCAAAATAAATCAGTTGTGTTCATGCTTAATATTTTACTCCACTGCCGGCGAAGAGTTCTCTCAGTTACTTGATGATGTCTTAATTTCAGAACTTTGTCTGTGAAAATTGTTGGAAAATTGGAATTTTTTCCATTAAATATTTACGGGGTTTAACCCTTAAATTAAAATGGGACCCACACCGCATGAGGTGGGCCCTTAGCAGCAATTGACACTCCTATGTTGGGAGTTTATTTTGGTAGAGGAATGAGCAAATTCCAATTTAGAGATGAATGAGAAATTGTCTCTTAAAGTGGACTATTTGGAGTACCCAAATTTTTAGAAGGAGGGAATAGTTTACTGTGCGCGCCGCCGCCGCCGCCTGCCCGGACCGGACCGTGACCGGAACTGTAAGTTCGAGGTCCGTGGTCCTTGGCCTGGGCTTGGGCTTGGCTGGCTAGCTAGGCGATTAAATGGGCTTGGACCTAAGTTCCTCCATAATTGGTTACAATAACATAACCCATTTAGTCCCCAATAATTGGGGGTATGGGCGGGGGAAGGATAGGAGACAGACCTAACCTTTGGCAATAAATGCACAAAGTGGCTGCTCCCAGAATACCACTGAAACAGATGGATTGGAGACAGACCTAACCTTTGGCAATAAATGCACAAAGTGGCTGCTCACAGAATACCACTGAAACAGTGATCCCCCTATACCGTCGCGTTTGCTGCGGAATCATGCCCTCAAATCAAAGCCAAAAGGCATCAGAGAGGGCAGACCCAAGAATCATTTTGATTTATGTACACATTACCATGCTTCTTTCATTCAGCATCCAGAGCATTGGCGTTGCACAATGTCCTCCATAATTGGTTACAACCCAAAAATTAGTGGGTTTGGGAGCGGGTCGTACTCGTTTGATTTAGATCCACAAAAGAGTAGGAAAATCAATATTGATTTCTTAGTCATGCTCAATTTCCTCCTCACGGTATCATGGTCTGCTGGTCTCTTGATGGCATAATCAATTGTGAGGATATTGCTCTTTACAGTGGCCAAGGTAATTGTATTCTTAAAACGGCAAATTCATTTGATTAGTGCACTGAATGGGTTTCAGTTTGCAATTTTGAATGCCGATTGAATTTGTTTCAATTGCAATTGGAATAAGTGCAATATGAGTTACGGAATTTCAATTACCAGTCTCATGGATTGAGTAGAAAATCAATTGCAATGGTTATGGATGAATATGAATACCACTGATTGCATATCAGTTTTTCCTTTTTGCAAATTTAATTTGCAAGGTTAATGCCCCAATGAATGAGAGGCTCCTCTCCTCACCTATAAAATGGTAGTCTCTGCTATTGTTTCAAAAAACACCGAAAATCAGTCTCTTGTTCTATTGTTCTTCATCCAGTTTTTCGGAAGAGAGTACAGACACTAGTTCGTTTGACAGGGCAATCCGGTTGGTGTTACCGTTTGATTGTCGTAAGCCACTGTATCCTGGGAAGGAGACGTCGGTCAATCCCTCAAACACCTACGGTGAGGCGGCGAATTTCCTTTAAGGAAACCGTGTGAAACACGGGCCCTGGCTTGTTTTTCCGGTTTGCTAATTTTTCCCGGTTTCCATTATTATTTGTTCATATTTTTTTAATTTCCAGAAATTTAATTATGTGTTTATTGTTTTTTAGCACTGATTTTTCCTACAAAAATTACAAAGGAGAAGAAACGAAAGCTCCGGTTCGTTGGTTGGGAATCAGGAAAAGCCTTTAGAGCATCTCCAACCGTATCTTTATATCTTTAAAATGAAGAATTATCTCACTCTAACCAAGCTTGATTTGGACTTTTCATTTTAAAGAACCATATTTGATTCTTCATATTTCAGTAATCACCCAAGAAAATGAAAACAGTCTTCATTTCATTTATGTACTTTAAAATGCGTTTCACTAAAGATATTACAATTGGATTTTATAAAAATTAGTACTCATTGGAAGGAGAAAATTTTGTGTGCCAAATGGATACCGTCACGTGGCACCTGTCGGCACATCAGAGCTATCCAAATGTGTTTTGGACGGTCCAAGTTTGTTGGGGTAAATTTGCCCCCAAAATTTAAAAAAAATGACATCCTTAAATCTGGGCATATTTTTTGGATGCCTCGGATGCACCGACAGGTACCACGAGGCAATACCCGTTCGGCATGCAAGTTTTCTTGTTTGGAAGTTATTTGTGACACCTTCAAAATAAGACCACTTGTCAAAATATTTTGGTAAATTTAGAAATTTGAAATTTTGAATTTTGGAGGGAAAGTTGAGTTTGGAGACAAATTGCATGAAAATTTGAAAAGTAAAGATAGAAATGTAGAATTGTGATTCGAGAGTGTTAAATAGGGACATTTTTCGATATTCAATATTTTTATTCCTCAAAATGAAAAATTGGGTTGGATATCTCTAACTGGTTCCAAATGCGTATGTACAACAAGATCCATTACGCTTTGAGGCAAGTAGTGCTTCGATCCTAACCTATCCATCAATGCAGCCTCGCGGTACCACAAGATCCTCATCTCCCTAACCTTTCAATGTCAGCCATTTACACGTATGTAGTGAGCTTTCACTATAGAGCCCCCGGTTCTCTTAAATTAAGTGGTTGCAAAAAGTAGCTAGTTTGCGGTAAAACTTTTGGATGCCCCACACTGAACCTCGCGATCGAGTCTCATTTTCCTTCCATATGTAGATTATTAACGACGAATGACAAAAAATAATAAAATTAAGGGCTGACATCCTTTTTTTTTTTTTAAAAAAGGTGGCTGGAAACGATCTCGGTTGGTGATTCTCTGTATGGACACATCGCAATCCGTTAAAAAGGTAGCTGGAAACGATCTCGGTTGGTGATTCTCTGTATGGACACATCGCAATCCGTTAATCTTGATTCATATCCATCTGTCGTCGATATTCAAGCGGACAAATTCGTACTTTTTTCGTCAGCATTCGCAAGAAATAGGTGGTCAAGACTTATTGCTTTGGGTAAAAAACCAAAAAACCAAAAAATTACTTTTGTCCTTATTCAATTTTTTTTTGCATTTGTTAGTTTCGCATCAAGATTTTGTGGTTTCTGGATTCCTCTCGACGAGACGAATCTAACAAGTATAAAATTATGGTCAAAACTCAAATTTTTTTGAATAAAGCCAAAATAGGTGGATTATTGGCCAATAATCCAAGTATTTCGGCTTTATTCAAAAAAATATTTGGTTTGACCATAAATTTATACTCGTTAGATTCGTCTCGCCGAGAGGAATCTAGAAACCACAAAATCTTGACACGAAACTAACAAATGCAAAAAAAATTTGAATAAGGACAAAAGTGGTTTTTTGGTTTTTGGTTTTTGGTTTTTTACCCAAAGCACAGGCTTGGTTTTCCATTTGCTAAAATGAAAATTTGCTAAAATCAGATTTTAGCAAATGAAGTGGGGAGGAGATTTTAGCAACAATGAATTTGGACATATGTATGTAGGTGGTCAGCAATCTGCCTTTCTTACTTGCGTACAGAAGTTTTAGGTACAGAAAACGCACAAAACGGTTTAGGGACCCACTTTTGGATATCACACGAACAATCCAAGCCGTTCATTCATCTTAGAATAATTTTTCGAGGGGCTCCGCTTGAAATCACCTCAATCGGACGTGCATAAGTGCTCAATCCAAACCAGCCCCATTTCATTTAAATTTTTTAATTAAATGGGACGGGCTTTGGATCGAGCACTTGTGCAAGTCCTATTGAGGTGATTTCTTGCGGGACTCCTCTAAAAATTACTATAAGATGAATGAACGGCTTGGATCGTTCACGTAGGATCCAAAAGTGGGTCCTCAAACCGTTCTGTGCGTTTTCTGTACCTAAAACTTCTGTCCCCTTAGAATTATCGAAACCAAATTGTGTCGCACGCCCGAGGAAAATGACAAATTGGGAAAAATGAAGGAACAGAGAATGACAACCGTGAGCAACATTACCAAAATTAATTGATCTCAAAATTTTTTTTTTTTTGATCAGGGAAATATTCATTTCATTAAAAGATCTCAAACAAAATACAGGAGAGAGCCCTAACTACCAAAAACAAGACACGAGCACAAACCACTAAGGCTATACAGGCTCTGGATTATCGTACTGCACGAAGCAGACCAACACTACATGTCGGCATAGAGTCCGTCTATGATTTAGCAGAAGAGCAATCCAAAACGGGAGCCCAGCTCACCCCATTAACAGTAAAGAGCATATGAGATCTACAGCAATCAGAGCCGCCGGAGAAACTGGAAAAATCCAGTCCGGAGAAACACAAAACAAAAATACGAAACTAAGTAAACAAAAGCAACAGAAAATGAAACCCAAAAAAAACAATGCAATCCAAAGCAGCCTCACTGAGTTGAGCCGAGTCGGACCGAGTTGTACTGAGTTTATTCGCCCACCACCGCAACCCACCGGATCTGGGAAAACCAGACCGGTTCTAAAAGCCGAGCGCTAGCTGCCGGCAAAAACCCTTTACTCCGACCCTCCTTATTACTCCTCCAGAAGCTGCCGGCGCGCGCCAGCCACCCCTCATCAGCTCCACCACGCCAAAACAGAATCAAGTGCGCCGGATCACACCACCGACAGACAACAGCGAGAGGACCGAACTACACCGATCCAAGGATCGGCAACTGCGGAAAAGACCAGAAAAGGTTGCGAGAACACACAAGCGTGGAGAGGGTGAGGGGAAGGAGAGGAAGGGAGCTAAGGTATAGGGGGAGGAGGCAGGGGAGGAGGGGAGCCCCCCCCCCCCCAGGGAAAACCAGATCTGGAAGGCTTAGATTTAGGGCCGGCTAGAGAGAAGGTCTCTCGTATAGAGAGAGAAAGCCGGTATGAATTTAATTAATTGATCTCAATTGACCACAGGGTCTTCGGAACGGGAAAGAGCCAAGGATTTAAATATCGGTTGATACGTTGCGAATCGGCTTATATGTTGCGGTTTTTCAAGAGATCGATACGAATATTGATTGGTATACGTTTCGATACAGACTGATATCGGTTGATATTTGACCATATCAGTCTGGTGGCGGCTCTAGAAATTTTGGATAGGGTATTCAACATTTACCTTAACTCTATTAGCTCTACTAACTAATATATACATACTATATTAGTGCAAATAATGAGGCCAAATGAAATGAAAATGCATAAGATGCCACAAATTTTCTTGGCGAATTCTATGTTACTGGGTTAGGTATAATTAAATTGGGGATAAATACAATAATTTTAATTGTAGAAATTTGTGCCGAATGGGTTCACATGGGTATTATTTTTTATTATGATATCAATATAATAAATACTCTTTTTTTTTTCTTGATTTTCCTAATTTTTGTCGTAAACAGTGTGCACTTGTTTTGAATTGGTGTATTAAGGATTCTATTGTGAATTACCAGGATTGATAAGTGTTCATAGTATAAATATTCAAACAAAACCCAAAATAAATTTATCACATGTAATATAAAATATAAAAGGCTTTAGAGTGTACATTGATCATCTACAGGATTTTTTTTACATAAAATTAATTTGTGGGTTGATTTGTTGAGCTAGGTGTTCAAATATTTTTGAGTTGGGTGTTCAAAGATTTGTGAGTAAAGTGTTCAACAATGGTTATACTAAACTAAAACTAAAATTTTTACATGTATTTCTAAACAATTTTTTTTTTTGAGGGTGTTCAAGTAACCACCTTTTAATAAGGGTGGAGCCGCCTCTGCATATCACCGATACCATTATGTATTCTGATACCGCAATTGAAAACCTTGGAAAGAGCCCTTGTTACACCTCTTGATAAATATCCATCTGTCGTCGCCATAGGTAGCTGAATATTCAAGGGGACAACCTGCCTTTCCTACTTGCGTACAGAAGTTTTAGGTACAGAAAACGCACAGAACGGTTTAGGGATCCACTTTTGGATACCACACGAACAATTCAAGCCATTCATTCATCTTAGAATAATTTTTCGAGTTGCTCCGCTAGAAATCACCTCAATCGGACGTGCATAAGTGCTCGATCCAAATCCCACCACATTTCATTTAAATTTTTTAATGAAACGGGGTGGGCTTTGGATCGAGCACTTATGCACGCCCGATTGAGGTGATTTCTTGCGGGGCCCATCTAAAAATTACTCTAAGATGAATGAACGGCTTGGATATTTCGCGTAGGATCCAAAAGTGGGTCCTCAAACCGTTCTGTGCGTTTTCTGTACTTAAAACTTCTGTACCCTTAGAATTATCGAAACCAAAAGGTGTCGCACGCCCGAGGAAAATGACAAATCGGGGAATAAACTGAAGGAACAGAGAATGACAACCGAGAGCAACATTACCAAAATTAATTGATCTCAATTGACCACAAGGTCTTCGGAACGGGAAATAGCGAAGGATTTAAACATCGGCCGATACGCTGTGTATCAGTCTATATGTTGCGGTTTTTCAAGAGATCGATATGGATATTGACCGATATATGGTTCGATACAGACTGATATCGGCCGATATTTGACCATATTAATTCAGTGGCGGCTCCAGAAATTTTGGATAGGGTATCCAACATTTACCTTAAGTCTATTAATTCTACCAACTAATATATACATACTATATTAGTGCAAATAATGAGGCCAAATGAAATGAAAATGCATAAGATGCCACAAATTATCTTGGCGAATTCTATGTTACTGGGTTAGGTATAATTAAATCGGGGATAAATACACTAATTTTAATTGTAGAAATTTGTGTGCCGAATGGGTTCACATGGGTATTATTTTTTATTATGATATCAATATAATAAATACTCTCTTTTTCTTTTTCTTGATTTTCCTAATTTTTGTCGTAAACAGTGTGCACTTGTTTTGAATTGGTGTATTAAGGATTCTATTGTGAATTACCAGGATTGATGAGTGTTCATAGTATAAATATTCAAACAAAACCCGAAATAAATTTATCACATGTAATATAAAATATAAAAGGCTTTAGAGTGTACATTGACTATCTACAGGATTTTTTTACATAAAATTAATTTGTGGGTTGATTTATTGAGCTAGGTGTTCAAATATTTTTGAGTTGGGTGTTCAAATATTTGTAAATAGAGTGTTCAACAATGGTTACACTAAACTAAAACTAAAATTTTTACATGTATTTCTAAACAAAAAAAATTCGTGAGGGTGTTCAAGTGACCACCCTTTGATAAGGGTGGAGCCGCCTCTGCGTTTCATCGATACCGTTACGTATCCTGACCGCGATTGAAAACCTTGGAAAGAGCCCTTGATACACCTATATGATTTGTTATGCATAGGGTCGGAACTCGGACGAGGTTATTTCCGGAGAGAGGAATCAGAAAGGGTCACAAATTGAAAACCTAGTGAAATCATTTCAAGTCAAGCGTAAAGTGTGCGTATGACTTAAGACTCCAATCACGAAAGTTATAACGAGATTAAAAGACTGGTTTTTATTGAAAGGAGATAATTCAATCTTTAAAGAGGATCGAACGAATTTGACAAGGTTTACTTTTACGTTCTAAAACGTTAGGCCTTGTTCCAGTGGGTGTCTTTAGTGGTTTAAAAAGTCGCATAAAGACAGTTTGTTCCACAAGAGAAACATGCATCTTATAAAGCCAGAGGAACAAACTGACTTTTTGTTGTCATTACGTGTAATAAATTAGTAAAGTCCAAAAAACCAGTAGAGCAAGTTGCCTTTTTGTTACTAACTTAACAATTGAAAACCCAATTTAGCTTACTTCACTTGATGTTGTGGAACAACGCTAGTCTACTTCTCTCTCCTCCTCATGCCTTCTCTCTCTTATCTTTAGACCTCCGTCAACCTTGTCCCCTTATCTTTCTCTGTCCTTACACTTGTTTGCTACAAATTTTGTTACAGTTACTTCCTAACTTATGTAAATTTTCTAAGCTTCATAGGCCGAGCTCCCTTTTGGCTTGCAATTTCATGTAAAAAACACGTGTACTTGTATCCATTTCTATAGAATTGTAATTTCTTGTCCATATCATATACTACAGTGTCTAGGATGTGAGTGAAATCTACGTGTCTTGTAATAAATGAACGAGAATTAGAAGTTAGTCAAAGTGTTTGGCATTCAAAGACATTATTGGTGATTTCCAAAACGTGGCTTGAGCCAACTTTTAAGCCCAGTACAACCATCGCCCCTGAATTGAAACGGCTCGAAAAGAGGGCTTAAGCTGTAGTTGTGCATTCTTCAACAGCCTATAAATAAATTTTTTTAGGACAAAATATAATGAACTCTATACACAGCAGTTCCCAATGAAGACGTTCGCGGAACTACTTTTCTATGCATGTTGGAGAGATTTATTTATTTATTTATTTATTTTGAACAGGGAAAATGCAACTTATATTGATAAAAATCAAGTACATCTTATATTAAAAGATCGATTAAGCAATATTCGTTCAAGTAATCTCCAAGAGGTTTACATCACATTCAATCTCTACGGTTGAGTTGCTTCTAGTGGATTTCTGGAGGGTAATCAAAAGGCTTGACGATTCGAGGTGGTGGCAATCAAGTACAGGGTATAGTGAAAGAGGATTAATTGGCTATCGTTCTTGGGTCAATTGCGACGATTCTCCATTGTGCATTAAGATCGATTGTAATCTTACAATGTTGGATTTTTACACATCTAGGATTTTCCACGTATATTGGGTGTTCATCGTAATTTTTTTTTTTTACTTCCTACTTACTGCTTGCCAACTGGTTGGGTAGGAATTAGGGTTTTTTCTACTTCCACATCCTGTAGCAACATTTTGGAAGCAGCATTAGAGTTCCAAAACACTCAATTTTGGGAGCAGCCTTCTAGAGATGCTCTTTGATAGATAACTGCACAGAGTAAATTCTCTCTTTAGGTCTCCCACTAGAAATGCCTTGAATACATATTAGGGCAGTTTTGAGGACACAATATCCAACACAATACTAATCAGATCCCCACGCTAATAATCGGAGCTGTTCAATTTGTTTTACATGTTTTTAAGAGTATCCCTAAAAAATCAACTAATTTGGATATCAGTAAGGACTTGATCGACTTGATCATTCATTTAGTTTATATCCTGTCAAATTGAGGGATAAAAACCGATCAAGCCCTTATCAATATGCGATGTTTATCGGGTCCTTTGAAAAACATGTTCCAAATAAATTGAACGGCTCCGATCATTTGCCTGAAACTCCAGAGTGAATTACATTTGTTGTGTCAAATATTGTGTTCCTAAAACCACCCATATTAGCGAACTTACCCTTAAAAGTGTCAAATAGGGGAGGGGCCGAACAGTTTCTATTGAGTAAAAAAATGTAAACAAAAAAAAAGATCTACTTCGCTTGAATTATTATTATTATTATTATTATTATTATTATTATTATTATTATTATTATTATTATTATTATTATTATTTTTCCTTATTTGGGTGTAATGCCTCTCAGGCTTTTGATGGTGCTCAGCACAGTGTACAAAATAGGATATGCCCAACATGGGCCATTATCCATCCATCAACTTGACAATCCGCAAGGACTAGAGCGTGTTCTGCAACGACATGAACACCTTATTCCCAGTTCTACAGAAGTTTAGACCGGCCCAACTTAGGCTTTCCTGGAACTTGCTGGGCACATAATGGTTCTAAAGGTGCTACACACTAGTATTCGTCCATTGTTAGGACACTGACTTTCTTTGGTCTCTACTCTCTGTGAACCAATTACGTGATGGGTAGATTTGATTTCATTCTCAGGGTACCGAGTTAAATGGACAGTTATCGAGGTTGTAAAATTCTGCAAGGAGACGCATAGACAAGACAATCTGAGAATCTAAACGAAGATAGGAAGATGATGTCGAACAAGAAGGTCAAGCCATTGGATCAGCTGGAGCTTATCGATGTCTCGTAAAGACACAAACATTTATAGGGAACAGCTCTTGAATTTAGAGTACTAAGAAGACATGGGTTCCTGTTCAGGCCACGTAATACCAGTTCATGCATGCTTGCTGTAACAAAGCCAATGAAAAGAGATGCCTTCGAAATTTTGGAAAGCAACAGTTGCACTGGTTGTCAGTGATTTTTCCGGGATAACTAGGGAAGTTCAACGGAACGGGAAGCTTCATTTAAAAGAAAAATGGTTGGTGAAATCACCTTGTGTAACGAGGAGTACAACTTTTTTCAGTGCGTTTGAACTAGGCTTGAGTATTCTCATGACTCATTGCTTGCTGAGCCGATGCCCATGTGAAAATAAATGCTGGCTTGAAACAAGTAAATTTATCCAAATATACGAGTGAACCACAAGAACGAGGTGATCAAGCCTCAAACAATTTTATCCTTTTAATCAGAATCCGCCACTTAATAACCATGCTATCTTCAGATAGCAAAACGCAAGAAAAACACTTTTGTGCTGTTATTGGCCAAAAAAACAAGTGACAATAACAAGTACAGATGTTTTTACTTAATATACAAGTTGCTGAAGATGAATTCTACAACACCTTTAACCTTCCAATTAAAATATTTTTGCCGAAAAGAATTCATAACTCTGATGAACTCACCAGGACTTTTGCTGGAGTAGCACTCGAATGTATCACTATGAAGCTAAAGAATTCATCTTCTTTTCAAGCGCTTTGGCACGCCGAAGAGCATCTAGGGCCTCAGTTTGCTTTCCTGCACGTTTCAAGTTTACTGCTTTCACCTTTTCCGCTTTAATCTGTTCCTCCAGTTTCATTCTTTCCTGTCCAGAGTTTTCAACTTTATTGGCAACAGATTTTACTGGCTCTGGTTCTTCATGGCCTTGGTTCACAGCACTAGCATCATTAAATCCTATTGCTTTCAAAGCAGACAAAAGTTGAGGATCAAGAAAATCCTCTACACCACCACCAACAGCGGGGTTCACTGTACTGACTGAGGATTTACCTGAATCATTGGAACCCAATTCCTCCAACTGGGTTTCAAGCGTCTTAGCCAATTCAAACTCAGCTTCTGCTTCTTCCATTCGACCTTCTCTCCTCAACTTCATTGCAAGCCGTTTGTGGCTGAGGGATTCCTGTTGCAATTTGAAACGGTCTCGACTAGAAATTGGTTTCGAGCCCACATTTGACGGACTGAGCTCTTTACTTGTATTAGAAGTAGTGCTTGCAACATGACTAGAACTAGTAACAGGAAGGATTTTTTCGTCCTCCAAACTTTTCTCCAAGACCTTGGCTTTCCGAAGCTCCTCCCTAGCTTCAGCCAATTTTCCCTCTCTCTTGAACCCGACTGCCTTCCTCTTGAGAATCAAGATTTCTTGCTGAATAGAAGTCTGGTCATTCTTCTCATTCCTTACAACTGTCTCTTCTCTTTTCTCATATGTAATGTTTTCATTGCTTCCCATTTCTTCAGTAACTAGATGATCGGAAACTATGGAAATACTAGCGATTTGTTGTGGTGTTTTTTCCTGCACGGTTTCTGATATTTCATCTCCTCCAACGATAATCTTATGGGAAGAACTTGTAGTCACACTTTCCACGGGGTTAATAATTTCATGCTGCACTACTTTCTTCGGCAATTCCATCTCTTCCAATTGGGCTTCTAATGCTTTTGCCATTTCCAGCACTTCCTCCGCCCCATCATTATCCCCTTGGCGTCGAAAAGCAAGTGCCTTTCTTTTCAACCCTAAGAGCTCCCTCTGGATTTCACTTTTACTTCTTCTAGATGCTCCAATATGAATAGAGCTGACAGCAGCTTGTTTAGCAGGTTTGGATGCAATTCCAACATTATTGTCATCTTCTTCATTCCAACCCAAATTACTTAAAAGTGAAAGATATGTTGGATCATTCATGTCCTGATCTGTCACATCCCCGTCTACAACATCTCCAACGTCCGGAACTGTAAAATTATCAGCATTTTTGTTGCTAACATCCACCAGTGGGGCCTTCATGTTTGACGCATTATCCATCTCTTCAAGCTGCTGCTCGAGAACCTTCCCTTTCTTCAATTCTTCGTCCGCCTCATCCGATTTACCTTCTCTTCTCAAAGCAAGAGCCCTCTTTTTCAAGGCGAGAAGCTCTTTCTGAACCATTAGCCTACTCTTTGGTGCCAATTTTGGCTTTGACACTTTTTCAGCCGATTGGGCAGCTGAACCCTTCTCACGTATTGAAGGATTATAGGGCACTGAGTCATTTCCGTTGTGAACATAGTTGTCAAGGTCTTTTTCAAGTACTTTAGCCTTCTTTAGTAGCTCCAGTGCCCCCACATTATTACCTGCCCTTTTCTGATTAAGAGCTTCCTTTTTCAAAGAAAGAATTTCATTCGACAACATTTCCTCATCAGTATGGACAAATGGGGGCTCCATATCCTCAACATGTTCAGCTTCAGCAGTCCAACCTAACGATTTCAAAGCAGCGTCCATTTCCGGGTCATACATATCATCATCAGTCACCTCAAAATTGCTATCTGCACCCAACTCATCAGGGTTGCTCAATAACTGAGCCAAATCAAAACCAGCATCTTCTTTATGGGGAACAGAAAAGGTATCTTGTTTATCACTGTCCATACTACGAATCAAAGCGGAAAGCTCGTCGTCCGAATCTTCAGCCTCAGCCAAGAATTCCTCTTCCTCAAGCTTCTGTTCAAGAACTTTAGCTTTTTTTAATTCTTCCTTTGCTTCACCAAGTTTCCCTTCACGCTTCAACATGAGAGCCTTTTTCTTAAGAGCAAGGACCTGGGACTTGTCGATTCCACGACTTCCCGTTTCGGTATTCCTTTTTTGAGAGACTTCTCTTAGAAGAGTAGAAAGTTCACCTTCCAAACTCATTGTTGCTGGTTTCTTATCTGAATCATGAAGATCCATGTCAGACCAACCCAATTCTCTGAGTTCAGAAGCAAGATCGTCCTTTCCTTTATCTTTTTCAGGAGAGATTTTGCTTTTTCTGCCAGAATTCGAATTCTCCTCAGTAATTTTCTGGATTTCAGTTGTGCTGCTTGAAGGCAAAGCTCTTTTACGATTTTTCCTTACCAATAATTCCAAAGCCACAGCCTGCCGCTCAAGTTCTTTCCCCCTTTTAAATGCTCTCAAGGCTTCTTCGGACTTTCCTTCCCCTTTCAGAATTTTGTACTTCTTTTTTTCATCCAGAGCTTGTTGACGCAACTCTTCAGGACTGGACTCCTCAAGAGAGAGATTTCCAGGTGTTTCTTCTTCCTCGTCAATAGTGGTGACTTCTTGGAAGCTTGAACATGATGCATTAGCAGTATCCCTTTGGAGTCTGGAATCCATGTTAGTGGTGGAAAGCTCTCTTGAAGAGACCGAAACCTTTTTGTCACTACCCAAAATCTGGTTTATAACGTCAACCTCATTTGTAGACGTCGGTTTTGAAACACCTGCAAAATAGCTATCAACATTTAGCCAGAAGTCTGTCTTCCCATAATAAAAGTACCTATATTTTCCGTTTTCCTTTGTGCCAGTGAAGATTCAGATAAAAATAATGCTCTAACGGATACACAGAAAAGGATGAGATTTTCCAACTATTGAACTCCATATTAGACATGTTGAAACTTCAGAAAAGAAAAAGTCCTGATTGACATATGTTAGGACTCAGCATAATAAGATGTTACCGTAATGTTGGTCATACATGAAGTCACGCATATGCAGTAATAAAGCTATAAATACCCTAAGTAAATGTAGTTAGAGCTCTGATCCCTCCAAACCCTCAATCCTAATTTCTCAGAGTTCTAATGTTTTCAATTGCTAAAATCCTTTGTCTTGAATTTGAATTTCAAATAACCCTGATTGTTATGTGATGGGTGGATGTGATTAACTGTCAAAAACCACCTGTACTTATAAACAAAGAAAAAAAAAAAAAACTGTTGAGCATATGCTGGCGCGCGCGCGCGCGCGAGAGAGAAAGAGAGAGAGAGAGAGAGAGAGAGAGAGAGAGAGAGAGAGAGAGAGAGAGATGTGGAAAAAAGGTGTAAAAGCTATTCTATTGCATTGGTTGACATTGATGCAGGGTTCACCTGATTCTAGTGATGTGATTTTGTTTGAAACTGGTGAAAAGAGAATGAATGTAAGAAACAACTAAAAGTGGATGATTACTGGGGTGTGTGGAAGCCCTGTGTTAATTGTGCATATGCATATGCATTTGTAGATAATAATGAAAACTATCACAGTAAAGGATAAAGAATGGACAACTGTGGATGCTAGGTATATGCTATGCTCTCAGCATGGTAAGTACTTGCAGCAATTGTTCCTTCATTGTGATTTCTCTAGTGTCAATTGGAGCAATGAATTGAGGAGATTCAGAACCCACAGGAGTCCTGATGTACCTTGGTCGGAGGTTCCAACAAGTACAATCTATATGGACCCGACTATCATGTATGAAGGCCACGAATAAGATTTGGGATTGATTCTTGCAGAATCTAGCAACCAAGGTTCAAAATCCATGAGCTATGGGACTCAAAAACGAATCCCTAAAAGGCAGCACAATAAGGCTACAACAAAACACTCAAAATCTAGAATTTATTCCTTGAAAAGAACTCCCTTAAAACTAGTATTATAGACCTATATACAGACGTCCCAAGGAGGCTACTTCACAATGAAGTACCTAGACTTACACAAGACAAAATAGTTCCAGCCATTACTTGTTACAAAAATGGCTGCTGGTTGCAGCTGAAACACCCCACACACCACAGAAACTTGGTAAGCATCTTCTAAGAACACACTTGCCGAATACTTACCTTACTACTAAGGAAACTAACAAAAAACACCCAATAATAAATCTTAAGTTCGAAAACAGGAAAATATCCTACTAGACCATATAAATTGAAAAACAAAACAGTCTCTTAAACTCTTTTCTCATAGCTCGAGTGTGTTCCCTTCGTTCTCAAGAACCGGTCTTTTGTCTTGACTGCTTTAAGTTCAGGGAATTGGACTATGGAACTTCAATGGGTCATTGCCTATTGGGTTTTCCTTCAAGTCCAATAAGTACAGGCCATCTTTCGCTGCAGCTCTTTATCAAGATTGGCTGGAAAGGAATGCAAAAGTCTATGGTAAAGGTGCTACAGATGCTGAGGTTACCTCTGCAGTCCATTCTAATTTCAGGCTAGAATTAGTTCTTGGCATAATTTCCCTAAGACCTTAGAAAATGTTGGCTTTGTAATCAACAGAATGTCTCTCCTAGGATCTTAGGAGTAGGTGGTGTGTAAATAAAGCTGTATAGAAGTTGTAGATAGCTGGTAGTTTTGTTTCTCCAGTTTTCTGTTTGGTGTGGGGCGGATGTTTTGCCCTTGCCTAGCACTCTTGTTGTTGTGTTGTTTGGTTATAAAATGATGCATTTAACAACAATAACAAAACAAAACAAAAAAGGACAAGTGTCCACGTAATTGGAGTAAGTTTTGATTCAGTTAAGGAAGAACATGGCGAATGACTATACAATTTAAGATATTATATGTCGATGATTTGGAAACTATCGGTGGGAGGGGTCAGGGGTGTTACATCTCACACTAATTTGTTATGTAAAAGAGGTGGTATAGCAATCACTGAGCTGGGCTGTTACAAAACCCAAGAAGTTCCAAAAAGCACAGCTTATAAAGAAACTTGTAGAGAAGCTCAGCCATCCAAAAAAGGGCGTAGCAATGGGTGTCAAGATAATTCACAAATAAAAGCATAAACTGCATAATGCAAATTAGAGAAGCAGTTAGACTGCCGCCAAATAGCAAATGAGTGAACAAGATAACAGACCATGTGCTTTTTGGAGTTCAGCAGACCATGCAATGCACCATGTGACAAAATAGATATAGACAAAAATAAATATAGGTCAGAACCCCATTGGCTAAGACCTTGACAAAAACAAATAAGTGTACCTCTACCAGTTCGGTTCTTGTGTCCATGTCGCATTTCAAATCGTGCTGCCTCTTCAAGTTTTTTACAGGGTTCACAAATACGCACTGCAGAATCACCTTGTCCACGTAAGACCATTCTTTGCTGGGTACAGCTATTGCAAAACAAGCCACCACACCTACGGCAGTGATGCTAAAAATCACAAAACATGAGTAAGAAAACTAAAAGCAATCATCAGAAGAATATAAACTTTCTTGAAGCAGAATATAAGCAGAAACTAAATGAGTAAAAAGCAATTAAAATGCCTCCTTTGTTATATCTACGTGATGGCATTTATGAAGAAGCATGGTTATGGACATGGGACACAGATAAAACATGACACGGACACACGGATACGTTATTCCTCCACAATCTAGGACACAGACACGTTATACATCTATATTCACATATGCACAATTATATTGTCATGTATAGATATCACCACAATTATGTACAAGTGATGAAGAATCTAGATTGACCTGGGACTCAAGAATCTCCTACAAAATAGGGCATGGGTACGGTTAGGAATCGTCAAGAAATCTTTATAAGAATTATTTTTCTTCCTACTTTGCATATCGAACTATATCTCCAATTACAAAGTCTTTGATTACCCATGTTAGCAAGCGTCCAAGAAGTGCCGATCACATTTATTTCCTATTCATTGACATCAAAGAAGTGTTGGACATGTTGCAATAAGAGTGTCGGACACGTGTCCGAGCTTAAGATTTTTATTTCCTAATTATGGACATGACTAAAAGCGTATTAGATATGTGTACGAAAGTGTCCAATGAGTGTCGGCACGCCACCTTCTTGAAAGTAGTCGTGCTTCTTAGGATACAACTATGCTAATAGCTGTCCACATTCAGCTAGGAAAGATCATGGAAAGTATGGACCACAGAGCCCCTAGAGGTGGCCCCCACACCAACAAGACAAAGTCCCAGCCAGCCCAAAATACTAAGTAGAACACTAAAACTATTCCAAATCATGATCGGAAAGTACAAATACGTGAAATGTAGAACTAGATTATAGCATCCTCCTAGTCCCACATCGGTGTGTTGAAAGAAAATGGAACAGTATACAACCAACCCCGAGCAACGATTGTATAACTTGACGTTAACCTTTTGAGCCACATGATTAGGGTAAGAGTTCGCACAGAGTTAGCACTTCAGCTAGGGCAAGTCATTACAGGTGGTATCAGATCACAACTCTGATTTACATGGTGGGGGCCGCCTCTAGGATCTGCATGAGTCATCTCTTGAATTCCGGAGTTGGAGCAAAGTGCTCTGCAGAACTAAGTACTACACTACGGCCATCGGGGGAAAGTTGTTAGGCCAATGCAACAGGGAAGTTGCGTCACAAAGGTGGGGAGATTGTAGCATCTCCCTAGTCCCACATCGGTGGGTTGAAAGAAAATGGAATAGTATATAATCAACCCCAAGCAGCTACTATATAACTTGAGCTTAACTTTTTGAGCCACGTGGTTAGGCTAAGAGTTGGCAGGTGAGTTGGGGTGGGTCGTTACATACAACTAGTGCACAAGGCTCCACTTCCGATCGGGTAAGTGAGAGATACTCAAGGACCCTCCTCCAAAAACACCAGGAGAAAGGTGGTAATGCTACCTCTTAAAGAAATATGTATGTGTATTCATGCACTCACAAGATTCACCAGCATTTATGCATATAGATAGAGAGTAGCGTTTATGGATATAGATAGAGAGTAGCAGCGGCCGAATAGGGTACCAAATAGTTGAAGGCAAATATTTTTAGGCTATATACTATAGCGATGGTCTTCCAAGGCCTAGGCAAAAGATGTTCTTCTCAGAACCCCAACGAAAGCACCATGGTTCTCCAAAAGTCTAGAGAACAAAAGTAACCTAACCCGAAGGACCGTACAAAAAGATACGCTATTAGATAATGGCCATCATAAAAAGAACTTCAAAATCCAGCAAGAAATGTTCACTTCTTCACCACAGGTCTCGTCAGAGTTGGCTGGTTAGGCCATCCCCTAGGAAGAGAGATAGAGAACAAAACACATTTTTAAGAGATGGCAGCATGGCTGAAGTACAGATATTTACAGATTCTGGATAACAACGCCAAACAGTTCCCAAAAATTCATGTAGTGCACAAAATTTTCAACTTGATACACCCAAAGTGGATACATAATATAACAGATGAAGTAAGATCCTTCCAGAAAACTTGTGTTTCCAATGAACAACACACGTAAAACCCAAAACAAACAAATTCTGATATATGTGTCTGATAGACATCTACAAAATAAAAGTATATACTTTGCTCAAGACAAATCAATATCAATAGTATAACCTAATTACGGTCACCAGTTCCACAAATTTAGAACGGACGAACATCAAATTAGAAATTTGCGGCAATATTATATCTGACAGTAATCTACGCAATAAAACAACAGAAAGAGCAACCAAATTATGATCACAAGTTGCGAAAATCGACCACCCAACGACCCGATTCTAGAGAAATAATCATTAGGGTAAAGCACGTCTAACAAATTAGAGAGAGAGAGAGAGAGAGAGAGAGAGACCTTGCGATTGATGAAAGTAAACTGCGAGGAACAGCCTTGACAATGGGAGGCATCGACCACCCAATTGCTCCCTCTCATAGCAGGCCTTGGTGGTAATCCGATCTTCTCCAACATGTTGAGAAGAGTTTATTGAAAGAGCGGGATTTTGTTAGAAGATCGAAAGGAGTGGCCTTTATTAATAAAGCTTTGCAGTCGTCGGTCGGTCGATCGTTCTTTGGGTTTTTTCTTGTGTTTACTTGTGTGAAGTTTCAGGAGGAGATCATGAAAAAAACCAAAGCAGAAAATCTTGAGGTCGATGATGGCGATACGAATTGACTTTCTAGTTTTAATTTTATTAAATGTCTTCACGAATACATAAAATTAATGAATTGATTTTATCATATTTTAATAAAATACATTGGAGAACTTGGACTACAATACCCTTCAATATGTGTAATGGGTTGGGGGTTGGATTGGGCCACTCTTGTCTTTTTAGCCCATTTCATGGGTAAAGGTAAACCCATTGGTGGAGTTTTTTAGCCAACAATTATTGGGACTATTCTTGTCTTTTTAGCCCATTCAAAGGTAAAACCAATGGTTTTTAACCAAAAGTTATTGGGAGTCTTGGGACTCCTATACGTAAAAGAATGTTGATGGCGTCCCACATTTTCGGCCTTTTTTTTTTTGTCGATTTTACCCATAGTTTTATGTTAGTGTTGGTCTTTGATTGGAGGGCAGAAAGGTCTTTTGGGCTCCAAGAAATTTTAACAGGTTTGATTGCTTTTGCGCGTATACTTCCTGTATTTTTTTAAGGTCCATGTGCTTTGATTTTTTGCCTACATGCATTGAATTTGCTTGGATTAACCATATGATGACTTAGACTAACTATATGTCAACCTCTTTCAATTGTCATAAGCCACAATTTTAACTAGAGTCTTAGTCTTGCTCGTGACTCTCGCCACTTGGGTGGCACAAGGGCTAAGACATTGTGTGAGCTATGAAGTTATAGGCTCACTAGCATGAGGGCATTTTCGTAAATTTAATGTCGTGGCATTGTTGTAAATATTAAGAACTCGGTCGTGGAGAGGCGTGAGTACTTTTGTGACATTTTTCTAACGTACTAGAGGTTCGTTAGTAATCCATAGCAACTGATAATGCATGATTAAGAGATTAATTTTATTTTCTTAGGGCCATTATGCTCATCGACTAAAATGATGTTTCTTCCTGCCACTTGAGCAAATGCTCATAAGGCTATATTTGGGTTGGGGGGGGGGGGGGGGGGGGGGGGGTGTTGTGTATACTCTGCCAGCTTCCCTGGTGTCAGTCCATGAAGTGTGCTACCCTGTGGCAACTAAGGGGCGAGCGTTGGGCATCCAGAGGAATGTCTAAGAGCCTCCATGTGGTTTGGGGAGTCCCATGGATGGTACACATATGCATGTGTTGCTGGTACTGTGTGGTCTTCTGGGGATAGAGGCTTTGGACACATACATGCTTTACCTCATGTGTCAACTCGTTAGGTTATTGTCCTTGGCCAAGTAAACTATCGAGACACCACATTTATGACCTCATGTGCCGACATATGGGCATTAGCTTGGGTTCGGTCATGGTTGTGTGGATCGTTGGCTTGAGACGTGCGATATAGAGGCAACGTCGCATTTGTATACGCATGAAGCTGTGATACATGTTGGGTACTATGTGCTTGGTTAGTAGAAAGATGTAATGCTACTTGTTTGCTACGGATTAGCATATTGCCTTCCTAAAAGGCAAAAAAAGAAAAAATACTCTTTCCGTCTCTTTTTAAGTGTGTTGCTTCGTAGATCCAACTTATTAAAGAAATATCATCATTACATCTTTCATATCAACTTTTACCTCCACTTTCCAACGGTATCTTTCACTTTTACCTATTAATTCTTTACCCACTAATTTTTCAAAATAGCAAAATGGTAGTTGTACAAACTTTTACCCATTAACTTTTCAAAACACACGCTTATTAAGGGACGGCCCAAAATGGAAATATTGACACTAAAGGGACGGAGGGAGTAGTTGTCTTTTTTCAATTTCCAAAAACATAGTTTAAAAAAAAAATTTGTTGCTTCTCTTTACTATTGTTAAATTGTACTTAACTGCTTTATAATTGGGGCATGAATTTACAAATGAAACTGCGGGAGTTAGGTGTATTTATTTAATTAAGGGGAAGTTTCTTGAATTTGTTGACTCATTAATGATCTCTGATTTCTATAAATTGGAACCCAAAAACAGTCACTTTTACCAAAAATGTTTTTGGATTGGTCCTCACAATAGAAAATTTAATTTGGTGATTACAAGAATGTTGGTCCAGTA